>JAPDOI010000396.1:0-659794 GCA_029168955.1 Aplectana chamaeleonis | reverse complement strand
AGATAATCGTGCCAGGACCTCATGGTCCCAGCTTTCTCAAAAAAAAAAATCAGAAAACAGAAAATCGAGTTTTCAGAAAACAGTACTTCTCTTAAATGACTGTGATATTTCTAAATTCCTCTACCCGTCCGCACCTTACGTGAACCGGCTTAAAAAATTGGAGAGAAGCTTTATATACTCACTGTAACTCACCTTTTCTGTAGTTAGGGAGTGTATTTTGAAATTTCATCATATATATAATTTATAACCTTGAACTCATTCATTATACTTTGGAATTGCGGCACCAATCGCTTGCTCCTGACGAGATAGCAGGATTGGTTGGCCTTTTGCGTCGATCGACCTCTCAGCCGTGTATGGGCTACACGGCTGCGCTACACGCGCCCGAGTAACCGTTAGCTATTTAGTTCCGTGAATGAAGCTTTTTGATCTGTAAACTAAATTCCTAACGAAAACATTTCGTTCACATCATGCTATGTTTTATCTAGGACCCAAGGGCGAAGAATTAGCGACAAAATTACGTAAATTCTTGGTATTTATGGAGCGTCCCACTGTTGATAATTCATCTCAGCCTCTGCTTCTTGACACTCCTTGACCCATGGGCTTTTCGCGTGATAACCGCTTACAAGTAAATGCAAATTATCATTACAAATACATGTTTGGTTAAGTCCGTGGTTTGTTTCCTCAAGAAAAATCATTTAAATTCAAACTGCGGCCGGCACGGCGGTTTCTACCTCACCAGCGGCTGGTTGATAATTATCAGCCGATCACTGCTGAAATTTAAACTGTCGCGCCAGCCGCGGTTTGAATTCAAATGTTTTTTCTCGAGGAAACAAACCACGGACCTAACTGTAAGAATAACTTTTCTGATTTGGCTGACTTTCCAGGAACAAGAAAAAAGAAACGCCAAAATGGCCAGAAAATCAGAAAGTGCCACACAGCCCTGGGTTAAACCCATTAATACGTTTGTGCGGTTCAGTGTGAGAAGCGAAGCGGTTGGTCATACCTGAACCTCGTTATAAACAATAATAGTTCGCCATGACTGACCTTCTGCTGACTACGCCCAGCTGGGAATGTCTGGGTACGGTTTCACCGAAAATTGAAATTAGAAAGAGTAATCAAATATAGGGAATATGGAACAGGTGAAACTTTGCCTATGCTCTACACCGCAGATTTACATTGTTCCCTCGACCGTGTTTGAACGATTCGTTACGATTTTAGGCCAAAATTTCGTAAATCCTAAATCGTAAAAAAATTGCCAAAAACGCCCGTACTGTGAGATTTAGCCGAGAAATAGCCCACCAGGCTCCGCAGCGGCTCTTGGTAGGCTGTTTCTCGGCTATTTCGCGGGTATATCTCGGTTATTTCGCGGACAATGCTCGGCCAACAGCACGTTGTCCGCGAAATAGCCGGGAAATAGCCGAGAATTAGCCCACCAGGAGCCGCCGCAGAGCCTGGTGGGCTATTTCTCAGCTATTACTCAGCTAATCCCCGGAAACTGGTGCTCTTCACGAAGACACGAATCTGGAATTAAGATCTTTATTCACAATTACGGCCAGCGTTGCCGTCAATCATTACTGTTGTAATGTGTTCTATGCTCCGCCATCGCGTAGCTAGATGCCTCACACCGAAAGCAGGGTTCCGGAGGCATCTAGTCTAATTTTGACCCGAAATTTTACGTAAATTACGGAAGGTTTAGCCTCAGTTGGTGAAATTTCAGCTACAGCGCCCGCATATTCTACGTAAATTCTCGCTACAGCACCCGCATATTCTACGCTTATTCTCGTTGCAGCACTCGGTCGATCGACCCATCCAGTCTAGATCCGTACTAGAAAGGCGATCACCGCTGCGATCGAGCGCAACGCCGTTTCTTCCCCACGGCCTGCGGCATCCCGGCGGCCAAAATTATCCCTAGCAAGGTCTTCCAGAGAGCGACACGAGGTCACCCTCCACGACCACCCACTGAGTGTCAAGTTATCTGTGGGTTTACTGGGCCAACGCTGCTCGACCGCATCCCTGTGTTCCGCGTAGCCAACGCGGGTCTGAGATTGCATTTCAACACAGGATGTCGCTAAATCCGTAGATTCTCGCTACAGAATTAAAGCGAGAAAATACGGGTTTAGCGTCAAAGAGATCAATGTTTCGATTTTAGCCTTCGTTTTTACGTAGAATACGCGCAGAATTTGCACCCTTGTAGCCTCGACACAAGAATATGCGGGTTTCAGCTATCGGAGCCGAAACCCGTAGTTTACCGCTAGATGGAATGGGACGGCGTTTCAGGTCGCGCCCTCGGAGGCATTTATGTATAGTAAGGTCCGTGGCCTGTGTCCTCAATAAAAAACGTTTAAATTCAAACCGCGGCCGGCGCGGCGGTTCGATTCTCGGAGATTGTGATTTAAACCGCCACGCCAGCCGCGGTTTGAATTTACACGTTTTTCCTTGAGGACACAGGCCGCGGATCTAACCATACCTACGCGTTAGCAGAGTGAATAGAAAGGCGTCCAAAGACAACATTGAGGTCACTTCGCGTCGGTTTCTTGACCCACGAATGAAGCCAAACATCAAAGACATTATTGGTAGCACCGAAACGCAGGGCTTATGTCCAGCAAGGGTATTGTTTCAGGCCAAAGATTATCTCTGGGGTCTATCCTAGACAGGGGGGGCACCCGAGAATTTTCCATAAAAATGAAGAAAAAATCTGATTAATTATGCCTGATAGTGCTATCAATCATTGCTTTTATAGAAGCTCTATGGAAATACCTTGTTTGGTAGCCTCACCAGTCAGTGGTTCATTTCATTTCTGTCTTGAATCGTGTATGCCCCCCCCCCGTCTAGGATAGAGCCTATCTCTGCACATGATAAAGATGTGGCAAATAACCGTAGGGAACTAGTCATTTTGTACCTCGTCTAGGAATTGAATGTTAAGCCATTAGTATTGATAATGGCTTGAATCTTCACTATATGCCGCATTCGACAGATGATTCCATGTCCCGCTGAGAAGAAGCATTCTGGTAGAGAGAATAGAAAAATGTGAGGCATGCATACTATAAAATACGCCGATATCTCGCTATCATCCGAGCTTATGAGAGTCCCATTGTGAATAAATCCATGATGCTTCAAAACTCCATCAGATGGTGTATCGAGGAATCATTTCGGCTAACTCAATACGTCGTATGTGACTATAAAGCCATGGTTGATCTTCGCCCGGTATGCCTACAAGAATACGCTCATGTACGGGGATGCAGTAATAATGGGTGATCGAGAAACTTGATTTTACCCGTAGTATTCCGGAGTAGGGCACGGCTCAGCAGCACTAGGAAGTTCACCATTGGATAGGCCGTTCATAACTCAAATAAGCTCAACTAAGCTAAACTAAACTAGACCTAAGCAGACTAAATATTTAGCGGCTATTTCGCGGCGAGCATTATTTGTCGGCTATTTCTCGGCTATTCTAAGGCTATTTCGCGGCGATAATCATTTGACGGGTATTTTGCGGCTAGTTCTCGGCCAAAACCCTCAGAGTACTTCTGAAACCGTAATTCGTTATTCGTAATTACGCGCAGCCCTGCTGGGGTGGTTGCAAATTGATATAAACCCCCAGTTAAGCAGTGTGGAATACCGGCTCTCTACATACCAAGGAAGGAGTTGTCTCGCTTTCCGGGGCTCTAATTCCACTCGGGCCACCTCGCTTGAATTGAGTTCCGTGACGTTTCGACCTGCAAAACGAGACAACTCTTCCCTCTGTGTGTAAAGAGCCCCTGTCCCAAGAGCCGTGATCAGCTAACCATAATCACAAGGTGTGTAACACAAATTTAGCTTATCGGAGGACATTATTCGTACAATCGTCCACAGACCTCTCCAGACGTGAGACACAAATAAATTGACTATATGGCTTGAATCATGGAAAGTCGCAGGTAAGCTTGAAAGACTCTATCGATTTTCAAATTTGAAATTTATACACAATTGAACCAAGAGGCCGCTCTTATAGGAAATTTATTGTGAAGAAAGAAGCATTCATCAAGATTGCTAGCACTCAATGTTGTCCAAACCTCATTTAAAATGAGGTCGTCGGCAAACTTTGCCCAAAAGTTAGTGGAGGCCTGTGTTGCGCTGGTTTAGAGAACCTGCCAATATGTCGCTTATTGTTAGCACTTGGGAGTTTCGCAAACGCATGCTCATCTATCTTCTGTTGCGCGATGAATTAGTTTGTTCCTTGGCGTGCGCGTGCTTGTGGGGAGCGAGGGGAGGGACAGCGAGAAAGCGTGTTGAAGAAGGAGTCGCAGCATACGCATGCACCCGCACGCGATCGAGAGCAAGAAATTTGACTTCGAAATGGAGTATAGCTGCTTTTCAGTTTGATGTTATTTGTACACATGATAGAGTACATTTGCGATGGGCTACAAATAGCGCTCCCAAAAGGCGTCAGACAACTCTTGCGTAGGTACCGCATTTTCCTTCTAATTCCTGCTCAGTCAGCGCAAATAATAATACCGTGACATTTTCCTAATGTCAGTCCTGCTATATACATATTATGCAATCTCACGTCAAATACATGCGGCTCGGCATCATTATAATGAATTTCACACCTTTATACAGTGCTTTGCATAATTATATGTCTATATTTTCTGAACCTGTAAGACACACCAACATGCAGGAGCTGACATTGTTGGTACTCGATTCGGCATACCGTATTTTCTCTTTTAAAAGTACATGTATACTCTGTTTATCTTGAGTTGCACAAAACACGGTCCGCCAATAGTCCTCTAATTGGCCCGCTACTTCCGTAGTGTACGTCCACGACGCGTTCTCGGCAGACCCGGGTGGCAGGGTGGGTGGCCGAGTGGCGGCATTGACGAATCGATTGCTCTGCACACCGGGTGCACACATGGATCTGCCCAGAACGCGTCGTGGACGTACACTACGGTACTAGCGGGCCAATTAGAGGACTATTGGAGGATCGTGTTTTGTGCAATTCAAGATAGACAGAGTATACTTCTATTTCACAGGTCTCTTTTTAGGTGTACTCCTAATAGAGGTATACTTCAAATAGAGGGTGTACTTCTATTTTTCAGTCCTGTTTTTTGAAATTGTCATAGTTGAAATTTTAATCACAAATCCATGATTTTCGCAATCAACAACGATGAAAAAAGTCAGCTATTGAAATTCGATTGAGTCATCGCTTGCACACTCTTTAATATTATCGTCCTTTTCTAAGGCGCAATACTGTTTTGAAAAAAAAATATTTTTAATTCCTTATCTTATTAAGGAAAGTGCTACTAATGGAGGCGTACTTCGAAGAGAGGGTGTACTTCTAATACTCAGCCCTCTCTTTTTGGTGTACTTTTATTAGAGATGTACTCCAAATAGGGGTGTTCTTCTAATAGAGCAAATGCGGTATTTAAAAACACTCGCACATATGATAACAGATTGTCTGGAAAGCTTATCCACGCATCCTATTGAACGATTCAGACGGAATATCCCTTTTCACAACTGAACATCCACTTAGTAAACCCATCGTGTATACGAACGATATCGGATTATTATGAGACAGACTAGTAAAGAATAAATCGAGATATTAATCAAAAATGTCTCGATGTACCATGTTATTTCGACAGCGAAAAACGGTAAGGCGTCGCCTGTGTTCGGACACAGGCGAAGAACCTGGAACGATGATGCAATTCTGCACTGTGGTGAACAAGTGGATAATTAATCTCAGAGCCTATGACCAGAAAAAAAAACGTTTTGGATGGCGGGTGAAACAGTTGAGCCTAGATGGGAGAGAAATCCGTCGACTCTTTTCGAACCCCATCATAAGCCCCATAGAGGTGCGTGCTAAGTTAATAGTTCTAACCGCAAGCGCGGCAAGGGCGTTACGCGCTGCAAAGCGTCGTTTATACTTCCGCCGCCGAGCGGCGCGGCGAAGTGCAATCCCACAATATCGATCGCGCCGCGCCGCATGATCAATATTACATAAATTCACTGTGCCGCGCCGCTCGGCGGCGAGAGGATAAACGACCCCTAAGGCGTCGTTTATACTTCCGCCGCAGAGCGGCGCGGCGAAGTGCAATCCTATAGTATCGATCGCGCCGTGCCGCGTGATCAAGATTATAGAAATGCACTGTGCCGCGCCGCCCGGCGGTGGGAGTATGGGTGGCGGGGACAGCGGAGACGAGATGCCCGGAAACCCTCGTGATGCCACCTTGCTGGAGCTTCGCCCTTGGTGCATCTACGAACCTACCATGGGTTTTCAGTACCTGGAAAGCCTGATACCATTTGGGTGGTCTCTTTCATCAAATACTAAACTTTTCTGATCAGATAAAGATCACCAGAATCATGCGAGGTCCTACAAGAAGTGAGAATCAAGGGAGAACTTATGCGTGCACAGGCTATAAAACCGCGAACTTCTCATGGTTCCTACGTGAGCTGGTACGAAGCGGAGGTTAGAGATAGCGAGAGAGCGTATGACAGACGGAGAGAGCTGAATCGCGCGCGCCGCTCGCGTCATAAGTGATGAGAATTACGACTTTTTACAGAGGATACCTATCCTCGGAGTAAAATCTGTTACTTTCATCGCGTGCGTCTGTCTCCTTCTCCCCACACTTTCTCGCTGTTTCTACCCTCGCTCCGCATGGGCGCGCGAAGAAACAGGGTGAATTTGGCTTCGAAAAAGAGGATACCCTGCCCTTACTTATCGCAAGGTGGTCATGGGAGGCCCTCAGCCGAACGACCCCAGCCACTTCAGAAGTATTTGCCTACGTATCCTTCCTTCTCTAGCAATGTTTTCGGAACAATTGACAATACCCTACAGCAGGGCTGTGCATATAACGCTAAGGTGCTAGCGCATTCAAGGGTTAACGCGGTTACTTTGAAAAACTTATGTTTAACGAATTAAAGGAAAAGTCGTCAAAATGCCTTATTCAGGTTTGTTAATTATGAAGGAATTAAAGCTCACATTGATCTGCTCCGCAAATAAACTTCAAAATTGGTACCATGTGCGATTTACGAAGTTTTGCGTAGTGGTCAGGATTCGGTTCTGGGAAGTCTGTCCCTGATATCCCACTCTACACAGCGACCGATCGCTTAAAAATTGGGCATTTCCCCTTTGGAAATCACAGGCAGGCCCGAATCACATCTAAGAAAAACATACTGTCGTTCTCGTGGCTGAATTCCGGTCTGCATTTGCGCACTACTAATGTTTCATCATACAACATGTGGTAATCGTGCTGGGACCGTTTGGTCCCGGTACGATTTGCTTTTCTCCCAGCACGATTATCACGTGTCGCATGATGCAAAAGCCGTAGTCCGCATTTGCGGACCGGAATTCGGATCCGAGCACGATAGTACATTCGATTAGCTATTCTGTATTCGACTCGAATGGTTGCTCGTATAATATGTAATCCAAAGGACTTCCCGATTTTCTAAAAATCACTACGGTTTTCCAGTGATCTTCGGATACTACTGTGAAACGGCTAGGCATTCTTTGTGATCGAATATTCGAACACTATTGTCACCCTAAATTAGCCGAGTATCAAAAAATCGACCTTTTCGGTTCTCCAGATAAAAAGGATAATCTTAACTAAAATTTTCTTGCGAGGAGAATGCAACAGCGGCTGTCCGCAACAGCAGACTGGAAACTCAGTTTGAGAAAGGCAGCTGAAATCTACATTGCGTTTGAAATCAAGCCTTTGGCCCACTTTGTATCCGTTTTGGTAGGTAGGGAAAACCGCGGCTGTTTCAAATTCTAGTGTGGATTTTAATCGAAACTCAAAATCGTGTCCTTTTATTGAATCGAGTCGTAGGAAGAAGTTTTTGTACCTGACTTCGCTGCTTATTATGGCGGATTTGATGAATTATTTTGCATGGTCAGGTTTTTCCTGAAGCATGCTGGTTTTCACGCTTCCATCCTTGTTATTTGTGATCAAGATTTACCATGTTTGGAAAACATTGTCTAATATATGAAGTGTAGTTTTAGTGTCTTCCGTCAACTCTGATAATTTTTCGATTTTTTTTCTGAAAACAGGCAATATTTGTGCACTTCTAATGTATAGTGTTTATCTTATCTCTAGGAAGCCTCGTTGCATACCTTATCACGCTACCTTCGAAGCGGAGCGGTTGTTTCTCCATTTTCACCATTAAGCTTTCTCGAAAACAACCACACGATAAAACTATCAAAACAGCGTCGCGGCTTCCCCCCATCCAGGTCTTGACGATACATACTGCAACACTCAACATCAGATGACGTACAGTACCGTTCGAAAGATTAAAGGCAGTGTTCACGATGATTTTCGCCCCCGAGTTTTTCACATAAAACAATGCGTTGGCCTCTAAGTGGTACCAAAATGACGAAGAAACAGCGAGAAACTCATATAAACGTCGTATTTCAGGTACATTATTCTAAAATATTGACTAGTTGTCCGGTGGGATGGACATGTTTATGGTGGTTGTCACCGGTGGAAAATCGGGTCAGTCTAAAATAGAAGAATATTTTATGCAAAGGAGGATTAGTTAGGGCCCCAAGGAATGAAAGGATTTCGTGTGCTTCTGGTGCGTTTTTCTCAATCTCTACGTCCTTTGAGTTCTATCCGGGGGCCACTTAATCAATAATCTCAAAATTGAAGATTATCGCGAACATTGCCTTCAAAGGCAGGGTTCGCGATAAAAATAATTTCTGAGCTTTCTTCATCAGAATGTATATTCAGTCGTTACAAAAGTAAAATTATATGGAAAACCCCGGAATTTCGCGGGAAAAAACGCTCAAGAACAAGGTATAACGGCTAATTACTGGTGTCGGCCGGCTCCATAATTAACGAGATTTTCATTGATGCTTGCTTATTCGCCTTTTATTTTGCTGTTAAGGTAGTAAGTAGTCTCCAGAAATGCTCAGAAATTACTTTAGAAGCAAAATTAAAGTTGACAAAACTGGTATTCACACCAATCTAGATAATTGGGCGCGGGAGGACACCAAGCAATAACTTGTACCTGAGGGCTTTTAATTCAATTTTTTACTTGTTTTCACTTTTGTGATGTCCAGCTCTACCTTTCATGAGAATAGCACAGCAACCAATCTCGCACCAAAAATCACTCGGCGTTTTTTGAGTTTGAATCATTGGTTGGGCCCGTCTGGGAACGTAAGTAGAGATTGTTGTGTCCCCGACACATTATTGGGAAGATATTGGAGATCGAATGCCTCGAATTCCGTTGAAGGAGGCCGGCCTTTAGACAGCCATGTGGCATAAGTAGAGAACGGCAAGTTGCATATCAACAAGTTATATCTTGCTGATAGGCAACTTGCCGTAAATATAATGAGTAAAAGTTGACAAGCCATTTCCTGTTAAAGGCAGCATACACTCTCGTAAACGTAGTTGGGATAACAATACGAATCGAACCGTATGGCTTACAACATAATGCCTACGCATTTTGATGTGTCAAAAATGACCCACAACGCCGCTACATAAGTTAGAAGTTAGCCCCGCCCTGTATTTTCGCCGCCCTGTATTTGCCCTTTCGCTCCAAAGCAGGGTTGCTGGGTCATCTTCGCCGTCAGTGAAGTGTGTGGTTCACTTGTTAGGCAATTTACCAACAGTACCAACAGTGAATATGACCCAGCAACCTTGCTTGCAGGAAAAGGTCAAGTACAGGGGGCGTGAAAATACAGGGCGGGGCCAACTTCTAATTCATGTAGCGGCATTTTGGGTCGTTTTTGGCACTTCAAAATGCGTAGGCGTTGTATTCTGGGCCATACAATTCCATTTCCGTACTCATCTCAACTACGTTTACGAGCGTGTATGCTGCCTTTAAAGGCACAGTCCAACCTCAGAATCGTTTTTCTGTTTTTCTGTCTATCTTAAAAACGGCCCCACGCTGATTCCAGTCATGTATCTGGAATCGCACAAGACCTCCTGGGAACGGAGTTATGGCCACTCAAAAATTGGGCTGCGGAAGCATGGTGGACGAGTTGTCCGAGGCTTGTATGCCCCGTCATTTGCAACCGATGCATGCGAGCCGACCTGAGCAAAGAGAGAAGTGGAGAATGAAGGGAAGAACGGGGTGATTTTGTAGGAAACCATCGCTCACCTCGCCACTGTTGAGCTCGTAAGATCGTAAAAGGGGCGTGCCAGTGGCTTCCCCAGGTGGGCGCTCCAGGGTGGCTTCCTCCTATAACTCGCTTATTCAGAGGATTTGAGATCTCGCACTTGGCAGGTATTATATGCGGTGGGTCTACTTCACAATTATGTGGTAATCCCAAATTTCGTCCCTGAGCTTGGACTGTGCCTTTAAAGGCAGTGGTCGCGATCAAATTTGCTTGTCGTTTTTTTCTCTCTAAACCCTTTTCTGGGTCTCAAGTAGTAGGACCTATAAGGAAAAATCGCGAAAAAACCACTATTTTCGACGAAATTTGAAGCCTGAACTTTCTTGTCTTTTGATGGTAAACGAGCCCACTGCACATCTTCGGCATCGATGACCTCTTACATCAAGAACATCAGCTGGCTTGAAATTGAATTTCAATCAATGAACCTTCGAATTTATGTACACATCTAGTCAAAAACATTTACTGGAGTGCTTTAATTCATTGCTCAACTGTTTTTATTAGGTAAATTTTCATTTATTTCTCCCTTTGAATGTCGATAATTTTTGACTGCTCGGCATGACACTGCGATCTTTTTCGTCGGCGCTGTGCACGTGTGCACGAACTGGCTTCTTTGGGCCCTAGAAACTCTAATTCTAGTCCGTTTTTCACCGCGCTACCCTCATAGTTTTTCAGCTGTTTTTGATATAAGCTGATTTTTGTAGTTTTTATGATAACGTTTTTCATCGTGACCACTGCCTTTAAGCTACTTTTCTTTCTATATTTATGCCACATGGCTGTCTGGCCTCTTCTGGCGGAATTCGAGGCATTCGATCTCATATATCTTCACAATAATGCGTAGGTGACCCAACAAACTCTACCTACGTTCTCTGGCGGGCCCAACTGATGATTCAAATCCAAAACATAGTAGGTGGTTCTCAGCGCGTACGATGCCTTCAAGTCAGAGGACGGCAAAGGACGCGTTTTTCTTCTTCAGCGTCCTTCATAATATTGCCCTTCAAATCTATTTTTTCGGATATCCGAGATACGATTCATGATTTTGGAGAAAAAGACTATCTAGCGTTATAACGATTCCCAAGGTTTAGGTTCGAGCAGATAGATTGGAGTGGAAAATTTAGCGTGTCATACAGTATACAAATACAGTATGTCGCTACACAGATCGTATGTGTACTGTATAACAGTCTGGAAATATCATTTCGGACTCTCTTTATTTAAATCTAACGCCTTGCAAGTATTATATATTTGGATAGCCCTTCTATGCTAGATCCTGAATGAATTTTCAGATCTAAACAAAACTGATCTCAAAAAAAGTTCTCAAAAAAGGAACGGATAACGCCGCGCTCGCCCTCTGGTCAAATTCTATGAACGGCAGTACAGAGCCGCTCCTCATTTTGTTCAGCCGCGTTGTTATGCATATGACGCCAAAATCAGAAAAGCTTAGTGAGGTAAACTAAAGTGACAATGACGTTATTTGGAGGCTGTCACTTTGCCCCTAAGGCAGGCTGCTTACGCAGTTCATCTCCACAGCCGGCTGAGCGGTGGTGCTGATCCTGACTTCATTTAGAATCACAGAATAATGGACGGGCACCCAGAAACGCACGCAGTGATATTGATTGAAAAGAATTTGAATCAGTAGATGGGTGTTTTAAAAAGGGTGAGACTTCTATAATGAAAATAACACATTCGAGTTCACATGAAACCATCCCTCGCCTTCAGCAGGTCACTGTCCTTGGGCGACTAACGATAGCATCTTTCCTTCAGTCTTGAGGAAACCACAAGGACTTCCTTGGATGCACCTAAACACCTGTGCTATAGATGAAACTGACTCACAATCAACCGAAGGCGGATGGTAGTGCAGGCGTTGTTGGAGTTGTGCATTGTACATTTGATGTAGGAATAGATTCGAAGGTCCAGGCGGGGTGTGCATGACAGGTGGGGCTGGTCCATTTGGCCATCGAGACATTCCTCCGTTTGGAGGCATCAACATCCTGAAACTGTCGTCACTCACTCGCAATCGCTATGAATTATGCTGCAGGGAGTTCCCGCCCTCTGATTTGCAGAGTCGAAAAGATCAATTAGGTCTACCCCGAGATAAATTACCCACCTTAGAGAAATCAAACTATGAGAATAATTGCTATTAAATAAAAGGATCTGCTGGAAATTGTTAATGTGAATACTGTAGTAGACAAATGTCGCAGCGACCTTTCATAATTCTCTGAAGTAGAAAAAAGTCTGAACCTTTTAACCGCGTCTGCAGTCTGTGTTGTGGCAAAGTTAGAACCAATTGGGACGATTGACTTCCCTCATTAGGCCGGGACATAACTACTTCCCGCGACAGCGACAGTGCAGAACAGGCTTATCGATTTTCGGTCGATATTGATAATGAGCTTTGCGTTGCGTCGCTCATAGCCGGAAGTATGATCCGTGCCTTGTGGATTCCTGGCCACTAGGGCTTGTCTTACCCATACCCCTACGTCTTGGAAAACCATGTTCTGGACGTTGTTGGTGTAGTCCTGTGCATCAACAATCCGTGCTCAAAACTTCCCTGAACGCCTTAGGAGATTCGATAGGAGGGTGTTTCTGAAAATTCGCAGAGAGAAAAACAGTGACAAAAAAGCAGTTTTTGGGTTACTCACGAAATTTGCTCGGGATTCGTCTCAGAACTATCCTCTAGGTTTTTTTAGAGTGCAGATCTTATTGTTAAGTCCATTTACGATTTTTGCAAGATTTCGACTGACGCGGTCTAAAGCGTTACTTATGGGCAGTGCTCACGATAAATCTCGTTCTCGAATTTTCGGTTTGAAACACAATGCTGGCTGATGCTGGAGGGAATAGGGCCGAAGAAAGCAGGTAAAACGGGTCAGAAATAGAGAAAACGACCACGCAGTGGAGATTCCCTAAAGGCACAGTACACCCTCAGATGTGAATCTTGAGATTTTCATGTAATTGTGTAGAAGACCCCTCCTGTATAACACGTGCCAAATGCGAGATCTCAATTCCTCCAAATAAGCGAGATATAAGCGACCACCACAAGCCCGACCCCCTTCGCTCACCACCACAGGCCCGACCCCCTAACAGACTTTCGGACTCGATAGCGGCTCGATAGGGACGTCGTTGTTCGGTTCATTGCTGGGCTATCTCCTCATACTGTTTTGCTCTCGTGCCACGATTGCGAATGAATAGAAATACAGGCCTGAGACAACTCGTCCACCAATTTTTCACCCTCAAAATCTAGGCATCTTTGAAAAGCCATAACTCTGTAGAGAGGGGGTCTCGGACGATTTCATAAATTCCGCTGTGATCAGCGTGTGACTCTCTTCAAGATAAGCATGATATCTGGAAATTGATTTTTTGGGTGTCCGGTGCCTTCGCGAGCAATTTTCGTGGCGCAAAGTAATTATTGTTCCCCCTTATACGACTTCCGATTATTTTTTGATGAACTGCTCTTTGGCGTCGCAGTAGAAGACGGGGCTTGCGATAAAATTAAATGCAGTGCTGGCGATAAAATTAAAGACAGGGCTTGCGATAAAAACAATTAAAAAAAAAGAAACATTTGCGAAAACGAAACAACGCGAAAGCGAAAATAAGCATAAAAACTTCTAAAAACCTGCTCTTTCAGATTTGTACATGGTTGGGTGAGGACGCTAAATGACGCCGAAATATGATCTTGCTTGAGCGCCGTGCGATGTTGCCGCATTGTAAATCGCGGGGGGGGGAACCCTACTTACTTCGCGCCACGAGAATTGCGCGCAATGTGATTTGCCCTGTGATGTACAGGCCATAAAACGGCCAATGTCTCACCGTCGACTGCGTACCACGCGCTGCGCGACCGCACGCGCGTCGGGTTTTGGCCACCGCGCGACGAGTTTTGGCCGCCGCGCGACGTTTCAGCCGCCGCGCGGCGGCCGAAACTCGTCGCGCGGCGGCCAAAACTCGTCTGCTTTCGACGCACGTGCGGACGCGCAGCGCGTGGTACGCAGTCGACGGTGAGACATTGGCCGTTTTATGGCCTGTACATAGCATCGCAGTGCAGGACGCTGCGATGTGATGAAATCGCCATCGCGCGCTAAACAGCAAGCAATTGCGCAAAAACTATGGTTTAAGCGCGATGTGAGCGCGATGCCATTGCGCTTAGCAGCTGAAAAGCAAACGTCGCGTGCGTGGAGAAATGGAGGTATGAGTCACTCTTACGTCCTCTCGTACTCGCTGAAGATCGTCCGACAACTGATGAACGCGGGCTGTAGACGTACCTCAGGGCCAAATGTTCTGGCGGATTATGGGAGATTCACCTTCGCAGTTCTGAAGGTTAAATTGGACAGCAACTATCCTGGAAATCCATTAGTACCACTTCCGCGATTGGACCTATCGAGAAAAAATCATTTTCGTCGGAAACCGTCGCCTATACACAAAAAGTCGAAGTAGCTGTCCACCTTAGCCGTCGGAACTGCGGTCGCAGATCTCCCATTTTCTGTCGAAGCATTTGCCGGTCAAGGACGCCTACAGCTTGCGTCATATGATCTCCAGTGAGTACCAGTGGATATCAGAGTAACACCTCCTTTCATTTCCCCAAGTTTTCGGGCCAAAGGGAGATCAGATTGATCGAAAGTATATCAAACCGAGTATTTGTTGCATTAAAGGTGCGATGAGGGCCTCTCGGCCATTAGATTTGTGATAACTCCATCGTATTGATCGAGAGAACCGATTCAACCCAGGTGTGTCCAATCTTTTTGATACGCGTTTTGAAAGATAAATTTATTCTAGGAAAAGACACAAACATTCGATCTAACCCAAAAAAAAGGTAATCGGGGTTTTTTTTTACATTCTGATTGCAGTAGTATTGACGAAAAAGATCTATCTTGCTCAAAAATCATCAGACCGGTAAACTCAGCGGGGTATTCAAGTATTTATTGATATTTATGTATGTCTTTGAATCGACATAACTTTTGGGCGTGTATGCTGCCTTCAAAGGCACATGACACCCAAGAAATTAATTTTCAGATTTCATGTTTATCTTGGAGAGGGTCACACGCTGATCACAGTGGTATCCCTGAAATCGTCGAGGACCCCCTATGAACAGAGTTATGGCTATTCAAAGATGCTTAGATTTCGAGGGTGAAAATTAGGTGGACGAGTTGTCTCAGGCCTGCATTTCTCTTCATTTGCAATCGTTGCGCGAGAGAGAGCTAGGATAAGGAGATAGCCCAGCAATGGACTGAAGAACGACGACTTATTAGAGTTCATCCATCCATCGAGCCGCTATCGAGTCCGAAACTCCGTTAGGGGGTCGGGCCTGTGGTGGTGAGCGAAGGGGTTCAGGCCTGTGATGGTCGCTTATATCTCGCTTATTTAGAGGAATTGAAATCTCGCATTTGGCATGTATTATACAGGAGGGGTCTTCTACACAATTACATACAAATCTCAAAATTCATATCTGAGGGTGTACTGTGCCTTTACCCCATTCACGACCACGTGGCCCACCGGTGGGTCACGCGTTGATCTACACTTCGGACCGCGTGTCCCACCGGTGGGACACGCTTTTCAAAAATCGATTTCTCCGCCACAAGAAACTACTTTCGAACCTACATGTGATCAATGTCTTGGCCTACCCAAGACCTAAATGAAAACCTCGTGGTCCATCAGTAGGTCAAATGCAACAACATATTTGGAACTTTCTAAATTCAGGTGGGCCGAAGTAGAGGAAAAAACTGCTGTAAAGCAGCTCAAGAAGCACGTAGTGATTTCTTTTTCCTTCTATTGCTAGCTTTTAGGTTGTTTAGTACAAACCTATCGTTTGAAACTCGTTTACTTTTCTGAAAGCGTTGTAGCTCAGTCGACCCCGTTTTGGTTTTGAGTAATTGTTTCTCGATAACGAGAGCGTTTCAGAAGCTCAGATTCTGAAACTGTCCGACCATCGCTGCTAGCTACATAATGGACACAATAAAGAAAAATGACTCACCCGTGGGACGCTATTCAAGCCAGCGTGTCCCACCGGTGGGCACGTTATACGGTGACGCAAGATTGCACGCGGTCCGAACGTGCAGCCACCCAAAATTAGGCGTGGTCGTGAATGGGTTAAAGGCACAGTACATCCCCGGATATGAATTTTGAAATTTTCGAGTAATTTTGTAGAAGACCCCTCCTGCATAACACGTGCCAAATGCGAGATCTCATTTCCTTAAAATAAGCGAGATATAAGCGACCACCACGGGCCCGACCCCCTCCAGAAACCACCACAGACCCGGCCCCCTTCCTGATTTTCGATTTCAATAGCGGCTAGATGGATGGATGATCTTCAACCAAGTCGTCGTTTTTCTTTCCCTTTCCGGCCTATCTTCTCATCCTGTTTTGCTCTCGTGTCGCTACTGCGATTCAAGAGAAACCCAGGCCTGAGACAACTCGTCCACCAAATTTTCGCCCTCAAAATACAAGCATTTTCAAGGAGTCATGTCGCGGTTCGTATGGGGTCTTCGACGATTTCAAAAACACCATTGTGATCAGAGTGTGGCCCTTCCCAAGATAAGAATAAAACCTAAAAAAAATAATTTTCTGGTTGTTCTGTGCCTTTAAAGCCAAATTTCACGATGAAAACGTCCTTTAGGGTTTCACCGAAATCGAATATAACGGAGTCCGTTGCAAAAGTAATGTTGAAAGAGCGGCTAAAAACGAGCCACAGATGGTCCTGTGCTGCCTTCAATCTTGCGTGCGCTATGCACTACCCGCCCACTTCCTTGCTGGTCGTTGAGGGAATGGGCGGGGCGGGCATAGCACAACCAAGTTTGAGGGCTTTATAAGGCTATCTATGGCCCGTTTTTAGCCGTTCTTTGGTAGTTATTGTTGCAGTAGACAATGAAGAAATCCTATGAAGAATCGAAGACTGTTTCTACTTTGAACCCTGCCTTAAATCATCCCGCTTGCATTGAATCCCTCCTCAGAACTTTTTAATCAAGTTACTCGCGACTTATCACGAGTGAATCGAGTAAGTTGCACCTCATACGGACAAGTCAACATGCTCACGAGCCCGAAACCAACAAGTATCTCAAATGAGCATGGGTAATTTACTTACAACTATTAAACTCGCAATTTACATGACAAATTTTCACATTTTTGTCAGTATGGAACACTTGCAAATGCAATACGGCGACTAGAATTGAGCAAAAGGTTCACAGACGCGCTAATCATCTAACTAATGCTGCAAATATGCAAAGTTTCATAATTCATGATAACAGGCTCCGGATGACGTCCGCTTCTGCAGATAAATGAAGGCACAAAAACAAAGAAAAGGAAAATTCATTAGTGCAAAATCCGCCGCTGTGGCGTTGGTCAGTAAAAAGCGGTATGCAGTTGCTATTTAAATTATAGATTATCATGGAATAGACCCCGGCACAAAATCACAACGCGACGCTTCTGGGATTAGGCAGAGAAAAAAAAGTTCTATTCCCATCCGTTTAACGCTGAAGTAGATCAGAATTTTTGCAAGATCAAGAAAATCGAGAAGAAGTTCTGAATTCAGTGAAAATTAGGAGGCTATGGTGAAGAGTGGGGGCTGAGGGGCAGCAGGAGTTGCACTCTCAGCCCTAGGCGAACATAAACTCGGATTAGAACAGATTTATGCGTGCTCATATTGCCGAGAAAGCCCATTCTGTAGCAAGCGCGTTTCCGCAGGAAAAAATCGCCCATTCGTCCGACATTCCGCCTTCAATCTCGCCGACACATGCTCAAGAACTGGCCGTGAAGACCTAATGTGGACAACGCACCGCGGAGCTCCAAATACGCTACTGCATGTTTTTTAATGTCCGTAATATTGCGTAATGCTTGATTTTTCTTGACATTCATGTCGATAATAATATTTTCTATATAATTGTTGTTGCATGGGAATATTTCAAAATCACTATAATCAAAGAATTTGGGCCAAAAGTTTCATAGTTACTATTGAAAAATGGGATCATGTGATTTGTGCGGCTCGATATTCAATTGCTGAAAACCCAAACGGTGAGAGGCGCCTTCCTTCGACAATATTTAGACCCGGTGAGTTCCACAATTTACGGAAACTTCCCTTCTCTGCTAAGGCCCTAGTTATACATCGGCGATTCGATGCCACTGGTTTTTGCGGGACGCCTGCGATTGGTCAGATTTTGAAATTGACCAGTAGCAAACATGCCGCGGAAGCCAGCGGCGGCGAAAAGCTGGTGTATAACTAGGGCCTAACGCCTAGCGAGATGCCTCACACGGAAACCAGAGATGCCCAGGGTTTCGGAGGCATCCAGTCTTATTTTGTCGCGAGGAAAATATTACTCTCACTTGGTGAAATTTTAGCCACAGTACCCGCATAATCTACGTAAATTCTCGCTACATCACTAGGCCAATGGAACCACCCTGTCCTGATCCGTACAGGAAAGCAAATCCCAGCTGTGACCGACCGCACTGCCGTTTCCTCTCCAAGGCCTTCAGCATCCCTGCGGTCGAAATTTTCCTTGGCAAAGTCGTCCAGAGAGCGACACTGGGTCACCTTCCACGATCAGCCCCAAAGTGTCGAGTAAGGACGTAGTCAGCGCGGTTTGAGATTGCTGTTCAACACAGTCTGTCGCTGAACCCGTAGATTCTCGCTACATATTTATAGCCAGAATATACGGGTTTAGCGACAACGAGATCTATATATCTAATTTAGTTTTCGTTTTTACGCAAAATATGTGTAGAACTGACACACTGAACCTTGTATCAACGAGTACGCCATTGATGAAACAATGCGTTGGCCTCCAATTGTTACCAAAATTACGAAGAAACAGCGAGAAACGCACTAAAACGTCTTATTCCAGTGAAATTATTCTTTGGCCTGGACTAGTTGTCCGATTGGATGAACATGTTCACAGTGGTTGTCACCGATAAAAAACGGGGCACATAAAAAAAGGAAGAATTTTTTGGACATAACAGTATAAGTTAAGGTCTGAAAGAAAGCACGAAGCAACAGAGAGTAGACAATTGCAAGAGACGGTTCCACAAGTGATTTCATTGTCACAACGAACAGTTCGATTTAAGAGGCGGGGTAAAATTTGAAAATTTCGTGACCTTCTGATGCGTTTTTCTCGATATCTTGGCCATTTCAGTTCTACCGGGGCCAAGCAATCGAATCAGCAATTAATCTCAAGATCGAGGATTATCGCGAACACTGCCTTTAGTAAAAAAAAATACAGTCAATTCTACTCGCTTTTGACACTTTCAACGACGTAAGCTTTCTACTAAGAACCGCACGATCCAGGTGAGGTCTCTTTCTCAACCAGTGTTGCGAGCGTGTGTGCTGCTTTCAGATACAGCCTTTTGTCTAGGCCAGAAACCATCGATTTCGATTTTTTTACGTAGGGATAGATGAGTGCTCATACAGTTCACCTCCGCACTGCCGTTCAGTTCGCAAAGTGCACGCTGATTGCGAAATCGCGCTGCGGCACGGTTGCGAGCATCCTCAGACAAGGATGTGGGATCACCCGAGCGGTGGGATCAACCGGGCGCTTTTCGCCTTTGGTGCCCGGGTGATCCCACCGCTCGGGTGATCCCACATCCCTGTCTGAGGATACTCGCAACCGCGCCGCAGCACGATTTCACAATCAGCGCGCACTTCGCGGACTGAACGGCAGTGCGGAAGTGAAGATAAAGTACCCGAGCCGTTCACATCACCAAACAACTTGTACCCAAACCCGTTTGAATGCCTCGAAATTTTTTCATGAGATCCTCTCCGAGTAAAGAGAAAAAACTGACTATCGTTTAACGACCTGTTTGTGCCGCAAGTGATAAAGGTAAACTTCTGCAAACCTGCCTTTTCGCAGAAGAATTGCATTCAGATTGGTTTCTAAGAGACCGCAACAACACAGGAAAACGGGAATCACGCCGAAAAATTGACATCTACATATCTCTACATTAACATGCTCGCATCATCACAAATCATTAGCCAGCTGCTGCGTTAACCAACTGATGGTTTTCTACAGGGGAGTCTTGAACGACTTTGATTTTGCATTCCGATTGGTCGTCTACTGGTTCATCTCAGGCAGAGAATCGAGAAAATAGCAACATTTCATGGCACGCTCTCCCGCTTGCTAGATGACTTTATCTTGCCCCATTGACGAATCCCTGTCATCGTGCTAACCTTTGTTACCAATCATCAAAATTTTGTCCACACGGGGAACTGAGTCTATCACTTGGCACTTGCGCGCAAGCGTGCTCCGAGCAGTAGCAAATGATTGTGAAAGGACTTTGTATTGGGTATACTTCAAGTCGAAACTTCAAGATACACAACAGTGCAGTCAAAGTCTCGAAGAGAACATTGGTAACAAAGGGCAATGAAGAAAAAATGCGAAGACTATACAGGATGCGCCAATACTATAGCGCGAAGGTATGTATCAGGATTGCTCTGAACGTGGCATTCATGTCGTCGGTCTCCTTAGGTAGCCTCGGGTAACGACGTTCTAGTGACGACGTAAACACAGGCCAAGTCTCCTTCCTTGTGTAGTGGGTCCACAATCCACAGTAGCATGTTCGCGTCCAGCTCGATAAACCTCGGTTCACAGGTTTTTGTTGAAACAAACAAGATACGTGCATGACACTAGCATTCATTTTGAGACGATGGTGTATCTCGCCTGCCAACAGCGTTAGAGGTAGAGCTCAATTATCGAAAAGAAGTGGCAACGGAGCTCAGCCACAGTTTCAAACAGCAGGCTACAGTGTACGTGCGTGCGCAGGCGATATAAGCTTAGCACACCCATCAATTAGTTTGTTGTCACTATTCAAATAGATTCACTAACCCAGTTGAAACTTTCTCCAAATAATTTTTCTGACAAGTTTGACCGAATTCCATTCCTGGATTGTCTTAGGTAACAATGCTGAATTTGGAAAAATCGCAGATGTCTGCCACGGTATCATTCCGGGAGGGGAACGGTGTACAGGTATGTGGAAATTACTCACGGAAATCCAATTCTGGCCGCGTTCGTCTGGGCAGCGGCGTTGACGAACTGGAGCAGTGGAACGTTCTGAAAAAAGAAAACATATCATGCGTCTCAAAACTAATGACTCCCCCTGTTAGAGAAAGAAAACGCATGTGTGAGGGCTGCTCCGTATGAACTTTGCTTTTTCTCTGATTTGTTGCAGTGATAAGATGAATCATCCCTGTGCCTGGCGTCATAGTAGAGATTCCAGCCACACCAATTCCATTTTTCATTGGTAACTTCAGGACAGCCGACCAGGTGCACTCAGGTCGCAATGAGGGAAGAAATTACCGGAAACAGCTGATCAGTGGTAACAACAGGGATTGGAGCGAGAAACTCCGGGCTTTGAAGACTATTGAAAGCCTTCTTCGGACAATAGGGACCATTCTGGCGTACACCTAAATGGGCAAAACGCAGAACCCTGCGAGGATGGTTATGCTTCTCCTACTAGCAAAAATTGAGAAGGAACATGGCCTAGACATAAATTTCAAAAAGTAACAAGCTCGAAACCTTGAGTTATAGTGGTAAAATGACGAAGTTTCCACATGTTTTCAGCATGGGATTTAACGCGATTCTGCCCCTAGCGTAGGTCTCCGCTCGCTTACATAGTGGAAGGTTCAATTCGCTCACTTCGTTCATAACGAAACAATCCGGCACAAACGGATTGCAGGCTAAGAGGGGCAATATCTGGATCTCAAAAAGGTGATATGCATTATTGCGCTCGAAAATTCTGTTGATGGACCTATCAGCAAGACGGTGCTTTTGCGCAGAAGTTTTGAGTGACTACTTGCATCTTGCGGTCGGTGCATTCCGCAAGCGTCGAAAGTATTTTCTGAAAGCTGATAGGGAAAAAATAGTTTTCAAGTTCGTTCCATGCTTGCAAACTTGTGAAGAATGCTACTCAAGAGTGATTCCGTTTTTTTAAAGAGTTAAGTGACACTGATCGACTGCTTGTATCCTGACGCCACCTGTAAGCTGAAGTTTGTTCTACTGGTGGTACCTGGGTGGTGCTGGCACTACGGAAACAATAAAAAAAGACTTATAGGTGTTATGACCACTGAACCGCGTCGCTACTTCTAGTACAATCGGCTTAGCATTAGTGGGTTATAATGCGTTGAGCGACAAAATGCATTCACATTCAAAATATGTTGGGCGGGAGACATCATGGATATTAGTCTTCAAAAGAACTGGTAAATCCGACGTGAATCCAATATGTGAATATTCCTATCTGCAGAGCTAGGCGTATGTTTTACAGAATTAAAAAAGTTCTCTATGCCAATCCAATGCTCGCGGCAGGGTAGCAAAGATGCTACGTCAGCTGGCAGAGTTTGACGGAAAGTGGGCGAAAGGATACAAGCGATCTACATAGAGCTTCTATACCTGCGAGCAATTAAACAAAGCCTGGACCGTTCGCGATCAGCATGTTTGTTGCCACTGCACCAGAAGCCATCTAGCACAAAAAAACAAATGTGAAAGGAATATAATCTTCAAATGGCCTCCGCTCAAAGGTACAGCCCAGGCTCAAGGATGACATATGAGATTTCTACATAAAAATGGAGTCGATCCACCTCATACATATAACGCCTGCCAAGTGTGAGTTCTCGATTCCTCCACATAGGCGAGATATAGGAGGAAGCCACACTGGAGCGCCCACATCAAGAAGCCACTTTGGCACGCCCCTTTCGCGATCTTCCAAGCTCAACAGTGGCAAGATTTCCGATCAATAGCCCCGTTCTTTCTTTCATTCTCAGCCTCTCGCATTATTCAGGTCGGCTCGCCTACATCGGTTGCAAGTGACGGAGGTTGCAAGCCTCGGACAACTCGTCTACCATGCCTAAGCACCTAAATTTTCGAGGGGCCATAAGTCCGTTCTCCTGGGGTCTTTTACACTTCCAGAGACATCATTGCAATGAGACTGGGACCGTTTTCAAGATAGGCAGATAAACAGAAAAACGATTTTTAGGCTGGACTGTGCCTTCAAAGGCAGGATACACGCTCTTAAATGGTATCGATTTCACAGATTTTTATGACGAAAACCGGAGGTTGAAAGCTGCTAGTATGGGAAACTAACGAAAACCGGCGAAATTTGTATGCTAATGAAGGAATAACGGATGGTTTTTTTTATGGAGTCAAACTGGACGAGTTACACCGAAGCATGCTCGCTGGGCTCAAATAGCAAAGCTAGCGGTGAAGTGGTGATGAAATCGAAGCTAATATAATTTTAAGGCCTGTACTAGAACGATTAAGTCGCTGAAAGCTTCAAAAACTAGCCGAAGGGATCGCATTCGAACAATCAATCTGGACGAGTTTGTATTGGGGGTGGAGTCTGCGAAGCTCATGGGCGGAGTCTACAATTTTTTTTTCACTCGATGCCCCTCAGGTTTGATGGTTTTGAGTCGTTTTTGACGCTTGCCTCATGACGTGAGCGTTCTAGTTGGAGTCACAAGACACCAACAAGGTCGCTGTCTCAGCAACGTTTTTGAGCGTGTACGCTGCCTTTAAAATGATTCGATCCCGACTTGTGCTCGCCAGATCATACCCGCATCGGGTGATTGCGTGACAACTAGCCGAGGAAATAATTGGTGGTGCAATAAAAACACTCTCGCTGGCAAAGCGATGCGATGCAGGTTAGAGTCCTGAGGTTTTGTATTCAACTCAATTACATACAGCTAGGTCCGTGGCTTGCGTCCTCAAGAAAAAACTCGCGGATGGCGTGGACGGTTTAAGTCTCACCGGCGGCTGACGGTATGGTAAGCTGATCAGCTGCGCTCTGCTCTCGGCCAGAATCGACTAGTGAGCAGCCGCACGCGACCACCGCGGCAGCCGGGGGTGAGATTTGAATGTTTTTTATTGAGGACGCAAGCCACGGCCTAATTATAACTTATAATAGCAACATTGTTTGCAAGTGGTGAAGTCTAAAATGCAGAGCTCTTTTTAAAGCCTCAGGGGCTAATCCCTTTGAATGCTCTGTCATCTGTACACTATCACTCAAGCAGCACTGGTGGGTATGTACAGCACCATTAATTGTTCTAAAAACACAACAGCCACTCCAATAAAATTTCTATGCGGGGCGCATAACTGCCTGATATATATATATATATATATATATATATATATATATATATATATATATATATATCTTTTATATATATATATATATATATATATATATATATATATATATATATATATATATATATATATATATATATATATATATATATATATATATATATATATATATATATATATATATATATATATATATATATATATATATATATATATATATATATATATATATATATATATATATATATATATATATATATATAGATATATATATATATATATATATATATATATATATATATATATATATATAGGGTATCGCGGTTTGTTAAAGGCAGGGTTCGCGATAAAAACGACTTTTGAGCTCTCTTGGTGAGAATGTAGATTAGGCTATCACAAAAGTAAAAGAAAGTGAAAAAACCCGGAAATTCGCGGGGAAAACGCTCAAAAACAAAGTATAACGGCTAATTACCGGTGTCGGCCGGCCCCCTAATTAACGCGATTTTCATTAATGCTTGCTTATCCGACATTTAATTTGCTGTTCAAGTAATCAGTAGTCTCCAGAAATGTTCAGAAATTACTTTAGAAGCAGAATAAAAGTTGAGAAAACAGGCTTTTACCCAAATTTCGATATTTGGGTGCGGGAGGACACCAAGCCATAACTTTCTCCTGAGCATTTTTCTTCCAATTTTTTACTTATTTTCACTTTGGTGATGGCCAGATCTACCATTCTACAGTGATAACTCAACAACCGATTTTATCGAGAACCCTGCCTTTAAACCTCTACGGGATCCTCTTCTGCAAGGCAAACCTGAGTAGCAGGCCGTTCTATTCGATTAATAAAAAGAAAATAGTTATTCAGGAGTGGTATCGACGCCTCAGTCCTCCGACAGCCAACAAGCGGCATGCCTAATCGACTTTTCGACTACGGGCCCCAAGATTGTGGGTGGTTGTTGAGAAGTTCGAACAAATTGTGTCCTGCATTGGTTGTTCATAAACAATGGAATGGTCAAAAATCATAAAAAAGATAAGTAAAAAGAGCATGGAAAGATGAACTCCCTAAAACATGGATAGCGGTTTTTCAACACTCTGGATACGCCCATGACTTACTTGACTTTTACGGTTGGCTTTCGCCTGACGCGGTCATTTCGCATCTTCACCGAGGTGTGCCGTCCTAGTAGTCAACCGTGTCCATTTGTCACGGCCCTCAGCCACAATTTGAACACAATCCATCCATTGGTCGCTATTCCACTTCCTGCGAAGTAAAACATCGCGCCTGAATTGCCGTTTAATGCCGAGTGATTTCACATCCACCTTCACCACACCCGTCCAAAACTGTCGCCTACGTCCAGGCGGCCGTTTCCAGACAGGACTTGGAAGCATCCCTAGAGCGTGTTGAAGAAGACGATCTGGCGGTCTTTTTAAAATATGCCCCAACAGACGAAGACGACCTTCCGTTGCCGCTTGAGATGGCATTGGGAGCAGGGGTGTGCGTAAATAAAATTTCAAATTTCGTAAATCGTAAATCGTAATTACGACAAAACCATCGTAAATCGTAAACCGCAAATCGTAAACAGCAAATAATAACAATAACCACTAAAAATATTTCACTATGGTGAAACAAGAGAAACTATGTACCTACCGTCCTACTGTCCACCGTTGCACGTACTAAGCACACACATATTAGATTGCGTTCAGTATTTGACAGCTAACCACGTCTAAGGGGTATGGTATACTTTGTCGCTGTCATGAGCGACAGGCAAGACATCTAGCACAAATCGCGGCGAGACCCGCATCTGAGCAACGGCATCGGTTGTCGTAGGAACAGTTATCGCGTGTGAGCCGCAGCGAAATGTCGCGGAGGGCTGGCATACTGCGAGTGAACCGAAGCTTGTCGCTGCTCAGCACACGGTTGCGACAGGTTTGGAAGGCGGAGGCTCCACGACAGGCGGTCGCTGTCGCTGTGCAGAGCGACGCGACCGTGTCTCGCAAAAGTATACCATACCTTTAATGGGACCGCCTTACCCGTATTTCTCTGCTTTCCCTCATCACTCATTCCACAACTTCTTCCCAGGTCTTGAAAACTCCGCCTGCCCGATTCAGCTGTCCGAGTACCTGCTGGGCATCAGGGTCACAATTATACTCTTAATTCCTCTCCCGAAACGCCAACGCCGTTGTAAGCGTTAAAACGAGTCAAAATTACCGTATCTGAGCGATTTCCCACAGCCGAATTTGAGAACTCCTCCCTTTTGCTAGCGGAACGGCAACACCGATTATACATTCGATAAGGATCGCACTGATATGTATTTCGAGTTCCGTACTGAAGGTTGGCTCAAACTCGGTGCACGTACGCCGAAAAATATGAAACCGAACTTGCGCCAACCTTCAATAGAGATCGCAAAGTATCAGTCCGATCCGTGGCAACTCTGTATTATCTAGAGCTCAGTATCGGTCGCCCAGAGCAAGTTATTTTTTTCTATATCTTCTAGATCACTAGCAGATTCATAGCTTTATGGTGGCGATAATGTAGATTATTAAAGGCACCGTAAGCACAGAAAACGCTTTCTAAATTTTGCCGCTTTTTGTAGTTTAGTTCCCATAGTGGAGGAATGTAGCCGAGGCGCCCCAACAAACGTTCGCCATTGTGAGAGATAAAGGAAAAGGGCGAAGATGAGCGTTTAAACTAGCGCTCACGCCTTTTCTGAGTGTCCGCTTGCCGCGGACGAAGAGAAGTTAACGGAAGGCAACGATTTTGAGAGTCAAACTTCTTGGGTAAAAAAGGACGCCCCTCTTGTTGATTTTTGTCGACTCAGAGTAGACATAATCTACTCAAAAGCGGGCCAGGAGCAGTATTTGAAGCAATTTTTGGATAGCTCAGACTGCTTCGCTCGATGTTTTGGCGCTAATCCAGTAGTAGGAATCACAACAGTTATTCTTCATGAAAAACTCGAAAACAAAGTACTCGTGAAGAGTGCTTTAAGACTGCATTTCGCCGTAGGCGGCAGCTAGTGAGACGTGCAAGGCACGCAACGCGGATCAGTTATCCAGCGCCTCCAACTGATGATGGGATCGTGTTGTAGTCACACGCCTGGGTTGGTCCCATCTCCTTACCAAAAATATTAGTATACGCAAAGTGGGATTAGAGCAGGCCAATTAGAGATATCTAGTTATTAACTTCCATTGCACGTATTTTTATTTAGGAAAAATACGATTAACGGTTCAAAATGTCGTCGTAAGGCGTCAATCTCGTTGTAGAGATCTTCGTTGTGGCACATCCGCGGCAAGAAATATTCGAGAAAACGTCTAAACAGCTTCCTCTCAGCGTAGTCCAACTTTTCCATCTGCGTCTTCGGTGCTGCCCACGTCTCCGATCCGAAAAGCATGATAGGGCGGATAGCGGATAGGTAGACGCGCAACTTGACTTCCTTCGCGATGGTGGTAGACCACAAACACTTGGTTAGAGAATTGAATGCAGACGTAGCTTTCGCACATCGTTGTTGAATATCCGCTGCATAACTACCATCGTTCTTCAGCAAACAGCCCAAATAGCAGAAATCGTCCACCAGTTCGATACGTTGTCCATCCACACAAACTCCCGTTGAAGGCCTCTGAGAGACTCACATCTGCTTGCATTTGTCCGGATGAAGACGAAGTATATAGGCTGCGGCATAATTCGAAACGAGATTCACAATCCTTTGCAGTTTTGCGTTGTTTTCAGCGAATAACACAGTGTCGTCGGCGTACTCCAGGTCGACAAGGGAGCGTCCTGATGGTGTTAGGATCACGTCCGCAGGAAACTGTTCTGCAACTCTACGCATGATGTCATCAACGATGAAGTTGAAAAGAAAAGGTCCTGCTACAGCTCCTTGCCTTACTCCTGTTCTCACCTCGAAAGCTGACGTAAACCTGACAGGCGTACGAACTGCTGCTGTTGTTTCTTTGTTCATGTCCTCTATTAGTCGAATATACTTTTCCGGGACTCCATCGGCTCGCAGAGCGTTGAGCAATCGACCACGATGAGGAGAGTCGAACGCGGCTTCAAAGTCCAAAAAACCAAGCTGTAATGGCTTCGAATACCGCTGCCAAGGTTCAATTACTCTTCTCACGACGAACACTTGGTCGATGGTCGATCTTCCAGGTCGAAAACCGGCTTGCTCCTCTCTGGTCGTTTCCTCACGATGTTTGATAAGTCGCTCGAGAATGATACGTTCTAAAACCTTGTACATGACACGAAGTAGAGAGATCCCCCTATAGTTCTTGGGCTCCGTGACGGATAACTTCTCGTGAAGAGGTACGATGATCGCATGTCTCCACGAATCGGGTATCCTTTCGCTCATCCATATGGCTCGGCCCAGGCGGAGGGAGAGCTTTTAGCCTTTCAGCAGTGACGTTGTCATCTCCACCTGCCTTTCCATTCTTCATTTTCCGAACACAATCCAAAACTTCAGACTCAGTCGGCGGTTCCTCACTGACATCGTAATGTGGTCTCTGAACATGCGGGAGCTCTGGTACTGATGGCGCTGGACGATTCAGTCGTGAACTGAAGTAATCCTTCCACATTGGCAGCGTCGCATCACCAACTGCAACTCCATTGGTAGTGTTGAGGACAGGAGAACATCTCTTCATTTTCCCGCTATACTGTCGCAGCAACGTGTAGGCTTTCCTCGGATTCTTCTCCTCCCAAGCCTTCTCGAACTCCTTAGCTCTAAACGTCCACTCTCGCTCGCGGTTACTTTGAAGCTGCCGACGCAACTTCCTCCTCAGAAGCTTCTCCTTCACGAAGTTTCCTGCAGTTCGGATAGCACATACTCTGTTGTAGGTAGATGTTGTTTCCTCTGAGATGTAGGAGAGCTTCTTCTTGGTCTGTACAACCGGGAGTGCCTCTTTCGAAGCGTTCTGGAAGCACTTGACGGAAGAGTCCGCGTCGCAAAGTTTCTCCTTAGTCCGTACTCCAATATCAATAGGAACGCGTTGTCGGAACTTCCTTCTGCATTCTTCATCCCTAAGACTTGTCATGTCAATCCTCTGGAGAGTCTGAGCCCCTCGCTTCCTCTTATGAATCCTCGCAGTGAAATTGAACAGAACTGGACGGTGATCTGAATCGAATGCGACATCCCACACAGCTCTAGATCTTCGAATGTTCGACACTGGAATATTCCTCGTCAGAACATAGTCAAGCTGTGGTTTCAAAGTTGTCATCTTCCGCTTCCGCTGCTCTTCTGGAGATAGCTGGGTTTGTCCCTGCCAAGTAAGCTGATGGCGGCGATGATTCCTCTTGATAGCGATGCAATAATCAGACCACTGCGTTCACACAAGTCGACAAGGCGGTAGCCATTGTCCGATGTTTGCTCCACTGGGAAGAACCATTTACCGAGTACTTCGGATTCCTGATCAAGTCCCATCTTCGCATTTGCGTCGATTCCCACCACAACAGCATGTTGACAAGGTATCCTGGCTAGCAACGTATTGAGTTCCTCGTAGAAGGCATCCTTGGAATTGTCTTCGGCGGTTTCGGTGGGCGCATTAGCACTCACTATCCACAGATTGAATCCTCTGTGATCCCGCAGTCGCACAAATGCATTCCTACACGACGTTCAGCCGAATTCCTCGATCATACCATTAGAGTCCTTCTTTACAGCTATCGCACAGCCTCCCACTCTCCTATCATCAGCGTCACCGCAGTAGATGGCGTACTCTCCGACGTTGATGACGGATCTATGTTTGAGGCGAGTTTCCTGCAAAGCAGCAATGGTGCACGGAAGTAGCTCACATGAACTTCCTAGTTACGGATCCTAAGGTGTTATGGACCAGAGGCCTTAGTGTGCCGGACGGCGACACCTTTATGCAATGTGCGGGATACTTTCGCGATATAGTTGTGCACGCTATATCGCTCGAACGTCCCCTGCGTACACTCAAACGTCTGCCGGGTTCAGTAGAAGCAGGGGCACCAAAGAGCAGGTACCAACAGACTTGTATACAAACCCCCAATACGCCCATAACAGCCAAAAATGCACAGCGCTACGCTGACAATGAGAGCGTTATTTTCGAAAACTGAGGTGTTCATAAAAAATGGAACGCACTGTATCTTCAAACCCATGAAATTTGTTCTTGTAGCTTTTGTTCTTCTGTGCCGTACAGGTTTCTCACAACGTTGAAGAAGTGAGCGGTACGTTTTCGAGCTGTTAGATCCATACCCACAAAAGAATGAAACGTGCAAGAACGAGATGTTTTTTTCTCTCTCTCTATCGTTCCTGTATACCGTGGTTTTTGGTCGTCGGCTTCGAGTTAAAAACACATCAAGCAGGACTACCCATTTCTTGAGAGACCGGACTCTTCGGTATTCCGGGTTCCCAATAGCTTCCCCAGAGGTCATAGTGGAGCTAGTGTTGGCTATCCTTGAAGAACGGCAGTATTGCTCAAGGGATCTACAGGTGCTCCTACCTGTCTTACGCCGTGGAGGAATTCGGCAACCATACGCTTTGGTTTCAACTACAAAGCGCTGAGGACGACGATACGGCCCAGTACTCCTCGAGCAGCACCGGATCGCATCGTCGTCCAAAAAAGAAGCACGTGCCACAACAGATGGGCTCCCTATTCGGCCACGTAATGCTTTCGATTTGACTACACAGCAGATTGGAAGACAATCGAGACTCGATTTTCCTCATTGGACACGTTGATCAAATGCTGCACAACTGATCAGGCGCCTAAGGTATCGTCCATACGGGGCGAGAGCGTGCGATTACGCAAAACCGATGTTCATCAAGGGCACTAGTTTTGCTTGCCGTTCACGCACGCTCCCTCTCGCGCGCTCACGTCCGCTCGCTCTCGTGCGCTTTCGTCAGCTCAAAGAAGGAAGTTTACAGCTCAACCCCTAAAGTATGAGGCATTAAACCTGACGTAAAACTATTGCCCTTGTACCCCATAGCCCCATCACAGGATATGCAAACCTTAGCAAATGAGCAGCTGCTGCGCCGATTCGAGCGATTGATAATTCGTTCAAAGATTGTCAATCGAATCAAAACGAGGGCGGGGTGTTTGCCAGTGCATAATTGCGAGCAAGGTCTACTCCAGCGTTGAGGAGCGGTGAGAGGCGCACAACAGCGGGATCGCGCTCTCTCGCCACGTATGAACAGAGACTAACAGCGCGAATGTGAATACATATAGGGAGCCTCATTCAAGAAGCCGCGTCATAGTTGGCCTAAGGCCTGACTGAGCCGTCCTCTATCAACCCTAGTGATCCTGAGCCGTCCTGCGCCGTCCCTATTGTGTCGGCTGCCTGACCATCAATTACGCAGGCGAGTTGGAGCGACAAGGGGGGGGATGAAGGATTTCCCACCTCAGTAAGCAATGCATTGAATACTTATCGACCGTAATGGCCACAACTGGATCAGTAGGCGGGTTAAGTTTGCCCACATGAGGAGATGGATTTCACATCGACCGGGACGGCCACGGGCGACACAGGCGTGCTCAGTCCCGCCAGGATGGGTGGAATTTTATACCCGCTGTGCGTGATGTTGACGTTTAACGACCGAAACTGGTTAAAGCCGATCGGCCGAGCATTACAGGGGATATAGAAAGCACAGTTGGCCACTCAGGACCGCTTCTATATAGAAGGTGACTACGAAACATATTCGGACGATTTTTACCCGCAAAAGGGTCTGTCCTAAGGTCCTCAGCAAGGAATGCTCTCCCGAGTTGTTGATCGTGGCGAGGATGATGTCTCAAAGAAAGAGAAGGACGATCCGCGGCCGACCACCGGATGATCCGTCACAGAAGCCGCTAAAGCGCAATTTATGCACCGCGGGCCGCCCGATAAACGCAGCGAGATCACCACGGATCGTCCTAAATGCGTCGCGGATGGTCCGCTTAAGTCTCTTGCAACCCCAGACGGGCCGCTCGTTTCACTGAGGTCCTTCTTGCAGACTTCGGTTGATGGGAGAGAGTGACCTCTTCGTTGCGGAGCCTGGCTTGGACTTTACCATTATTAGGACAGACCTTTTTCGCTTAGCATTGGAGGGGAAAATATCCAAATATCAGAAATTGTGTTTCCGTAACTACAGGAGGCATGGAAATCTCAGACACGGTAATTCGAATGGTAATAACAGCGCTTCGGAAAACCTCATAGGAAATCCAATGAAGGTTTTTTTGGACCTCGCATACGATTGTGAAATGCTTTGTACGCTGTTGCAGCAAGCTTCTTCAAGATACTCCTGCTTAAAGGCAGTATACACGCTCGTAAACGTAATTGATATAGCCACGGAATTAGAATGGTATGGCACAAGACACAACGCCCGCGCATTTTGAAGCGTCCAAAACGACCCACAATGACGCTGCACGAGTGAGAAGTTGGTCCCGCCCCTGTATCTGCCCGCCCCCTGTATATGCGTCCTCCTCCAAAGTAGAGGTGCTGGGCCATTCTCACCGTCGGCGACGTTTGCGGGTGGTGTAATAGGTACAAGAGGTAAACCACATACATCGACGACGGTGGAAATGGCTCAGCACCCCTGTTTTGGAGGAGAACGCAAATGGGCGGGTAGATACAGGGGCGGGGCCAACTTCTCTTTCGTGTAGCGTCACTGTCGGTCGTTTCTGACGCTTCAAAATGCGTAGGTGTTGTGTTCTGAGCCATACCACTCTAATTCCGTGATTATCTCAATTACGTTTACGAGCGTGTATGCTGCCTTTAAACCACTGGTGATTGTGGTACGAACAATCACATTGATTCAATTGCTTTAGTCCTTTAAATTCAGAAAATTTGCATCCTTTTTGGCTTAGTGTAAAGGGAGGAAAAAATGAAGGCGTCACAGTTCGCTAGAAAATCAAGAGGTTGCATAACGTTCAGACAGGTTTTTCGTTTCAGTCACAATCGCAGACGATATTGATGTAATTTTTGCTGAAAAAGCCACACAGACTTTGCACTCTCCGACAGCTATAGTTCTTATCTCAGGCAAAAAACGTGTGTCAAAAAAGCGCCGGGAACTAACACGATTTAGAACTCCTCCCACAAGAAGCGATCTTCAAAAATCATGGGAGTTGTTGCACTTCCGACCACGAGTTTACTGCGAGGTAGCTAATCTGTGTGGTTCTGTCATCCTTACGGAAGCTTAATACCAACTCGAATTCTTCACAAAATGACTCGTCTGGCCATAACATGGGCACGATATACACGAGGTGAAATGTAGCTCTGGCAAAGGAGGTCTGCAGCTCAGAAGGAATTTTTTCAATATATCGAGTCGTTTGCTGGGCCGAAAATAGAAGGCTCAAGATTGTATTAAATTCCAAGCTTCAAAGAAGGACACGTGAGAGATACTGCGTCTGGAAACTTTGATAATGAAGAAAGAGAGTCGTCAGTTATGGATTACGAGCAGGCATGGGCAAAACTAACCTCAAACTACGGAAATACACACCTCGTCATCCAGCTTCAGTAAAGCCACCTCTACCTTCCGCATTTGTTGAATTTTTTTTGCGGGAATTGAAAACCGGAATACCGGAAGTTTCGGAATCCAGGAGCTCGCTCAGCGGAAGTATTCGCGTGCCTGTCTCATGGTACCCAGGCTTACCATGAGTTCTGGTGGAGCTTCCTCTCCAAACTTCTCTTGACCCAAGTTTGTGCAAGAACCGGGTTTATCAACGAGAAACCATGGTCTAAGGAATGATCGAAGTGGCGAGATAGTTGCATAGAGTATTGAAAAATGCTTGAAGATAAAATTCGAAACTCCTAAATAGGATCGTCAGAGAACAATTTCCCTGAAACTTCTGTTCTGAATTATTAGGTACAAGTTCTTATTCAAACTCGATTTCAGCTCTCATAGTCAGATGCATAGGAGTAAATTTATACTCGTCGCCGCTCAGCGGAAGGAAGCGAGAAATGCGATCGATAAGCACCTGCTGTGAATGGAACAGCTGTGAAGGCGCAGACGGAGAGCGTGAATGACTCAGCTCATCAGCATGCAGGAAAGGGGTAATAGGCACACCGGGCTTGCTCTGGCGTAGAAGGCGGCAAGAAGAAAGTTAGAGACCGAAAGGTGGATTTCTCGCAATTCAAACAATTTCCGGCGTCAAGTTTGACGCTTTGTCTGCAATCTCCCGAAGCACCATCTGGCACGATGGAATTTTTCAGATATTTTTGAACAGTTTTTCGCAGGTATTTAAGTGTTTTGTTGGTATTTTTGCCTACCAGCCTCCCTCTATTTAGTTAATTTTCCTACTCAATAACATCGAAGCCTAGAAAACGGTTTTTTATCGTGAACACTGCCTTTAAGGCTGCTGTTAGTATGCAAGAGCCGCATTCGTAATAACATTTTATGACTGGTTAGCTGGGCAAGGGTAGGCTCCGGCCATGGAAACACATTTATTGCCGAAAAGGACGCAGACTATAAGGATACCTTACACAGTCCAAGCTGTTGCGTAAAACTTGATATTAGAGTCCGGGTGCTGTGTGTAGCAACCCTGCCAAACGCGGAATCTCAACTCTTCAGAATAAGCGACAAAAATCGAGAACCCATTCCCTCCGCTCCCCAGATCAGCACCGTTTCCCTCCGCCCACTTCAGGGATTCCGGACTCGAAAGGGACGAGACGAGCGATGGATTTTGTTCAAAATCTATGTTCTTCAACTTTTTATCAGTCTAGCTTTATAGTGGAGTCTGCTTCGAAGCGATGGCCGCTTACGACGAGGAGAAACAGGCTCGAGACAACTCGTTCACGAACTTTTCACCATTCGATTTCACCAACTTTGAGGAGCCATAACTTCATTCGTATGTAGTGGGTTTTGAGCGCCTCTGGAGACACCACTGTGATCAGCCCAAAATTCTAGATAAACGAAAAAAAATTGAAAACGATTCTGAGGTTAGACTGAGCCTTTAAAGACAACAGTGTTCACGATGAAAAAGTTGGCCGTTTTCGAATCCTAGCGTAGCATGCAAATCAACCCACTGGATCATGCCGTTTTGATATTTGTCAATAGTTTTTGAACAGTCTCAAATTTGGAAAACACATCTCGCGGTTAGGAGTGAAATCTTCCGCAAAGTGTCAAACTGAATTCAATTTTGGCTAGGGTTTACCGAGTCTACCAGTGTGCCATTCACAGTGAGAGGCGGTCTCAAATGCAGTGTTGTGATTGAAGGCACAGTACAACCTGAGAATGTGTCTAGAGTTTTTCTGCTTATTTATCTTATAGACGGTCCCAAGCTGATTCCAATAAAGTCTTTGGAGTCGTACGAGACCCCTGGAAAAGGAGTTATGGTCCCTCAAATATTGCATGGAATTCAGCGGCGAGAGCATGGTGGACAAGTTGTAATTCCCGTCATTTGCTATAGATGTATGTGAGTTGACCTGAATGAAGAGAGAGACTGAGAATGAAGGGGAGAACAGGGGTTGGGCTCGAAAGGTCGTCTTAGGGGGCGTGGCAATGCGGTTTCTTGTTGGGGGCGCACAATGATGGCTTCTTCCTATATCTCGCTTCTTGAGAAGAACTGAGAGCTCGCACTTGGCCTGTGTCCTACAAAGAAGGTCATCTTCAGAATTATGACGAAATCTCAGATTTCGCCCCTGAAGTTGGGCTGTGCCTTCGAATCGCACTAGGGTCGCGGGAAAGGCTGATGTATCGAGAAGGTCCCCGGGAGAGTTACCCCTTTACGCGATCGATTCGCTTAGAGCTGTCCATCAATTTCATTGAGACTATTTGCGTGTCCATGAACGGACCTCTGCAGCGACAATGACCCTTGTGTCACGGGATTGGGCCGAAATTCCGAACACATGTCTCTAGAAATGCCACCTGCTTGGAGGGCTAACTATTAAAAAAAAAGTTTTTCACTTATAAGGTTGCTGAATTCGTAAATGTAAGACGCTACGAAGGATAAAAGAGATGGAAGAAAAGTTCAATAGCTCTTTCCCAACGCGCGCGACTGGGTTTATGGCCACATTCGGTGGAATTAGCATAAATAGACCTGGTCTTGGTTACCTGCTGAGAGCATGAGGGAGTCGGCATAGTGTGAGCATTAATTCTTGACCTCACTGGCGAGTGAATTTCTCTGAAATCATTACAGTTTTATGAATTCCGTCACACTGAACTGCATTCGCACATATGCAAGAAGTATTAGGCCGTAATGCAATATGATACAGTAACCTTCATTCTCTGCAGAGAGATTAAACAGCAAAAGAAGAATAAGGGAAATTCGCAGGGCTTCATTAGACTTTGCAAAGAACTTCCTTCACGGAAGTACATAATATGTCAGTTAGATTTCAACTCAAGCAAGAGCGTACTAAAAACGGAACAAGTTCCGAAATTCGAGTGTAGTTGCATATGAACTTTTTCACATTTTAGCACTGTAAAGGGCGTACCTTACCTCATTCATCCATTAGTATGGAACTTTGACAGCATTACTGGATTACTCAATGGTCTAAAGGAATGAAACTAAACGTTATGGTTTTTGTTCAATGCGTATCAAGTTGAGAATAAATGTGCGCAAAACCGAGAAAAAAAACTGATTACAGTAAACGTTGGTATAACCCGAGCTCAGCAAGGCACGTGATTGGACGCCACCAACAAGGAGGCCAAGAGCCGGGTTGGACTCTGCTACATTGAGCGGCAACAGAAATCGAAACTTTTCGATTCCTCAGGAAACTTTGAGTCTTATCAACTACTTTAACTTATATAGGAATGAGAGCGAATTTCCTGTCTCTAGTGGCCAATCAGAGTGTCTTTAGAAGCAGCATATAGGCTCACAAAAATGGTTGATATAGCAACGTTAATGGTATGGAATGGCTCCCACTAGTACACTTACGCCGTTTTACGCGCCAAAAACGAGTCAAAATTACCGTATCGTATTTGTTCTATCGTCCGCTCACCATTTTCAATATGAGCTCCGACCTCCATAGAATTCCTCCTCAATATTTTGTGCTAGAATGCGGTCATTTTGGCTCGTTTGCAACGCTTCCCATGCCGTAGGAGTCGTTTAGCGTCGCTATCTCTGCCATATTGTCACTAGCTTTACTATCTCGGCCAATGCGATGTACAGGCTATAGAATGGCGAAATTCACGTGTTTCCTACGCGTGCTGGTGTGGAGCGTAGGTTAGAGACAATGAGAGAGCGGAGGGCAGACGGAGGCCCAGGAGTCGCGCGCGCCGCTCGCGTCTCGAATGATGTGAATTACGCCTTTTTATAGAGGGTAATTCACCCACTTCCAAACCAATACAAAAGACCCGTTATTTCTTCATTTCAACCAGTTTTTCGTCATATATAACACTTACTAACAGCTATAGGCCTTCGACTCAAGCTATGAAAATTCAGTACGCTGCCTTTAACGGTTGCCACACTCGTCGCGCTGTGATTGGTCGGAGGCCAATCAGCTGCACAGTTAAAGGCACTGTTCGCGATAAAAATCGCTTTTCTGTTTTTTTGCCTATCTTGAAACCGGTCCCATTCTGATTCCAATGATGCTTCTGGAATCGTACAAGACCTTCTGGGAATGGAGTTATGGTACCCCAAAAATTGAGCTAGGGAAAATGGAGGACGAGTTGTCCGAGGCTTCTAACTTCCGTCTTTTGCAGCCAATGTGAGCGAGCTGACCTGAGTAAAGAGAGAAGTTGAGAATGAAGGGAAGAACGGGGCTTTTGATCGGAAACCATCGCTCAACTCACGATTTCGAGTGTTCCTTTGTTCACGTCGAGGGGCGGGAAGAGGCGGACTTGCCTTCAATGGCGGGGTTTTCCCACTTTTCTAAGCCGTTTTGCGGCTCCTGGGTAGCTTTTCGTCCCGTTTTTTCGACGCTGTTCTGCTTCTGAGAGCTACGAGAAGCGTTTGTCATGGACAATTCGAGGATGAAGTTTATCGCGAACAGTGCCTTTAAAGTCAGGGTCCGGTCAAATTTCAACTTACCGAAATTCGGGTTAGATAGATTCGGCTGGCCTAACTGAACACCGTCTGGACGTTTCACACACTATTAGTCCGTACTTCTGGAGAAAACAACCTTGAAGTCACGGATTACTGCATTCATAACATGATGATCATGGCCGGAATAGCCGATATTTACATTGCAGTTGCGAAGAATGCGTGGCCGATGGCTAATACTTGGGAAATGGACAGAATTTTCGAACACAGTGGTTGATTTAAAGGCAGCGCACACGCTCGCAAACATGGTCGAGATATCAGCCTGCACGGCCCCTACCATGTCGTGAACGACGTTTGAAAAGCGTTGAAAACCATCCAGGATGACAGTATTTGACCATCCCTGTCACGCAAGCCCGTATTTTCACACCCCTTTGAGTAACCGAATGAAAAGCTGAATTTGAGAAAACATGTGATAACTTAGAGTGATAGCAGGTAGCCATATCAAAGGGGAGTGCACGAGAGAAACAGCTCGATTTACTTAAATATTTCCTGTCTAAACACCCATAAACTCTCATCCACTTTCAAGAATGCCGCTCTACTCCGGCTGGCTTTTGAAAATGGAGGATTTCATCAGTGCTTAAACATGTAATATCCAGGTAAATCAAGCTGTTTCTCTCGTGCACTCCCATTTGATAGTGCTATCACTCTTAATTATCTCATGTTTTCTCAAGTTTAACGTTTCATTCTGTTACTCGAAGGGGTGTGAAAATACGGGCGTGCGAGACATGATTGCTCAAATATTGTCATCCTGGATGAATTTCAGCGCTTAAGACGTCGTTGACGACATGATAGGGGCTGTGCGGGCCTATTTATGCTGATATCTCGACCATGTTTGCGAGCGTGTATGCTGCCTTTAAAGGTCTGGAATAACGTGAAAAAGACAGTTCTTCCGCAGTTTTCGCAAGTTCCTTGGGACTACCTGTAGCATGCACCCCGATTAAAAAGGAAATCTCAAAATCGAAATTCTGCATGGACCCTGCCTTTAAATTTCATGGCTCGTTTACAGATGAGGAGACTGGAAGCAGTGTATTCCTATAGGGCCGCGACAGTATTAATGCCAGGTTAGTTGATGGGTTTGGAGTGCCTGTGAGACGCCCTCAGAGACGGTAAACTGAAAGTGCGTCAATGCTCGATTCAAAAAAGTAAATTTAAATCTAGGTGGATTAGCTGCCAAAGTCCATACGAGTTCATAAAAACTCAGGAAATCTTGAAGAATATGTAAGGAATTTAATGAGATGAAAACTAGCGGTGGCACGTAAACACAAAGAGACGGAGGACGGCGCGCCGAAGACAAGTTGTGAGGACGTAGACTGAGAAAAATACACTGAACCGGCCAACAATTCTGCGTCAATTATATGTGTATTGTTTATGCCTCCAATACTTGTTATTTTTTTATTGTGCATCACTATACATGCTCCAGTCTTTATTGATATGTCGTAACGCGCTGTTTGAAAGAACCAAGTGCGGTGTCGCGCGGCCCATACGACTCCTCACTACTCTGAGAAAATTTGCCGCGTCAGTGCCGGGAAAGTACCGAGACTCTCGATTGTGCCGCGATAGTTCTGCGATAGTACCGCAGCGGCTCCGTGGTTAGACGATTTTGTTGTTGTGTCTTGAGCCTCGACATCGCCGCGATAGTACCGCAGCGGCTCCGCGTTAGAACCGCGCCTTGTCCGCGAGGATGCAGCGGTGAACCCGCGCGGAGTACGATGTACTATACAATGTGGTGGAACGAAGTTGTCGCCGGTTCAATTGCCCAAGTTTGAGGTACATTCCGTACTTCCTTGGGCGCAAAAGCGGCGGTGATCTCTGTCCCTACTACACAGATGACGTAATGACCGCAGAAGTGTATTTTTGTTCTTAGGTCCCCCTAGTTGTATAACAATACTAGAATAACTTCATATGAGATACTCTTCCGGAGCCGCTGCGGCACTATTGCGGAGAAAAATTACTGTGTTCTTAACGGGAAGGTCGGTGATGGGATAGAGATCACTATGTATCAGCGATTCATACATATCTGCGCTCAATCTGTACATTACTAACTTGCTGTGTTTTTGTGTTTCTCACGTGTGCCTTATGCATCGTATTTAATAAATAGAAAATAAATAAATGTTCCCGAAGCATGGGAGATTTCTTTAATGCATAAGAAAACCTAAGCAGTCGTAATAAATTTATTCCGTCCTAGTTCAAAAAATCTGCCATGGAGACGCAGCGGCCCACATGCTCATCGCGACGTCGTACTCGCTTGTGGAGCTCGAGCTTAACACTATTGACACAATCTGATTTTTTATAGCATCATTATGAGTTAGCCGTCGCGGGCATCGCACGACTACGTGCTTGCGACCCCGCGGTAGGTTGTCTGTGCTAGAGTCCTAGTTCCAACAGCATGGAATAACTACAGAAGCCTGGAGAATTGAATAAAACCAGATTACAAAATGGTATTTCAAAAACAAAACTCTGATATAAAAATATGAGCTTCGTCCACTTTTTTAGACTGCTCTGCCGTAAAAAATTGAATGGCAAACTTTTGCAAAGAATCGTCAACGATAAACGACGGAGTATTACAGAAGCGCTAAAAATCTTCATGACAGATTCGCTAATGGCCTCAGGGTATGAGTCAAGAATTGGATGGATGAGATACTTTGTTCATCTGGACTATGGATATGATTGCGAGAGAAGTTCGAGGAACAGGCCGTGGAATCAAAACAATAAATGAGTTTCGAGAAACCCCACCTGCTCCAGGAAGTCCAATCCGAGAAAAAGAAGAGCGTGATGCGTGAATTGATTCTGCACGGGAAATATTTCGCACTTTGGAGAACCTTTACCTTTTCAAATGTTCTGTCCCTAGATGTATTTAGTTGCGATCCGGTTGATGGCATGACTGGCCATCGCTTAGCTATCTCGCGTGTGGCTGGCGTCAGTGCCTTTTTCTCCCTAATTTGTTTGACATGCTCTGTACCTTGGTCGTTGCCACCTACCAGGAGAAGACAGTTTTATCTCTAAATTGACACCCTACCTCCGCCACCCGGAGTGAAGGCTTGACAGTGAAAAATACGAATCGATGCTGTCCGCAACATCACGTCACAGCTGCTGTCTGTGTCCGCTCAACTTGTTTTTGGCCGTCTACAGATGCGATCTTCCTCCTCCCTCATTCATTCATTCACACGCACGCGCCAACAGTTTTTCTGCGGTGGGCCAGCAAGCCCATAGGTGGCTGGTGCAGACGCCTGAAATCTGGAAATATCAGTTGGCAAAGTTAGATGTTCTCGAGAGACAGACCCTTGCGGAAATGGAATGATGCTTCTTTGCCTTGTTCGATTATGAGCGAAATAACACTTTGGCAGAGGATTAGATCCGAGGTGATAGAATGGGAATCTACTCAACTCAGCCAGACAAACTTTCTAAGTGACATGGTGTCACAGGTGCATGCTCAATGTGTGAGCGTCAAAGAAGTTGTCTGCTTTTTCTCCCTTAGCGCCCTCGGCTATCCGGCCAAATAATTCCGTCAGATATTCTAGGACATCCGATTAGATTTGGAATTCAGATGCCAGAAATAACTCATAGTTCCGATCCCACGTCCAGGATAAAGAAAAAGTTCTGAAAGTTGATCAATCCCTCCAAGTATGCGGCATCCTTGCACAAGACGCGTAATCGTCCGTAGGATCGGTGTATGCCCGAGCCGTCTACGTCTCTGCGTGTCCACGTATGAGATGCACAGTCTGTATTATAGTTCTAAAATTTCGAAAAAAAATGTCGAACGAACGAAAATTGAAAAAATTTCGTTCAAAAAATTTCGAACGAACGAATTTCGAAAAACTTTCGAAAATTCGGAGGTCGAACGAACGAAGTTCAAAACTAATCGAGATTCCGATTTTTTTCGAAATGTCGTATTTTTTCGAAATTCGCCGAAAATTTCGAACTTTTTTCAAAATTTGTCGGAAATTTCGAGATTTTTTTTCGAAGTTTGTTTGAAAACATTCCGAACGAACGAATTTCGAAAAAATTTGGAAAAATCGGATTGCGAACGAACGGAAACTGAAAAATTTTCGTTTGAAAAAATTTCGAACGAACGAAATTTGAAAAAAAAATCGTTCGACGAAGTTTCGAACGAACAATATTTGAAAAAAAATTGTTTGACGAAATTTCGAACGAACGAAAAAAATTTCGAAAAATCTTCCGAAAAATTTTCGAAAATTTCGTTCGTGTACAACTATAGTCTGTATGTTCTGGCAGTAAACACCAATCTGACAACTTTTTCGTCGAGTATGTATCCAACTTTATCTGAGAAGCGAAGGGACTTCTGAATGTGCACTGGTATACAAAGAGTTGCCGGACCTTATTAATATCGAAGTCAGTTTTCCTATAGTCCCATGAGAAGAGGTTATCCAGAGGGTTCAGCCGTTCCTATAAAAATGTTCACTCCTAGAAGTACTTTTCAATGTACATATAATCCGAATATGCCTTAGAGTTGTCTGCATGTACTCTTAAGGAATATAGGTATACACTACTGCTAGTAGGATCTGGTCGCGGGCCGGGTGCAACAACGCGCCGGGTTGGGGCAGGGGCAGGGCAGTCGGCATCTTTGACGATCGCAGTGCGAGGGCAGTAGATCATTTAATCAATCGTGCCCCAGCAGTGTTTTCGCTGCTCTAGCTACCCCAGCCTCCTAGCTGGGGCAGCAGGGGCACGATTGATTTTGTGATTTACCGACATCTCCAAAGGCACATGCTGCCCTGTCCCTGCCCCAACCCGGCCTGTTGATGCATTCTGCCCTAGAAGGTACGCATGGTTGTCGTAGTCTCAGATTGGGCTCAAAATTCTTCAGTGGGGAATACGTGACGTAGTGAACACAAATATTGGGCCCATTTGCAGACTTTCTGTTATGTTATGCCAGCTAAATTAGATTATACTCACAGTGACCTAGAGCCAACCTCAGAATATCACAAACGGACCGCGGACTCGTGATCAGCTCTATTGGTAATTCTATACACGTTTCAAAGATTTTTTTTTCACGATAGCTTCTATGCCTAAACGGTTTTCAGAACGCGACGCTCTGGAAACAATCATAACCTCGCTTAGAGAAACTTTAGGTAGGCATACTTATTTGGGTTCTACGTGTATAACCAAGTCCACAAATGAAATATTCAAAGTCTGGTTAATTGGTGGAGGATAGACAGAGCAATTTGATAGGCACAAACTTCAGTCGACGCAGAGTTGTTCCTCATCTCGGTGTTATTTGCCAAGACACATAGTAGACATACCCAGACTCCGGCAAAATACACCGAGGTGAGGGACAATTCTGATTCGACTGTATGACGTTTTTTTTTACTTCGTGTGTATACTGTGTCTTCAAGGCCTCAAACTCAGTCGATCCATACTTTAAAAGCATCCGGAAAAAAATCCTGCATTAAAGGCAGTGTTCACGATAGAAATAGTTTTTCTGTTTTTCCGCCTATCTTGAAGATGGCCCCATGCTGATTCCAATGATATCTCTGAAATCGCACAAGACTTTCAGGGAACGTAGTTATGGTCCCTCAAATATTGAGCTAAGGAAACATGGTGGACGAGTTGTCCGAGGCATGTAACTTCCGTCTCTTGCAGCCGATGTATGTGAGCTGACCTGAGAGAGACAGAAGTTGGGAATAAAAGGAAGAACGGGGCTATAGATGGGAAATCGTCGCTCATCTCACAATCTCGAGCATTCATTTGTTCACGTCGGTGGGCGTGGAAAGTGCATCTGGGTGTGACGAGCTGACGGGTGTCCATTTTTGGGGCCGTAGGGGACCGTTCCGAGCTCATTTTTCTCAGTTTTTTTCAACGTTAGGGTTCCGCTAGGCCCCGCAGCTGCCGATCTCCACCAAAAAATGAGACATGGTTTCTATCGTGGACACTGCCTTTAACTGTCCGGAGAGTGAGACAAACTTGATGTGTTCAGCCTACAGAGGTGTTCTCAGCTTATAGGTTTATAAACAGCATGTATGTACGTATTAAGCTGCAGATAATTATAGAACTTATTACATACTTATGAAGAATATTGAACCCCTTATCCTCTGGTTCGGGGTTAAAGTTCGCGTGTGCCATTGCGGACTCGTGGTGCGGGCTCTCGACGCATTGATTTTGTACGAGCTTCCGCTCCCGCCCCTCATCAGCTGATCACTTGCTGTTTTGCTCATTTTCATGATTTTTATCATTTCCCACATTTTCCAACAGTTTTTGGCTCTGTAAACTCTGCGTTTGTTACATTACTATCGTTAGCTAAAGTTTCAAATTCAGGAATAGAGGTAATCGTCGGCAACGGATAGGAATCGTTAACTTTCGATGATTCTTTTATTTGTTGGTGTTACCCAATTAAATACTGTATTTAGTGTTCGTTACTGACTTGCGACTTCTCTAGCAAGATGCTCATTGATCGTAAAAATTTTCAGAATTTTTCTATTGCTTGGGCTGGCCTGAATCTCTAAGAAAACTCCTTGTTTTTTTCAATATGAATCTTTTCTGTTTTAAAGTGCTTTTATGATGTGTGCCTTTAATGGGACAGGGGCTGTCTACACACCGAGGGAGAAGTTGTCCCGTTTTTGCAGTTTGAAATGTCACGCGCCTCAACGCGAGCGAAGTGGTCCCGAGTGGAATTAGAGCCGCCAAAAGCGGGACAACTCCTCCCTAGGTGCTTAGCGAGCCCCTGTCCCGCCTTTAATCTTTCTCTTCTCCGAAGAGCTTCTTAATATCGATCATGCCCAATTTTTTTATTTGACGATTTAGACGCCGAAGATTCCCGCTATTCCTGGCTTCGAAAGTTTAGCAAAACGTAGAATTCAAAAGCAGTGTTCACGATGAAAAATGTGTTTCAGTTTCCACTAGGAATGGTTAGTGGAGGGGCACACTGTAACGTTGATGCCGAAAGAACGCATGAAAACGAGCCAGGAAGAGCCCCAAAAAAGGCCGAAGTTGCCACTTTGAGCGCAAGGCAAAGCCCAAAAGCCCACCGACGTGAACAAATGAAAACTCGAGATCGTGAAATGAGCTATGGTTTCCGATCAAAAGCCCGGTTTTTCCCTTCATTCTCAACTTCTCTCTTTACTCAGGTCAGCACGCATACATCGGCTGCAAAAGACGGAAGTTACAAGCCTCGCACAACTCGTCCACCATGCTTTCCCAGCTCAATTTTTAAGGGACCATAACACCGTTCTCGGAAGGCCCTGTACGATTCTAGAGACATAATTGGAATCGGCATGGGACCGTTTTCAAGATAGGCGGAGCAAAAGAAAAACTATTTTTGTCGTGAACACTGCCTTTAAAGCTCAAAAACTGTCGAAAAAGTGACGTCAGAAATAGGAAAAACTAAGAGAATTTTGAAAAACTCACCTGATCAGCTGATGAGGGCAAGCGCGGCAGCTCAAACTTAATTGATGTGTCGCGTATCCGCAGCGCGAGCCCGCAGTGGCACACACTGAATGTAACACGGAACCAGAGATTAGATAACTCTCTTTGACATTTATCCCTAATATGCCCCTTCTACAACCCTGCTGAACATTTTCAACTCCTAAAAACAGATGGAAGAGATTCTCGCCGATTTGGGGCAGTCAGATAGTATTGTATCGAACCGATAATTAAGTTATTAGCTACGATCGACGTACTTAGGAGAATCGATTCAGGTTCACCTGGTTCGCCCAGGAAAGCATTTTTGTCTGATAAGTTCTCGAAGAGTGAATTCCCCCACTGGGTGATTCAGCATGTCCTTCCTAGTGGGTGGTGGAGAGAGTTGCGGGTGGTCGACACGGGGATTGTGGGCGCGCAATCTCTTACCGTAGTCGCAGCGGTACGCCGGCAAAGGATTGACGAAGACAAGGCGGGTGAAGTTCTTTGAAGGACGTGAAGAGATGCTGAGTCTCAAACGGAGACAATGGGAGTTGTAGCGAATGATTCCCAGATAGGCACGGAAATCGAAGACGCAGGAAAAGAGGTAACGGAAACAACTGGACCTACTTCCGATTTCTTCGCTGCACTTAGACTATTTCCCGGCATTTCACCGGAAAGCGTTCTGCAAAGCAGGGGGTTTTTAAGATTCGGAGTAGACTCATTCAAATGACGTGAACGTTTTTTAGTAGTTTGGGAAAAAAGCATCATAAACACAGGTTGTTGACTAGGAAAGCTGAGGTTGGAGAAAGTCTGATTTCCGATTCAAAGAGAATGCTGAAGAATTTTCAAATAATTCGGAGAAAAATGCTCGATTTCGATTGAAATTCTTGGAAGTCATCAGCCTCCGCTCTATCAAAATAGAGAGTTCTTCCCAGTGGATATATGTAACTCAGAAGACTACCTACAATAATCTCTTGTTTAACTACTTCGAACGATCATAGAAAATATTAGACTCAGTCAATGCGAAAATGAAATCTTTGAATATTTCGACTGAATATATTATTTTTGTTAGGGTTCTCCAAACAGTAGTAAAAACAGGATAAATAGTGAAATGCAGCACACAAGCTCAACAATGCTGACGACTTCATGGCATTATGAGGCATTTCTTGGAATGTTTTCAATTTTTTTCCGAACTTGGCTCAAAGGTTTTAGGTCGGGTTTCATTGAGGACTTGTTCGTAAAATTATTTAGGTTTCGTTCTACTTTTTGTTGAATCTTATTTTTTGGACCTGGACTTGAGTAGCAACCAACGCTTGCAAAATCGAACATTGTTCTCCGAAAGCAAAGCTAAATTAGAAATAGAATGATCCGATAAACCATGTCTAGAGTTACAGGGGATATGGAACGGATAAATGCAAGAATATTTTTACGAATACAGAAATAGGCCGAAGGAAGGAAGCTGAGGGAATTGGACTTCTTTTTTATCGCTTCCTTCCCTTTGCTGGTTGCCAGACAATTAAAATTCCTAAACCGAAGAAATGGCCAGATCGCAAAGTCATGCGCTTGCTGTAGAAACATATCGTGCAACTTTGGAAAGATTTTTTTCGACCAAAGGTCGGTTTAATCGATATCTCACTTACTTTCAAACCAACTTCTTCAACACGTCAAGCTTTTGGAATTTTAGTTTCAAAAATATTGGTTTGATCACTTATTTCTTGAGCAAGCATCTAAAAGTTTCGACTCTTTAACTGCATTTGAGATATCAGCAAAGCCCTGTCCAATGTTCCTCCGAAGCTCGTCATTGGCCAGCATGCTTTTTTTCATGTAAGAAAGTGTTCAAAGGGAACATTCTGTAAAAATGGTGATGGCTAAAGAAGAACCTTTTCGCCTCTATAAATGTTAATTTCCTTAGATAATCTCGTTCGAGCTAACAATAAAGCCTATCTTCGAGCCATCGCCTTCTACAAATGGTGCCGCAGTTGCAGCACCCACGCCGCCACCCAAAACATGGCGAGCGCGTCGTCGCCATCGGTGGCTGTCTCAGATATCGAATAAGTTCATGTTGCAATGGTCGAGTGGAATAGAAGTTTTTTACCAAAATTCTTTCCTTTTTAGACCATTCAAAAGTGAGAGAAAATCGAGCTTCCAGCAGGAAATTCTGGAAGTGCATCTTTAATACTCGTTTTCGAAGAGGAAATATTCAGGATACAAAAAAAGAGATTTGGAGAGAGTGATACATACAACTTCAAAGATTCGAAGGAACATCGGAGAAAGCTAAGAGCAGAGATGCATGTGAACGGTGCCAGAGTACATTTTGGTGGTGTGGCATAGTTTGAATACAAAATCAAGAATCCGATGGAAATGTATCAGAATCTGCACATTAGCAAAGAAATCATTCGGTGGTAGTCTGGAGAGCTCTTTGATTAGGACTAAAACTTACTCGGGTTCATCGCTTGCGCGTGCACGCGTATGCTGTTCGTTCTTCTCCCAAACACTCTTTCGCTGTCTCTCGCTTCGCTCCACATTCGAACTACAATACAAGGAACAAGGTAAGATGAGATCCAAAATTGAGGCTACTATCCCTATTCGGAAGAAATCGCTGTCTGTATTTGCGGACATCCACTGTTACAGCACGCATCACGGGGACCTCGCGTTTCCAGCACGATTTCGCTTGCGCGTCGTAACATCATTTCCCAGCTGCGGACCAGGCTTTCGTTCCGATAAGATTAGTACTTTGCGAGGATGTCCTCGCTAGTTGTAGAAACCGAGCGCGTTCTTCGCTCAAACCCGAATCCCAAAAAGTATAAGCTCAAATCGAAGGGTGAACCTCAGAAATTTAATTTTTCTCTTTCAATCTTCGTCCTGGGGGTCACTCCAGGTGCTGAATATAAGTATGAGGCCCGTTTTTGGTTTTCTAGTCTATGCCCGCAGCGTAGAGTGCATGTCGTATATTAGTGTATGGCGGACGCAAATGCACGTTTCACTGCAAACTGCGAGCGTCTTTTCTGTCATCCCAGCCGCGTTTGCTCCCAATCATTGAGATGCAGGGGATGACAAAAGAGTGCCGCTTGGCGTAGAGATTGCTGTAGGCTTTACATTTACGTCCGCGACACACCAGTATACGCCATGCACTTCGGGCCGTCCCGTGGCTCGACGCTGCGCGCGTAAGGCCCTAGTTATACACCAGCGTTTTGCCGCCGCTGGCTTCCGCGGCACGTCTGCTATTGAGCAATTTCGAAATCTGACCAATCGCAGACGTCCCGCGGAAACCAGCGGCACCGAATCGCCGATGTATAACTAGGGCCTGAGACGCGGAGTGGCTCCCCGACCTTCTTCGCAGCGTTCATGCATGCCGCCTCGGAAAATCGGAAATGGATACCATATTAGTGTCCTGTACCCCAACTAACCTCTTGAACGAAGTGTTGATGCAGAAGAAAAATAATGCATTTAGAGGTCCACCTACCGTTTTAAGCCCATAAGTACTTGAGCAAGCGACATTCACGATTTGCAGCAAAAGTTGCAAGGTATTAAATTATACGGACCAAGATTTGATGGCCTCCCTTGCTAGTGAATAACTGGTTTCAACAGAAATATTTGCAATTTCAAAAGAAAAGAGCAATCAAGGAATGAACTTTGGATCTTAAATGTTGTTTTATGTGATAAAACCTCCAAGCATGAATGCGTGTGTGGTAATCAACAACTCGAAGGTTTTCTATCGCTTCTTAAAGCCATAACCATAAACTTATTTGTGAAGTGTTACCACAGGGATGTTGATCGAATTCACAGCTCGGACGGGGACAAGGAGTAGTTCGGCTGGCACACGTGACGCTCTCGACGGAAAACCGCTGAGTTTACGTTGGGGTGCGTTACCAGAGGGTCTTTTTCAAAAGCCCTCGGTTAACGCGCCCCAACGACGACGTGAACGCAGCTGTTTTTCGTCGCGCGTGTCACGTGTGCCAGCCGAATAGCTCCTTGGCCCAGCCCGCTCTATGAATTCAATCAACATTCCGTTTCCACATAGCGACTATTCTGGGGAACACGGTAAAACTACTCAATAGTTGCTTTGTTTTCCTCTGAAAAAACGAGCCATTGATATTTTGAAGCATGAGGCATGGGTGGTCGGAAGCGGGGAATAATGGAGTCCATTCGAAATAGGAAACATATTGTTCAGAACAGTATGAGTAAGAAACCGTGTTAAAGAAGAAAAAAATCGCCGATTTCCCGCGGAAACGTGAGCTTTGGAGCCTCCTAAGAATGGTAAGGAATGAAGAATGATGAAAAACGGTCAGAAAATGAGCAAAATTGCGGGGATCATCCGCCTAATCGAATCATCCCGGCATGAAAATGTTGTCCAGCAGAAGGAACAGTTGCCGAAAAGAGTAAAGCTCTTTTCTTTGATAATGTCTGACATCCAAAATTGGGCTTTAAGAACCTTCATAGTTTCATAGAGCTTTGCATAGGAGAAACATGAATGAGAGTTGCTCCCCTAAAAAGTTTAAAATGCAAAACCATCTCCCCAGGCACACCGAGCGTTGCAGGCGGGAGCAGGCTGTTTTAGGAGTTTCTTGAAACAGTCCTTTCTCTGAAAACTGAGTGATGTGCTCAAATTTTCCGCTATTTTCCTCTACTCCGTGGGCTTAGGTGCTGAAACAACAACTGAAGATAAGACAAGGTTCCAATTATGAACACCGCCAACAAATCCGCAAACAAAGAAAACTGTCAAGAATATCAGCAAAATGCTGGCGCGTTGTAACCCTTTTTTCGTAAACTTAGCTCTTTCTATGGACCATTTCTTGGTTTCGGCGAATATTAACAGGAAAGATAATTATCATGAATAGTGCCTTTTCGGAAACAAATAACGGGTCTGGTTTTAAGGTGACTACGAAATCATATCAATGACAAACCGCACTCACGGCGGCGGGTCAGAGTGCTTTGTCAAGCAGGGCTGGAGATTCGGTCAGTGTGAGATTCGCCTGAGAGATGAAGGATCTGACTAAGACTGGAAAAATTGTGCGAGAGTGAGACACTGTGTGAGTTGGAAATACCATGAAATGGCTTTTCGCTCGGCTTCGTTCAAAGACCTTAATGGCACCGAAGAGGGAAAAAACCACTGGCGAGAGAGTCATATAAACGAGAGACGCACCAGCACAGAGAAATTGGGCAGGCATCGCAACACGGGTGGCATTATTTATGGATTTATGCGATGGCAACAGCTATTGACTTGCTTGATGTTATTGTAATTCATATCCCATCTATCCCCAACTTTAATGCTCCGGATAGGCGCTGATACAGATAACCTACCACAACGGCACAAAGTCGATGAGGCGTCGCAGCGCTACAATGACGAGGTGATGACGTTTCCTTCTCGCACGTCAGCATTGCAGCTTTGTGGTGCAACGCCGAGATCCCCGCTGGGTGCTGGCAGCTCAAAGGAAAAAAACTTAAAGACAATATTCCAAAGAAAATATCACTTTCTGTAAATCTTGGCATGGCTGGTCGTTAGTGTGTGCTAGATTTAGTAGAGCCAAATCTAAGAAGTTGAAGGATTTATTGGGTTTCTACGTTTCGGCTACATCTCATTTGTCGGAACCAGGTCAAAGGTCAAAAGTCAAAAACATATCTTCCCCAGCAACCTTTCGAATTATTAAAAAAAACTTGAAAGGCTACAAGATCTGCAATAAACAAAGCCAAAAAACGAGTTCTCGACATGAAGACGGTGAGTTGATGTAAAAGTCTACAGAGGCCAAGAAAAGGCTAGGAAGATGTTCTTTATCGCATTTGCATACAAACCCTCCCGTTTCCCCAATATGTACATCCATCTTGAAAAAGACCACACATGGTGGCATGGACCACCCCTTGCGTCACGCAGTCTTCCTCTAATCCAGATGGACATACCAAGAAATCTGGGGTGGTACGAAATCAATCGTAGGGCCAATTGTGACCGGAGTGTAAACAGCGTTTAAAAGGCAGTGTTTAACAATATATTTCGTCTTCAGTTTTTCGCCGGAAATCCGAAGGCCGGGTCTCATAGGAGCAATAGGGATGTAGGAACTAACAAAAAAAAGCCGGAAGGAACTTTAGTCGGCTCCGAGATCCGCTCGAGCTAGCCATTTACGCTCGCGGCCGAGTTCTCCGTAGACGAGTTTGGCCCACTTCTCCATTAGCATTGGAGAGCAAGCGCGGCAGGATTTTGCATTGGGACGCATCCGCGCACGCTCTTCTATTCAAAGACTTTCACAAATTTGCTTGTTTTGTGTAGCTACTTTACTTCCTTGCTTTATCTCTCTTACTCCTGCCACACGTACTTTGATATTCAGTTTGAATCGAAAGTTTAAGTTTATTACCTTTAGGGTCTATTTCAGGCCCATGCCCGCTCAACTCGTCCACTGCTGAAATGTGGCTTCCGATAAGAAGAGCTAATTTCAGCTGTTTCGCTGTCTTCGATTCTTTCTCCACTGATGAAACTGCCAGGCGCTAAACCTTCGTTTGCTGGTGAAAATTCGAAAACTGTTTTCATTGGGGACACTACCTTTGAAGCCTACGCATAGTTTGGCGGCAAAAGTTACGCCGCAGTGATCGACAATGAAAGGCAATCACGAAGCTTCGTAGCCGCTCTCTATCCTTCATCTTAAAAGTGCGACATTTGTCTATGCAGATGCCGTCAAGGGATTGCACTGTGTTGCGCCGCTCGACGGCGGAAGCCCTAACGACGCCATACGGCGCCTTTATGAAAGAATACAGTCAAGAGGTACATTGCAATTCTCGCATGATCCAAGAAATGACCCACAGTGATGCCCACCTCTGACTTTTACATGTGGAAGCTATTATATGTAGACAATGCACAATATGGGCTTCCGGGCTAGAGCACGTTCCATGCAAAGATATGACATGGTGACGCCAGCCATATTAAACAACACTATTCCGCTTCGCGCTGCCTTAACACAGCGTTGGTGGCTTTAAAGAGTCTGCAGAGTTGTATCGATAAGCGAGTGGTCCCCTAGCGTCAAGGGGACCACAGAGTTGAAGTCGCGGCGCTGCTCGCAGTGACGAACAGCACTGGGTAATGCAATATCGGTTACATTCGGCGACGAAGGCGACCGGCGCGACGCTAAGGGCGACCAGGGGCACCGCAGAGTGTATTGACGCCGCGACGGCCCTACATCACTGCCAGGGAGCGTTAACCGACGCTGCGACGATAATGTTTCGGAACATTTTTGTCGCCGCGTCAAGGCTGATGCTTGGCTACCACTCGCCGGTCTCTGCAACTCTGCAGACCTCTTCAGCCTTGATGCGACGACAACAATGTTTCCAAACATTGTCGTCGCCGCGTCTCTTGCCGCTCGCTGGCAGGGCCGTCGCCGCGTCAGAACACTCTGAGTGCCTCCCTGGACGCGCTTCACGCCGCGTCGCTGCAGCGCTGTTCGTCGCTGCGAGTAACGCCACGACTTCGACTTCGCAGACCCATTCAGGTAGCACTTTGATCCGTCTCTTAGAGCCGTGTCGACGTAGGGTTCCGTTCCACAATACAAGACAGCTAGCAATCGTAAAGTAGTACAGCGTTGGGAATACTGCATGGCAACATCACCAAAACTTGCAAATGTGAGTAAGAGTAGACCCTGCAAACCTCCTCTGCGCTAATCTGAAAGGTGGAGTGGTATAGTGGCAGGAGTCATTTAGGTACAGCCTATCCTCCAAAAAGTAACCTAGGAGGAGCGGCGTGGATGGCAGCGCCGCCTCGCGCCTGACCCAGATCACACGTGAGTTTTCCTACTCTCGTCGATGACTTTTCGGTTTTTCGTCAGCGAGACTAGGGAAACTCACTTGTGATCTGCGTCAGGATCGTGGCGCGGCCATCCGCGCCGCTCTACCCGGCATACTTTCTGGAAGAAAGGCTATACGTTTGCACGCGCGCCTTTCGTTTTCAGCATTAATCTGACCTCCTTCCTCAGTGTTACGGAATATGGGCAAAGTGACCTAGAGGACTGATCATCCAACTACATATGTCGGGTTTAGAAGCTGGCTCGTTGGGCAAATTTAAGTACATCTGGAATCGTGGCCAGTACAATTTTCTCGAAATTTCGTTGTGTAGGGTTCCTTCTGCACTGGTCTAGAGGTTGCAGTTATGTGTCCATAACTTTGGGTGCGGGTGCACATTTCATAAGCCAACGTAATATAAAGGGCACTAGCTCCAAAAACGAGACTGATTGAAGGATGCGCTAATGATGTGAAGACGAAAAGGTTCGAAGTGATACCAAAAAAAAAACAAAATGAGAAAGGAAATGAAGGAAAAGTCAAAGAAATGTAAATGGCTAGAAAACACATTCGTTGATATCCAAATAGCTGCCGGAGCTGTAAAATCGGAGTGAAAATGCCAGTGAGTGAGTACTAAGGGTTAAATGGTATCAAGAATGAGATAGTTCCATCGGCGAGACAAAGAGACGAGATTTCTCGGATATCGAGAAAGTTGAGATTAAGAAAATCAAGGTACATACCGTGCCATTAGAGCTATACTGAGTAATGTGAGCACTTTGGAACAATGGCCACAGTATTTTAGAGTCTGTCCCGACGATCGTATCAAGCGATTAAATATGGGAAAGAAGAAAGAAGTAGCAGACACCTAAGTTGGGTAAAACCCCTATCACATCCAGCTATCTATATGAAAAAACCACATAGAATCTGACGGAACTTCATGCCCACTGTTCAAGTTCCAAGAAAGTTCTTTTCCAGAGTTGGGTCACAGATCAGATAAAGTGCAACACGAAGGCGGAAATTCTGAGCTGCAGGCGGCCGGGGCAGCGCCTGCAGACGAGGGGGGGGGGAAGCCTTCGTGCTGCCAGTTACAGGCGGCCGAGTGTGTTGCGTTGTTTAGAAGCCGTGTTCGTTCGCATGAACCCTACAGCCTCGCCGCGAGTGCATGTGTTGATAAAAAGGCGGGGCTTCGGAAAGCGAGCGACAAAAAGAAACGCGCTGCGGCCGCTGCACAGCGAGATGAAAGACGATGCAACGAACGGCAGTCAGACGATGGGAGAGCTGCAGACGGCTAAAAGTACAGAAAAACCACTGCCGGGCAGCACATTGCGTTCAATCCGGTCGGCGGGGCCACCAGAGCACCGGGTGGGCGCTGTGGGAGGGCTAGTAGACGCCCTTCGCTCGCAACACAGTGATGAGATTTCGCTCGCGATCATTTGAGATTCTATTTATAAGTGACAGCATCGGTGGTTTTTCCATTCGTGAACGTGACAGAGAACATTTGCACTCACCCAAGTAGAATTATAAAGTACCTAAGGAATAACGGAACGTGAGTGAATAGGGCTGTGCAAACCTCTGTAACGAAAAAGTCGCAAGTCTCAATGAAGCGTAAACAAGACCCCAATTTTGAATAAAAATTCACACTTTCAAAGCTCTTCTCCTTGGGTAAAGCCGGTAACAGAGTCTAGGGAGATGGACAAGCCGCATATGCACACACGTACGCAATAGACCCTAGTGATGTTAGCTCCGAAATAATGAGTTTACCAGGCCTAACGTTCGGTACCATGGTAAAGCACCATGGCTTAAATTGGCTAAATGGCAGGCCTTGCCAAATCAGAGGTGAGTGAAGGTGAGCCCATGATTTCCCGCATCCTATGAATTGGTTTTTTGATTGTGCGATGCATCCAGGACACACCCTAGAGACAAAACCTAATCTCCGCAGACAACTCAGAACGGTCGAATCATCTACAAGATAAAAACGGAAGTCTCGAAAACCGACAGATCACCGTTGATCTTGATGGAGGCTACCTCGTAGATGTTTCAGACCCCAAATACATCGACTCACTGGCAGAAGCCAAATCCAGGGAGGGGAGGATAAAAGAGTTCTTGTCAGCCCTCGTCTTGCTTAGCTTAAAGGCACTTTTCGCGATAAAAATCGCTAAAATGTTTTTTTGCCTATCTTGAAACCGGTCCCATTCTGATTCCAATGATGCTTCTGTAATCGTACAAGACCTTCTGGGAATGGAGTTATGGTACCTCGAAAATTGAGCTAGGAAAAATGGTGGACGAGTTTCTCGAGGCTTGTAACTTCCGTCTTTTGCAGTCAATGTGTGCGAGCTGACCTGAGTAAGGAGAGAAGTAGAGAATTAAGGGAAGAACGGGGCTTTTGATCGGATACCATCGCTCAACTCACGATTTCGAGTGTTCCTTTGTTCACGTCGAGGGGCGGGAAGAGGCGGGACTTGCCCACAATGGCGGGGTTTTCCCACTTTTCTAAGCCGTTTTGCGGCTCCTGGGTAGCTTTTCGTCCCGTTTTTCGACGCTGTTCTGCTTCTGAGAGCCACGAGAAGCGTTTGTCATGGAAAATTCGAGGATGAAGTTTATCGCGAACAGTGCCTTTAAGTCTTTGCAGAAAGGCAACACCTAAAGATGACGGCCTGGCAATCTAAAAAGCCGACAGTTGTAGTTTTCTATACAGGGTTTGGAGCATGGACTAAAACTCTCGTCAGTACAAGGCAAATAAAAACTTCAAATGAGCAGTCTACGACAAGTGTTTAAAGTCTCCTGCCGCGACCGTCTCTGTAAATAGCCATTCCTGAAAAAATTTGAAAACGAATGGTCCATGGATGGTACAGTCTCAAAGATCAAGATCATTCAGCCACGCATGAAGAGTTATAGAGCTGCATAGTGGACCACCAAGAGAGCAGCTCCCAAGAAAGCGTGACTCGAGCAATCCGATGATGATCTTGGACAGGCTACCAGAGCTCCAGTGGCTCTCTTAGTGGTGTTGTGATTCAGATGTAGCACTTCTAATGCAGAAGCGTTACAGAGGATAGGTAAATGATCCAGTACTCCAAAACTGGCGCGTTGAAAGATGTGCAATTCAAGGCGCTGATCGCTGGCTTACGATTTCATAGGCCCTAGTTATACACCAGCGGAATGAAAACGTCGCGCGATGACATTGCCGCCGCTTGCTGCGCGAATCGGGGACTCGTCTACAATGTTGCGACGCAATACTGCAGACAAAAAATTTCCAGGCGTTTTTAATGGTATTTTATCGGTTTTTTCGCTTCTGACACTTTTTAATTGGAGAATATCCTTAATAATCAATTACTCTCGTCATTACAGTGCTCTTTATGTCGTTTCGGTTATGTTTTCACAATTTTGAATCTGAAAAATAATCAGCTGGTGGAAATTGGCAAATTTCCAACAGGGCAGGTCCCACAAGGATACATTATACGGTGCCGCAGCGTGTATAACTGCTCTGTGCGGCCTTCCGGCGCGTTTTTCTGCGACTACTGTTCCTTTCCCATGCCTCGGCACAGTTAAGGCGCACATAAGTGATAGTTGTCTTGCTATTTCCGCAGCGTCCCGCCGGTGTATAACTAGGGCCATAGCCAGTAATGGGAGCTCGCGCCCGCTCTGCCGCGGTCGCTCTTAGGTCTGTGGCATACATTGTCCTCGCTCACCATCCGGGGCCCCGCAGCGAGAAGCCAGGTCAGAGCTGATTTCTTATGTAACAGGGTATTTCGAAACTTCCGGTCTCTGATGCAAGCAAATGTTTTGTCCATGCCTCCTCACTCATTTAGGACGATCCTCAATCTTCAGCAAGAGCTGCTGGACTTGTAGTTTTTCATTCTAATTGACTATAATTATTGTGCTGCCGTGTTTGCTTGTTGTATCCTACAAGCGTGACTAAATGTCCGCGTACAATAAACAAATAAATAAATTGTCGATGCCATCAGCGACAGTCATGACATTTGACATAAATCGCGGCGGGACCAGCATCGGAGCAACGGCAGTGGCCGTCGTAGGAACAGTTGCCGCGCGTCCGTAGCGACGTATCGCGGAGGGCGGACATACTGCAATGTGCCGGAGGCTGTTGCTGACACTGGCGCTCGTCGTTGTCAAGCGAACTGCAACAGCGACAGGTTTGGGCCCTGGTGCATACTTCCCGCGACGAGCGATGCGACATAATGTTTGTCATCTATATCGACCGAAAATCGATATTGATGATATGGTGGTCGCGCGTCGCGGGAAGTATGCACTAGAACCTAAAGGGCGGGAGTTTCGCGACAGGCGGTCGCTGTCGCTGGACGCAGCGTTGCGGAAGTATATCATTTTCTTACGCGCGCTTACTGCCGCTAAAGGTATATAGCGGTGACGAATTAATAAACAACGAGACAGATTCGCATTTCCTAGTAGTTGATCGACAGTAAGCCGGCTCACTGGCTGCAGTTTGCTGATTGTCTTCGAGGAACGAGTCTGCATCTTCGATCTGCCCTCAACATGGATAATGGCCGCTGTCTCGTGTTGCAGCGGCTCTGCGACTTTTTAACGGAGCGAACTTCAGGCGAAATTACGCTGTTGCAGAAAGCCGTTACTGTCTACAGTAACGGAAAAAGGCGGCGGTGCGCTTGCGGATTTGCGCTAAGCACACTGTATTCATGGCTGGCTCGGTTTCGAGTTTACGGACCGGCCGCCATTATCGACGGCTAAGTTCTGATTTTCATTAAAAAGTTTGACGAAAAAACACCAGCGACTTCGAAGAACGATGAATTTTTCCCCACACACACAACACCATCACCCTTCAAGCCCTTACTAAAGACACTCGCGTGAATAATAGGAAATACCTAAAGAAACAAAGAAACCATAAAAAGAAAACAACTACCAACTGTTTGCTCATTGATTAGCAGCAAACTTGGAGCCCAGCCAGCCATGGCTACAGTATGATTAGTAAGGATACACAACAGCACCACCACCTTTTTCCGCTGCCGTGAAATGTAAAAGACAGTGGCGGGTCCTAGCACTGCTGGCGCGTGTGTAGCTGCGAACTGGAACTTCACTCCGATAAGGACATTGATTGAACAAGGAAGAGCGTTGAAGAGCGTTCAGGGATGTCAAGTATTGAAACGGCGTTCAATGTTGTAAATGTTGCGTTGCGCCCTCCAGTTTCCGTCGTCAGGAAACATCGAAAGCTTGAGTTCTCGCAACTATTGGGCGCTTTCTCAGAAATAAAGATTTTGTCAGATTGTTGATAAATAAACCTCCTTTCAATCCGCGAGTCTTTACGGCACACAGCAAAGAATAATTGCTGCAAGTCTATTTCCGTTACGGACCATGATTCCTGCAGGTCAACCAGCTGGTCAGCTACACACTTTGTAAGAAATCTATAGGGAAACTGTATCCAATGTCGTTAGAAATCTATTAGGAAACTGTATCCAATGATGGGCTGCCGCTTTTGTGTCCCGGATTGCAGACCTGGGTCTGTTCGCAATTGTGACCTGAATTGAAGCGCCCCCCCCCTGATTTTTCCCTAGAGTTGGAGCGCCTGGGTAGGCAAATTTAGACGAGCGTGCGAACTTTTTCGGCCTTCCCAATAACTGAAACAGTGGCCTGTATTGTTAGAGTCACCTCAGATGAGCCAACAAGAGATAACTCTTGTGAGATACACACTCCAGCACCGCATTGGAGAACCCGACAGACAAAAGTTTGGCTGTGAACCTCTTGTGTCCCTAAAAATTTTTCAAATATTCGCCACAAAACAGAAATTTCATTGATAGAGTTCATCCGGATTCTAGGGATTGAATTAGCGCTACAATAACACCCCTCAAACCTGATAGTGATATTTGGAAATAGCCTAACTCCCAACAATCAGCTGTCCTGCTGATGAAGGAATGGGGACTATCAAGGAGAATTGCAGCCATCCGACCACCAAACAAGTCTTACTTGACCGATATTGCTATGCTTACACAAGGTCGTTGGCTTTTTCTAGAAACAAGAAATGCATTAACGCAGATTAAACGCCATGGTGTATCCAGTTGAATCCCTTAAAGGCAGTGTTCACGATGAAGAAGTTGCCCGTTTTTTGGCTTAAACGTAAGCTTGGTGTTCCTCTAAGAAGATTAAGAACGGAAGTGCGACGAAAAACGGTCGAGAAATGGGTGAAAATCTCGTGGGCCAGCCAACCCATTGGACCACTCTGCCCACCTCCTACAACAGTTGCCCTGATTTCATGTTAGAGTAGGAACAGACACTGAATTTTTGAAAATTCTTCATCGCGGAAGGTTCTAGCATCCCAGCATGTACATTGGCCCCTTTTATTTCGAAAATTTTTGGCACACGAAACAGAAAGCAAAGCCAGTTACGTAAAATTTTTGAAGCGCGAAACCATTTCCTTGACGTCAGGTTCGATGCGTTGCCCTTAGTCTGACACACAAACAGGCATACCTAATTTCTTCAGATTTCTTTAAACAGTTTTGCTCCTCTATTTGAGTGTTCCTTGGTGACTTTGTCCTACTAACCTCTTCTTGATGGACTTACCTACCCAAGAAATCTATAATACGTTTTTTATCGTGAAGCTATTGAGTATGTGAACTCTTTTCACGTTCCGTTGTGAGAGATCCAGAATTATCTACGATGCGCTGCTAGCCCCTGAAGGAAAAATTTGTTACATATCTCCGCTCAGGAAGACCAAAGCCACCTTTTCAAAGATAGCTGAGGTCACTGGCATCATAGTCGTCTATCCCTCACAGCTGCTTCTTGAGTAATAAGAAAAACATTAATTTGCTAAAGCGAAACATGAGCCAGAAGAACGACGTTGACGTAATCCAGCTTCCCAAGGAATGACTAGACGTTTTCATGGCACACCGCGTATGACATGGAGTTTTTCGGGGCTTTTTTATGATTTCTGCAATTTTCACTCGCTTAACTTTTCTATGCTTAATATCATCCCCTATTAAGTTGTGCAGAAATCTCGAACTGGTGGTTCATTATCGCCTCGAAAAGATGTCGCCAGCCATAAACGTGGAATAGGTGAGCAAGGTTGGCGCTATTGCAGTGAATTCGTTTATCAACAAGTAACTGCAAGCAAAACGGAGATAGACTCGGTTTCATTGCAAGTGAACTCATGTTTTCGGTTATGACAGCGCGGAGCGGTGGCTTTTTCGTCGAAACCTCCTTATCACTAGTTATATTTCACCGAGGCCCACCGCTCCGCTGCTTGTGATAATCGAAATTAGCAGGTCACTAGGGATGTACCAAAGCTTACTCGTTTTCCGGTTTTCGTCTTCCGGTCACTTTTGCATTTCCGTTTTCCGTCCTCTTGAAGAAGAGTTTGGAGGAATTATAACAAAAGAAAAAACGAGCTGGTCAAGAGGAGTTTCGGTTTTTCGCTTCTCTTTCCGTTCCCGCCTTCAGCCATCCGATCATTCCTAACTTATTGGTATTTCGTTCGGCTACAATTTGTTTTCCTTGCTCTGTTTCCAATCATCCTTTTTTCCGCAAATCCCTGATTGCAAGACTTGACCATCTAAATTCACGGAATACGATGGCAACAAATTTCCGGGATTCTGTTAGAATTCATTCATTATGGAGTGCTCGTTCACGACCTACTAGGGGCTGCTTTACACTTCCCGTGGCGATTTGGAAAACTATGTTTTCGTTGCTGCAGGGCTGTGGCCATACAGAAACGACCCGTGCTTGAAATTCGCTAGTGGGCTGCGAGGATTCCAAAAATGGCATTTTCATTGTATCACAAAAAGGTAAGGTTACCGATCAGGTCATTTTTGAGGTGTTCAGAAAAAATTCTTTGGGTTTGGCTTAAAACATTCAATTGGGGGTTATTTAGAGCGCTCAATCCGAATCTGGCTTCAGCGAAGTCAATTCCTCGCCAGACATAGGGCTACTGGAGGTTACGGTAGGCCTTTTAAGTGGCGCTACTTACCTTCAAATTTCGAAAATCGAAAAGTGGACCATAAATTCATGTTCAGCAACCAAAATAACACCCACAGAGAAATTTTGAGTCAAACTTGAGACTTGGACCGGTCTACCGTATGCAGATTCGTGTTAGGCAGCCCGAACGATCGTTATGTAGAAGCTTTAAGGCGATTTAATCGTAGCATTCCGTAAAGTCGTCAAAAGTCGCGTTGGGCAGCGAAATTTCTGCCATTTCAAAGCTTTGGACCAAATTAAACGGAAATTCAATTTATGAAAAATGGGCGTCAGATTCGTAATCAGCACCCAAACAACTAGAAAATATTTTGAAGCTCAATCCGAGACAATTTTCGAACGTCCTAAAGATTGTCATTCGTGTACCCCTTTTGTCTTCGCAAAGCTATAAAAATGCCCTTTTTAGGAAATCTCCTGTGAATCTCTGAGGCATTTAGCGGATTTGGAAAACCGACTATCAATGCTGTGTCTCATACCTACAACTATCAGCACACGGTTTTATAAAAGTCCTCTGGAAATGTAAGGCAAGCCCTAGTTAGTCGCTGCGAAGTAGGATTTATACTTTCACCGCAGAGGGATGAGGCGGTATGATCTGGATATGGAAAGAGCTAAGACCTAGATCTACGTACATCATTGTTAGCACTTCACGCCGTGCTGGGCTAGTACTCGCGCCACGAGCTGCACCCCAGTCAAAAAGAAGCTTTTGCAGGGTGCACCTTGCTCGTGCCTGAAAGGTTTCGAGGCTATTAGAACTCTGCTCCAATATTCTTATGTGCTCACTCGATATCTGCCGCGGTGCAAGGTGTAAGTGATTTTCTCGAATCGTTGCCGATAAATCTTGTTTTTAGGCCAGCGGCCTCTCTGTAAAATGTGGAATGGCTCGTTAACCGGAGTGTCAGAGGGAAGGAACGTTTGTCATGATAAGACTTTGGGCATTAGTAATATCACTGAGAGTGTGGGAAAGGGTTGCGAGTTAGACTCGGGTGCAGAGGAAAAGTCCGGTTAGAAATCTGAGCGCTTTCTTAGAAAATGCGTCAAAACCTTGTTATCCCGTACTGGGGAGCACCATGAAAAAGACTGCTCACGTCTGCCAACACCAATCGCTCGCTTTAGCTAGCTTTTAGGTGCTGTGCTAGTGCTTGAGTTGCATTTGATAGCCCTGTTATTGTAATTTGGTCCAGAGGATGCATCAACGCTGATTTAGGTGCATCCAAGGTAACGTATCGTTCAGGCCCCCGTCAGACTTCGTCGAAAAACCTGCTGAGCCGACTGAGTCCGAATGAGTCCGGGGTGGGAAAACCTGCTGAGTCCGACTGAGTCCGGTTGCCCCCAGTGCCAACCAGTTCCTCTGCGAAACACGCAATCGATAGTCAGCGGCAGCAGTACGTGGGGCAGAGCACAGACGACGAGAGTCGAGATGCGGCGGGACTCGGCAGGTCGCAGTCGGCCGAAAAAATGCACCCAAATCGCGTGAGAAACACCTATATCGACCGGGTGGGGTGAGGATGATTTCGGTGGGACTCAGTGGGACTCAGTCGGTGCATTGGTCCCGCCCTTGTACGCATGAGAACCATCAGTATACACCGGGGGGATTGCGGTGGGCATCAGACGGTCGCAGTCGGACTCAGTGGGTTGATTTTTTTTTCACCCATTTCCCACGAATTCGGTGCGTATCGACCGAGCGGGACTCAGTAGATCCACCGACTATAGCGGATGCCTCAGGGTCAGGCGTGGCAATGGGATCGGTAGGTGTAGAGTGCGCCCCCACCCTTCCCAGCTGGGGGTAGTTACTGCGCCCCCCCCCAACAGTTTGAATTTTTCCCCATTCATTTTCTACTTCCCTTTTTCCGATTCTTTTTTGAATACATAAAAATCTATGAACATTTTCTTAGTTTGATGGCTAGTTTTCGGTTCAAACGAGAGTTAGGGGTCTCAAAATCGGGCTGTGAATAGTACAAGTAAAAAGCTCCAGAAGAAACAGCACATGGACAGGATCAGAAAAAGTTTTTCTCATAGCTGACAGCTCTAAGTCTGGAAGCCTTTTTGACGCGAAAAAATGACACCTTGATCTGCTCCTTCTCGGCTTATATGGGGTGGCAAGTTGTTCTCCACAAAAAGTTGTAGTAGAAAATGTCGCGCAGTCCCTTCCAGGAGGGTTTACTGAAAATTTTCCTCAGTGGGATAGTAACGGTTTTAGGGGTCCAAATTCCATTGAACGAATTAAGGTATTCCAGTGGCTCGTTCTCGGTTCAATCAAGAGCTATTTAGGGGTCTCAAACTCGGGCTGTGAATAGTACCAGTTAGAAGCTTTAAAGGAAACCCCACATGGACAGGATCTTTGAGAATTCTCTTTCTTTACTATAACAACTCCGGAGAAAAAACCCGGCGAACAAATTTTTCTGAAATCAAAAAAGTTGCTCCCAAAATGTTGCAAATATTAGGAAAATAATTTCTGAACAGGTGGAAAAACGATACTTTTTTTGACCTTCACCCCCTCTGAACTCTGATCACCTGCGGAAAAAATTTTGGTACCAGAAAAGTATGGCTCAAAATGCTGCAAAATTTAAAAAAACCATTTCTGCATAGGTAAGCAAATGACTTTTTACGACAGTGACCACCTCCGAATTTGGTACATTTTTGGATACTGGTAGGGTAAAGCACTTCCACACCACACTGGGGATTAGATAATGCGAACAGCCAGACAGTAGGATGGAAAACGGTTTGATCTTAAGCGCACATGTGAGACCTTTGTCACACTCACATTGTTTCTTACCAGTGAGGTGAAAACGTGAGCTTTCACGAAGAGTCAGCACACCAAATCATTCTGTAACAAATTTCAAGGGGTTTTTAGAGGTGAGCATATTGCCTAATTCGCGAATACGCAGTTTACAAGCGGTAGTGGCTTTCTGATTCCCACAACGATAGAACATTCCTTTTTTTCTTGTTTTTTGAAAAAAAGTTGTTCGCTAAGTGTACTCACAAGAGAAACAAAATGACTTGAGAAACATTGGAAAAAGCTCTAGTCAGGATATGCGTGTTTTCTCCTTTTCGCACTTCTTGTTTTTGCTATTTATCCATATTGCATCCCTTCAGTATTTAAACAATCACATGGAAAGTGCATGGCTATTTACACTAAACAACAAATTTCTGAATGCAAATTTTATATGTATTTTCGTACTTCGGGGGCCAAAAATGAAAAAAAGAAATTGAAATGAAGGCGAATCCGAGCTTAAAATTCCAAAAAGAAACGTGGAAAACAGAACATTCCTCTGCGCGGAGCAGATGATTTTTACTCACACACTACCCAATTCTGCGGTCCCCCCTCCCCTGCGAGGTCTGCCAAACTGCGCCCCCTGCTCCCACACTGGAATCTAGAGTGAGGACCGAATATTCGAGTTCGAATAAATATTCGAATTTTTCGAACGAATTTTTATTCGAACATTCGAATATTCGAAAAGTGTGAATATTCGAACATTATTCGAATTCGAATATTCGCAAAAGGTGAAAATTCGAACAATATTCGAATTCGACTATTCGCAAAAGGTGAAAATTCGAACTTTATTCGAATTCGACTATTCGGGAAAGGTGAATATTCGAATATTATTCGAATTCGACTATTCGGGAAAGGTGAATATTCGCATAACATTCGAATTCGACTATTCGGGAAAGGTGAATATTCGAATATTATTCGAATTCGACTATTCGGGAAAGGTGAATATTCGAATATTATTCGAATTCGACTATTCGGGAAAGGTGAATATTCGAATATTATTCGAATTCGACTATTCGGGAAAGGTGAATATTCGAATATTATTCTAATTCGACTATTCGGGAAAGGTGAATATTCGAATATTATTCGAATTCGACTATTCAGGAAAGATGAATATTCGAATATTATTCGAATTCGACTATTCGGGAAAGGTGAATATTCGAATATTATTCGAATTCGACTATTCGGGAAAGGTGAATATTCGAATAATACTCGAATTCGACTATTCGGGAAAGGTGAATATTCGAATATTATTCGAATTCGATTATTCGCAGAGGTGAATATTCGAACGTTATTCCAATTTGAATACCCGAGCTGGTTTAACAAAAAATATGAAAATCAGCTCTAATGTATGAAGAAATCGACATACCTTTCAAGACTGAATTCATTTTCTTCACTACTCCATTGTTCCATTTTTTCCGAACGCAAAAGCTAAATTTTTCCCCACACCGTCTGATGAGGTTACTAGGGCGGTTCTAACAGGGGGAGCCATATGGCAATCAAACTTGGCCACTCCCATTTTTCCATGCCGCTGGGCAATGATAACACCAACCGTAGCTTCGTTGGGTGGAGCCATGTACTCCACCAACCCTCGCCTCTGGGCAGGTGATGGGGAAACCTCCATCATTGGGAAAACCGGTGACAACCGGTGAAACGCCCCGAGGCACAGGAGGAGATGGGAATACGTGGGGGTGGGGTTTATCCCTCCGTTGACCAACCACCCACGTCCTAAGGGGTTGAGAGACGTCTCTCGATTGGCCGACGGAGCAACAAAGTCCGCCCCGTACTCCGATCTCCCCCCAGTACGCGCCCCGAAAAAAGAATGAAAGTCAGCCAACAGTCATGCAAGTCATTTTCAAGAGTGGATGGGTGTCACTGCCGGTTTTTCGTCCGTACCTTTTTTGTGTTCGGAGATAGAATTCTGCGTCAACTTGTGCTTCCAGTTTGGAAAAATATTCTCGATCCTTCAGCCTAATTCATTTTACGAAACACCGGTTTTTCGCCTATAACTCTTTAACCTGGTGAGGGTTGTTTTTGAAATCCACGTAAAATTCTGCGTGGAATGATATATCGGATTCCTAACTTTGCTCGCTCCATTCTCTGAGAGAATCTCCCGCGATCGTTCACGGATAGAATCTCCGGTTTCTGGTAGGGGCCGAGAGGATTCTAGCATGGGGCTATCGCGCAACGATCGCGAAATTTTGCCAGTCTCAAACCGAGAGTGTACCGCGTTCGTTCATCGATGCTCCCACTATGCTCTATAGCAAAACCGCGAGGAGTCGAACCTGGGCCTATCACGGAACGATTGCGAGATCCTACCAGTTTCAACCTGAGGGCGAATCGTGTCTATACATTGACGTATTCGGGGCGTGACATCGCGGATCCGCGACGAACCGAGCTTGGAACTATCGCGGGACGATCGCGAGATTCTTCCAGCCTTCTGATGGTACCGCATTCAGGCCCTCTCGATGTTTCACCCGAGCGAGTGCTGCCTATTAGATCAACACGAAGCTATAAGGTATTGCCCTAGCCGCATTTCGCGCTGCTTTACAAATCTGCACAACATGAGAACGCGGGAGCGGGGGAGACGATCACGGTACCATCGCGGATCGCGAGTGCACCACGGTATTAGCGCGGTAAACCTCTCAACGATCGCGGTATTATCACGGTATGAGAACGAGAATGTCAACGGATGAGTCGATTGGGTAACTATCGCGGAACGAACGCGAATCACGGGAGCATCACGGTACTAGCGCAAAAGATTCTCTCAGAGTAAGCCAGCCAGGTCGGTGGGGCCGAGCCCCGTTGTTGGCTCCAGCAGAACTCTGCGCCTCTCATTTAAAGGCAGTGTTCACGATGATTTTCATCCGCGAGTTTTTCACATAAAACAATGCGCTGGCCTCCAAGTGTTACCAAAATTACGAAGAAATGGCGAGAAACGCATTAAAACGTCGTATTTCAGTGACATTATTCTTTAACATGGGCTAGTTGTCCGGTCAGATAAACATGTTAATGGTGGTTGTCACCGTTGGAAAACTGTGTCAGTCGAAAATAGAAGAATATTTTATGCAAAGCAGAATCAGTTAGGGCTCTAAGGAAGGAACGGAGCAATATAGAGTAAAGAATTGCAAAGGACGCGTCCACAAAAGATTTCATTGTCACAACAAACAATTCCTGTGATACTTAAGAGGCGGGGTGATACTTAGAGGCAGTGTTCACGATAAATCTCGTTCTCGAGGTCTCGGTGTGACACACTAAGTTGGCAGATGCTGGAGAGGATAAGTTCGAAGAAAGCAAAGAAAACTGGCCAGAAATAAATACAAACGGCTTTAAAAGCTCTCCCGGTGCGCCTACCTATCCCGGTCCGCCCCCCAATCGGACGAGCTTGTGGCGACGCACACGTTTCGATGGCAAATTGGCAAGCAACTCTGCCGCAGTTAGCATTATCGATTCGCGCAGATTTCCCGATTAGCGCGCGCTTGCCGAAATCAGCAGGGCCCATGATTCTCGTCCACGCTCTGAATTGAGAAACCGCTGTTTTGACTTATTCTGGACATTTTTCTTCCCTGCTTCTTCACTATTAGTTACCTCACGACCAAACCATCCCATTTTTAGGTGAAATCCGAGTGCGATATTCATCGTGAACACTGCCTTTAAGGATTTCGCGCACTTATGTTGCGTTTTTCTCAATTTCTACGTCATTTTAGATCTACCCGGGGGCCAGTTAATCGATATAGCGAATAATCTCAAAATTAAAGATTATCGTGAACACTTCCTTTAAACCATAGGAGCGAAAGCACCCTTTGGAGATAACTATGGAGCTAGGCTCCACCAAACTCGTTGGTTTATGGGGCAGGCAAAGTTAGTAAGGTCCTCGAATAAGCTCCTTAGGCTAAGCTACAGAGGAAAAGTTGATTTTGTAGCATTCTCTGCGTTGTAGCCCGTACAAGTCTAGAGATGAGTCGTGCCTTAGTAATTCCAATTGTAAGTGGAAATAAAGCTCTAGAAGAAGAATTCATCTTGTTAGTGCCGCACACTTCGCAATTGCGCGATAATGCTATGGATGCTTAAATTATTCGTCATTCGAATATTCGAATTTCGAATATTCGTTCGTTCGAAATAAAAAATGAACGAATTTATTCGAAATTCGTTCGTTCGGAATAAAAAATGAACGATTTTACTCGAAATTCGTTCGTTCGGAATAAAAAATGAACGAATTTATTCGAAATTCGTTCGCTCGAAATAAAAAGTGAACGAATTTATTCGAAATTCGTTCGTTCGGAATAAAAAATGAACGAATTTATTCGAAATTCGTTCGTTCGAAATAAAAAATGAACGAATTTATTCGAAATTCGTTCGTTCGAAATAAAAAATGAACGAATTTATTCGAAATTCGTTCGTTCGGAATAAAAAATGAACGATTTTACTCGAAATTCGTTCGTTCGGAATAAAAAAAGAACGAATTTATTCGAAATTCGTTCGCTCGAAATAAAAAGGGAACGAATTTATTCGAAAGTCGTTCGTTCAGAATAAAAAATGAACGAATTTATTCGAAATTCGTTCGTTCGAAATAAAATGAACGAATTTATTCGAAATTCGTTCGTTCGAAATAAAAAATGAACGAATTTATTCGAAATTCGTTCGTTCGGAATAAAAAATGAACGAATTTATTCGAAAATCGTTCGTTCGGAATAAAAATTGAACGAATTTATTCGAAATTCGTTCGTTCGCAATGAAAAATGAACGAATTTATTCGGAATTCGTTCGTTCGGAATAAAAAATGAACGATTTTACTCAAAATTCGTTCGTTCGGAATAAAAAATGAACGAATTTATTCGAAATTCGTTCGTTTGAAATAAAAAATGAACGAATTAATTCGAAATTTGTTCGCTCGAATTAAAAAATGAACGAATTTATTCGAAATTCAATCGTTCGAAATTAAAAATGAACGAATTTATTCTAAATTCGTTCGTTCGAAATAAAAAATGAACGAATTTATTCGAAATTCAATCGTTCGGAATAAAAAATGAACGAATTTATTCGAAATTCGTTCGTTCGAAATAAAAAATGAACGAAATTATTCGAAATTCGTTCGTTCGAAATAAAAAGTGAACGAATTTATTCGAAATTCAATCGTTCGAAATAAAAAATGAACGAATTTATTCGAAATTCAATCGTTCGAAATAAAAAATGAACGAATTTATTCGAAATTCGTTCGTTCGAAATAAAAAATGAACGAATTTATTCGAAATTCGTTCGTTCGGTCTCTTTTTAAAAAGTCTTCACTCTACTGGAATCATCCCAATGTCGGCTTTACCCTGGTATCGTTTCCCTGATTTTTTTCGATCACGGAGCAGTCGGGCCAGATTTTCATCGGACTTAAAGACAGTTTTCACGATAATCTTCGATTATGAGAATAATGGCTAAATCGATTCTTTGGCCCCCGGGTAGAACTGAAATGGCGAAGAAATCGAGAAAAACGTCCCAGAAGTACACGAAATCCTTAAGTATCACCCCGCCTCTTAAGTATCACAGGAAGTGTTCGCTGTGACGATGAAATCCTTTGTGGGCCCGTCTTTTGGAATACGCTACTCTCTGTTGCTCTGTTCATTCCTTTGGACCCTAACTAATACTGTTTTATCTAAAATATCCCTCCGTTATCGATTAACACCATTTTTCACCGGTGACAACCACCGTGATCATGTTCATCCAATCGGACAACTAGTCCAGGCCATAGAATAATGTCACTGAAATAAGATGTTCTAGTGCGTTTCAAGCAGTTTCTTCGTAATTTTGGTAACACTTGGTGGCCAACGCATTGTTTTGAGTGGAAAACTCCGGAACGAAAATCATCGTGAACACTGCCTTTAAAGCGTAAGAGTTTTTCAACCAAACATTCTAGCCCCAGAACCCCGAAAACAAATTCATGGAAATCGAAGTTGCCAACATGGCCGAAAGTTTCGGTCCACAGTTCTCCGATGATGTCAAACGTTTCGCTGGAGCCTTTTTCCATACAGCTGGGGTGAAAACGGCAAATGCAGAGCTAAGAAATGATTAAAATCTTTTAAATTCAGTGGAGAATTTCCTATGATTGGCATTTGCAACCAGCGCCAAAAAGGTGAACCAACCAGCAGAACTTTTTTCTTTCACTTTCAGAAGGCGATTCCGAGCACTTGTTGTAACTTTGTGTGCTAAGATTTCTCGCAGGTGTTCTAATGAAGCTTCTCGTTACAACCTATCATGACAGAAAATAATGGAAATTTTTCACCCAAACTATAATGTCAGGAATTTTCAGAATTTTTTCTATTTGGTGGGAAATTTGACCTTCGTAAACCTTTTGCGGTATCGAGCATAGGTATAACAATCCAAAAACTAGGTTAAGGGGAGGATCACTTACATTTGCTACTACTAGTAGCATGAGCATCCACATACTCACTATGGGCTTCGCCAATATAGGTTTACCTTGATTCGTTCGAAAACAGTTCGTCCAGTCAGGGCTGTTGAAGACTAAAAGTTTGGAGCGCAACACTAGTGAGTTGTTCAACTAGCTCTGTTGTTAGCACTTCTTTGGACCACTTCTGTACTGAGATCAGAAGATTTATCATTCCATGCAAGGGCGAAGTCACCCGCGTTTTTATGTCTTCTGAAGTAATTTCTGCAGACCAAAACCAGACGGAACGATTCAAAAATATTTGCACTGTGACTGTGACCAACAAGTTCAAATTTCTTGATAGTCTCCTTGCAGAATTTTCTTCAAAAGTAAGATGCCACCCGAACATAGCACACGGCCAATAGTCAGGCCGTGGTGTTGCCTGAATCAATCTGTGCCCTACGCAACTGATATGGCACTCGGTTTTTCCGGCCCTATCGGTATCTGCGCCTCCTTCACGGCCACACTGGCTGGATCCAATGCCGCCGTTAACTTTTTCCGTGCTCTGCACGTCAACACTCTCCGTCGACCACCCACAGGGAAAACCGATCTCTTGCACAATTAATGTTGCGTTCTCACGAGTGAGCGACAGAGCGGATTGGCGAACAGAAACGAGAACACTGGGTGGTAGAGGGGAATGTAATCGGCCACAACTATCCTGTCCTTTTCGGCTGAAGCCCAAATCTTGAGCCATCATTCACTAAGTATGAAGTAGAGTAACAGAGGAGACAGTGAAAACACTTCTACAAAAAGCCTTGACAGCGTCAGAAAAAAAAACTTTAAAAGAATGGAAGCAACTCGAGATTCCTACCTTCCAGGACCGCTCTCCAAAACGAAACTGCAATCAAATGTCGCAGATACCCAACAACAGATTTTTGAGACAATGCTTCCACAAAGGATTATATGAGAAGCTCATGAAAGAAAACATTCTGGCCTTTCTCATGTTAGGGAGCGCAACCAAAAAATGACTGCTGTTATGACCCAACATCCAGCTATAAGGCCGAGATCATACTTTTCGAGACGAGCGACGGCGACAGTGTCTTTATAGTGTATCAATTTTTGAGCGATATTCATTATAAGCATTCCAGAGCTTCGTTCGTCTCGAGAAGTGTTATACATGACTAATTGTAAGATCCAAATCCTCGAGACCACAGAAACGCCATATCCCACCTGCAGGGCACTCTGTCGTTCTCGGAGCCTAATCCCGGTCCGCACTTGCGGACAACAGCTAGAAAGCGACAGTTGTAGAGCCAGACCTTTTCCCATTCAGATCACTGAGGAAGCTTTGAACCTAGGGGCATGGGACAGTATTGCCGATTTTGTGCTTTATCGACCTTATGATCTAGAGAGAGGGCAAAACCTCTACTACGCTCAAATTCACAAAACGACAACCAGGTTTCGTTCTTTTTTCTTGATTTCTTATCACTTGCATTGCGCTCAGCGAGAGGAAGCGTGTCCACGACAACGGTAGAAGGCGGGAGTGCGGAGCACATTTTTAATAAGCTAGCAGTAGCCATTACTGGATCGGTTCCAAGTTTGCCATTGATCGATGATGGAACAGCCGATGTTTTTTTTCTGGTTATATATTTTCTGTTTCTTGAATTTCTTCCTTTTTATTCTTTTGTGTATCTATAGTAAAAACTGTAGATGTATGGTAATGTGTGTGTGTGTGAGGAAGGGGAGGGACACTTACCGCTTTCAACGTTTCCGGGGGGATTTTGATTGAGAATTTAGGATGAAAATAAAAATTTGCTGTCGACTAGGGTGCTTGGATGCGCTTCTGCGGACGTTCTGTTCTGATCCACCGCAAAATTTTGATTATTTCTTAGATTCATAATTTAAAAAAAAACACCGAAAACGTTTAAAACGGTTAGACCCCTACACGCTTACACATTACCGGTATACCTAAAGATACGGGCAGGAACAACACGCAAAAAGTGAAAGAAATAGAAAAAGCCATAACCCATATAAAAAACAATCAGCTGTTTTCTAATCAATTATTGATGAGCTTGGGACTGAATTAGCCATGCTCTGTGGAAGTAGGCAACCTCACCACCGTTTTTTTCTCGTTGCCGTGGACTATACACAGTCAGCGTTTTGTGAAATCCTGCCCTAAACCTCCATCGCCGTCAAGCAATAAGCCCTAGCTCTCTTATTTGAAAAAAAAACTGTATCTTACTTTTCAATGTTTCTGGTTACACCCACAAGGTAGAGAATTTTTGCAAATTTTCAACAGACGGGAAAATTATTCAAAGCTTTTGCGCAGCTAGGCCTCCAAAACTAGAGCAATTTAATGCATAGGCCCCATGAAACTCTCGGTTTACGAAAAAATGCTACTTGTGAAGTCGCAAAAAAGTCACTCAAACTTCGACACGCTTCTACTTTGTGTTTTTTGCGCAACAAAATTCTAGCGCTTCAAACTTTTTAGGTGACTTGATCCATCTGTCCAACTTTTACTCAAAGTTCTTCAAAGATTGGATCGATTGCGCCTTTTAAGACACACTTGTATTTGGGCACGATAACCGGCCTAGGAACCCCTAACTTTGAATTTAACATTGACAGGGCTATACTACTATGGATAGAAGAAGTTGAAGCTTCAAACTTTGCGAAGTATCTGACTCGGTTTGTTTCAAACGTGGGGTTGAGATGGAGAAGCAAAGGTGGTTTCTGCTCGAATGGTGGCCATAGCCCGTGATATATTAAGATGGCACCTCAAAGTTATTTTTGAAGTCAAACCCAACGTTTCAGGTAGGACATGTTCTATTATACGTGCTGAAACGAGCCGCAAAATACTTCTTTGCCATTACATATGCCACTACAGACTCATGGTTCCTTGGTATATCAACCCAAAGGTATCCGCCCACTGCCCTTGCTGTAGACAGTGACGTATCTTTGTTATTGGAAATCTCTCCGCTAACGAAGGGGCGAGCCACCAACGTCTTGCCCACTTGGGGTGTGCGTTCTTGTAGAAATGGCGAGGTCCTTCAACACGCCCCTGTCACACCTGGCTGATGGGCGGGTCCCAACGAGTGGATTCGTTCCAGAAAAATGGAATCGGGGTGAAGGAAATGCACCTGACAAATCCGTCTGCATTCAACAGCAGCTGACCCGGTCGATTTCATCAGGCAAACCCGGCGTGAGATAATACATCCATCGCATCCGGGTGCGTCCCTGAAAGACACGATATGAATGGTTATTGACCGGGTGGGAGTCGGCCAAAGGCACACAAGCTCAGGCGGTTTTCTGGTCAACTGCAGTGTGGCCACAGAATCGAGGTGGGTAAAAGGACGCAGTAAGCAGGTAAATCTGCAATAAGGGCATCATCCTCGTCACAGTCAACAACGAAGAAGCTTTTCTTGCTTTAGGCAATGAGTTGAATCTCCTTCGTGGCGAAAAATCTTCTACAAGGTGACTCGCGGTCACCTTCCGGATAAAAAGTAAGATGCGGTCTCTATGAAACAAGGTGGCCTATAAATCAGCACTACCCATAATTAGCACTAACCTGTTCAAAGAACAATGATGTGCTGCATTCCATGATGAGCACGTGCCCGTATTGCCCTCCAAAATGTCATGTGATCGAGTTGACCTTAAAGGCACAGTACACCCTCAGATATAAATTTTGGGATTTTCATGTAATTGTGTAGAAGACCACTTCTGTATAACACGTGCCGAATGCCAGATCTCATTTCCTTCAAATAAGCGAGATATAAGCGACTACCACAGGCCCGACCCCCTTCGCTCACCACCACAGGCCCGACCCCCTAACAGATTTTCGAACTCGATAGCGGCTCGATGGATGGATGAATTCCAACAAATCGCCGTTCTTCAGTTCATTACAAGACTGTCTCCTTATTCTGACTTTCTCTCACGCAACGTTTGCGAATGAAGAGAAATACAGGCCTGAGACAACTCGTCCACCAATTTTTCACCCTCAAAATCTAGGCATCTTTGAAGAGCCATAACTCTGCTCAAAAGGGGTCTTAGACGATTTCAGAGATACCACTGTGATCAGCGTGTGACTCTTTCCAAGATGAGCATAAAATCTGAAAATAAATTTTCTGGGTGTCCTGTGCCTTTAAAGGCATCGTCCACGATGAAAACCGAATTTGGGTTTATGCGTTCATTCGGACTAGTGGGCCATGACAATGTCACTCAGAAAGTTTGGAGTTACAAAACCGTCTCTGATTGAAGATTCGCTTACCTCAAACTGGCTTCCTGGGTTTGGGGGGCCGGCCTTGGGGTCGATCCGTTGTTACAAGGAACAAAGCTCCTGGGTTGCTGACGGCGGGCGTGCCTTGACGCGTCGTAGGGAGCAATACACACGCCAGTCAATTTCGAATTCGGCATCGATCGAAAGCAGCCGGCAGCACTGGACGCAGCAGGTGGGTAGCCCTTTTTAATTCAGCTGAAGCCGTAGTTGAGCGGCATCCTCGGTGAATTGCTTCCAACGCTGCGCCAAGGAACGAAGCGTAAAACTGTTCCTTGCATTCTCTGCGCAACTATCCCAAGTTGATGCCGGCGCGAAATTCAAATTTGCTATGAACTTTCTAAAAATGGGTTTTTCTCAAAAAGTTGACGTTTTTGAGGGGGCGTTTTGCTACCGTTAGTCACTATAGGGATAGTACAATACGAAAACATCAAAAAGCCAAATATGGTTTTCATCGTGTACGATGCCTTTAAGTTGTTTTTATGCTCAACAACAGCGCCAAGGAGTGTAGCCACCTGACTCTATGTCTGTTCGTCAGGTAATTTCATCGTTGCTAGCATTCTGCAACGGGGTCAGCTCATGTGATTTTGTAGAGAAGCCGCTTCTCATTGATAAGTAGATGTGCAACTTTTGGTGGACTTAACTATTTGTTGTTCTGCTGAGATGTTGTTGGTAACACGAGCTCATTTTCCGTAAACGGAACTTCATCTTCATTTATTCCCAATACAGGTTAGCCTACGTGAAATTAATCGGTTGGAAGTAGCGGTAGGTTCCTGGACACAAGGGCCTTCAGTTTGGACTTCTAAATCGGCCTGAATGGAGATAACCTGATGCCACAACTCCAGGCTACCCACCCCTCTCAATCATGCTAACGACATCGTTGTGTAGAAGAGAATGTCCACCTCTTTTGCGACAAGACTGTGCCTGCTCTAGGTATCGCATACCCTATCAGTCCAGTTTCTATTAAGACCACAACAGGTGCAATGTTCAACCAGGCCAGTTTTAATCTCGGGCGGATCCCATAATTATATAAATGAGGAAAGTATGAGTTGAATATTGGAACCTTGAAGAGAACCCTTCAGGTACTCCTCGTTTTCTACAGGACGTCGTTCCACCCTGAATATGTCATGGCTGGCTTTTTTCGTTCCTTTTCGGCAGGAATGTTTTTTTTTTCGAATTTTCACCCCCTCTGTTTAGATTCCCATCTCTCCACTTCCATTTTTTCGAATGTTAGTTCGCTTTTTCGCTTTTTGCTCGTTCGATTGTTTTCCGGAGTGTACGAATTATGCGGGAAACTTTTCTCACAACTTGGGTTGTGGGAAATATTTTCCACCATAAAATTCGAATATTTGTTTCCATCGGCAAACAATCAGTCTAATGACCGAAAGCGCAAATCTTCTTCTAGCTTATGCTTCGTTCAACTTCAAATTGAGCCTTGTAACTTCCTGTTTCCATACTGAAAATTGGAGAAAACCGTCAGTACTAAGTATAAGTGTGTAAAATGTTTCCAGTAATTCTCTAGAGCAACACATGTAAGCTAAAAAATTGACCGAACAATTGAGCCGTCCGAGGGCTATATGGGATTCGCAAAATTACTCAATACAGATGCGCATTTTCCACAACTTTTGTGAATTCGCAAGTATAGTTTTTGTCCTTGAAAAACCGATTTCAGATACATAACTAAATACAAAGTCAAATACAAATATGGGTAAGTCCCCACTTTATGATATTAATTTAGTCATTTATTGACAATTTTCGAGAACTCGCCTTTCGCTGCCTCTATAGATCTTGGAGAGTAAGTGGTTGATTAGTTCAAACTGGTTTCATTGGACACAAAAGACCGCACGGAGTTTGAATTTGGAAAATTGTTTTTCTTCGGAAAAATAGTTGGTTTCGGTCGACTGACATGGCAATCCACCAAGGCTATATCTTCAAAGAAATTTGGCAAGTTTATTTCGGCTCTATAATCTAGCTGTCATAACTGCCACCGTTTAACTGTTGGGGACGCTTTCGGCGAATTGTTGGAACACGATTGCAATACGCGTTTTTGGAGCTGCTACGGCACTCAAAATCTCCATATGCTATTTGAAGAAGCTGGGTTTAGGAGGGTAGTGATCGAAACGTTTGGTCAGAGGAAAATAGTTTTTCTCGAAAAAAGTGTTACACGTTAATCAAAAAATTGCAAGAGCAAACGTTACGACCTAATTCTTGTTCTAAAGGCATCGTACGTGCTGAAAACTGCCTACCGTTTTTTTGACTTTGAATCAATGGTTGGGCCCGCCTGAGAACGTGGGTAGAGTTTGTCGGGTCATCAACGCATTACTGGGAAGATATGGGTGATCGAATGCCTCGAATTCCGCCAGAAGAGGCCGGCTTTCCGGCAGCCGTCTGGCTTCAAATTTGGAAAGAAAGTCGCTTATGAACAAACGATACAACAACTTCCACTCATTTAAGCTTATAATTTGATGATAAGCCACATTCTTTTCTCATTTGATGCCACACGGCCGTCGGAAGGCCGGCCTCTTTTGGCGGAATTTGAGGCATTCGATCTCCCATATCTTCCCAAAAAAGCATCGGTGACCCGACAAACTCTATCCACGTTCTCAGGCGGGCCCGACAATTGATTCAAACCCAAAAAAAGGTAGGCGGTTTTTAGCGCGTACGATACCTCTAAGTCTACCTGCTAATTGCTGCTACGCAGAAGCTTAACTTTTCTTCTTGGAAACGCACTCATCTTTCTGACTGATCGGATTTTTTCACGCTATTCCCTAACTACTTCTGTACAAAAGTAGGTAACAAAGAACCTATGAAACAAATAATTGAAGACTTCAACTTCTGATTTCATGTGAACTTAGAGTCTGTCCGAATAAGATTGTCCGCCACTGCGGTCGGCGCTTTTTTAAGGCGATTTTCGTGCAAGCTCTTTCACGACTGGACGCAGCTGACTAGGATATTATTCACTTTGCGTTTCATAATCCTGGTAATCAATGGACAGGTCCGAACAATGACTTCCCGAGGACAGCTCGACTTGCATAACATTGGCACGGATCTTGAAGAGACTTTGCGTTCCCCATTGGAGGATGGCGCAAACTCGGTGCACCTATGTTATAGCATATGGCACCGCGTTTGCGCCAACCTTCTACAGTAAACGCGAAGTCTCTTCCGGATCCATGCCAACATTACCGACGGCGTGGGCGGACAGTCTCATACGGACAGACTTTAGATGCTCGCTTATTTTGGTGCCTATTCTGCATTTTTCAGAATTAGGTTGGGCATTAACTTCAAGTCTCTGTTGTTTTTATAGTTTTCATTTATTGTTCTCTGTTTTTGTTAGATATCACCTATTAAGCGCACTTTTGATAATACTGCAGAGGTTTTTTGAAATAAACGCAGTTGTCTAATATCGTCTTCTTTGACTAAGTTGTGCAAAACGATTATGAGGTCACACTGAAGTAGTATCCACATAGTGACGTCATTATTCAAATTATATGTGGTTTCTCCTATGAAACCTGGTTAGGAGGCACCATTCTTTCCAACGCGGTGAGACAAGAATAAAAAAATCAGGAAGATCGACCTTCATGATCAAGTTTCCAAAAACGGTGTACGGTTTTTTGAGTGGTGACGTCATTAGGCGGACTGACGCTCAATTGGGACGAAAAAGTCAGGTTAATGGGATGTTGATACGATATTCTCGCGGAATCGGTTATAAATACCTTCCTCGGAGAAAATGTCTGCAGGACTTTTGTTTTCGCTGATATGCTCTACGACACCATTTCAAAAACTCAAAGGGGCTTACCGCAGACTCGTCTCGAGTCGGACTCCTTCCCGTTCTTGCGTCCATGTAAGCCAAGTGTGACTGAGTGGTGGGGGCGGGGGAGGTGGAATCTATTCTCACCCACTCCTTCTTACTTGGGAGTACGTGGGATGGGGGACGCATTTGAAGGCTCCGACTCGAGGTTAATCGGCGGTCGCACCTCATTCGCGCTGGGGTTGGAACCGGCGAGGGCGTGGAGGAGAAACGAGCAGTTGTCGAGGGACTATCCCCGCCATTTTCGCACCTCTAGAAAGAGCATTGCGTGAGGTGACATATGTATTATTCTTATCCTGTATACAACGGAGAGTGCCTGAGCTAACGTTTCCGGAACATCCATAAAACTAGTTACATACATACGTCAAGAGAATCCCAAAGAAGATTGCGTGTGTTAATCCCGAAGGTTGGAAAAAAGCCTCGCTACCGTTGTGTGATCACACTGCTCCCTGAATTATTCTCACGTTTGAAAGTACTGCGAATCGGAGTGCCATGTTCACGTGCCAAGATCATGATTCTACATCAATATCGGCATTCATATAAAAGAAGAACACCCGGCAGTCTCCCATTGTTCGATGATTTTGATGCTGCGAAGAACGGTGCTCTTCATAAATGGATCGCAAATGTGCTCAAGCGCTACGTACAAAAAAAAACGGAAAAGGAAAGCGAAATCACACAGAGCCTATCAATGTCACTGGTCCATCCCCGGCTTTTTCAAGACAATAACCTCCCATCGCTAGCGTCGAGATTTCGCCCCATCAAAATACCCAACAAATGGGACAGCTACTTTTTCTCGCATTTCGAATCGGCAACATTACATATGCGAATCGTTGAAGGACGATGGACGCCTCGGTCACGATCTATTGCTTGGGTTCGTGCAAAAAACGGCCACCAAAAACGGCTCATTGTGCTGGTGGTGGTGAGTGATTGGCCGTGCCAAAATGGCCCCCTCGACCACGCTCGTCTCAAATAAAATCGAGCAGCATCGGCCTTACGGAAGATTTGGGAACACGCTATAGCCCTACCCCTCTGCTCTACATTAAAACGCAATTTGTGACTTTAAAACAGATAGTACTGGATTCAACAAATCTTTACTTCGGTTCTCAAGACTAAAACCCTCCCACTTCATGGAACGGAAACTATTACCAAAGAGGATGTTATGGCAATCAGAACAGACTCCTGTTAGAGGTTCCCAGAGTGAAAGAAGCGCTTCGACTAAAACGACTTCGTTCAGTCCTGCAGAAGCTCATTAGGCCCTTTTGTTTAAAAACGGCTACAATCAAGAAACATCGGACTATTTCTAGACAAGAAAATGTACTCAATCAAAATCACGAGAGTACAGTGTCAGGGACAGCTATGGTTATTTGAAATGATGTCACAGAGCGGTCTCTATAGCGCAATGCCCCGTGTATCGATTATAGCCCGCGAATCCGAAGTAGGAACACTAAATCGGTGCCTAAAAGTTTTGTATTTTGTGTAGTGCCCCATGCATTGGAGCAAGATTATGACTTAACCGCTGATTCTCGAGTCAGGCAGAGATCTTTCTCTCTGTGACACACACTAATCGGAGCTTATGTTCACGGATTGAAGAAAGGATTTTAGCCTAGCGGCATGCTTCTCGCTAATCGGCTTCTGAAGCAGAACCAAACTTTTAAAAATAGCATCAGACTCCGAATTTCCGACTTTCAGTGGCACTAATTACTTCAGCGGAATTCGAACTGTATTGAGACCGTGAAAGGAAAAGAATATCCTATGATAGTTGAGCGAAAAATTTGGAAGGCTTTTCAATGAAATGTTCGTGCTCTTCAAGGCAGTGTTCACGATAATCTACAACTTCGGAATTGTTTGTTAAAGTGGTTTGTGGTTCTCAATACCTCTTTTTTGATATTGCTTCTAGCATGAACCCCGCACCTTTCCATTTCCTGTCAAAACTCAAAGACGGTCTCCACCGTTTACACTTTCTTTAGGCGGGAAACTCGAGAACGAAAACTATCATGAACATTGTCTTTAGGAAATATCGCGTAGGGTGAGACTATGTGTTCGAAACTCCGCCGTTGCCTTGCTCTGAGAGAATCTTTCGCGCTATTACCGTGATGCTCCCGTGATCCGCGATAGTTCCGTGTTCGTCTCCCCCTAGTCCCGCGATCCGCGTTCGTTCCGCGATAGTTACCCAATTGACTCATCCGTTGGCATTCTCGTTCTCGTACCGTGGTGGTACCGCGATCGTTGAGAGGTTTACCGCGCTAGTACCGTGTGCGCTCGCGATCCGCGACGGTACCGTGATAGTTTCCCCCCGGTTCCGCGTTCTCATGATGTGCAGATTTGTAAAGCAGCACGGAATACGGCAAGGGCAATACCTTATAGCTTTGTGCTGACCTGATAGGCAACACTCGCTCGGATGAAACATCGAGAGGGCATGAATGCGGTACGATCAGGGGTGGATGGTGGCAGGATCTGGCGACCGTCCCGCGATAGTTCCGGGCTCGGTTCATCGCGGTTCCGCGATGTAACAACTCGAATACATCAATTTATAGACACCATTCGCCCTCAAGTTCAAGCTGGTAGAATCTCGCGATCGTTCCGTGATAGGCCCAGGCACGATTCCTCGCGGTTCCGCTATAGAGCATCGATGAACGAACGCGGTACGCTCTTGGTTTGAGACTGGCAGATTCTCGCCATCGTTTCGCGATAGCCCCATGCTAGTATCCTCTCGGCCCCTACCAGAAACCGAGGGGATCCTATCTGTGAACGATCGCGGGGGATTCTCTCAGAGTGGTCGAGACATCAACGTAATCAAATGCAGTGTTCACGAGAAAGACCGCATTTTTCCTGACGTTTTTTTTTCGTAGGTAAGCTTGCGAAATAAGGGATGTAAGGGATAACAGCGAAGAGAACCTTCAAAACTTTGAGCTTCTAGACAGAAAAAGCAATTCGAAAAAGCCTTACAATTTAAATTTTCCTGCCCTACGCCCGTTTGAGTGTGATTGCTCCAAAAGAATTACGAACGTTAGAAGTGGTTTTGCGCTTTGAACGACTTAGGTGAGTGATTTCCTTTCATGCTCCGCTCATCGAAAATTTTCTATAATGAGGAAAGTTTTTATGCTCATTTTCGTATGCTATGATCTCTCCAGATAAGAAGAATGAAGCACTTCGTCAGTTGTTCCTTCAGATGGTCAAATGTTCCATGACGTGGCCGAGCTGTGGCAGCGTTGATTACGCAAAATTGATGTTCATTGAGGGCACCAGATTTTCCAGCCGCTCTCGCGCGCATACGCCCGCTCCCACTCGCTCACGCTCAATCCGGGAAGGAAGCAGCCACTTTCGAACCGTTTGCTTTATCCCTCGAGCGATAAAAGCCAAACCTACCTCGGAACCAATGCTCTCGTGTCTAATACGCCTACCAAGACCATTCTAAACCGTGATAAATGAGCAGCAAACGAGTCGATTCGAGTGATTGTTCACCAGGTCAAGCGTTTTCATTCTGCCTGTACGGGCACATATCCTCAGGCAAACAGGGGCGTCGACAACAGGTTGATAAGTTGTCATCTCATAAACCGCTCCCTGTTGACAAGTCAAATCGTGCGTATTGTCAGCCTGAGACCTGCCCGTTGCCCAGCGATGTCCGCCTATTTTCGGACTGTTGACAACCCAATGTGCCGCGTTTAAAGGCCTATTTAGCAGCAGTTCACATCCTGTAGGACTGTTTCATCTAGCCCAGGAACTACTTCACACCGACACGCGTCGCGATCCACACACCGGCACGCGTCGCAGTCGGTACACCGACACGCGTTTCGGTCGCCACTACGACACGCGTCGTGGTCGGTACTTTGACGCGCGTCGCGGTCGCCACTCCGACACGCGTCGCGGTCGGCACACCGACACGCGTCGCGACTTGGTCTCCCGGCCTCCACTGGAGCCACCACCGGACAGGCAAGACCTCCAGATGCTGGGCGAGGCCAAAGTATCGCAAACTTGGGTATTTGAACCGGCTGGACCACCATCATTCACAACAGGCCTGAAAAATGCGTCGTATACTTCCCTTGTATCTAGAGCGTTAGCTGTGCAACAGCTCGACATCGACCAGAGCATAACTCGCGGCCGCGGCCCCGCCGAATATTGGCGCGTTGGCCAGCGGTGACTCATGGTGGGCGGATAAACCTGTTGTCGACGCCCCGGTTTGCCAGAGTCAGAGTTGAAGAGCGCTGAGGAGCGCTGGAGGGCGAGAGCGCGTGTTCTCCCCACGTATGGACGGAGCCTGACCCGCTGGGTCGAATGATTCATGCGATTTTCGCCCACTTCTTGGCCATTTTTGATTTTCATTTCTCCACTACTTTACTAAGACAAAGTCGAAGCTTACGAATCGGCGATTGAAAGAATAATTCTTTTTTTCTGTGAACACTGTCAGTGATTTTTCAGAAACTAGTCATTGCCAGTAATTTGTTAGGGTTTTCGATGCTCACCAAATTTAAGTCCAGACTTCCTTGGTATTAATCAACTCCTGAGGCTGCTGCAAGATTTGCAACCACCTAAATTTCTGCAAGGTTCAAAAATCCCTTGAAGTGATGAATGTTTGTCGAGGCGTCATCGTTCACAGCAGACACAAGATTTATTCTCCTCACCCAGGTTCGACACCGGTGTTTCTCGGAGGTTTTTATTTCATTTATCGTGTGGGCGGGCTCATGTGTAAAAACGAATGAAAAATTCGATTTTAGTGAGAAAATATCGGCGGCAATGGAATGAACGTAGCAGATCGGGTCCGGACTACTTAGTGTGAGAGTTCAAGGTGTTTTGAGAGATTTGAAAAAAACCTAATCTTCCTTTGATATACCCGCATCAAAAGTTTTCCGCCCTTCTATGATTTGACTCCTAATGACGTTTTTCTTCTCCACCTCCCAAAGTGATGTAGCGTGAAGTTTTGTTTCTGGTCGGGAGGTGTTCGTTTGGGTCGTTCGTGTTCGCTCGTCCGAGGCGCGCTCGTTTGCTACCAGACGTGCCGCCATCTGATCGTAAATCAACGTCGTTAACTGCATCGTTTCAAGTGTTGCGATTCACAAAAGTGCACGCACTCACATCTCTCTGTGAAGGGACGGAAGGACGGACGGACGGGTAGAAGAACTCCTTCACGGAGCGAGCGATGCGACCATAATTCAAGAAGACGCAGACAAGCAAACAACCATTCCAAACTGCCTTCCTCTCCTTGTTTTTCGTCAGAGCACAATAATCCAAGCAAATGCCAGGAATTGCTGGGTGGAGAAAGGGATCAATGAGGATTGATCAACCTATTCATTACTGATCTCGAGACCTTCAATCGTGCAACTCGCATGATCGTTGAATAAATCAGCGCAACACATAAAACCCACCACGGCGCCCGACAGGCCACCACCGTTTTCCCTTACGAAGAAGATGACGAGAAATGCATCGAAATTCTTCAGTGGGGGATCAGATTGCTGTGCGCATTTGTGTGCACTCCCACACAAACGGTTCGGGTCCTACCACGCAAGATATTCAGAGTGAATCTCACTTCATACTTCTATATAAACTGTTGTTCTATGATGAAGTGTAGAAGGCATCGTCCGCACAGAGAATCGTATCTGTTCTTGCTTTCTAAACCCATGTTTGGACCAAACCAAGGTAGTTCGCAAAGTTTGAAATCTCTATTCTGCGCAACCATACTAAAATAAATCCTTGAAAACGGGTCAGTAGCCTGGAAAGGCACTGTTCCTCGGTCGGACATCCATCACAAGAAGCAGTAACACCACGAGAGGGGCAAACGATGCAGTGCTCGTGGTATCCTGAGCCTCTGCCTTTCGGTGGACTTTGAAAAGAGCTTCTGACCTTGTTTAAGAGTTCCGAGAGACCCTTACGCTATATTCCTCTGCTTCGTGGCCATACTTGCCCAAATGTGTTGAAGGTTAGGTACGGTTTTTCCGCGCGTAACCTTTCGTTACGTTGAAGGCATCGTACGCGCAGAAAACCGTTTATTATTTTTTTGTGTTTTTATGTAAAGTCTTTTTAGTTAATTAAAATGTCGAAAGGGCCCATGAAAAACCGTCATTCGTAAAGGAAATTCAGTCTGACCACACTGTAAAACTGAATTTGAACTTCGCGCCAAAATTGTTTTTGCAGTTTCTCTGCACTTTCTTCACTGTCATTTTTGAAGTTATCCTGCATTTGGAGTTTGTGCAGTAAAACTGCATATTTTTTCGTGTTTTTGTGTATGTTTCTTCATGTTGTTTGACGGTCGCATCAACATTCCATGAAAAAGAAGTAGACGACTGGTGAGAACTATCTTCATCTTTAACCCCTTTCAACCACAAACCCTACGTCTTTGAAGAGCCGAAGCTTACCGATGTGGCCTTCCGGGCTCATTCACGAAACTGAGCCTGGAAAATGGAAAGTGGTTTCCAGCGCGAATGATGCTTCCACGATTAACCTAAGAATACGTGAAAAAAGAACTCCAGTGGTAGCCGGGAGGTATACCGCAGTATTCAAAGACATGTTCTCCAAAATCTATCCCCTGTTAGAAAAGAAATTTCTGCGATAATTATCATCGAGGAGTTTCCGTGGTGAAAGGATACTGGAGGAAGAATCTGAGATCCTGAGGCCAGAAAAAAAGACAGAAAATGACCTAGGAATGTTTGAATAATAGCTGCAAACAAGAGTATTGAAGTTCCCGGACCGCCTCCTGCTTCCGACGAGCCTCCTTGATAGGAAAAAATGAAAGCTCGAGGTTGTGATAACAACCGATAATCAAGAGAAATGAGTGCAACCAAATGAGCTATGCCATAAAAAGACAACGCAAGCAGGAATGGTCTTATCTGGCCACATAAGACAGTTTCCGCGTTCTTCTTAGGCATGGCTGCTAAGCCAAAAGAGGGTATGTTCCTCAGCCAAAAGAGGGTATGTTTTTAGGCAGGTACTCAATTTATGGCACCACATGCCAGGTTGTGCAAGCTGTCTGTCAGACCACACATGCATGGCCTGTCGCGGCGCTCGAAGAGGGTTGATGATTCTATGTTCCTTAGGCCCCCACCAGACTTGGTCGAAAACCCGACCGAGTCCGACCGAGTCCGGGGCGAAAAAACCGACCTCAGGGGCTCAGCTCTGCTGTGTGCGCGCGAGGAACACCAGTATCCACTGGGTGGACGGTCGCAGACCGACTCATTGAATTGATTTTCTGCACCCGTCTGTCACTATTTTGGTGCATATCGACCAGGTGGGACTCAGTCGATCGATCAACCCTGACGTGGGCCTAGATGCTGAGGAATCTCACTTTTCACAAGTTTGCGCAACCATGAAAATTCCAGCGGCACCTATATGATGGAGAGGTGTTCAGTTAGCCTCCATCTATGCTTCGGGCGTGAGGCGACATTGTAAAACACTTCTCTCTTAGGTCCAGCGCACAATTCTCGTGAAAAGCAACCTAATATATCGTTTGTCATCAAAAATCGTTACGGCTGCTTTGCATTGTCGCTGTCGAACGTCGCAGGAAGTATGCACTGGTCTTATGGTGAGACTGGCGAGCTCCTTTCTCCCTAACTATGAAAAATGACCCAATTCTATTAGCGATGACTGAAACACGAATCTATCACAAGATGATCATCGGCTCACGAACTGGCCCGATCTGTTCCAAAATATCAACCCAAACGGTATAAAAAGGTGTGTGCGCCTCCACAAGGGGATAAACGAGGTCTAATTAACGTGAAATGCTATTCGATGGGAAAGGGAAGCAAAAAAAATCTGAAACGTCTCTTATCTGATAGCAGATTGACAGCACGCTGACAACGGATGAAACAAGAATAGCAGCGAAAACGGCTCGGACCATCAACGAAAAACAAACATCAGCTGCCTGCATTACTTACCTACTTGGATGGCCGCTTGGAAAAAGGGGTTCATCTGAAATTTCGAGACTTGAGAAATCTCTAGTGCATTACTCGAATCATGAATTCTCGAAGAAGAGAGATACACGAAATCAGAATATGGTGTCATTTGTGAGTTTCGAGGAAATCACATAGGCGTCTTCGTTCTCCTCCAGATCGAGCACTGATACTCTGTAGATGAATAAGCGATGCCGTTCCGAAAAAAAGCAACTTGTAATTAGAGTTTCATGCTCCTGAACATGTAGTACCAAAACAGTGACTTAATCCTAGTGCCATCATGCGCCGAGTTGTGCCTCAGAATAAGAGGGGTCTGTTACTCTATCTGAGTAGTCTGACAGCTGTATTCATACATATTCGTCCACTCTGCATGAAATCTCATGTTCTACCCACTGGGGTCTCTAGTTAACTTTGAATTCTATATTTTTTTAACAGATGAAAGTTTGAGTTGATGAAATTTTGAGTTAGGACAGAATCAGCGACCAGTAACCATGTAAAGCTTTGATACCATATTATCGGGAGCTCGAACAAACAAGTGAAAGTGATCACAAGATCTAGTAATTATGGTAGTCTATTGTGGTGATGATTTATTCCAAAAGTTCTTTTTTCTGTATTTCCAGTTTTTATTCTATGTAAGCTTTCCAGGACGTTTCACGCCTTTCCCTAACCTACGCGCCCACTTACTCATTGCCGATCCCACTTGCCCAACTCAGGCAAACTGAGGCTTGGACTTCAAATTGGTAAGTTGTCATCTCATAAACCACTCCCTGTTGACAAGTCAAATCGCGCGTATTGTCAGCCTGAGACATGCCCGTTGCCCATAGACGTCCGCCTACTGTCGGACTGTTGGCAACCCAATGTGCCGCGTTTAAATGTCTATTTAGCAGCAGTTCACATCCCGTAGGACTGTTTCATCTAGCCCAGGAACTACTTCACACCGACACGGGTCGCGGCTGGGTCGCCCAGCCTCCACTGGGGTCACCGCCGGACGGGCAGGACTTTCAGATACTGGGGGGCCAATGTACCGCAAACATGGGTAATTGAATCAGCAACACTCTGATCATGTGGAGCATGCCTAAAAAAAGAGTCACGTACTTCCCTCTTATCTAGAGCGCAAAAACGTCGAGCTGTGCAACAGCTCGACATCGACCAGATCATAACCGCCCCGCCGAATATCGGACTTTGGGGAGAGCCTGAGTAGAATATTGCACTCGAAAATTGTTCGGCAATTCGACGGGATTCAAATTTTCTTGATTGCTTCGTCAACATTTTTAACCCATGCTGATTCCTGAATTTCTGGAGGAGAAAAAAGGTAGCTGCTCCCTCTGTTGGAAACCCTCCGTTTAATTGAGTGCCTCTTCAAAGGGGCCAAAAAGTAGACTACCCGAGCATCAAATTACAGGGAATACTGTGACTGAACTTCATTACCTAGCTTGCGTAACGCAGACAATAATGGGATGCGCCGTGCATTCGGCTCTGAACACTACCCAAAACTAAACCTATTGGAAACTACGCACAACATAAATGAGTGGAAGGGGACCAAGTGAATATTTTTCTGTGAAGAATGGCGTTTCAGGGATTTGTTGTCTACCCAGGTAAGAGATACTGTTTTAAATACCTTTGGTTTCGCAATTATGTTCTCAAAAAGCGGCTGTGCATAATGCACAAGTTCGAAGAGTGTGAAGCGGCACTTTATTCGATAGTAATATTTTTTTGCTATCGGTATTCATGTTCTCTTTTCAGGCCTGTGGTACATACAATGCAGACTTCTCAACCTTTGCAGCCAACTGTGCAATTTCTGTTCATTCTGGTCGTCTTCGAGTCATAGTTTTTCACAAAGACAAATTTTCGCCTTCGTGAACAACCAACACAATTGCAACTGGAATGAAAAGTTCGAGAAACGAAATTTGCCAGTAATGGTGTGATTGATGACGGCAATCCCATTTAACCTACAGTGAACAGGCTGCTGAACACCCACGAGGGAATGGCTACCGTAGCCCTCCAGTCTCCCCAGTGCAATGTCATCCAAGCAGGAGGTCTTGGGCGGAATGAAAAATGAGAATGGCGTTTCATTCCAGACCCGATGCGGCGCAACTCTCGACAAAGTGTAACGACGGAAAGAAATCGTACGGGAGACGAAAATCTTAGACCGATCCCAATCGGCGCTCATCTGGAGCCGATCAACACTGGCAAGACTAAGAAAAAAGAAAGCGATAAAAGTGAACGGAAAAACCGAGCGGGTAATGAAGATTTGTGAGGAGGTGCGTGCGCGGTGACGGGCAGCAGATCGGTCGGGCGGCCCCGTGAAAAGGGCCATTTCTCAGAGCACGTGGAGGACCCGACGACAAAGCGACGATCGACAAAATCGACATAAATTCACTGCTAATGGCGTCTGCTTGGCGCCACACCATGTTGCGAATTAGCAAATGTCATACGGTAGTGGTGTTCGGGTGGTGGACGAAAAAAGGCTTGGAAAAGGGGCGATCAGGGAGATGATTGGGAACCTAGCCAGTCTGGGTCCGGATTCACCAATCATCAACCCGCGATTTGAGGGTGAGTTTTATCCAAACTCTCTGCACTCCTCAATGCTCTATGCTACCTTCTCTAGGTAGAGGAACCATAGGCATACATTTAGTTTAAGAAAAATACTTCGAGCTGACTACTTTCTTTATTTGCATATATCTCTGTAACTGAGATTTTCGAAACAGAAAAATGATTCAGTGACTAAATTCCTTTGAAAAATTATAAGAAGTGTTCGTCAATCTCGATATAACTCAGATAACTCCATATTCTAGACTAGATTTGGTGAAATGCTCTGCGTATATCAAAGCGCATATCAAAATAAGCGGAATTTAAGCTCGCCGTGGTAGTTGCTTCGATAACAAGCCTTCATTCGACTAACCTGAAATTAACCCCAACAAAGCTATATTCATTTGCTCGCCTAGGTGACTTTGGCATTCTATCCGACCGCGTCGGGCGTACTATGTCTTCACCACACTTTTGAGACTGGTCAAGAAGTTCCCCTGCGCAGTACTCTTTCAAACAGTGTATATGGACCCTGAACTCAGTTAAAGAGAACGGAAGCAACACGTCTCAATGTTAGAAAAGGTTCGTAGAAGCTCTTCCTCCGAAGTGGTGTTTCCTGACGGATGCTCGGAAACAGTTTTGGGGTGGGCTGATGCATGGAGAGATTGTGCAGTAGTCGGAAAAATCTACGTGAGAAAGGTGGAGACAGGCCCGATTTCTGTTTGCAACAGTGGCACATTCCTCGATTTCAAAGGGAGAGTTCACAATGAAAATAGTAGTTAAGTTTCACTTGTGAAAATCTAACTACTACAATCCGTCTCTCATTATCGCGAGAATGAGCGAATATTTCGATTAAAAAATTCCGAAAAAGGAGTGTCAGTTCCCAGGTAGGTTCCAATAATACAGAGATCAAAAGGAAACAGTTCAATACATCTGCTTAGACAGTCACTCAGTAAGTCCCCCTGTTTTCGGATACGGAACTAATGCGAGGCCCCGAATCTGGAGTGGGTGAAAAACGTTTCCAACGATAACGCCGGAATGAATCGAAATGCGGAAAACTGAAAACAGAAATGGGAAAGAACACAAAAAGTAATAGAAAATTTTCGCAATGTGTAGCCAGCTCGTTTCCCCTTCTCGAACTTTTCCCTCTCCTTCCCCCCTCCCCCCCCCCCCCCGAAAAAAAAACGAAAAAAAAACGGTCTGAGAGGGCAACCGAACCCAAGGAGGTTTGTGAATTAGTCATAAAGGCGGAGGCAAACATTTCCTTACGTTCCTGATCTCAACCCTTCCTCCCGATTCTTGTACACGAGCTCCGATTTACCGGAAGAAATGACTAACCTCACGCGCACTTCTTTGACTAACGGGATATAGATGTTTGGCCAAATTTAAACTGGAGAATGGACGTGAATAGATCACCGTCCGTGACCGAAACAGCGCTTACGCGTCAATCATACTTCCGCCGCCAAGAAGTGCAATTCTACGATATCGATCGTGCCTCGCCGCGTGATCAATATTACAGAAGTGCACTGTACCGTGCCGCTCTGCGGCGGAAGTATAAACGATCCCTTAGGGGTCGTTTATACTTCCGCCACCGAGCGGCGCGGCATTCTGCGTTTCTGTAAATTGATCACGCTGCGCGGTCCGATCAATATTGTAAGATTGCAGTTCGCCGCGCCGCTCGGCGGCAGAAGTATAAGGGGGCGAATAGACTCCCGCCGCTGAAAGGCGCAGCAGTTTGCAATGGAGGGGAATCGATCGTGCGGTGCCGCATGATCGATACTCCTTCATTGCATGCTGCCGCGCCTTTCAGCGGCGGGAGTCTATTTGGCCCCTAAACGACGCCTAAGGGGCCGAGCAGAGTGGCATCGCGGCGGGGCGCGACGCAATGGAGGGCTGCGGTATTGATAGATCTCCGCGATCTATCAATACCGCAGCCTGACATCTGCTCGGCCCCTTGGAGACGCGAATGGACACCCGCGAACCATCGCGTGTGGTCTATTCGTTGAACAAGACTTAGCGAAAAACCCATGTTTTACCCCTTGAGAGTGGGACCTGTCACAGGTATCATAGAGAGAATGGCTAAGCATAGGAAAGCGAGCACGAAAAACCTCGGGCTCTTTTTTCTTATTGGTTGATTCAATAATTGAACACTATTCCGATTCTCTCGTACATTCAAATACGGAGAAGTAACAAGGTAGGCATTGGTTTTAGCGCCTTTTGGGTCATTTCACCGGTGTACTTCTACCTGTAGAGATTCTTGGTTCGTGTGTTGCTGCCGTTGTGTTGGAACAGGCAGACCCATAAACCTGGCCAAACGATCGGGGCGGGTTTTTGCGACGTCAGGTCCATATATTATGTGACGCAGTTCAAATGCTCTCCAGAAAAAAAGCGACAACTCCAAGGTCAGTTCGCCAGTGCGAACACTCGCACACAGACGGATTTCTATTGTGATTAAGGAACACCTAACGACTTTGCAAGGTGCATTGTGGTCTTGTCCGGTTTGGAGAAGAAATGTTCACATCTCTAATGACATGTATTCCTGGAAACTTCTATGAATTAATTTACTTCAAGGATCCGTTATATCTTTCAGCGCCAATTTTATCGATCTGCTTTCGTCGAACGAAAGTCACGGAGTCACTCTGACGATCCCACCGGAAAGTTCTGCCCTAACAAGGGACCACTTCGACATAAAATGGAGTTTTGAAAAACGGCCTTTTGAGGGTTGTAGAGGAGTTGAAAAGAAACAGTTTGAGATTTTAAAATTTCACTCAGTCCTCACGGGTAGATCAAAAACGATCAAAAAAGGAAAGAAACCAGAACGTTAGATTGGGAGGACGTAGCACAAATGTGAGCTATACAGTGGCCTTGAAATCATCTGAAAAGGTTCTCCTAAAAGTTTGAAGATAAAATCTACCTAGGTTCTCGAGTTATGACTTGTTCATTGGTCCCCTGAACAATGCTCGTTGCATTCAAACCACCGTTCCTTGCAATGTGATAGTCAGGATGAGCTACCAGCGAATCGTGGCTCAGTCGGTTAGGCTTTGGATTACGAAGCAATTGAAGGATGGTTCGAATACTGTGGGATCATTACTGCATTATGGCAGGTAGTAATGACATTTCTATGTGTTCACCTTACTTATTTTGAGTTTTAACAGTGTCTCTTGTTTTTTATACCTCTTTACTTATATCGCAGAGGTAACGTGATATAAACGGAGAACGCTTCACATCAATGTTAGAAACTATAGAAATTCCGAGGGTTCGACAATTGCTAGAATATCAAGAATACCCTTTCCCTTCTCCCCCACATATGTTACAGAAAAACCGTCCTTAAATCGGAGAAACACTTTAGGGGACTTATTTTGATATATGACGCTGGAAGGAAGTTCGGACAAAATGAAACTTCGTGGACTTGTTCCTTGATCGATGATTATTTTTTTAGAAATAATCGTTGTAAACAGAAGTGGGTTTACCTAAACTACAAAATCCATTGAAGCAACCTAATACTTGAGCGCATGGCTCGAAGACTCAGGAAAAGTGTTTCGTTATCAATTCCAAAATTTTCAGTAGAACAGAACCTTTTAATAACGCACTTTACAAGAAGACTACTTTTAGTCAGCGTGGCCATTCTGGATTAAATGTAGCTTTCTGGAGCCAATTTGGACGTAGACCGAGTATGCTCTTCGCAGTTTCTCGAAAAAAAAGAAACCACTTTGGAGAAAGTTACAGGCCTTTTTCCAAGCCTAGCGGCAAGGCAAGGGTACCACCCATCAGGGAATTTTTAGGTGGTTTGGAAAAAATCTTCGGATTCGGCTCGAAACTTGTATGTAGGGGTAATCTAGGGTGCTGAACACGAATTTAGAGGTCGTTTGCCTAAATTCTTAGGTTTACTGTAGATTACGGTAGTTGTCATAACATAGAGGGCCTAAACCTACAGTAATAATTTGAAAAATTGTCAAGTGAACATCAAATTCGTATTCAGCACCTCGAATAACCCCCGTTCAGAAATTTTGAGTCAAATCTGAGACTTTGACCCAACTACCGTACACCCACCGCAATCTACCGTAATCTGTCGAAAATCGATAAACTGACCTCAGATTCGTCATGAGCACTTCAAATAACCTCCGAGAGCAAAGTTTGGGTCATAAATTTTTTTCGACCTTTGGAGCCCCGTGAGGTAAGAAGCTCAAAGCCATTTTTGGGGGTTCAGAGGTCGAAATTTTTTCTGCCCAAACTCCGCCCCAGGTGTTAATTTGGGGCGCTGAACACGAATCTGAGGTCTGCTTCCTGTTTTTTCGGGGCTTTCGTCAGGTTAGGGTGCATTGAATGGCATTTTACCTACCGCAGCCCATTGTTTTGGTGGTTTTTGATCTACCCGTGAGGACTGAGTAAAATTTCAAAATTTTAAGTAGTTTATTTTGACGCCCTCTACAACTTTCAAAAGATCGTTTTTCGAAACTCCATTTTGTGTTCAAAGCGGTCTCTTGTAATGGCATGATATTCTTTTTTCAAAAAGGTTCTCCCACATTTTTGTGAACTGAAAATCCAGTTACATTGATATATAAATGTATGGTCCCTCTCTTGAAAATCACAAAATGATGATGAGCCAGTTTTTGCTAGGCGAAGTCTACATCATCTTTTTCGATCCTTACGATTATATGTAGAATTATCGATTGTTCTAGCGAGAGGCAAGGAAGTGTGGGCTATTTTTGTGTTGATTTAGGATAAAGTTAGATAACGAAAACCCGGCAAAATCCAAGCCGTCGTCCGCATTACCTGAGACATTCTTGAGGCTGTCTTGGAAAAAATTGATTTCTTGAACCATTTCTCCACAAAAAGTTGAACCATCAAGGAATTCCAAGGGTAATCCGAAAAAAGTCGGACATTGTTCCAAGCTTCTACATCTGTGTGGTTGAAGTATTTTTATAATCGAAGGAGGTGCTCAAATTCGTTTGGTCCCTCTCAATGGACCAACCGGCTGGAATCCGGTTGGTCCATTGAGAGCCTTCGAAACTCAACGAATCGACCACTAATTTGTGATAAGCATACCAAAAATCCACATGGGGAGAGCTAAAGTAAAATCATAATCGTTTTCCTCTGAAGGCAACGTATAAATATTTGTTTCGGAGAAAAATTTACTCTCTTCCTTCGCGCGATTGTGCGAAGCGAGGGAGAGGCAGCGATTAAGTGTGGGGGAGAATGGGACCAGGGATGTGCGGCAAACGATTCTGAAAAATCGGCAAACGGAAATCGACCAAATTGGTCCAAAAATTGACGGCAGACGGCAATCAGAAATCGACAAACATGTAATAAAAAATAAAATAAAAAAATGTCGTACAAAAACGATTCAAATGTTCCAGAAGTACCGGTAAAAAGTACTATTTCCTCATGCACATTCCGTATTTCAATAGCCAGATAAGAAATGATTTTCGATAATACCACAAGAAGTTGAACCTTTTACGTTGGCAAACTACCTGATAAAAATTGCACCAGAATGAGCATTCTACTGAACACTGGCAATAAGAATGTTGTGGTGGAAAGATACTTATTTTCCTAGCTTCTCTAATGTCAACCTTTGCCGGAATATTCAGAAGTCATTCATTTGCTTCGTGTTTCGAATTTATCGCAGAAGATTCAGAGTATCGCGCAATCTAAGTTAAGAGGGTGAGCAGTCGAAATTCATTCAAAGAAATGAAGAGCGCAATGTTGTCCTCCTTTCGGTGATTATTTTCTAACGAGCGTGGCAGCCACACCGCTTCTCTGATTGAAATCGCAGCAGCGGCTCCGCGGTAAAGCCACACCGGCTCCTTATTCCCAACTCATCACCCCCGCCTCCTTGCATCCAGTTTATGGTCAAGCAGCGAATTGAATGAAAACGGATATTCCCCACGACGCGTTCAGCCTCTCCCACCGTTTCAACTCAGAACTTCAACTTTCAACTTGGAGCATGTTTTCCAGCGCAACTGTGAGCCAGACTGCCAGTGAACTCCAACATTCTCTACACGACGCTTTGAAAAATATTTGAAAGGAATTTACTCATCCTGCATTTTTTGCTGAACACCTTGTGCCCTCCCAGGAGAATGTTGGGGTGTTAATTCTTGCCAGGAAGAGCCCTACGTTAACTGCTCAAGCCTCAACAGGGAGTAGGTGGGGAATTCTGAACTATTCCAGACAAGAGGGCCTACACGAGCATCCGAAAATCGCAGGCAAACTGCAATCGGCAACGGGCAACCGGCCATTGCCGCACATCCCTGAATGGGACGCGGCATACAAGCAGACACATGGGATAAACTTGAATAAATGTCACTTCGAGGGGTGGTGGCCATCGTGTATTACAACCCCTGAAGAGGCGGGAGAAACGAGGGAGGGACAAGCGTGGAAGGAGCGAGGTTCCTGATTGGACGCAGCACGGGGCTAGCAACAGCCCACTCGATGCATCTCTCCCGTTTCTCCCTCCTCCTCAGGGGTTGGAATACACGATGGCCACCACCCCACTTCGAGGCAGAGGATACGCGCAGAAAACCGTATCCTATTTTTTGTTATTTGCGCAGGCAGGCCCACGGGGTAGTGAAAAATAGTGAAAGAACCCACCAAGCTTTCAAATTTCGGAGAAATTCTGAAAGCTGGTCTGGTAACCTCGGAGCAGTCAACTACCCGTAAGTTAAGTTTATCTCATTGTGTTTGGTGTGACACCAAAACATCGGGAATTTGAACGTTGAAAATGGTTTTGTTTCCTCTTTCTACTGCCCAAATTCTTCAGAAAAGAGAAGCTTCGAATACGCATGCTAGTCTGTAAGGATCTTTCGAGTAAAGGAATGTTCAGCACTAAATTTTTAGCACCGGTCGAGGCGCATCTGTTCCCCATGCTAAATGATCGGCTCAGGACCCTATCGGTCCTGACATTCAAAGTCGTTTTCACGGGGTTATAGCGTTATGGACACGTAGAGGGGTCCTCAAGATTTGCCAAATTTCTCGACTTCGAACCAGCGCCCACACGAAGAACGGCATTTTATCCAGTTGAGCTAGTTTCAAAAGCTTGAGAACCCATATTCATTCACTCATAAAAAAGCCTGTTGCGTTCATATGAGTTCGGGAGGAGCCAGCAGCGGAGCGGTCGGTCATGGCAAAGTGGAAAAGTGGCACGGAAGTTTTTAGATGACAGGTCCGATAAAGTGCTATTCATACTTCTCAACGCCAGCGCGTCAACCGCGTTACGTGCTTAGAGGGACTATTAATACACCAGCTGCAACGCTAAGGCCTAGTACATACTTTTCGCGACGCGCGATAGCGACAGAGACAGGACTTTCGATCGATATGGATGACAAACATTGCGTCGCGTTGCCCGTCGCAGGAAGTATGCACTAGGCCTAAGGCGTAGAGAGGTAAAGTTGGAATAAGTTGGGCCGTGAAAGCAAATTCTTTGCGGCGTTCCTTACCAAATCAAGGATAGAGCCTCATTGCGAGAAATTTCATGGGCTAACTATGGCTCGTTTTTCGCCGCTCTTTCGGAATTACACTATGTAAAGATTTTTCACTTTTTGTCTGTTCCTCTGTTTAAATTGTGTTTTCCTAACCCGTTAGGTCTAGAACAGACGGGAAATCACTGTTATTCCAGGGAAGCATCGCCTTTGTGACTAGGACAACGAAGTTTGGAAAATCGCGTGTTTATGTGAGACAATTTTTGTTCCTGACTTATGAGTCTTATCTTTCAATTGTTTATGTCTAATGTGTGTGAAAAATGACTTCATTAAGCGCAACCTTTGCTTACACGACGGCAGTGCGCAGAAAACTCGTTTTTTTTTTGTGAAAACAGAAAGATTTTTATTCATTTTCGGCGCTATGATCAGGTAAAAACAAAACAAGCACAAGGAATAGACCAACACAGTCGGAAACCAATCAACAAGGTTCAGAAATGTGTAGATTTTATAGATTAAAGGCAGTGGTCACGATGAAAAACGTTATCGAAAAGTTACAAAAATCAGCTTAGATCAAAAACAGCTGAAAAACTATGAAGGTAGAGCGGTGAAAAAACGGGCTATAAATAGAGATTTTAAGGCCCAAATCGCCACTTCGTGCACACGTGCACAGCGATGACGAAAAAGATCGCCGTCTCATGCCGAGCAGTCAAAAATCATCGACATTCAGAGGAAGAAATAAATGCAAATTTACCTAATAAAACCAGTTGAGCAATGAAAGAAAGCGTTCCAGTCAATGTTCTTGACTAGTTGTGTAAATGAATCCGAAGGTTCAGTGATTGAAATTCAATTTCAAGCCAGCTGATGTTCTTTATATAAGAGGTCATCGATGCCGATGTTGTGGAGTGGGCTCGTCCACCATCAAAAGACAAGAAATCTCAGGCTTCAATTTCGGCCCAAAGCAGTGTTTTTTCGCGATTTTTTCTTATAGGTCCTACTACTCGAGACCCAGAAAAGGGTTTAGAGAGAAAAAGACGACAAGCATATTTGATCGCGTCCACTGCCTTTAAGGATTGTAGTGTGAATCACTTCCTCGAAGTTGCACCCAAATGTAGTCCCCCCTCATGGTTTCGTTATACTGGTCTTGGTAACGATGTTCAAAGCCCAATTTATCTTGATGAAAGGGCTCGCTTTGCTCGTTGAATTTGTCAAGCTGCGAATCAACGATATGGACTTTCAGAGACATTCTGCATCCCACTTTGGCTTAATTTTTTATGAGAGTGCACTAACTCCGCATAGCTTTCAGCTTTGTGATCGATCACCTGGGAAGCCGTGAACAATTGCAACAAAATTGCTCCAAGCCGTTCTCTCCGTCCTGTTCAACAGCTTTTTCTCAAGTTCTCACATTTTATGATCCTCTTGATCTGTGGAACGACGAATATACCAGCCCTGACCTTAGCCTCGGAGAGAGTCGTTACCAAGGACAGTATAACGAAACATGTTGAGGGACTCCATTTGGGTGCAACTTCGAGAGGGTGATTCACAGTACAATCGTAAATCTAGAAAATCTACGCATTTCTGGACTTTGTTGGGCGCTTTCCGACTGTGCTTGTCTATTCCTTGTGCATTTGTTGTTTTTACCTATTCATAATGCAAAAAAGGTATAAAAAAATTTCTATTTTTACAAAAAACAGGTTTTCTTTGTGCTGTTGTAGTGTAAGCAAAGTTTTTTTCTCAATGAAGTCATTTTTTCACATACTTTGGACATAAGAAATTAAAATATAACACTTAGGAGCCAGGAACAAAAATCGCGTTACATAGTGTTATTGTTGCAATAAGTCCCCGTACATTCGATCTCCGGTCAAAACTCAAAGACCTTTTTCATCGTGAACACTGCCTTCAGGAACGGCATTTGGACATATAAAGGTACTCAACACCGCAATTTGGTGGAGAAAAAAGTACATAATACATCAAAACTTTTGGATAAATGCTCGTGGGGAGGTTCATGTGACCCTACTACAGTCGAGTAGAGGCAGACAAAGGGTAGAGAGAATAGCCAAGCACGTCGCATTAAAAAAGCTGTCCCTGTGAAATTGATACTGAGCAAATGTAGACCATGAGTTGGAATACCCAAAAACACATAGACGCCGCTTCAGTTTTCTTATGTTCATCAGCGCCAGTGGAAGAATTTCTCTATCGCAAAATCTAAATAGCCTTCATTTATTGTCTCTTAGTTGGTAATCGATACATTCATCTAAGAAGGGTATCTTAAGGTTACAAAGCAGCCGACAAACAGAGAAAAAGCCATTTCAGGGCGGCCAAAAATGTCTCAGATAAATTCGTACAATGGTGCAGGGTCTTCCAATCAAAATTTGCGCTACATAGTGCGAGTGGTCAAATAAAACGGTTTATATTTGGCGTTGCAGAAAACCGTCCAAATCTCCAGAGAGCTCACTGGTGTGGCCTGAAGGCACGTGGACTCTGGAGGTAAAATTTGATTTCTCTGGGTTCAGTCAAAGATCTGAGCCTGACTTGCAAGGGAACTACATACTCTTAGTCAGCGAGACCATTTTAAATGAAATCTATTTTCCTGGGACCATTTTGAGCGTAGAATTCGAGTATGCTCTTCGCATGTGCCCAAAGCCACTCTGAAAATGTTATAGGCGTTTTCCAGAGCCTCGCGGCACGGTAGAAGTACCCATCAGGGAATTTTTAGGGTGTATTGAATTTTTTTCGGATTCTCCTCAAAACTTGTATGAAAGGGTAATCTAATATGCTGAGCACGAGTCTGGGATCCACTTGTTGAAATTTCGAAGTTCATTGTAGGTTCACTGAATGGCATGGTAGGTGCCATGCCATTTACGGTGCAAAACCCACCTTAATTATTCGAAAATAGACAAAGGAACATCAATTATTAAACTAGCTGTATTACCTTTTTTATAGTTTCATTCTACTGGAATCTCACAGCGAAATCCCACTAGAATCTAAATCGAATTTGTATTCCACATTCCGAATGACGCTCGCATAGAAAATTGGAGGCCAATATGAGATTTTGACCAGATCACCGTATCCCGATTCAGATAACCCACTTTAACCAACTGTATTGTGTCGAAAATCGATAAACAGACCTCAGATTCGTTGAGCACTCAGTTGACTGACAAGTGGTAACTTGGAAATGTGTGTGAAGTCGATTGTATGATACCGCCACACCGGCCTTTTGGCACTTCGAAATAGAATGCCGTGCGACAGTTGAGAAAATGTTTGAAGCCGTTATGGCACAAACGTGAAGAAAAAAAAACGTTGAGAAAAAGTATGGCACGAACCTCAGATGAACTTCATTCAATTTCTCATCACTCGACTAACCAGACACTAAGCGGTCAATATGTCAAGCTGGAGGTAGATACCGTCGAGCTTGTGAACATTTCGATATGTTAGCGACACAAAAATCCTAATGTTAACTTTAAATGACAGTCAAGCTCGAAGGGGTCTCCCTTGAGGGCGAAAGGTACGGCAACGGTAGCACATTTCTTTCGACTACTACCCGAGGTCATTCGATTGGAAGAGCTTAAAAAGTAAGTGAACTTTCAAGAGCCGATTGCTCCGGCAGTTTACCTTAACACCAACAATCTCGTGGGCAGATTCGTGGCTAATGTAGGCTTATAGCCATCTTCCTTGATGAAATTTAGAGTTGGCTTGGATGAACTACAATACCGCTGCTATCATAGGCTAATAGCGATGGAATGGGCGAAGTTGGCAACGAAAGCGCCTTTTGGCTACAACTTGCTTTGAAGGGCTTTGATAAAATTTTTGAAAAAAAAAATTTTCTTTAGCGTGACCTATTGGTTCCAACCATATCAAGAAACTCCGGGAAACTTCAAGAGGAAACCCTTTTTAAGGAAAAGTTGTTTCATTATGCGATATCATTTCGCGCGCGGTGATTAGCGGAAAGAAACCACCGCAAGAAAAAGCTAACCTTTATCGCATGAAAAACTTCGCCTAAAAAGCGGGTTTCCTAGAAAAGTTTTCCGTACTTTTTTAATGATTGTAACCAGTGGGTCGCGTTGAAAGAATGATTTTTTTAGAATTCAGTATGGACCACTTCGAAATAAGTTATAGGCAAAAGACGCTCCTAATGACAACTTCGTGCATTTCGCCCCTTTTTCCCTATGTTAGCAGCGGTATTGTGCATTCTCAGTCGATTGGATACGCACAATGGATCGTGGAGGAAGCATGGGTGCCATGCTCCAGCATTAAGAGTTTTGCACGGGAAATAGTCAGTTTATAACCCATCAAGCTCATGTCCGGCTATTTTCGGCTATTTCACCATGTTTGTTCACAGATTTATCGAGAAATAGTACTCGTTGGAGAATATACAACACATATTATGAGCATATTCATTCCAAATTCAAAGCTGAACGTGTAGGGTTCCTTGTTAGCCGTAGAAGGATCTTCACCGCTAGTCTGACGGAAGAACCAGAAGAGGTGTCTCAAACTTGAGCAGAAGTCTCATCTTGCTCCGCGTAGCATTGCACACGTTGCTGGTTTCGCGTAGACATTCAAAGGCAGTGTCCACGATAAAAACCATGTCTCATTTTTTGGTGGAGATCGTTAGCTACGGGGCCTAGCGCAACCCTAACGTTGAAAAAACTAAGAAAATTGAGCTTGGAACGGTCCCCTACGGGCCCAAAGTTGGACACCCGTCAGCTCGTCACACCCAGATGCACTTTCCACGCCCACCGACGTGAACAAATGAATGCTCGAGATTGTGAGATGAGCGATGATTTCCGATCAATAGCCCCGTTCTTCCCTTCATTCTCAACTTCTCTCTTTACTCAGGTCAGCTCGCATACATCGGCTGCAGAAGACGGAAGTTCCAAGCCTCGGACAACTCGTCCACCAGGTTTCCTTAGCTCAATCTTTGAGGAACCATAACTCCGTTCCCAGAAGGTCTTGAACGATTCCAAAAACATCATTGGAATCAGCATGGGACCGTCTTCAAGATAGGCAGAAAAGCAGAAAAACGATTCTTATCGTGAACACTGCCTTTAAGGCGTCTCTACTTCTCGGCCGTTTGTCGGCTACTTTACCGTAAGAATGATTTCACGGCTATTTGTCGGTTATTTGGGGGAGGGGGACGCAGGTCATCCATAAAACATTTTTGGTCATTTCAAAGTGGAAACTCTCATAGTCAAAATGATTGTGCGCAGTGCACGACAACCGAGGCACGGTATGGGTGGGAAGTATAGTTGGGCGAAACCGTAAAAATTTTCGAATTTCGAGTTTTCGAATATATTCGAAAACAAATCTTTCGATTTTCAAATTTTCGAATAAAATCGAAAATGTCGCTGTGCAGAGCGACACAATTTAAGTCCGGGATTATACTTATAGCGACCAACGACGGCGACAGTGCATATCCGGCATGTCGAATTTCAGTCGATACTGATGGTAAACATTGAGTCCCCGCTGGGGGGTCTAATCCCGGTCTAAATCTGTCGCTGTCGCAGTGCGCTGCACAGCAACAGCGACAGTGGCAACAACAGGCATCGGCACATTTTCAGTATGTCAGCCCTCCACGACACGTCGCAGCGACGGACACGCGACAACTGTTCCTACGACGGCCAGTGCCATTGCTCCGATGCTGGTCCCGCCACGATGTGTGCTAAATGCCATGACTCTCGCTCATGGCAGCGACAATGTATGCCATTGACCTTAGGCAACGTTTATACTCCCGCCGCCAAGAGGCGCGGCGTAGTGCGATCCTATAATATCGATCGTGCTGCGCCGCGCAGAACTGTGCGTAACTGAATTTTGTGATTTCGTAAGTCGGAAATCGTCAGTTTTCAAATTCCTCGTAATTCGTAAATCGTAATTCACAAGGCTTGAGCAAAACGAAACCTCTCCACCCGCGAAGACCACTCCAAGCTAGTGTTTCTAGAGTAGCCATTGTAGATTCGTGATCTCAATCGCTCCCGTCCGTATTTCAAGTAACTGTTACTCTTGGACGGGAGGGTTCTGGAAGCTAAGATCCTGGTACTGTCCATATCTGCCTGACAGCAACATAATAAATGCGAAAACGAGAGAAAAAGTTTGCATTGGCAGGCCGTTCAAGCCGGCCTATCCCAACAATTGAGCACCTTGTACGGTGACGCAATATTCCACACGATCCAAGCGTGTGAGAACCCCAAATCGGGAGTGCGGTGAATATGTAGGTCAAGATGGTGCTCTGATAGAGTGTGCTTTCGAAGGTTGATCAGAAAAAAAGAACTTCTAATGAAATGATGATTGTACATTTCGATTCTTCAAGTTTCAAAAATTCGAATATGCTCTTCAAAACACTCGAATTTCGAATATTATTCGAAACCGCTTTTTACGAGGTATTCCAATTTCGAATATTATTCGAAAACCAAAATTTTCGAATTTTGATTGATTCGAAATTCGAAAAATCATTCGGTTATTTTCCGAATAATATAAATCGGTCCAAAGTATAGTGGGAAGCTTTTTTTTTCTGGTCATTGAAATGTTTCATTACCTCAACACAATTATAGTGAAGGCTCTTTATGGGGTACAAATGGTGATTATAGATTGCAAATGGTGGACCCAATGGCTTCCTTATACATACTTATATTAGTTAATGGAAAATGCGATCAATACTTTCCACAGGCCCTGTAGGTGTGCGAAGAAAATATCAATGGGACAGAGGTATGTACTTCATGGCGGTTCTTTCGGTACAGCAGAGTAATTCAAGATTTATTTTCAAACACATCTGAAAAATCTGAAAGGCAAATTTAAAAGCATGGAGGAATCAAGTGCGTTAGAAAGAAGTAGATTGCGTGACTGATAAAACCGGATGGAAGTAGAATCAATCTATAGTTATTATCACAATAGCAAGCTGATTGAAGGTCAACATCTAGAATTTTTATGTACAATGGGTAGAGGGAGAGGATGACTCGGGGATAGTCATGGTAATATCACAGGTGATTTGTTGAAAGAAATGCTGAAAGTGAACTGGTTATTAGAGCACACAATGAGCACAAGAGATCGAGAACGAGGCGTGAAACAGGCGTCAGACATTCGATTGCACACTCACAGCCTGAAACTTGCTTTTATGAAGCTACAGTCACAGAATAACCACAAAATAGTCAAAATATTGCTGAAGTATTTACCGGATATCTTCTCCTGTATGGTTCATTGGGATCAGATTGAGGGGAGGAGTTGTGTCCATCGTAGTTGATTGTGATCTCTGAGTTAATCTGAAACTTCTGAGGCAGTGGATTCCCATCAGGACCGCGTTCGCCCATCGAAGGAGGAATCACAATGTGTTGCGGTATTGAGATACCACCGGCTAAAGGGAAAGTGCCGTCACCAGCGGGTTGTGTGTCGAACGACGTCCTGCAAAACTCAGGGGTTGTCGATCTGGGGAAGGAAAGCAATGGTTTTGGATGCACTCACTCCTTTTCTGGCCGATCCGACCTCGAGGTGTCACCATTTCTGTGCTCCCTCCGCTTTTCTCTCGGCCGTTGGAGCCTTTCGCTCAGTGTCTCCATTACTTCACGTCTTGGCTCCCTCTCATAGCCATTTCGCTCATGCCGTTGTCTCCTGTGATCCTCGCCATTCCGTTCTTTCCTCCGCCGACGATCATCCCGCTCCCGATCATGATGATCGCTATGAGACCTAGATGGAAAATAACCTTGCTGTACATCTCTCATCTCATCCCGTTTCAGTGACTCAGCATAGCTGGGCTTCGGCTGGCAAGTGGTGCCTTCAAAGACAAAACATAGGAAAAGGGCGGATAATCCTGTTTTTTCTAAACGTCGGAAGGACGAAGTTGTTGAGTGACCACACAGAAAGGAAGACGTCCTTGACAAGTCCAGCTGGTATACGCAACGCGCGCGGCGGAAAGCCACTGCGATCACGTCGCCACCGGAGCGCGTTAACCGTGATCATTTGAAAAAAAAACACATTAAAAAATGTAGCAATTTTCATCGCCTATACCAGCTAATCTCGTCCGAGTTGCTTCCCTATCTGTATATTCGTTCAACAGACCTGGAAGCGCTCGCACAGCCAAAAGCCAAGATTTTGTATACGTTGAAAGAAGCACCTTCGACTACGCCTGCCCTTATCTGCTCGTTCCCCTCTATCCCATCTATCAGTGGTCTCCGTAAATTCGGACTCAGGATAGCGCGTCCGACTGCGTCGTCGCTTTCGACGATCATGTGAGGCCTCTGAAACAGATTTGACACTGTTGGAATGTCATGTATGGTTCATTCTGATTATGAAATAAGCTCACCATTTTGTGAGTCGGACTCAGATGAGTTGTGAGCATGACGGCTCTTTGAACGGCGCTTGGAAGAACTCCTTAACGCAAATGCTGGGAGATCATTTAATTTATGACTTACAGTTGGAGAGGTATGCAACAAGAAACTGTTCTTCACTCGGAGAAACAACTAATTAAACCCAAACTCCAGCCCTTAGAGCCCCGATCTCTTCGATACACTCATTTTATTTCCGATTTTTGCTTTTTTCATTGTTTTCCTCTGAGAAACACCCATGAAGTAGACGGTGACAGAGGTAAGTATAAACAGGAAACAAACGGTACTCCTCTTTGAGAGATTTAACCGAAATAGATACAACGTCACGCTTCAGGGCGAGCCGTGAATGGATAATTCGAATAACCCCATTCAAAAAATTTCATATGAATGGATTTTTTTGATTATTGCCATTTTGGAATTATCAGATGAATGACTGGAATCGAAGAATGCCTTTTCAAGAATGAATAAACTTTCCGAATAAGGCTTCTTTGGAATTCTCGAAAGAATAAATAAATTAGAGGCCTCTAATTTTTTTTTGAAGCGATAAATGAATTTGGAAACCTGTTTTTATTCTATTCGAATAATTATTGTTCGGGAAACATCTCCAAATATTCAACTAAACATTAAAATTTTCGAATATTTTTCGGACAGTTCATCGACTTTGTTGACTATTTTTCTCGTTGGGGTTTGTTTCACATACATATACCCCGATATTTTAAAAAACCATGTCTCGGATGTTGTAGGTACACATACAGCCTAACCTTCAAAAAGTAAGCCGGGTGGGTCACCGCGCGGGGCGGTTGAAGCGGATCGTGAGCGAGTTTTACTAGTCCCGCCGACGACATTTCTTTTATTGTTTGAAATTTTTCGTCCAGTATACAGTCCAATCGGCTATAAAATTAAAAAAAAAAACTGAAAAGTTATCTGCGAGACTAAGAGAATTGACTTGTGATCCACTTTATTCGCGCGACGCGGTCGCCCACCCGGCTTACTTATTCCAAGATAGGCTATATGTACGTAGTGTGCACTCTGGATCAATAGTCCGTCTTCAAAATTTCTTAGATGCTTCAGGGTTGTGCAGGGGGCGGGGAGCTTTAACTAAGAGAAAAGCGGTACCCGAAAGACAATTTTGAAGATGTTTGGGAAAATTGCTTCGAGATTGGCTCAAAAAACTTTCTAAGGATTGTCTGGAGCACTGACCTTAAAAAATTGGGGTTCATTCGTCGATTTTTTGAGGATTTTGGCTGATTGGCTGCAAAGCTCCCCACTGTGGAAAGTTAACGCGATTTTTGGCAATTTCTGAAATCCTGCGAGAAAATCGCTCAAAAACTTCTCTGTAGAGGTTACTCAGGCTGCTCAACACATATCTGTGGTGCGTTTATCGAGTTTCTATGGACTTCGGTTTACGTAATACGGTGGGTATACGGTGGTTTGGTCGAGGTCTCAGATTTGGCTCACAATTTTTATTGGGGCTATTCGGGATGCTTGCTGAACAAGATAAGGTTTTTAAGATTAAATTGTCGATTTTCGAAATACGCATTGAATGCACAGTCCAACCTCAGAATCGTTTTTTTGCTTGTCTTAAAGGCAGTGCCCACGATAAAATCAGTCTCCGATATTTCACCGGAAATCGATAGGTCCGAGTCCAACCTCACCAGTAATGTTGAAAAACGGCTCGGAAAGAGCACAGAAGAGCCCTGTACGGCCCAAAACTTGAGTGTTCCGCTCACGCAACGCCCACTCCTTTCAACCGCCTGATCCGCGAAAAAATTGGAAAACCCATTTTAAAGGCAGTGTTCACGATAAAAATGTGTTTCATTTTCCACTGGGAAAGGGTAGTGGGGGGGGGGCACACTGTAACACTGACGTACGAAGGAGCGCATCAAAACTAGCCAGGAAAAGCTCCAAAAGAGCCCGACGTTGCCACTTCGAGGCAAACCCCAAAAGCGCAACACACGCCCACCAAAGTGAAGAAATGAATGCTCGAAATCGTGAGATAGGCGATAATTTCCAATCATTAGTCCCGTTCTTCCATTCATTCGCAACATCTCTCTTTACTCAGGTCAGCTCGCATACATCGTTCTTTCGACGTTAACGTTACAGAGTGTCCCTCCACTACCCAATCCTAGATGAGTTTTGAAAACTTTTTTCATCGTGAACACTGCCTTTAAGGCCATTGTTATACCCCGCTACAGGCCTGTCGCGATTTCAGAGACATCAACACCCGGCACGATGCCTGATTTATTCGGTGTCTGTCGTTGACACCCGTCGTGCACTGCACTGCGACGGGACAGCCGCGACAGCGACGATTACCGCACGGTTTCCACATTTCAGGCATAACACCTCCTTTCTTAGCCAGCGACCGCGACAGGTGCTGGAATCTGCTCTTGCGACAGCATTTTTTTATCGTGTAGGCCTGGTCCCGGCACGATTCGTAACAGTGAACACTGCCTTTAAGGAAACAGCATATACTCAGGGGTCTATAGTCCACTCCACCTAGCTAAAATTACCCCTATTGATGATCGATTACCTTCTCAAAGTAAAATCTTGAGTTACATAACTTTATCGGTAGCCGTTGAGGGAGTGCGCGTTGCGTGAGCGTAACACTCTAATTAGGGCCGTATTGGGCTCGTTCGTGCTCGTTCTTAGCCGTTTTTTTAACGTTTCTGGTTAAATAGGGGTCGAACATCTTGATTTCCGGTGAAAACTCGGAGACTGATTTTATCGTGGACACTGCCTTTAACGAAGGTCCCACGCTGATTACAATGATGTCTCTGGATTCATACAAGACCCCCTAGGAACATAGTTATGGCCCCTCGAAAATTCAGCTGCAGGAGCATGGTGGACGAGTTGTCCGAGGGTTGTAACTTCCGTCATTTATAACCAGCGTATGCGAGCCTACCTTAGTAAAGAGAGAGTCTAATAATGAAGGGAAGAACGAGCTAAAGATTATAAACCATTGCTCATCTCGCCACTGTTGAGCTCGAAAGACCGTAAAAGGAGCGTGCCAAAGTGGATTCCTAAAGTGGGCACCCCAGGGTGGCTTCCTCCTATATCCCGTTTATTAGGAGGAGTCGAGAGCTCGCACTTGGCAGATGTTTTATGGGGTGGGTCTACTTCACAAATATGAGGAAATCTCATATTTTGCCCCTGAGCTTGAACGATGTCTTTGAAGGCACAGTGTAAGCTAAGGGGCAAAGTATGAGCTTTCCACATATTTGTGAAGCAGACCCACCCCATAAAAGCGTACAGTAGCCATCGTTGGTTAGCGACAAACTAACCAGAGATTCGTGTTAAGCGGCCTAGATAACCCCCAATTGGAAGTTTTGAGCCGAATCCGGAGTATTTTCTCCGAAAACCTTGAAAACTTTCTGACACCACTTTTCGCGGACGATGTAAACGCTTTTTTTTAAATACTGTGGGTAAAGTTCATGTTCAGTCGCACACATACGAGTGGCAACGAATACATGATTCTTCAAAAGGGGGTACGGGTAAATCAGTTCTTAGTCAGCGACCGAACATTCGCATGTCGTGGCATGAAATTGGCCTGATAATCGAAAAATTGAACATTCTGGTTTTCTGCAAACCTAATATTCAAACAATCTCTAAATTCGAAATTCAGAATGAATAGAATATCCGAAACCGAACCGAAGCGATTGGAGTCCTGAGCAAACCTAATATTCGATAAAACGAATAATTCAAATTTTCTAATGGATCGAGTATTCGATATACCGAATACCCTAAGTTACCAAATGTATTGAATATTCAAAATTGTAAAATAAAATAATCGAACACTCGAGTATTCGATAATTTCCTCGTTTAGAGTCCAGTCTATGGAAACGATTCAGCTACATAAGGCGAGTTGCCAGTTTCTGAGTACACGGTTAACGAATTCGTCAAGTATTTTGAGTTGAATCATTTTTTACCAGTACGAAGGTTATATTAGAGGGACCGGAAAATAACGACGTTTTCTAACGCTAAATGCAAACACGTACAATTTAACCAGTCATTATTTTTATTCAGTGATAAATTCCCCATCGTTTTTCAAAAAATTTTTGCCACATAGTGAGTAAATTTTCAATCCCTGATCTTAAATAGTTTTTTCGGCAAAATATTAAGAGATGGCTTACAAAATACCTAGAAATGGCATATATCATCAAACTTTGCGAATGTTTTGCCATCCAAAAGGTGTTACAGCGCTCTGAATAAGTGGAAATCCGATGGTGGAGCATCGGGCGAATATGTTGGATGAGGCAGCACCTCGCACCCCCATTCATTAATTTTTTCTAGGGCTCGCTTTGCGCAGTGCGGTCTTGCAATGTCGTCTTGGAGAATGACGCCTTTTCGGTTACCACTCGCTGGCCTGTTTCCATTTAAAGATTGATTATTTACCTCGCCGCGATTCTTCGCAACAGAGGTCTGCAATAGCAGTTTTCCCAGGTTTCAGCCAATCAAAATGAACCATGCCGCGAAAACTCTACCAAACACGCAAAAGCGAGCTTTCGAGGTGTAAACCTGGCTTAGCTGTACAAGGAGGGATTTCATTTGGACAGAGCCACTGCCTCTTGCGGTATGGGTTATCATACCAGACCCATTTCTCATCTCCTGAGATCAAGCTATCAAAGCTATCAGAGTTTCTGTGTTGTGTCGTTGAAGCAATAAATTGGATGTGATTGATCGGTTAGCCTTGCTCTGTTCAGACAGATTATGCAGGACCCAAGCAAATGTTCTTGGATGGTCGACCAAGGTTGGTCCAGACTACTCGACAATTCCTCGATCGTCCGACACGGATTCCAATCAGACTACACATCAAGTATTGACATGCGCAAAAACGACATTATTTTCCGGTCCCCCTAATATTATCTAAATAGCAATCCACAGAAGAAAAGGTTTTATTCCGAAATTTTGAAGATTTAAAAATAATTTCAAAACTCGAGCTCACCTATGTTTTCCATGACGACAGCTTCGATGAGAAACAAGTGTACCGTCATAGAGTGAAGGCACAGAACGGGAGTGCTACAAATGAAAAAAGTTCTTGTGGCAATGCTTTCTGTATATGAGGGAGTCCTTTACCTGTAAAGGGAACTGATCTCGCATCTGTAGTCTACTCGGCGAAACCGGCTCACTGTTCACATCACCTCTTTCTGAAAGCAGCGCTGAAAGCACACAGCTATCGCGGTATTTTTTCATGCATATTATGGACTAGGAGAAAGTCAAAAATTGAAATGTTTGCATTAGTTTCGTAGTGGAACCTCTACGAAATAAAGATTTTCGAGGTCAGTGGTCGCGATAAGTATGCTTGTCTTCTTCTCTTCTCTAAACCCTTTTCTGGATTCGGAGCAGTAGAACCTATACGAAAAAAAAATGCGAAAAAGAACCATGTTTGGGCCCAACTGTCGGCGTCAACTTTCCGTTTTTTTAATGGCGAACGAGGCCACCTCATATCATTGGCATCTATGTTTTTTAGTATCTAGAACATCAGCTAGCTTGAAATGGTAATTCAATCAATGAACATTCGGACTCGCATGCCCGAATAGGTCTATCATCATATAATTAAAACATTGAGTAGGGGCTTGCTTTCATTGTTCAACTGTTTTTAATAAATAAATTTGCATTTATTCCTGCCTGTCTGAAGCAGATGTGAGTCTCTCAGAGGCCTTCAACGGGACTTTGTAAGGACGGACAACGTATCGAACTGGTGGACGATTTCTGTTATTTGGATTGTTAGCTGAAGAACGTGTTATGCAGACAAGAACGTAAGTTAAGTGCTCCAGAACGGGGCTACCGTAATCTCTCTCGAGTTGGCTCTAAATTTTTCTAAGTTTAGACTCCACTTTCGCTACATCTCGACAACCGGTGGTGCTGTTTTCCTGCTTTGTAGTCCAGGCAGATCCTCAACTGCTGACCCCTGGAGAAGGACAGTGTGTGAATGAAGACACACCGCTCTCCACTTCTTTTATATTCTACCCTTTATCTATTGTGTATCATCAATTTTGTTTACGAGAGTCGAATGGGGGCTGCATAACATCATTCCTGAGATTACGGTAGCCCCGTTCTGGCGCACTTAACTTACGTTATTGTGTTATGCAGCGGATATTCAACAACGATGAGCGAAAGCTACGTCTGCATTCCATTCTCTAAACACGTGTTTGTGGTCTACCTCCATTGCGAAGGGAGTGAAGTTGCGCTTCTACTTATCCGCTATTCGCCCTATCATAATGTAAAGATCGGAGACGTGGGTAGCACCGAAGACGCAGATGGAAAGGTTGGATTGCACGGAGAGGAAGCTGTTTAGGCATTTGCTTGGATATTTCTGGCCGCGGATGTGCCACAAAGAAGATATCTACATTGAAATCGACGCCTTACATCGACACGAGAGAGGCGCCAAAATCTCCCAACCAGGGCTGGGCACACGTCCCGGCATGGCGATTTTGAATATACACCCCTCTTAGCTCAGTAATTTTTAGGCACCCCCCTATGGGAAATCGAAATCGGCTCTTTTCCGAAAAGTTCAGCACAACAGTCATATTTTTGACTTCCTGATTTTGATAAACAAGAATATAAAAAAAGCACTGAATATAGGAAACTCCGAAAATGTAAACAAAAAAGGTAGTGTAATTTCTAAACTTCAAAACAATCTCATGAGGAAAATTTGTTAGTAAGACGGTAAGTTACGACAGAAGATAAAGCAATTTTCATAACAAAACAATTGAACAATTGCAAACAACAGAACTACTACTATTGCAATAATTAATGTTTTCTGTCGAATGTTTTCATGAACCTATGAAGGATTAGTTAATCTGTGTTTGATTGTTCTGATGTGTAAATCAGAACTATTTTGTGTTGTGGAACAATGTCAGGATTCATATGATGCGTAGGGAATGGGAAACCCGAGTATTACCCCCCTAGAATGCCGCAATCCCTTAGAGACTTGGCTTGCCGTGCGATACGGTGTTTGTACGCAGCGACACAGCACACACGGGAGTGGACGCGCACACAATATCAATAAAAAATGTGTTTCATTACAGAACGGGGAGGAGAAAAGGATTGAAACTGAAGAAAATGGAAGATGGTAAAGGTAGTCTATTCTGGATGTACCCACTTTAGAAATTAAATGTAGATAAACAAAGTCAGAGCGGGTGCAAATATTTAGCCGTGAAAAGGCTCATCCAAACGAACCTAAGGTGCGTCCGAATGAGAATGGCGGCCCATGCGGCCGGCGTGCTTGGCAGGCGGCCGTCGCGTTCGCCGCTCTCGAACGAGCATGCGAAAAGTTCCCATCGCCATCGACTACGAACGGGGCCCGCACCGGCTGGCAGCAAGCACTGCGCCGATCGATCAGCTCTGCAAACGGGGAGAGAGGAGACGGCCGTCGTTGAAATCCAACACTCGCCCGTGGGCGGCACATGCGACGGCCGCCTGCCGAGCGCGCCGGCCGCTTGGGCCGCCATTCTCATTCGGGCACACTTTAGTTGATCAAATGTAGCATTGAACAAGAGAGCAAAGGATATTGTGAGAAAGACGAGATTTTGGCAAACATTTTAGTTTTAATAGGATCAATTTTGCATGTGATATGAGGACCTTAAATCTCGTCCCGGTTTTACCCCGAAAACCGGGACAAAACCGGGAGGAGTATTAAGGTCCTTAAAGGCAGCGTACGCGCAAAAAACCGGGTTTATTTTTTTCACAATTTTGCGCAGGTAGGCTTACCAGGTTGTCATATATCATGAAGAGACCACCCAAACCACTCAAGTTTCGAGAAAAACTCGTTGAAATCTGCAGCATTCAGCCTCCTTTTTTTCTCTGTCTCGGAATGTGTCTGGTGTGTATGTATTACACAAATATCGAAAATTTGAACGGCTGAATTGGTTTAGCCCCTTAACTTTCTGGGTTCCGCAATTCCTTTCGCTTTTCTGCTGTCAATGATCATTTAAAATAGGAGGCTTTCAATATCCACGTCTTAACTCGAAGATTCTTCGGAATAAAGAATTTAGAAAATTGGATTTCCTCGGCCGGCCGAAGACTGTCGTGGGGTTTCTGTTCCTCGTGTTAGATGATCGACCGGGAAAACGCCTTTTCAGACCACGGAGCGATTTTCACGAGCCTATAGCATTATGAATACGCAACATTGAGACCTCAAGCTTCGCCAACTATCTCCACTTGGTTCATGCATTGGATTGAGAAGAAAAACAGATGTGGTTTTCTGCGCGGACGCTGCCTTTAAAGGCAGTGTCCACGATAAAAACCATGTCTGTTTTTTTGGTGGACGGGGCCTAGCGCAACCCTAGCGTTGAAAAAACTGAGAAAAATGAGCTCGGAAAGGCCCCCTTCGGGCCCAAAGTTGGAAACCCGTCAGCTCGTCACCCCCAGGTGCACTTTCCACGCACACCGACGTGAACAATTGAATGCTCGACATCGTGAGATGAGCGATGATTTTCAATAATTAGCCCCGTTCTTCCCTTCATTCTCAGCTTCTCTCTTTACTCAGGTCAGCTCGCATACATCGGCTGCAAAAGACGGAAGTTATAAGCCTCGGACAACTCGTCCACCATGTTTCCTTAGCTCAATTTTTGAGGGACCATAACTTCGTTCCCAGAAGGTCTTGTACGATTCCAAAAACATCATTGGAATCAGCATGGGACCGTGTTCAAGATAGGCGATAAACCAGAAAAACGATTCTTATCGTGAACACTGCCTTTAAATCACATTGAATATCAAACCTATTGCTATTAAAATGTTTGCCTGATTCTCGTCTTTCTCTCAATGATCTTAATTCTCATGTTTGTTGGTGTTTAAATCAGCTAGGTTCATTTGAATGAACCTTATCAAGTCCAAAAAATTCACTCCGCTCCAACTTAGTTTGTTTACATTAAATTTCTATAATCGATACATTGAAAGTATCCTATTCTGCCTTCTTCGATTTACTCTAGCTTCGACAATTTTCTCCGCCCCGTTCTGTAATAAAATACATTTTTAAATTAATATTGTGTGCGCGTCCGCTCAAGTGCGCGCTGTGTAGCTGCGGACAAACACCATATCGCACGGCAAGCCTGGTCTATGAGAGATTGCGGTATTCAAGGTGGATAAAACGCGGGTTTTTATGTACAGGATACTTCTCAATGAGGACGGAGGACGGTGCGGTCATTCGCTTCTTTTATAGAAACTTGCAGTCTTGAATTTCTACAGTTGGCTCTCTTTATAAGTCACATTCAAGTAAAATAAAATCTATTGACTAGTCGGGATGCTCACTGTGATATCTGTACTTTCAAACTGTCGAAATAAAGCCTAGCCTGCTCGGATGAGTCCGGGCGGAGTGAGCAGCGGAGCGGTCGGTCATGGCAAAATATAACAGTGATAAGGAGATTTTGACATGATAAGCCCCATAAGCCTTGCTTCGACCGGCTCAAAAGGAGCGACCTAGGCTATACATCAGTTCGCTAATCTTTTTTTGAACTTGAACGATAGCTTTCTTGGGCGCTGTCTTTGTAGTGTGCTTATCTGGGCCAAATTCCGGTCCGCAATAGCGTCTCGACACGCTTTGCGGCCGCACGCGCTCGAGTCGGTCGAGTTTCCAGCGCCAAAGCCACGTCTCTGTAATGGGGCTTTTTTATACAGTTTTCTTCAATTTTTCTTAGTTTCCAGTTTCCAAAACCCACCTAGAGTCAGCAGATCGACGGCTGTAGCTCTGGAAGCTCTTCTGACTCGGGAGCGTGCGGCCGCAAAGCGTGTCGTGACGCAACTGCGGACCGGAATTTGGCCCAGATAAGCACAGTATCTTTGCCTCGAATCGGTAGCCACCCGCATAAACAATGAACTTTGCACCAAAGAAACATGACACCACATCAATCCTTACTTGCTACAAGATAACAGAGTAGTGTTTATTCCTTAATAAAAACAAACTTCGACAGCAACTATGAATTATTGCGAACATAACCTGCATCTCTATCAATAATTTGAATTATTTAAAGGCAGTGTTCACGATGAAAATCGTTTCTCTGTTTTTCCGCCTATCTCGGAAACGGCCCCATGCTGATTCCAATGATGTCTCTGAAATCGTACAAGACCTTCTAGGAACAGAGTTATAGTCCCTCAAAGATTGAGCTATGGAAACATGGTGGACGAGTTGTCCGAGGCTTGTAACTTCCGTCTTTTGCAGCCGATCTATGAGCAGAGCCGACCTTGAGTAAAGAGAGAGAAGCTGAGAATGAAGGGAAGAACGGGGCTAATGATGGAAAATCATCGCTCATCTCACGATCTCGAGCATCATTTGTTCACGTCAGGTGGGCGTGTGATGCGCTTTTGGGGTTTTCAATGCGCTCGAAGTTGCAACTTCGGCCTTTAGGACTCTTCCTGGGTCGTTTTCATGCGTTCTTTCGGACGTTCACGTTACAGAGTGTCCCTCCACTAATTGACCCAATTCTAGGATTTCGAAAACTTTTTTCTCACGTGAACACTGCCTTTAAGTAAATCTGACTGGGAAAAGCGGAGAAGAAGATATGGCAAATCAGAAGAATAGTGTGTATTATTTTTTTCCTGAAATTCGATAGAACAAGTTCTCCGTTCTTTTTTTGGTGTTCGGTTTAGGCACCCCCCTCGGCCCTCTCTGCAACGTCTAATATGCACCTCCCTAAGGTTAACCGGGACGCGTGCCCAGCCCTGCTCCCAACGCCATCTCAAGCGGCAACGGGAGGTCGTTTTCGTTTGTTCGGGCATATTTCAAGAAGACCGCCAGATCGTCTAATTCAACACGCTCTAAGGATGCTTCCACGTCCTGTCTGGAGAGGGCCGTTTGGATGTAGGCGAAAGTTTTGGACGGATGTGGTGAAGGATTTGGAATCACTCGGCATTGAAAGGCAATTCAGGCGCGATGTTTTACTTCGCAGGAAGTGGAATAGCGACCAATGGGTGGATTGTGCTCAAATTGTGGCTGAGAACCGCGACAAATGGACACGGCTGACTACTAGGACGGCACACCTCGCTGAAGATGCGGAATGACCGCGTCAGGCGAAAGCTAACCGATTAAGTCAAGCCAAGTGAGACATTTCTGCCTGTGAATGTAAATGAATTTTGACTATACACACACGAGACTCCGGTATTTTTGGGCAGAGCTGTACACGTGTGCACGAATCCTCAACGTACGAACTACTAATTCTCTAATTATAGCCTGTTTCTTGACCCGTATCCTTCGTGGTCTTTTAGTTGTTTGCGAACCAACCCAATTTTTATGGCTTTCTTAACAACTTTTTCATCGCGACCACTGCCTTTAACATATTATTTGCACTTTCTAAGACAGTTAGATTCTTATAGGTTTCCGCAGCACTATTCAGAAGAATCCTCGAGTCCCACGTTTTGAAAAAAAAAACAGCAGGTGGGATTGGAGACAAACTCTCTAGGATATGCAATCGAGGCAAAATAGTTTATAAGTTCGGAGTATTTTAGCGAAAACAAAAACATATGGTGACACAGACAGCGGGAGGACATAGAGACTGCGCGTCGCAGGTGTAGATTCAATGAGACACAGACTGCCGGAAATACACCAAAATGACGAACAATTACGCTTCGACTGTACATATCTTCTATTTCGGAGTCAAATTTATTTCCGCTTATCGCGTGCGTCTGCACGTGTATGCTGCGTCTCCTCCCCCCCTACCACCCAATCACTTTTCGCTGTCTATCCCCTTGTTCAGCACAAGCGCGCGAAAGAATAGAGTAAATTTGCCCCAGGAACAGAGATCATGTATGCTCTGTTTATAGCTGAGTGCACAAACTCATCTGATCCTCCGCTATAGGCCTTTTACTACGGCTCGATGACATTTCTCACCTGCGTGCGTACGCGTCGCGGTACGGTGAGTGTCGCGTGCGCGGCGAATGCGGCAGGCCCACCACCGTGTTCAGCAGCGAATACGGGAAACGCTTATCGTTAGTTGCATAAAATGAACTCAGCAAAGCAACCTGATGCCCCAGGATATGACAGTATACTTGATTTCGCTCAAATCGTCGCCCATTCCACCGCGCTCGACGCTCACCAACCGCGACGCAGCACGCACGGGTGAGCAATGACCATTTACCGTTGTGGTGGGTGGGTGAGTGGCGGACAGGGTCGGCCGAGAGCACGTCAATTACCGTACTGGAAGGCCATTACATGACCAATGGCGGACCATGTATGAGTTCTCGCACTACTCTATAAACAGAATGTGCATACGCGCGCCAGAATGTCGCATTCCTAAGTGTAGATTGGTGTTTAATCGCACTTTCCCTGGTCAAATATGGGTTTGAAGAGTAAAATGGGGGCGTACCTAAACGCTGCTGATCCTTCACCCAGTGCGCCACTGGATCTTCTTCCTTTTCCGGGGAATAGCGCTTCTTCGGCTCTCGATCGTAGTTTAGCCGCTGAAATGTAAAATTTGATTGGATTTGGAATTAATTTGCACTAACAACATTCAGAAATCGGTCTCCATCAGAGACAGAAAGAATTCTAGTCAGTTGGTGAAGAAGAGAAGAATTTTTTGTATGGCATGGTTTTCGCTCATTCAAGCATTATTGCATTAGCTGCCTGACGAGAGATGCTAAAAGGCGCTAAATGTTAAAAGGCAATGCCCAATCTCATGAGCTGATTAATCTACTCAGTTATGTTGATATTTGGAAGCGGCCAAGCGTTCTTTAGGTTTAAAGGCAGCATACAAGCCAGCAAAAGTTGTTTAGATAGCTACGTTAAATTGATAGTACGGGCTCTAGTAGAAAGCTCACGAAGTTGGAAGCGTCGAAAATGAGTTAAAATTACCGTATTCAAATCGTATTGAGTATCTCAGTCATCTTTCTCCGCCCACCGATACGGGCTCCGCCCCAATACAAATAATTAGTGCTCGATTACGGTCATTTAGGCTTCTTTTTGACGCTTTAGAGGCCGTAAGCGTCCCAGTAAAGGCCGTACGAGTAGCGTCGTTATACCAACCAGTTTGTCTCCAGCTTCGCGATTTCAGCCAATGCGGAGTAACTCGTCCACATCCGGAACAATACAGGTAGAGCCGTTTCACCTGTATTCCAATATATTTTTTCGGATTCTTTTCGCCATATCTCAATACTACCAGCTTCAGGCCTTCTATTCGTTCCATAAAATCGATATCATTTTTGAGCGGGTATGCTGCCTTTAAAGGCAGAGTTCACGATGATTTTCGTCTGTGAGTTTTCCACATAAACCAATGGGTTGGCCTCCAAGTGTTACCAAAATGACGAAGAAACAGCGAGAAACTCATATAAACGTCGTATTTCAGGGACATTATTCTATAACATAGACTAGTTGTCCGGTTGGATGAACATGTCATGGTGGTTGTCATCGGTGAAAAATTCGGTCAAGCGGAAATAGAAGAATATTGCATGCAAAGCAGGATTATGTAGTAAGGGCCCTAAGGAAAGAACGGAGCCATAGAGAGCAGAGAATAGCAAAGGACGGGTCCTCAGAAGATTTCATTGTTACAACAAACACTTCCTGTGATACTTAAAGGCACAGTACACCCTCAGATATGAATTTTGAGATTTTCATGTAATTGTGTAGAAGACCCCACCAGTATAACACGTGCCAGATGCGAGATCTCAATTCCTCCAAATAAGCGAGATATACGCGACCACCACAGGCTCCGACCCCTTCGCTCACCACCACAGGCCCGACCTAACAGATTTTCGGACCTCGATAGCGGCTCAATGGATGGATGAATTCAATAAGTCGTCGTTCTTCAGCCCCATTGCTGGGCTTATTCTCTCCTCATCTGGCTCGCTCTCGCGCAACGATTGCGAATGAAGAGAAATACAGGCCTGAGACAACTCGTCCACCAATTTTTCACCCTCGAAATCTAGGCATCTTTGAAGAGCCATAACTCTGTTCAAAGGGGGTCTTGGACGATTTTAGGGATACCTCTGTGATCAACGTGTGACTCTCTCCAAGAGAAGCATGAAATCTGAAAATTAATTTTTTGGGTGCCCTGTGCCTTTAAGAGACGGGGTGATACTTAAGGATTTCGTGTACTTATGGTGCGTTTTTCGCAATTTCTACGTCACTTTAGATATACCCGGGGACTACCTAATCAATACAGCGAATTACCTCAAAATTGAATATTATTGTGATTACTGCGTTTAAATGGGGGTGTGTATACAAGTCTGTTGGTACCTGCTCGTTGGTGCCCCTGCTTCTACTGAACCCAGCAGACGTTTGAGTGTACACAGGGAACGTTCTGAGCGATATAGCGTGTGCACAACTATATCGCGAAAGTATCCTGCACATTGCATAAAGGTTGCAGTCGCCGTCCGGCAACACTAAGGCTCTCTGGTCCATAACACCCTTAGGATCCGTACCTAGGGAGTCATGGAGTCTTTGGCCACAAGCCACAATTTCGCCACCCTGAACTGTCGATCGCTGTCGAGTGATATCCAAAAAACTGCGCTATCCAGACTTCTGAGCCTATTTCCATGCAACCGTTTGCTGCTTTGCAGGAAACCCGCCTCAGCTGATAGACCCGCTCATCCTTGCTTGTCGGAGAGTGACACCATCTGCTGCGGGTAACGCTGACGATAGGAGTGGGAGGCTGTGCAATGGCTGTAAGGAAGGATTTCAATGGTATGGTCAAGGAGTTCGGCTCAACGTCGTGTCGGAATGCATTCGTACATTTGCGGGATCACCAGAGGATTCAATCTGTGGATAGTGAGTGCTCATGCGTCACCTGAAACCCGCCGAAGACAATTCGAAGGATGCGTTTTATGAGGAACTCAATACGTTGCTGGCCAGGATACCTTGTCAACATGCTGTTGTCGTGGGGATTGACGCAAATGCGAAGATGGGACTTGATCAGGAATCCGAAGTAATTCTCGGTAAATGGTTCTTACCCAGTGGAGCAAACATCGGACAATGGCTACCGCCTTGTCGACTCTTCGTGAACACAGTGGTCTGATTATTGCATCGGCATTCAAGAGGAATCATCGCCGCCATCAGCTTACGTGGCAGGGACCAGCGGCTAGTCTCAGTAAAGAGCAGCGGGAAGCGGAAGATGACAACTTTGAAGGCTACAGCTTGACTATGTCCTGACGAGAATATTCCCCAGTATCGGACATTCTGAAGATCTAGAGCTGTGTGGGATGTCGCATATCTGATTCTGGATCACCGTCCTGTTCTGTTGAACTTCTACTGCAGTGAGGGGATTCTGGGAGGAAGCTGAGGGCTCCAGCCTCTCCAGAGGATTGACATGACAAGTCTCTCAGAGATGAAGAGTGCAGAAGGAATTTCCGACAACGCGTTGCTATTCACATCGGGCGGTACGGACTTTAAGAAGAAACTTTGCGCACGCGGATTCTTTTTGTCAAATGCATCCAGGACGCTTCGAAAGAGGCACTCCCGGTTGTACAGCCCTGGTTTAAGAAGAAGTCTTCTGCCTACGTCTCCAGGATACAAGAAACAGCATCTACCTACAGCCAGGTATGTGCTCTCCGAAACTGCAGGAAACTTCGTGGAGGCGTTCATGAGGAGGAAGTTGCGTCGGCAGCTTCAAAGTGACCGCTGAACGGCAGTGAGAGGACGTGTAGAGCTAAGGCGGAGGTTCGAGAAGGCTTGGGAGGAGTAAGAATCCAGAGGAAAGCTCTACGTACGTGTTGCTTGGCGACAGTATGGCCAGGAAGATGAAGAGATGTTCTCCTGTCTTGGAACACTACCAATGGAGTTTGCAGTTGGTGATGCGACGCTGCCAATATGCGAAGGATTACTTCAGTTCACTACTGAATCGTCCGCAGCGCCAAGGTGCACCTGAGAGCTCCCGCATGTTCAGAGAGCACATTACGACGTCGGTGAGGTGAGAATCGCTGACTGAGTCTGAAGTTTTGGATTGTGTCCTGGAAAATGAAGAATGCGAAAGGCAGTGTGGAGATGACAACATCACTTGCTGAAATGCTCAAAGCTCTTCCTCCGTCTGGGATTCGTGAAATGATCCAGCACCATCCGTGCCATATGGATGAGCGAAAGGATACCCGATTCGTGGAGACATGCGATCATCGTACCTCTTCACAAGAAGCATATCCGTCACGGATCCTAAGGAACTACAAGAGGAATCTCTCTCTACTTTCCGTGTCATGTACAAGGTTTTTAAAACGTATGTATCATTCTCGAGCGACTTTATCAAACATCGTGAAGGAACGACCAGAGATGAAGCAAGCCGGTTTTCGACCTGGAAGATCGACCGATCGACCAAGTGTTCGTCGTGAAGAGTAATTCGAATCGTGGCAGCGGTTTTCGAAGCCATTACAGCTTGCTTTTTTGGACTTTGAAGCCGCATGTTCGACCTCTCCTCATCGTGATCGATTGCTCAAATGCTCTGCGCAGAGCAGATGGAGTCCCGGTATGTGTCTGGTTAATCGAGGACATGAACAAAGTTGAACAACAGCAGCAGTTCGTACACCTGGTCGGATTTACGTCAGCTTTCTGAGGTGAAAACAGGAGTAAGTGCAAAGAGGTCAGCCGTTGCGGGACCTTTTCTTTTCAACTTCGCCGTTGATGACACATCATGCGTAGAGTTGCAGAACAGTTTCCTGCGGATGTGATCCTAACACCATCAGGACGCTCCCTTTGTCGACCTGGAGTACGCCGGACGACATTTGTGTTATTCGCTGAAAACAACGCAAAACTGCAAAGGATTGTAGACCTCGTTTCAGTATGCCGCAGCCTATGGATCTTCTGTCTTCGTCCCGGACAAATGCAAACCGGCAGATGGGCCCCCTCAGAGGCCTTTAACGGGAGTTTGTGCCGGACGGACAACGTATCGAACACAGTGCGGACGATTTCTGTTATTTGGGCTTGTTTTGCTGAAGAACGATGGTAGTTATGCAGCGGATATTCGCCAACGATAAAAGGGCAAAGCTACGTCTGCATTCAATTCTCTAACCAAGTGTTTGTGGTCTACCACCATCGCGAGAAGGAAGTCAAGTTGCTCGTCTACCTATCCGCTATTCGTCCCTATCATGATGTACGGATCGGAGACGTGGAGCTTCAGCACCGAAAACGCAGATGGAAAAGGTTGGATTGCGCACGGAGAGGAAGGCTTTTAGGCGTTTTGCTTGGATATTTCTGGCCGCGTGTATGCGCTATAACGAAGACCTTTACAAGCGAAATCGGCACGCAGTACACTTCCAAACGCCTTCGACACGAGGAAGGTGCCAGCATCTCCTAACGCCATCTCAAGCAGCAATGGAAAGTCGACTTCTGACTGCTCGGGCATATACTTAAGAAGAACGCCCGGGTCGTTCTCGTACAACTTACGCTTTGTAAAAATGCTTCCAAATCCTGTCTGGAAACGGCCACCTGGGCGTAAAGGCGAAAGTTCTGGACGGATGTGGTTAAAGAAGAGATTTAAAGTCACTCGGCATCGAAAACAGTTCAGGCGCGATGTTTCGTTTCTGCAGGAAAAATGGAATAGTGACAGCTGGATGGAATGTGTTCCAGAATTGTGGCTGAAGACCGTGAAAAATGGACACGGCTGACAACTAGGACAGCACACCACGGTGAATAGACGGAATGACCGCGTCAGAGCGTAAAGCCAACCGATTAAGCTGGGCAAAAAGTAAGTCAAACTGCGTTTAAATGAATTTCAAAGTTGGGAAGTCGGCGTGCACGTTTCCCTGAGATTCCAGCACGTTGACAAAAAATGTGAGTGAGGCAAATTTTTTGTTCAATGAATTTCGGCTCAGCTAGGGAATTCATTCTCGCTTTTTGCGTATTTGTTTGGCTAACGAATCAACTTCTCACTGTTGACCATCTGACTTATCCAGCTACTGTCCCTTAGCCAACAAACCCTGCCCAATTAGGTTACCTGGCTCAGCTATCCAACTAAACCAGGATAATTTTGTGTGGTGGTAATAGCTGGTACTAGCCAGTAATTGTTGAGTCGACACTTTGAGGGTAGCGCTCACGATGGGAATGAATATTGATTTCCACAAGAAAGTAAGTGTGTATTGGAAGATTTTGCATGCGCTGTCAGGTGTTTAAACTTTGCGCATCAAAGTGGTACTGTCCATTTTAGGATAATAACCCTAAAATGTACAGTAAAGATGAGTCTCTAGCCAAAATAATACTCAACTAATCTTTTTTTAGAAGCGTTTTTCACTTCTCTAAGACTTTCACCGCTCTGAATTAAAGGCAGTGTCCACGATGAATCTCGTACTCGAGGTTTAAAGGCAGTGTTCACGATGGTTTTTTTTATTGAGTTTTGCACTAAAAACAATGCGTTGGCGACTAAGTGTTACCAAAATTACGAAGAAACGGCGGAAAACGCACTAAAACGTCTTATTTCAGTGACATTATTCTCTGGCTTGGACTAGTTGTCCGATTAGATGAATATGTTCACGGTGGTTGTCACCGGTAAAAAATGGGGCTAATCGAAAATGGAAGAATATTTTAGGCAAAACAGTATTATTTAGGGCCCGAAGAAAAGAACGGAGCAACAAAGAGTAGAGAATTGCAAAGGATGGGTCCACAAAGGATTTCATTGTCACAACGAACAGTTCCAGTGAGAGTAAAGAAGTGGGGTAAGAGTAGGGGATTTCGTGCCTTTCTGGTGCGTTTTTCTCGGTTTCTTCGTCATTTAAGTTCTGACCGGGGGCCAAACAATCGATTTAGCGATTAATCTGAAAATCGAAAAATATCGTGAACACTGCCTTTAAAGGCAGTGTTCATGATGAGAATCGTTTCTCTGCTTTTTCGCCTATCTTGAAGTCGGTCCAATGCTGATTCCAATGATGTTTTTGGAATCGTACAAGACCTTCTAGGAACGGAGTTATGGTCCCTCAAAAATTGAGCTAGGGAAGCATGATGGACGAGTTGTCCGAGGCTTGTAACTTCCGTCTTTTGCAGCCGATGTATGCGAGCTGACCTGAGTAAAGAGAGAAGTTGAGAATGAAGGGAAGAGCGGGGCCATTGATCGGAAATCATCGCTCATCTCACAATCTCGAGCATTCATTTGTTCACGTCGGTGGGCGTGGAAAGTGCATCTAGGTGTGACGAGCTGACGGGTGTCCAACTTTGGGGCCGTAGGGGACCGTTCCAAGCTCATTTGTCTTAGTTTTTTCAACGTTAGGGTTGCGCTAGGCCCCGCGGCTGCCGATCTCCACCAAAAAATCAGACATGGTTTTTATCGTGGACACTGCCTTTAAGTGTGAAACACTGAGTTGGTAGATGCTGGAGAGGATGGTAAAGAAGAAAGCAACGAAAACAGGCCAGACATCGATAAAAACGGCTTTGAAGGTTATCCCAGTGCGCCTACCTATCCCAGTTCGCCCCCATTCGAACGAGCTTGTGGCGCCGCGCCCGTTTTCGAAGGGGAACTGCCAAGCAACTTTGCCGCGTCCAGCCTGATCGATTCGCGCGCGCTTGCGGAAATCAGCTGTGCCCATACATAATTCTCGCCCACGCCCTAAACGTTACAAACCGGCATTTTACCCTATTCTGAATGTTTTTCTTCGCTGTTGCTTCACTTTCAGTTACCCCACGATCGAACAATCCCATTTTTGGGTCGAACTCTAGCGTGATATTCACCTAAACACTGCCTTTAACATGGAAGTAAAGAGAAGATTTTGCGCGGTCCAAAATCTTCGAATGCACCACCATTCCCTTTCCATCCAACAGGTTTTTTTGTTCATAGAACAATGGAACTCTGTTAGAGCCGAACAACAACACCAAAGCGATTTCACAGATTTGCTTAGAGCGAGATTTTCGCATTTCGTATTTTTTTGAAAACGATATCATCTTTATTCAACGACGTTAGGGCAAAAAGCATTACTGTAGACATAGAAGGACGGTTCTGATGATAACTACAGTCTACATCAATGGAAGTAGGACCTGGTGAGGTTGCGGGCTCGTCCTACCATACGGTAGTTTGTTAGTGGTATCACTCATTTTTCCGAAACAGCTGTGATAGATCGGTGAGTCTGTGTTTTCACCAATATGACTACACATGTGGAGGCAATAAAAACAGCTAAAAATGTGAGAGTGGAAACAAAAACTCACCGACCAATATCAATTATTTCGAAAAAATGAGTGATAACACCATCAGACTTCAGTATGTAAGGTAGAGTCCGCAACCTCACCAGGTCCTACTTCAACTGCTGTAGACTATACTATGTAAATTACGTATCGACGTATCGACCATTTCTTTCAAAAATGTTTAAAAATGTAGAAAAAATGTATTCGTGAAAAATTGGATGATAATTCAAAATGTATAGATACATATCTTAAGATGAGACGCTGCTCGCCTTGCTTATTATGAACTTGCGTACACTAAAGCCGTAAGTCGTTGGATAATGAAGATTCGCGTCATTTTTGGAAAATTTCCTCGAAATGGAAAATTTGCTGGAACGAAGCCCTCACAGTGTTCAAACGTTCTATGAAATCGAAATAACTCTGTAGAAAGAGAAGAGAAACAGGGGAGGTCAGGGAGTTTCGGTGTCATAAAAGATCCTCTACATTTCGATTAAGCATTAGGGTAAAGCTCGAAATTCTCTTTAAAAACGCCATTAGAGGAGGAGGAAAAAAATCAAAAACCACATACAGATGAAGAAGAATTCGGAGACCTTAACTTGGAGCAGAACTTTGTTAGCAGCCTGATACTTGGCGTTGAGGAACTTCGGTGTCTAGTATTTAATGATCGAAATATCCGTTGTTATGTTTGGCAAAACAAAACGCAAAACAGCAAAACTGTGTTATTTAACGGGATTTGAAACTGATAAAAAAGTACGGATTTAAAGGAAGCTGCATATAAGTTGTTGCTAGTTGTATTTCAGCTGTAAAGCACAAAACGGTTCAGCAGATTGTAAGAATGATGTATCGAATTATGAAGTACTCACAACTTCATCCGTCGGATAGGGTGGAGCTGGTTGGTACTGCGTCGAGGGCATTGGTAGAGGAGTTTGCGGCATACCAGAAGGAGAATAAGGCGGATAAGGCTGGTGCATGGCTGAAATTGGTGGTAATATTCAGGGAGGTTTCCCTCATCATGTGTGAATTTTGGGTAAAACAAGGGTTAGGTATGGGCAGTATAGGACCGCTTGCACGACTTGACGCAGTTCATATTCTGCTCAGAGTAACTTTGGAACAATTGGAAAATTTCTCGGCCTACCCATTTGGAACTGCCGGTCAGATCGTGCAAAAGGAGAAAAACAGTTGGTTGGACAGATACAGGGTGTAATGTGGAGGAATAGCTCGAATTCTAAAGGATGGTCGTGCAGTACAAAGGATACCTAACAAATAGAACTTTACGGAACATTCACCAACTACAGTGGAAGACAACACGAGGAGGGGAAATAATTAAAATGAATGGTTAGTAAAGAAAATTAGCTCACGGGTGGTGTAACTAGGAAAGGATTTTTTCATAATGTCTTCCGGTGTTCTTCGATGATATTCGTTGGCTAAATGACGTCCTTTCTAAACTGAGGCAAGGTATCAATTTAAAGTCAAGAACTTACTGGGGTAGTCGTCGAGTGGTTTCCTGGTGTAACCATTTCTATTGATCTTGTATCGAACTTGTGGTTTTTTGCCCTCGTACTCATCTGTGGTAGCGGCTAAGCGCTGCATGAACATGTAAACCACTACCACGCAGTACACCTGAATGGGTACATCTTGATGCGATCTGCAGAACAGACCATTCCGTAGACAGAAGAAAATCTTACGTTAATGAATACGCCGATGATTTCGAGGATTGTGAGGGCCATCCAGTAGTCTCGAACATCTCCAGCCCACCACATAATGCAGTAGGCCAATGAGGTTAGGATAGACGACACTATACAGATGAACCATGGCCAGATCAAATGGCGCGACCACTGAAAAGGGTTATAGAAATCGGAAGGCAAGATACTATTGAAAGAGCTTGGAAAAAATGTGGACAAACCGTATGAACACCGTAGATCAGAGCCACAGAAGCGAAAAGGAGAAAGAAGGCCGCAATGAGACATAGAATCTGGATGACGAAAAGACCTGAAAACAGATAGTTCGCTATTTTTTGATTTCATTGGATTCGCGGCGGACCATTTTCACTCTGTGGAGTCCCTATCAGAGATCCCCCCTCCTAGCGCTTAATGTTTGTCCCCGTCGGTGGTGTTATGTAAGACGACGCGTTCCAAGCAAATAGCCGCACTCCGACTGGATGACTCAACGACACATGATGAATCAGACCCGCCCGCACTTTGATTTCTAGGCATTCAGGCTACATATCGATATTTGGATCCGGAAATATGGACGAGTGAATCACGACGAAGCCGCAAAAAGCTGAATCTTTGAACCTTCCATGATGTAATATCATCGAAATGTGACAAAGGGTCTAAAGACACAGTCTAAGCTCCTGTGTAAAATTTGATGTTATGGTCCGGCCGCCGTAAGTAGCAACCCTGCCAAACGCGAAGCCTCAACTCTTCAGAATAGGCGAGCCCATTCCCTCCGCCCCCCCCCCTTAGAATGAGCACCCATTCGCTTCGCACACTATATAGTTTTCGGGCTCAATGGGACAAGAAACGCCATGGATTTTATTCAAAATCTACGTTTTTCCGTTTGTTATCGGTCTAGTTTTGTACTGTGGTCTGCTCCAGCGCAGTCGCTGCGAATGACTAGGAAAAACAGACCCGAGACGACTCGTCCACCAATTTCTCGTCGTTATGATTCACAATCTTTGATTGGCCATAACATTGTTCGTTGTGGGTTCGGAGCGATTTCGGAGACACCATTGTGTTCAGCGCGAAAATGTCTTCAACACACGCAGTAGAAGTGATAAGCGATTCCGAGCTTGGACTGTGCCTTCAAGGATCCATCAAAAAGCATTTCGACACATGGAGGTTTTCGTTTGGCGACTTGTGGATGGCAATCCTAAATTTTCTAGACCTCGAATTCGAACCATTAGAAGGGTTCAGAGGCCGTATGGAGAATTCGCGCAGAGAGAAGGAAGGCGCAAGATAAAATGCCGAATATGTAGGATAACTGAGCCTAGCTTGCTCGGATGAGTCCGGGCGGAACAGGCAGCAGAGCTGTCGGTCACGGCAAAATATTACAGTGGTAAGGAGATTTTGACATGCTGAGCCCGATAAGCCTTACCCCGACCGGCTCAAAATGAGGGAGTTAGGCTGTAGGTTCTGTTGCTGGCCGCGCTTAAAGGCACTGTTCGCGATAAACTTCATCCTCAAATTTTCCATTACAAACGCTTCTCGTGGCTCTTAGAAGCAGAACAGCGTCGAAAAAAAAGGACGAAAAGCTACCCAGGAGCCGCAAAACGGCTTAGAAAAGTGGGAAAACCCCGCCATTGTGGGCAAGTCCCGCCTCTTCCCGCTCCTCAACGTGAACAGGAACACTCGAAATCGCGAGTTGAGCGATGGTTTCCGATCAAAAGCCCCGTTCTTCCCTTCATTCTCATCTTCTCTCTTTACTCAGGTCAGCTCGCTCACATTGGCTGCAAAAGACGGAAGTTAGAAACCTCGGACAACTCGTCCACCATTTTCCCTAGCTCAATTTTTGAGGTACCATAACTCCATTCCCAGAAGGTCTTGTACGATTCCAGAAGCATCAATGGAATCAGAATGGGACCGGTTTCAAGACAGGCAAAAAAACAGAAAAGCGATTTTTATCGCCAACAGTGCCTTTAATACACGTGCGAAGGCCTTCCACCCAATTTAGTCGAGCCGATTAGTTCAGAAATTTTGACGCGATCATTGCGGCCGTCCCTGTGGTGTTCGCGACACCACCGTTCAGCGCGGTTTCGATCACGAGAAAAGATCTATTGCCGTAGCAGCGTCCATTCACTGCACTAAATTCTACCAAGAAAATAAATCATAAAAGAAACTATATAAATTTGTCTACGACTCCATCATCATTTACAGTGATCTATCTACTTGTGAAGAGGGCCTCGAAACATTATATGTAGTTATGTAGAAATATTCGTGGTCGGCTCAGTCATTCCAGTCGAGATAACGAATGTAGCCGGCAGCCGCCTGTCCTTTCGCCGCCTAAAGGCGTTGACTACTGCGTCGCGCGAAGACAGATTAACGGTCAAGGTTCGTACACCACAATAAGAACCCTTAGGTTATCTCATACCTTTAGCTCACTTTACTGATTTTGACTCAAGGGTCAGCAAGCACGTCAACCGGCTGCCGTAATCCACTATGGTTCCTGACTGATGGCTCGCGCAGTCCCATTAATTCATCGGTTATCGTCTGATCCTATGTAGGAAAGGGTCCCGAACAAGAAAGTGCGAAAAGAGACGTGTAGGTCGGGGCAGAAAATGGAAATGGAAGAGAAATTGGGTGCGAAGGCCGGAAACACTAAAAAAAATCGCCGAAACGAACAGTGACGCGGAAACGGAAAAATCTAAGGGAAACTTTGAAAGCCCTGTGGTTTGCAGGCAGCTATTTTTTTTCCCAAAATACTGTTTTCGTACTTTTCCCCAAAAACACCAAAGAATAACAAACAGAAGACAAAGTAGAAGGAAGAAGATAGAAAACCGAAGAACAGATATCTGCTGACACCCTTGGTCTCAATCTGCTATGCCATTAGGAGGTGGTGGAGTAGGAGGGTCGGCTTTGTGCATCGATAACTCGAAACAGAAGCGTAACTCTATCAATGAGTGGACGAAAATATTGAGAAAGCCGAAAATTTATTTTCAGAAAAGTATACCTACATAAGATTTTAATGCCAGGGTCCGACCGGAATTTCAATTTCGAGATTATCCTCAGCCTCAGAGCGTAGGATAATGGTACCAGGTTGTTCAATAAGTTTTGTCGTTCGATAAAAGAGGGCCTTGCCACTAGCCCAATTTTTTTTTGTTTTGTTGATACACTCTTCATATGAACGTATGTGAAGTTTCATTTCAATCTGTCAATTCATTCTCTGTTTACAAGCCATTTAGTGTCGCCGTGTCACAGAAATGAAAAAAATTGAATATCGTGCAGTGATAAAATTCTTATTTTTGAAAGGTGTAGCACCAAAAGAAATTCACGAACGAATGCTGAAAGTGTATAATGGTTGTTCACCTACAATTAGAACAGGAGAAAGATGGGTTGCTGAATTCAAACGTGGTCGTACAAGCCTTGAAGACGATCCACGTGAAGCACGTCCAAAAGCGCATCAAATCCAGAAATCATATCCAAAGAACAGGATATGGTTTTGGAAGATCGTCGATTGACAGAGAGAGATTCAGTCAAGGCTCCACGCATCTCATTAGGCAGTGTGAACCATATTCTGAGTAAAAGTTTGTGTTTTAGAAAGCTGTGTGCAAAATGGGTGCCGCTTTCGCTACCAATGGAACAAAAACACATTAGAATGCGACTTTCTCATCAACATTTGGAGCGCTTTAAAAAGAATAAAGTGGATTTTGTACGTCGATTCAACACTATGGATGAGACTTGGGTCTATCACCATGATCCTGAATCAAAACAAGTGGCTAAAGAGTGGTGTGAACCTGGTTGTTCGGCTTCGAAACGAGTTCGTGTCAGGAAATCGGCCACGAAGCTTATGGCATCAGTTTTTTTGGGATGCAAAAGGAATTTTGTTTTCTGATTACTTGCAAACTGGTAAAACAATCAATTCTGAAAATTATTGCAACCTTTTGGACCAGTTGAAGGAAAAAAATCGTGAAAAAAGACCCGGTCTGCTTAAAAAAAGGAATCCTTTTTCATCATCACAATGCACCGTGTCACAAGAGCATTTTGACAATAGGTAAAATCCATAAACTAAAGTTCGAATTGCTGGAGCATCCACTGTATTCACCAGATTTGGCCCCCAGCGACTTCCATTTGTTTCCAGAACTCAAAAAATTTATGCGTGGCAAGCGTTTTTCATCAAATGAAGATGTCAAAACGGCCGTTGAAGCGTATTTTGCAGACATTCCGGATTCTCTTTTCAGGTATGGGATCCACAGATTGGAGAACCGTTGAAGCAAGTGCGTTAATGTTCAGGGAGATTATACTGATTGAGAAAGTGTATTTCGAACAATAAAATCGTGTTTTTCTTATCGAACGACAAAACTTGTTGAACAAACTGGTAGGCACAATAAATGTGGGAAACTGCCAAAAAGTCTTCTCCGACTTGTTTCAGCCTCTAGGTACAGTTGCAGTGCCCACGTAACCACAAAAATATAACCGTCGTCGACATTTTAGGCAGCGTCAGCGCTTTTCACAAGTCGCGCTAAGAAAATAGTTTCCCAGAGAGCGTCGTGAATGTGAGTGTGATAAGCTCACCGCTTGGCGGTTATACGGCGGCTCACATCCCATCGGAATATCGAAAAAGCTGACCATGGTGCCAGTAGGGATAATTCTTTACTTAGGGACAATTTTCTCAAAAAAATTCATAGCACGAAAAAAAATCCAGATGCGGTTAATCTAGTCAGAGTCGACCTATCTAATCCGAAATTTCGCAAAAAGCTATATGAGACCAAACCCTGCCTTTAAGATAACTCTATAAACTGCTACTCCTTAGCAAGTTACAACTGTAAGATTTCCACGATTATTACGGTGTATGAGCTTCTGATGAGCGAAATGCACATACTTCACATACTTTAAAAGTGCTAAGCTGCATGGTACAATTGTTCAAACATTTCGGAGGTCATGAGAGTGCTCAAGGCGATCATGAAATATGATACGATAGGAGAGGTTTCAGTGGAAGTAAAAAGTCAATCAACTTGGATTAATGTTCTAATGGGACAAAAAAGAAACAAAAATTCATGCAACCTGAAGAAAGAAAAGTATTGAAGACAGAAAAACACAGATCTGAGTCTTGACATGGAAAAGCTTGAAGGCAGCGCTCACGATGATCATCCTCGGTGACCTTCCACAGTGAAATGATAGGCGAGAAGATTCCTAGGCTCTGAGTGTCGAATGAACGCTAGAAAACGAGCCAGGAATAGCAAAATAGCGGCTGCAAACAAGCGTTTTGGAGTCCCAGAACCGCCCCGTGCTCCATTTCCGCGCCTTGATGTGAACAAATGAACACTTGAGATCGTGAGTTGAGCGATGGTTTCCGACCGAAAGCCCCGTTCTTCCCTTCGTTCTCAACTTCTCTCTTTACTCAGGTTAGCTCGCATACATCGGGTGCAAAAGACGGAAGTCACAAGCCTCGGACAACTCGTCCACCATGCCATTGGAATCAGCATGCGTAAACACTGCCTTTAAAGTGGCCGTGAAAAAGGTATATTCAATGGCCGCCATTGAAAAAAAAAGAAAAAATGTTTCCTCGCCTTTCCCCCCTCCCCTCATAAACCCTTTACACTTGGGTTCTCAGGGATGAAAAATACTTCCAGAATCGTCTCACCGAGATCTTCAAAGCGGGGACAAAATTTTAAACTACTGTAGTAATTAGTCTGCATGTGAGAGCCGGTTGAGCGTTCTGGCAAGCCAAGTAATGCTCAGGGGTCGGATTCATCGAAGCTGATAAATCGCTGAAATTAAGCGAGGTTGGAAGGTAAGGGCTCTAACCCACTCTTGCCTACCAACCCAGCGCCGCTGGGTTGGTTAGTGGGTCAGGGTCAGCCTGAAACCCTCAGAGAACCTTTAGTTTACGTATATGTAGTTATAGCATTTACCGAAACTCTAATGTCATCTTGTATTGTTGGAACAGTTTTAGAACTATCTTTCTTGTCCAAGAGAACCCTAATATATTTGAAGGAGTTATGAGGGAACGGCAAAACAAAACGGGAAAGACCTTTCTTCTCCTTTTACATAGATCAAGGGTGGTAATTGCATGAGGCTCCGTCCATACGTGGCGAGAGCGCCCGCCCTCGTTCTCCAGCGCTCCTCAGCGCCCTTTGACGCTGATAGGCGCCCGTACAGGCAGAGAGACGCCGGAAAATGCATCCTGCCTCGTGTTGATTCGATTGAAAGCGCTTGACCTTGTGATCACTCACTCGAATCGACTCGTTTGCAGCTCATTTATCACGGTCTTGGTAGGCGTATTAGGCAGGATGGCATTGGTCTTGAGATAGGTTTGGCTTTTATTGCTCGAGGGATGAAGCAATTCGCTCGAAAGTGGCCACATCTATCCCGAATTAGGCGTGAGCGAGCGAGAGGAGGCGTAAACGCGCGATAGCGGGCGTGAGCGCGCGAGGGCGAACTTTAGCGCCCGTCAGCGGCTGGCAAATCGTGCGTTAATGACGAACATCGATTTTGCGTAATCGCACGCTCTCGCAACGTATGGACGCTGCCTGAATCTGAAGAAGTCACATTAGAACAACAAACTGAGATGTTATTGTCAACATTATTCATGATTTTTTAAGGGGATCGTTCTATTTTTTACAAGCAGTAAGAAAAATGAATTGGTAAGAAAGGTTGCAATGAAGGTGAGGTCCGATTTCTCGTTTTCTACCCTGGAATATTGTCTGAATTACTCCAAAAAGGTTCCGAATTCAATTCCCATCGAATCCATAGGCCCATATTCGACTTTTCTCAAAGCCTTAGCAATTCGACGGGGAATAGTTGTGGTCCAAAAAAACCAGTTTTCATCAGCGCAAACACTTGGGAAAGGCAAGAAAAATCGATGAACGAAAAGGTAAACATTCATGGTTCAGCCAGAAACAGACCTGTGTAGTAGCGCTCCTCGGGGCTCTGCCAATAGGACTCGTAATACGACGGGATGTCATATTTCCCATAGGTGTTATAGTTCGGAAGGAGAGTGTTTGCGGCTCGATCCTTCTCGTATTTGATGGCAGCCATCTGCCAACCCATAATACTGAGTTGAGTTATCGAAAAGATCTAAAATACTCTCACTACTTCAATGATTTACGCTGGATTCTGATTCGGTTGGCAGACTGGTGCTTTGATTGCAGGTTTCGGGCCACAAACTCTCCCTTCGCAAAAAATACCGATGCTTGGCAGAATTTTTGAATGATCACACAGCTGTAGACGCAAATCCCAACTGTAGCGAAGACTTTCTACACTAACGGTAGTCTAAGAATGACCTTCAATGATTCTGGTGGTCCGGGCGTTGGAGGAGCCGACGCATGGACAGTCCCACTCGCATTGGAGATTCGCCTGGGACATGGTGACAGTCCTGCAGTGATTGAGGACGCCCGTCTGCCAACCGAACAGAAACAGTGACGCAATCGAATACACCTAGAACGCACACGCGTTTCACCAACGCAAATATATATTCCGCGAAAAATATTAGGGTGTCACAGAAGTTTGGTGGAAGGTTTAGAAGAGCAAGCATTTCGAGTAATAAGTGCGCAAGGAATTCCTAGGGTTCATACTTATGCCGCGACACGGCGACGTTATATTAGTGGGCGCGGATTAGAATAGAATCTTGCGCCGGCGACAGTGTAAAACATGTTCCTGTGTCGTGGCGGTGTGAAGGTGTACCATGTCGAAATGCAGACCATGGAAAACGACCATTCCTTTTTTCAGTGACACCCTAAGACTTACAAGGGAAGTGTTTTTTGTGATAAACGCATCTGCGAAAACGAATAGCATTGCTAGTATATCTTGTGGCTCAATAGTAAAACTGCGCAGAATCGCGCCCCAAGCCGCAGGTTCCAAGATGTTATAGGCGTTTTTCAAGCTTCGCAAGAAGGCTAGGATACATCAGATATTTTTGTGTCTCAAAAATTCTCTCGAATTTTGCTCAAAACTTGTATGTAGGAATAATCTAGGGTGGTGAACACGAATCTGGATATTTTTTGTATTGACTGCAATAAATAAATAAATTTAGGGGGCAAAACCTACATACCTTAGTACTTTGTTTTTGTTTTGAAAATCGACAAACGGACGTTGAATTCGTATTCACCACCCCGAATAACACCCGTACACAAATTTTGAATCTGAGACTTTGACCAAAGTACCCTATACTCACCGTAATTTACCACAACCTATCAAAAATCGATAAACGGACTGAAGCTTTGTAGCGTTTCGGAAATCGTGAGAAGTCACATTTTGCCATCAAATTCCCTCCCGATTGGAGGATTTGAACAAATCTAGTCGAAAACGTAGGAAAATTGATAGGTAAACCCCAGATTCGTGGTCAGCGCCCCAAATAACCCTCCCCCTGGAAGGACTTTAGGTCAAATCTGGAACATTTTTCTAAAACGCTTCGAGAGTCTCTAATTGGTAGGAATAAACGCCCAACAGAAAAACCGTACAAGTCAAAAACGCTATCAGTCTGTACAAAGTTTAAAAGATCTGCCTTCACCCAAACATAGCTTAAAGGCAGGGTCCGGACAGAATTTCGATTTTGAGATTTCCCGCTAAATCGGTGCTCTTGCTACAGGTAGTCCCAAGGAACATGCGAAAACTGCGTAAAAACCGGTCTTCTTCAAGTTATTCCAGCCACTTCCGTTAGCCGATGATCCAGAAAAGTCAGAAAAGTGTGGCCATCGTCCATATTTTAGCGGTTGTCCACGCATTCTTCAAAAGTGCTGTGTAATTATCGGTCATTCCAGCCATGATTATCATGCTGTGAATACCGTAATCCCTGACTTTGAGGCTGTTTTCTCCAGAACTATGGACTCAGAGTTCGCGAAACGTTCAGATGATGTTCAGCTAGGCCAGCCCAATCTATTTAACCCAAATTTCGGTAGTGTCAAAATTTGACCGGACCTTGCCTTTAAGGGATAGTTTTGGACGCTGAACAGAATTATGAGGTCCGTTTGCAGATTTTCCGAAGACTAATGCGCGTTTTGTAAGGTAACACAAGCACAAGAAAACGACTGTTTTGAGCTTGTAACTTCTTGGAACCTGCAGCTCGAGGCGGCATACTGCGCACTTTTACTATGGAGGCCTACGAGATACTAACATTACAAGTCGCTTTTGCAGATACGCTTACCACCATAAAAATTCCCCGTATCAGAGAGCATAGTAAGCAACCCACCAGCGTCCAGATGCCGATCATCACGGCGCTGTCCTTCACGTTGAAGCAGCAGCATGGATTACAGGTCATGTCTGCTCAGGAGGAATGTAAACAGTTAAAGGTTTTGCCACTGCTATCCCGGAGAGGCTCTCAAATACATCGTAGTGGAAGAATGCAGTCGGCAATATTCGCTTGGCTCAACCAGTAAACGATGGCTTCAGTGTTCAGTGATGCAATATCAATTTCTGAAAAGTTCAACAGTCTTTACTGACTACGTACGTTCGAAGCGGAATCGTTCATCGGATCGGCATTTCCTGCAGAAGGCATAGAGGCTACAAGTCGCATACGTAGACACCAAGAGACGCAGAGTACCCGAGTATGTACCCATCCGGAGAACGATTCTGCTTCGGCTGTAAGCGCATTTGCAACAACGTGAACGGACGACAATTTCCGCTCCAATGTGAAATTGAAATTAAATGAGCAACGCAACGACATATCTGTCTCACCCAGGGCTGGGCACACGTCCCGGTATGGCGATTCTGAATATGCACCCCCCTTAGCTCGGTAAGTTTTAGGCACCCCCTTATGGGAAATCGAAATCGGCTGTTTTCCGGATAGTTGGACAGCCATGATCTTGACTTCCTGATTTTGATAAACAAGATTATAAAAAAGCACTGAATAGAGAAAATTCCGAAAATGGCAACAAAAAGGGTAGTGTAATTTCTGAACTTCAAAACAACCCCATGAGGAAAATTTGTTAGTAAGACGGTAATTTATTACAAAAGATAAAACATCTTTCAATACAAAACAATTGAACAAATACAAACCACAACAAAACTACTACTATTACGATAAATAATGTTTTCTGTCGAATGTTTTCATAAACCTATGAAGGATTAGTTAATCTGTGTTTGATTGTTCTGATGTGGAAATTAGAACTATTTTGTGTTGTGGAACAATGTTAGGATTCATGTGATTCGAAGGGAGAGCCGAGTTTTACTCTCCTAGAATGCCGCTATCCCTTAAAAATATTTGTTGTAGATACGGTAGTTTGAATAGTTACACAGCGCACAATCGGAATGGACGCGCACATTAACAAAATGTATTTTATTACAGAACGGAGAGGAGAAAAGGATTGAAACTGAAGGAAATGGAAGATGGTAAAGGTAGTCTATTCTGGATGTACCCACTTTAGAAATTTAATGTAAATAAACAAAGCAGAGCGGGTGTAAATATTTAGTTGTGATATGGTTCATTCAAACGAGCCTAGTTGATCAAAACTAGCATTAAACTGAGAGCAAAGGACACAGAGAAAGAGGAGAATCTGGCAAACATTTTAACATCAAAGGGACTGAGTTTTAATGTGATTTGAGGATCTTAGTTCGTCCCGGTTTTACCTCGAAAACCGGGACAAAACCGGGACGAGTTTGCTGTCCTTAAATCACATTGAATATCAAATCTATTGCTATTATACTGTTAGCCAGATTCTTCTTTCTCGCAATGCACTTAGTTCTCATATTAATGGGTGTTTTTAATCAACTAGGTTCATTTGAATGAACCTTATCACGTCCAAAATTTCTGCCTCCTTCCATTTACTCCAGTTTCAATCATGTTCTCCGCCCCGTTCTGTAATAAAATACATTTTTTAATTAATATTGCGTGCGCGTGCACTCCAGTGCGCGTTGTGTAGCTGCGGACAAACACCAGATCGCACGGCTAGCCTAGTCTATGAGAGATTACGGCATTCAAGGTGGATAAAACTCGGGTTTTTATGTACAGGGTACTTCTCAATGAGGAGGACACGGTCATCCGCTTCTTTCATAGTAACTTGCAGTCTTCAATTTTTACAGTTGGCTCTCTTCATCAGTCACATTCTCATGAATAAAAATCTATTGACTAGTTGTGATGCTGACTGTGCTATCTGTACTTTTAAACTGTCGAAATAAATCCTAGCCTGCTCGGATGAGTCCGGGCAGAGTAAGCAGCGGAGCGGTCGGTCATGGCAAAGTATAGCAGTGATAAGAAGATTTTGACATGATAAGCCCGATAAGCCTTGCTTCGACCGGCTCAAAATGAGCGACCTAGGCTATACATAAGTTCGCTAATCTTTTTTTGAACTTGAATGATAGTTTTCCTGGGCGCTGTCTTTGTATCTTTGCCTCGAATCGGTAGCCACCCGCATAAACAATGAACTTTGCACCAAAGAAACATGACACCACATCAATCCTTACTTGCTACAAGATAACAGAGTCGTGTTTAATCCTTCATCGAAACAAACTTTGACAGCAACTATTAATTATTGCGAACACAACCTGCATCTCTATCAATAATTTGAATTCTTTTCGTGTTCGACTCAAAAAGCGGGGAAGAAGATCTGACAGATTAGAAGAACAGTGCGTACTATTTTTTTTCCTGAAATTCGACAGAACATGCACTTCGTTCTTTTTTTGGTGTTCGGTTTAGGCACTTTGCCCTCTCTGCAACGTCTAATATGCACTTCCTAAGGTTACCCGGGACGCGCGCCCAGCCCTGGTCTCACCCACAGTACCGATCAAAGTTTTCGTAAAGAAAGCGTTTTGCGACGTTTTTTGCGCTCACAAAGCGCCGCAACGCTATAACTTGCTTCAAAGTGGTCCAATTTCAATTCTGAAGTCTTTCCTGGATTGCTTTCATTCAGTCCTATACGATAGTATTACGAAATAATAGATTCAACTCCAGAAGTTCATCGAAAATTGCGTATTTGCATCTCTAAACCCCCTCATTATGAACTGATCAGACGGTTATGACGGTAGAAATCTGTCACGTTTTGACCCGTGGTCGATGTGAATTTTAGAAGGAAATACACATTTTTCAGCAAAATACCTAAGTTGAAAAGGCCTTCAACATATACCGTTACATTCGCCTCACTAAGAGAAACATGAAAACTATCTGAAAAACTCATTTCGTCAACTTTGGAGTGAATTAAGGCAATGCGGCGCTTTGTGAGCGCAAAAAACGCCGCAAAACGCGTTTTTTGCAGAAAATATGCTCGGAACTGTAAGTCCCAGTTCGTGTAGAAAACTCAACAAAACAATATTTAGCAAGCTCCGAAATAACATAATAATCATCGGAAGTGCTGCACTGATAAGAGAAATATTAACGAGTAAGAGTGTTCATTTATGTAGGACTGAACTAGAGAACTTTTTTCGCAAACAAGCAAATCTTAATTTGCACAGATACTGAGACAAAAAATTAACTGCGAGTTAGACTATGCTAACCTAAATTTGACCTTCGGCGCTTCGAAATGGATTCCACCTCGGTTAATTTTACAGTTGCAACTGAAAGTGGCTTTTTGTTGTCCTCGAATCCATCTCAAAGGAACTGCAGAGTTGAAGTCACGGCGATGTTTGCAGCGACGAATGGCGCTGGGTGTTGCAATATCGATTACTCTGAGCTACGGGATCGACGAACGCGGCGTAAAGGGGGAATCGCGGGCTAATCGCAACAGCGCCCCTAAAATCGCTAGGAACCTGTGCTCACAGAGGCTTTGAGTTTGATAAGTTCATGAGAGCCTCGCTGGTGATGTATGCTTTTGCAAATATGAGAAAGTGTCCTGATCAATTCGGAAACGCTCTTTCGGAATCGTTCATAGGATTTTGTAACGGACCACAAGTTAATAAGCCAATACTTGTTGGGATAACCACCTTGTAATCCACAGTCTATGTATTTTTCTTGTACCGAGCTCGCCTTTTATGCCTCGAACAGCAGTGTTCAGAAAAGGGGGATTCACTTTGGCTGAGGGAGCTTGCCGAAGTATGGCATGTTTAAATGTTTATAAAACCTCTAAAACAATTGGAACGCATCACCGAGCTTTTGTTTATTTGAGATGCTACATAGCTGCGGTGATAACCTTCTTCTCAACAGGCTCGTTCTACGGCAACGATGTGCAATGCAAAGATTTTGAAGATCCACCCGTGATGCAGTTGCGGAGAATCGGTCCGAGCTTCTCCAATGTCTTCTCTTCGACTCAGTTAGCCTCGGTTTTGACGAGCTGTCCAAATTCTCTGTACGAATCCCGCAAGCAGTATGGAAACAACTTTTGCCGGATAAAATGTCATAACGATCGGAAGGTATCATATTCGTTTCAATTTGAATGATATGCCAGGTATGTGTTAGTTATAGAAAAATGGTCACTGATTGGTGTTCAAACTGTGCTGACATCCGTTTGCACGAAAATTCAAGCGCAGCTTGATACATCTGAAAATCCACACGAATGTTCTCATACTTCGGATATTCTGAAAGTAATGAAAGACACTGCAAAAATGAAGCAGATTAATCCTATCGCCGGCCCACTCATAGAAAATATTTTCATATCCATTTTTACAAGAAATACACACATATCGACAGTGACTTGGATCGAGCCCCTGACTATGTGTCTATGAACGCTGCATCCACCACTTGTATTTTAGGGTTCTCAGCACCCCATATTGCCAAATATGGTATTCTCAACTCAATTATACCTCTTAGTATTCATCATGTGATAAAATAATGCTTAAACTGATAGCGAATCAGTATAAGGTTGTAACTTTATCAAGCAATAACTTTCTAATTTGAGGTCCGTTGAAAGACAAGCAGCAGGATTTGGAAAGAGCGTGTCCGAATCGACCGGAATACTCTCACGATTTTTGAAAGCCCATAGACGACTAGCGAGCTTCCCAAGTCGACTTAATTCCCGTCATTAGCAGCCGCTGCGCTGGAACGCCTCAGATTTATAGACGAGACCAGGAAAGTACAAAACTTGTAGCCTAGGTCCCTCATTTTTAGCCGGTCGAAGTAGGGCTTATCGGGCTTATCATATTAAAACCTCCTTATCGCTGTTATGTTTTGCCATGGCCGACCGCTCCGCTGCTTACTCCGCCCGGATTGATCCGAGCAAGACTTCGGTGAAAGTCAAACCAGCGGTCCAAAGCGCTTCATGCTCCAGAACGGATTTGGCGCCAACTTGAACTTTTTTTAGTGCTCTCAATGTAGAATGCGGCTCTTAGGCTTAACTTTGTTTGCATCTGTGAGGTAGGCCTGCGATTTTCGATTCCAATGGAGACAATATAAAACAGAAACATGAGAAACCTAAGATACGCTTTCACGAAAAAGACATCCTTTTAAATTCCTCATATCTTCGAGTTCTCAATGCGGAAATTTCAGTACCGTTGAGTGTATGAAGGCACTTACGTTGCAGACCAAATTTATAACTTTGACAGGGAAAAAATAAAAATTTCAACAGGGCAAAATTTAGTGGGAGATGTGTCCTTTACTTCAGAAATCTGCTAACACGATAAATTTTTGAAACAACCACAGAGGCAGAAGATTGTGTAGATTTCACCAATGAAATATAACTCAACATCTAAGAGTCACAAATTCAACGAGGGTGTTCGTATATTTCTTTATTGAAAATTTAATGCACAACCTTCCATTTGACCATTTCGCATTGAGTCCGCCAGTACGCGGATAGTAAACTTCAAAGATTAAATCTTATGGTGACAGCTTTTGAGTAGACAAAGAGGAAAAGATGGCAATGTTTTTTTTTTGTAGAACAAGAAAACTGCAACAAGAAGTCACAAGAATAAAAAGTCTTCAATTAGCGAGAAGTTACGAGTTGCCAGAAGTGGCCGACATATCGATAGATGCCCAAGCACGTGTAAGCAAATGTAGGCGGTGGATTGGCCGTTATGAAGCAGCTGATAAGGCTGTTGCCTATCGACGGACAATGGTGACACATAGAATGAAGGTATGAGCATAATCTCATTAAAGCGGTCAACACTGTGATCACAGTTAATCGTAAGGGCCCTGAGTATATGCATTGGCATTGAAATTCGCGCTGATATTCACCTGGCAATGGCAACATAAAGGAAAAACTCCAGAATCTCGGAATCAATATTCATCGATTCTCCTTCCGAAGAAAAAAAAAACGAAAATAGCAGCGTGGTGCAGTAAAATTAAGTTAAGATAGAAGAGCTCAAAATTATTTCGAAAACTCCCCACGAATAAAGCATCTGTTTGCACCTGAGTTGTCCTAATTGGAGAGAGCAAATACATGTGTAAGTAAGGGATGTAGCCGCGAAGGAGAACAAGAGGTGCTCCAGCTCCCAGCCGACCGGAGCATGACTATAGTGACGAAGAGGGGAGACACACACTGTTGACATAAGCGATTCGATATGCAAATGCACGGCGGCGGCCAGCCAGGTAGGAACGTCTGTTGGGTTGGCTCCAGCTGACTGACCGAATCCCCCGCGCGACAGCTAGAGAGTATCAATCGAGTGGACAACGCGTGACGTCACTGGGGTCAGGTTTCATTGCCGCACAATTATCAAAGGAACAGAAAGGGCTAACTTTAGAGCCGAGCCTCGCAATGGAGATCAACTGTTTGCGCTTGAAGCAATGACCATACAGATCCATATCAGTAAATAAATCTGTAAATGAATGTTGGAGTTATCCTCGTGGGAGTTGTGAAAATCGTCTCAAAATCGAGCAAATTGGGAAAACTCTTAGCAAAATCTTGTCAGTTTTGGTGTCTGCCTGCCTGATAATGGAAAGATGACAAGACGTGACAGGCAATGACAGAAATCGTGCGAATGCTTGAATCACTATAAGACTTTACGTCGAATCGATAAACGCGCATAATATTCGAGAAGGCATCGTAGATGAATCAGACGGCTGATTCATTCCTGATATTCACAGGCAAGAAGCGCGAGTCCTGGAATGGAACGCAGAACCGCTTCTTGCCTCAAAACCAAAGACGAGACAGAAGGGATTTAGGTGCCTGCAATTGAATGCTGACATTTTTGTAATGGCAGCTGCACGTTTGAGACCATGAATTAAAGTAAGTGCCTCACAGACTCCTCAACTTCAGTATGGAAACAACCTTTGCCGGATAAAATGTCATAACGATCGGAAGGTATCATATTCGTTTCAATTTGAATGATATGCCAGGTATGTGTTAGTTATAGAAAAATGGTCACTGATTGGTGTTCAAACTGTCACGTTCAGCCCGATAGATTCGCGCACATTTCGCCATTAGCGCGCACTTGCGGAAACTAGCAGGGTCCACGCCCAGAACGTTACAAACAGCTATTTTAGCTTATTCTGAGCGCTTTTCTTCGCTGTTTATTCACTATTAGATAGCTCACGACCGAACAACCCCATTCTTAAGTCGAACTCAAGTATGAGATTTATCGTGAACACTGTCTTCAAAAGCTACGGCCAGCTGAACGTTTCTATGGGGTCGATCATCTAGCACTTCTGGTCCATCATCTACCACTTTCTCATAGAATGTTGATGGGACTGTCAAACAACACTAAAACGACTATGGCCCAAACTCCACATGAAGAAAAACTTCACAAGCGATTTTAGCGCGAACTTCAAGGCATTTTTTACAATGTATTTGAACTGGTTTTTCTTTACAAATGAGGATTCTTTTACTAAAGAGGCCATGCTATACAGAATATGAAAAAAACCTATGGTTTTCTACGCGTACCCTCCCTCTAATATGACAATTTTCCTCCTAGACGATCAGCATAATTCGCCCGCAGTTTCCCCATTCTCACTTCCATTCAGACATCTTCATTTAAAATATTATAAGCTCTTAATTCAGTATAAAACTCATTGAACGTTGCGTACATGTAGAAATAAGAAAAGAAAACTAATTAGATAATAGAAAGAAGGCATCAATTATGTTTGTCCTCAGAACTTTAGAAACATGTTACGAACAGCTTATCCGATATGTTACGGAAGTCTTAGGTAAGATGTCGCGATAGCTGCAGTAACATGTCGCGATGGCTGCGGAAACATGTCGCCCTAGCTGCGGTAAACTGTATCTGTGTGAGTGCGTTAGCTGTTTTCGAAGGCAAACAAAAGCTGTTGAGCGCCGAGCGTATGGGATGTTTTTGTATATCCGCAAATTATTGTATCACGATCTGATATACTTTTGAATAAAGACGCATTCACGAAGACCCATTTATTTCTCTCTTAATACCCAGTCTAACAGCTCATCATCGTCCATTTCATCATTATCGCTTTCATTGTTGATTGGAGCGGGAATCACTTGAAAGCAAACAGATTCACAGACTAACGCTGAAAACTATTTCGCCTATCAAACAAAGAATTTTAAACTCACATGGAAGCCGTAGCTGGCTATAATGCTGATAATTCCTTGGTATCATTCTAATTCGGTGCGGCTATTTCGACAGAAACTAGAGGAAGGACTTGGTAGCAGTTCGTAGGTTGGAAATCCAGCCCGCTTCTGCGGTAATCGATTACCGTGGAGGCTCGCCAATTTTCAAATCTCGTCCATTGATAGCGGGGACGCATCCGTAACATGTTTGATTCCCGACCGTAGCATGTTGCCGCGCTTTCGAACTGCATCACCAACTGCTTCCCCACAAAAGCAGCTCAGAACTTTGCAAACATGTTACGAACACCTTAGCCGACATGTTACGCAAGTCTTAGGTAGCATGTTGCTATAGCTGCGGAAAGCTGTCCCTATAAAAAGCGCCTAAACGTAGAAGATAAAAACGGTAATGGCATTAAAAAACACATGCGGAGCGGTTTTCACCGTTCAACACTACCCCCACCATTTATTATTATTGCCTTTAGTACCGTTTTCTAAGGCGATGTTTACGATGAGTTTCGCCTGCAAGTTCTCCAGATGGAACTAGCACCATGTGTATCTAAAATCACGAATAGGCAACATAAGGCTAGAAGGACTGGCCCCGATACTACAAGAGTTGAAAAACCCGCACTCACATCGCGATTTCGTCTGCTCAAGGGTTTCAGCACCAAGGATGGGGAACGTTCGACACGGAGTCAGCTTCATAAAATCCCCAGTGTCCAATCCAAGACGAAACCGGAGGACGGCGCGCTATATCAGTATCAATATACTTCCAGCTAAAACGCCTGCTTCCACTCGGATAGCCTAGCGACCCTACATAATGCAGCGTCCATGCGTGGCGAAAGCGGGCGTTTCCGCTGTTGTCGCCTCTCGACGCTCCTCAGCGCAGGAGCAGCCCGTGCCCGCAAGTTAATCCAGGCAAAGATCTATCTCGTGTTGATTCGATTGAAACGTTTGATCGGGTGATCAATCGCTCGAGTCAGTGCAACGGCTGATGATTTCCAACCGTTTTCAACTTCCGTGGTGGGATTATGGAAAACAAGGGCAGTAGTTTTGATACACGTTCCACTTGTTTTGGTGATGGAGCAGTAAGCTTGAAACTTACTGCTTGCTTCGTGGTGCTGGTGTAGAGCGCGGGGCGAAGCGGGCGAGGAGCGCGAGAAAGGCGCCTGTGAGCGGCCATCGAATCGTGTGCCCACGATGACCATCGATTTTGCGTCTCGCGCCACGTATGGACGGAGCCTATAGCAGTCCATAGAATGAGGTTGCCATCTACAAAACTGATGTTGTATCGCGATCGAGTGGCTGGGCATGTTTTGTGAAACCATACTAATCGCGCTTGAAAACAAGAGACACTGCCAACAAGAAAGGTGCAGGTAGAGAACTTCAAAAAAAGGTACTTAAAGGCATCGTCCGCGCTGGAAAGCACTTTCAATTTTCGTGCTCAAATTCATGAATGAGCCCAATAGAGCATACCGGTAAACTTCACACGGCGCGTCAAAAATTAGGGTTATGAGGTTGGAAAGCGTCAAAGATGAGGATCCGCCACCAGTTGTTACCAGTCATCTAGCACTTTTTCATGTAGAAGCGACTGGCAAACGAGATGAAAAACAGTGACGGCACAAACTCCACATGCAGAAAAACTTCGAAAATGACTGTGACGAGGTCTCCAAATGCAGAAAAACTCCAAAATGATAGTAACGACGTCTACCAATTTATAAAAGCTTCAAAAACGACTTTGGCGCGAAATTTGAATTTAGTTTACTTGTTCAGAATGACTTTTCTTTAGATATGGAGGTTTTTAATGGGCTATTTCGGCAATTCAATAGAGAGGCCAAGCCACTCAAAAAAATGAAGAATTATTATACGGTTTTCTATGCACGATGCCTTTGAATCATTTTGATTTTTAACGGACAGTTTGCTATGAGCAAGGTGGAGTGAGAGTCCAACGCTTAGTGTATATCAGGAGCAATTTTCAATTTCAACATTGTCTCAGATCTACCTGAGGACGAAGTTGTCGTTTGAGCGTTTTTAATCATCATTTAAAATTATCCTGTTTTCGCTCAATTCCCACAGAATTTTATTTTCTGACATTCCGACCAAATTAAAACATACTCTAACCAACGGAACCACGGACAGGGTTCACGGAATTTTTTAATCGAGATTACTTGCTAAAACAACTACTTGCCCTTCGCGTAGAGCTGAATATGCAAAACCTTGGGAGACGCGCACCAGGAGTACACCAATTGCTGAAATCTCACCCCGCCTCAGTATAGAGTGAATATGAACATTTAAAAATATTAAGATCTAGACTGCACAGTATGTTTAAATGTGGAATTGAAAAGCTACTCGATTTTACGAGAGACGATCATGAGATACGGGAAAAATGAGCTTTTGAATGCTAAATGATACTTTGCTGTACAATGCTGAAAATAACATTTTCAAAAGGCCTGGGAACTTATTCCTCAGCTTAAGGCCTATTTTAGAATTCCATCGCAGGAATTCGCATATGAATCATGAAATCGCGCCGCGGTGGAACTCCTAAGGCCCTAGGTATACACCGACGGGACGCTGCGGAAATAACAAAACAACTACTACTTATATGCACTGTGCTCAGGCATGCCGGAACAGTGGTCGCAGAAAAACGCAACGCCGGAAAGGCCGCACAGAGCAGTTATACACGCCGCGGCACCGTATACGGTATCCTTGCGGGGCCTGCCCTGTTGGAGTTTCCACCAGCTGATTATTTTTCAGATTTAAAATTGTTAAAACATTGCCAAAACGACATAACGAGCACTGTTACGACGCGAGGAACTGATTATCAGTGATATTCTGCAATTAAAAACTGTCCAGAAGCAAAAAACCGATAAAATACCATGAAACCACCTGGAAATTTTTTTGTCTGCAGTATTGCGTCAAAGACGCCAAAAGACATAACATTGCAGACGAGTCTCTGATTCACGCAGCAAGCGGCGGCAATGTCATCGCGAGACGTTTTCATTCCGCTGGTGTATAACGAGGGCCTAAAACCCTTAAGGGGGCTGATTAGAGTCCCGCCGCTGAGAGCCGCGACAGCATCAATAGAGGAGCATCGATCATGTGGCGCCGTACGATCGATTCTCCTTCATTGCATGATGCCGCGCCCTCCGGCGGCGGGACTCTAATCGGCCCCAATCGATTCTAGCTGAAGATTAAAGATCAACGCGCGTCTCGAACCTATTGAAATCAAAAACTTTTCGGTGGGCGTGTTTGCTTTTTCTGGACATGATTGACTTTTTCCTCGTTTTTCTCACTTCACTTGAACGAATTGAGAATTTGTTGCCAGGTTACCATACATCGGCCAGACTATAGCATAAAAAGTACCACTCAGGTTGGACCCTGCCTTGAACGAGGCGAAGCTATAGGGAAGAGACAAGAAACCGCATATTAGATGTCATTGTAACTGTGAAAAATGACGGTAAAAATTACAGTACGTTACCTCGGCCAGCACTGAGAGATGTTCGCGATTGCTGATTGTCAGCACATAATCAACATAGGAGAATAATTTCATGAGAATCTTGACAAGGAAAACATGAACCCCAGCAGTTATGGGGGCGGGTGGAAGTGGAAGCAGTGAGAACGTTCGCGCGAAATCGATTGAGCAGGCGGGCGAAAGTTCGAAAATGCCTGCTTGAAGATGCCGTAATATGTTTGACGCCTGACGGTACCATGTTTGCTCGCTCCCTGACTGCCCCGGCTATCGCTCTCCTGAAAAACCCGCGGCGGAAGCATGTTTGTAAGCTGCGCGAGACGGGATAGCATGTCGGAAACATGTTGAGGTCATTTTATGCTGCTAGCATGATGTTCCAAAACTTCTGAGAGCGGCGGAAGGATGATCGTAAGCTGTTTACACTCAAATTACTCATCGGAAACATGTAGAGGTCATTTTATGCTGTCCGCATGATGTTTCCAAAAATCTGAGAATGCGGCTACAAAAATTCTGCACTGACTACGCGCAAATTAGATATACTTAGTATCCGAACCACTCCTTTTCGAATATCCGACCGGATATCTGAATCGAACAAATATCCGGGAAATTTAAATCGGCATTATCTGAATCAGACCATTATCCGAAAGGTCAAAAATACGGATGAAATCGAATAAAATTCGGGTGAATTTTCGGATAAACTTGGATAATTTTCGGATAAAATCGGATAATTTTTAGATAAAATCGGATAAATTGAGATAAAATTGCACTCGGCCACGCCTATTTTCTCGTACCGCCTTCTATTTAATACATCAACCCGGGGTTTCCCTCCTCCCTCCGAAATCGGAAGAGTCGTTTCGGCGCGGAAAAAAGGCCACTTCGTCAAGTGATATGACCAAGTGGCTAGTTATTCAGTGTAGATTTTTTTTGTATAGTTGCTTCGCATACTTTTTACTAGCTAGTTGTTCTGAAAAACCTGTGTATGGATAATACTGTGCCTCCCAACTACGGCACAGTAATTGAAGATTTTTTTTCATATTTTTATTAATATGCACTTCTGAAGATTGATGTTCGTATGTGAACATGCTGCAATTGCAATGAAGTACTTCTGTTTCTTTAATTATGGATGTTTTCAGAGGCGTGCACTGAGTACCTGGTTCATTTTTTACCGTTTTTGCCTCATTTGAACTTTGTTTGTTCCGAAGTTATCCGAATCATTGAAAAAATGGCATTATCTGAATCGATCCATTATACGAAAATTTTGAAAAAAACGCAATATCTAAATTGAACCAATATGCGGAAAATTTGAAATCGGCAATATCTGAATCGATCCATTATCCGAAGAATTGTCTTCGAATAACAAGTTTAACAGGTACTCTTGAGAGCGGCAAAAATTTCGAATAAGTCGGATATTACTATTTTCGAATGATCGACTTCTCGACTTATCCGAAAATCGCCCTTTTTCGAATGATCGACTTCTCGACTCATCCGAAAATCGCCCTTTTTCAAATGATCGACTTCTCGACTTATCCGAAAATCGCCCTTTTTCGGATGATCGACTTTTCGATTTAGCCGGATTTTCCACTTTTCGATTAGTCTACTTAGTCGATTTAATCGAAGTCGACTTTTTCAATCGGATGATGATTCGATCATTCGATTCGGCGCAAGCATAGTATTCAGCACTGAACCTTTTTGTCTGTCAAGGCGCATCTTTCTTATTGCTAGATGACTGACCGAGGGACTCCGCCTTTTCAAACCCTGCAGACGTTTTCACGGAACTAACATCTGTATTAGGCTCCGTCCATACGTGGCGAGAGCGTGCGATTACGCAAAATCGATGGTCATCGTGGGCACACGATTCGCTAGCCGCTCACAGGCGCTCCTTCTCGCACACCCTCGCTCGCTCGCTCTCGCACGATTACGCCAGCACCACGAAGCAAGCATCAAGTTTGAAGCTTAGTGCTCCATCACTAAAGCAGGTGACACTAAACCTGTAGAAAAACTACTGCCCTTGTTTTCCATAATCCCACTACGGAAGTCGAAAACCGTGGGAAATCATCAGCCGTTGCACCGACTCGAGCGGTAAAACGTTTTCAATCGAATCAACACGAGGTGGGGGTGTTTGCCTATGTTAATTTGCGGGCAGAGTTGAGGAGCGTCGAGAGGCGCACAACAGCGGGAGCGCCCGCTCTCGCGACGTATGGACGCTGCCGTACGGATACGGTGCATTGAAGTATCGAACATTGTAAACTGAATTTATTGAACAGGGGATTCAGCCGAAAAAAAAATAGAAGCTGGTCTTCTGCGCAAGTGATGCCTTCGAGTCACTCTCGTACTCTGCACACCAAGTAGAAAAATCCATGATAGCGCAGAGAAAGCTCACCGTCATAGATGCAAAAGCTTACCGTATTTCCTATAGTAGATGTATAACTAAAAGGGAAGGCTGAGTATATAAGTACACCGTCCATTTAAAGTACATTTCTAATAGAAGTACATATAAAATAGAGATCTGAGTGTTAGAAGTACACCCTCTATCTGAAGTACACCTCTTTTCGAAGGGGACCCCGGGTACTTGGGTAAGTGATTGGCAATTGGAAAGTGGAACTTGAGAGAAACCAGTTTTTACGGGAAGTTTATTTTCAATAATCACAAAAAAACCATCTACCATCCCTTTCTCGGTCCAAGATTTCTTGTACATATGGGGCAGCTTCCGATACAACTTCAGCAAATTTCAAATGACCAAAAAGAAACATAAAGCTCAAACTTTATATTGGTGCTATTCTCGGTGAATGCGCGGGTCCATTAAAGGCAGTGGTCGCGATGAAAAACGTTATCTAAAATACTATAAAAATTAGCTTAGATCGAAAACAGCTGAAAATTATGAAGGTAGCGCGGTGAAAAACGGGCTAGAATTAGAGTTTCTAAGGCCCAAATGTGCTAGTTCGTGCACACTTGCACAGCGCCGCAAAAAAAAGATAGCCGCCTCATGCCGAGCAGTCAAAAATCATCGACATTCAGAGGAAGAAATAAATTCAAATTTACGTAATGAAAAGAGTTGACCAATGAAAGCAAGCACTTCAGTCAATGTTTTGACTAGATGAGTCCGAAGGATGATGTTCATTGATTGGAATTCAATTTTAATCTAGCTGATGTTTTTGATATTAGAAATCAACGATGCCGATGATGTGGAGTTGGCTCGTCCACCATCAAAAGACAAGAAAGTTCAGGCTTCAAATTTGGCCCGAAACAGCGGTTTTTTCCGCGATTTTTTCTCATTGGTCCTACTACTCTAAACCCAGAATAGGGTTTGGAGAGGAAAAGAAGACAAACATATTTTATTGCGACCACAGCCTTTAAGGTATTTTACAAGAATTGTGATGTGATTGGGTTCAGCCTCATGAAGACTGGATCATTCATGCAGATCGTTTATAGGACGAGGAAATCAGTAAGCACCATTGGCAGACTTCACCTACAGTAAGTGGATTGCGGACGCAAAGAACTCGCCTCTGGTAGAGCTGTTGTCAACTCGTTCAAGAACTGCGCTTTTTCAATCGTTCTTGCCGGCTCGAAAGGCGATCAGTTCCATTGTATTTAAGCCTATTGAGTCTACTCTCATTGGTCTCTCTGTTCTCCATAAAGCATGTGTCAACGAGAGAGATACCTAAGTTACACAATTTAGGAAGAAACTGACTTGGTAAGGGTGTGAATAATAGTTCTGAAAATATGATATCAGTGATTGTGGAAGCCCCACGTCGATTGAGCCTAAGTGGTTAAGTTTTAGTGGTTGCGTTCAGAAATTTCAGTACATACAAATTTTCGGTGTTATAATGGAAATCTCTGCCGGAAATGCAAACATTCTACCACAGAAATTTCAAAAAATTGCGCCGAATAATAAAAGTACACTTTCTAATAGAGGTACACCTCTAATAGAAGTACACGAAAAAAAGAGGTCTGAGAAGTAGAGGTATTCTCTGTTCTCTCGCGCGCCTGTGCGGAGCGAGGGCAGAGACAGCGAGAAAGTGTAGGAAGAAGGAGACGCAGCGTGCGCGCTCAGACGCGATGAACGGAAATAAATCTCACTCGGTAACAGAGTATAAATGTATTTCTATAAGGGAAAATACGGTATTTCTCGATAATATTCAGCAAGTGCCTATAGCTGGAGAGGAAAAAATTATATTTGTCGAACTCAAATCTGTCCTATTCGAAAAATAGTTCGAGGTAACTGCTGGGATGAAAATTTGAGTTGATGAATCTCTTCCTTTGGAGAGCGGAGAAATCTGCGCATACCGCGGGTGTTGGGATAAGTGAATGAGGGTGTCAATTAGTGCATAACTAGTACGAGCCTACCGACCAAAGGTATTAGCCGGTCGTTGCCGAGGTGAATAATCCACGAATGTCCATCGCATCGTCAACAATTACATAGTTTCATCGGAATTATGAACACCACTTTGAACTATGGTCCGATAGGGTTTTGAAATGAAGTAATGACTTGAGGTAGGATCGGTCAAAGTCCGAATGAAATATACATTTCTAGAACAATTTTTGTACGCAGAATTCGATGGTACCCTCTGAAGCTGCCTAGAACTGCTATGAAGGGAGACATTTCTTTGCTGGGCGTTATTTAGAATGCTTGATACGATTTTGGCTAACCTCGCGAGTTTAAAGGGTGAAGAATCTTTTCTCTCGGTTGTGGCACGCTCTCTCCAAATCTGTAAACAGAATTCGATGAGAACACTATGAACAAAGTTGCGTGCATATTTGGAGCTTCGCGAATAGGTAAGGGATTTTTTTTTGATTTTCGAATCACGGTTTCTCGTTTGGTTTTAGTATTTCGCAGAGATGGAGCCGTTTCGGATAAGGATAAAATCGAAAAACAGCTGTTAGGCGGGGGTTCGCTGTGTGTAATAAGTTTGCGTCCCAACGTTCAAAGGACGGCATGTTTTTTGGGTCATCTGGCTCGACGCTTCGCATGTAGAAGGCGGAGCGGCTCCCTGCCCTCCTCACAAGCGTTCATGCATGCTGCCCGTGGAGCACATCAAGGCACTGTTCTCGAGCCTCTTCTGTTTCTGCTAATCATAGGTGACCCAATGCCAGCGCGACGCGCGCGTAACGCGCGAGTGTGGCGTTAGGTCTAGTGCATACTTGATAGCGGGTGCGACGGCTTCGCCGCGACACAGAGTGCTCAATGACGTGATCGGTGATCGGCCGGTCGCCTGCAAATAGCGATGACACTATATTGCGTCCACCACCGAATACACACTATTTTCTTGACAGAGTGTTTCTTCATTTCCTTTCAATAATAGGATCTAATCTTCTACTATAATCCAATACAGGCTCATTTGTAGGTGCTTAACACGGAGCTGTAATTAATTTTCGTCCTTTCCCTTTTTACTGACTGCTCTATATGTGAGGTGATTCTGTTCAATTTGACTGAAATTTAAGCTTTGGAGACTTTTAAAGCAGCGATCATAGATAAGATACTTCTTTCAACATTCCGAATTCATGAAAGTGAATGAGTGACGTGTTATACAATGTAAAAATCGCGACTCATAAAGAAACCTTAAGCCGATTGTGAATTGCATAGTGATCAGATTCCAAAAAAACTAATTCTAGGCGAGGTAGCACCTACCTAAATCTCGAAGACTAAGTTATACGTATGGGCCTAATCTACCACAACCTTCTGAAAATCGCTCAACAAATCAGAGATTTGGGTTGACGGCCCAAATCAAGCCTGGCAGTAGTCCCGAGCGAAAAAAAATTCAAGTGAATTTCAAAATGTGGAATAGCGCTAGTTTCTGTGAAATTTGATGTCATTTTCCCATTTTCGTGATATTTGTTTTCAAAATAGAGTGTCTCTCTTTCTATACTTATCAATGCGAACATAATTTGGACAAGCAATAGTACATTGAAATAAAAAAATCATGGAAAAGAAAATGTGAAATATTAGAAATAATGAAGAAATCCATTCATGATAGTATTCGTGAAAATGAAAACCTCAGATTGGCCGATCGTCGTTACATAACTTACGCGAACTGTCGAATAGAGCACACAACAAACGAATTCGAGGCCATTTACCAATCAAAAAAATTTAGAACAAACCTATTATTGCCTTCCACGACGGTTGTCTGGCGTTTACGTCGCGGTGTCGTAGTTCAGTGCACGACGGCACGACACACCATCCAGACAGCGCTAAACAGCGCGCATTTTGTGGAAAAGTGTAGATTGGCCGCGACGCAGGCACGACACCGTCGCAAGTAGCAGCTCCCACTAGATGGCCGGGATCGTACTTCCCGCGACCAGCGACGCGACGCAATGTTTGCAACCAATATCGACCGAAAATCGATGTGCCTGATGTACACTGTCGCTGCCGCGCGATCGCCTGTGAGTATGATTCCGGCCGGTATTGGTCGCGCTACGACTGTCAGTGCTAGGCGCAATCTATCACTGAGCTGGGCGCGGCTGGTTGTACCAGTTCCTACACAGCGACTACGTCGCCGCGAAGCAAGTATGCACTAAGCCTTAGAGTATGTATGAATACTTTCTATGCGCGTCACGGGTTTGCGGAGACTATGAATACTCCAGCTGCGACGCCATGTCGGAGCGGCAGGGAGGTGCGGTTACTTTTCCAAACAAACGAATTCTGTACATGCGTTCACCATCATGATAGCAGAGGTTAGTATTGGGATTAATTATCACGTAACGAAATAAAGTCGATGATAGAATAATTATAGAAATAACGAGAAAGTCGTTGCAGCCGTCGCCGCGTGCTGTGCAGGCGTGGCGTCAGGCCATTCATACTCCAACGCCACGCCCGCTCGTGCCACGCTGGCATTGAGGAGTATGAATAGTGCCTAAGAACTCGCCCTTCTCAAATCACATTGCAATGGATGCCCAGAAATCATCGAAGATTGCTCAACTTATTTCACACATTTTCCGATCCCAAGGTATTCAGCTCCGCATGAAAGCATTCACCGTGTACGTAAGACCGACCCATCCTGGAATTTGCCAGCTGCATATTCTCCTCGTCTAGTGTAGGGTAAGTAAATTTGATCGACTGTGTTCAACGTCGTTTCCCCAAGCCGCTATCACTCCAATGTGGAAGACTTAATACCAGTTACGAACAGCGTCTCGGAGGCAACAACAAACCCTCGAAATCCGGAAAAGTATCAGCGAAATGGAAATGATTTACTCATTGTACAGTGGACTCAGTGACCTGCCATACGCGGCGACTCGATTTTTTTTCGAATAATCGAGTTTTCAAATGACTCGGTTTTTCAAAATTTCGAATAATAGAGTTTTCGACTAACTCGGTTTTTAAAAATTTCGAATAATCTAGTTTTCGACCAACTCGATTTTTCAAAATTTCGAATAATCGAGTTTTCAACTGACTCGGTTTTTCAAAATTTCGAATAATCGAGTTTTCAAATGACTCGGTTTTTCAAAATTTCGAATAATCGAGTTTTCGACTAACTCGGTTTTTCAAAATTTCGAATAATCGAGTTTTCAACTGACTCGGTTTTTCAAAATTTCGAATAATCGAGTTTTCAACTGACTCGGTTTTTCAAAATTTCGAATAATCGAGTTTTCAACTGACTCGGTTTTTCGAAATTTTGAATAATAGAGTTTTCGACAAACTCGTTTTTTAAAAATTTCAAATAATCTAATTTTCGACCAACTCGATTTTTCAAAATTTCGAATAATCGAGTTTTCAACTGACTCGGTTTTTCAAAATTTCGAATAATCGAGTTTTCGACTAACTCGGTTTTTCAAAATTTCGAATAATCGAGTTTTCGCCTGATTCGGTTTTTCAAAATTTCGAATAATCGAGTTTTCGAATAATTCGATTTTTAAAAATTTCGAATGAACAAGTTTTCGACTAACTCGGTTTTTTAAAATTTCAAATTATCGAGTTTTCGACCAACACAGTTTTTCAAAATTTCGAATAATCGAGTTTTGAACTACGTCGATTTTTAAAAATTTCGAATGAACAAGTTTTCGACTAACTCGGTTTTTTAAAATTTCAAATTATCGAGTTTTCGACTAACACAGTTTTTCAGAATTTCGAATAATCGAGTTTTGAACTACGTCGATTTTCTAAAAATTTTGAATAATCGAGTAGTCGAAATTACTCGATTTTTCGAATAATCGAATTGTCAAGTTCTAAACTAGCTCGATTCCTCAAAATTTCAACAATTGAGTCCCTGAAACACCTTATCTCCACTTTAACTGCTTTCACTGCTTCAAGTCTTAATTGAGTATATCTACATAGCAATGAAAAACGCCATCGTAACACACTAGGTCGGTTGCAACTAACATTGCCTTTTAATGTTGATGGTAATTTTCATTGACCAAAAAAAATCCATTGTTGGAGAGAGGAATCCTTGGCTCAGTTTCGGTTCACTGTTTCTGGTGAACGAAGGAGACCTCAACCTGACCGGCTTGGCCACGTCACGAGGGACTAAACACAAGCCTAGGTGGCAGCCGTGACGAATCCTCTAACCATCTTCTTTGGGAGAGACTTGGTGGAGGCATTGTCCCTCCTTTGTAGGTTCTGCTCTAGTAAACATGTGGGAGCGACTCCAAATATCAGGATTATCAACATGTTTAGGCGAAGGTATTAACAGTGTTATTGGTAGATAAGGCCCCTGTGTGTTTCGATCGGCTCTTTCGACCGTGACTTCGAAGGTGGCATAGAGGCACTTACTCGGACAGTCGGGGCTTAGTACGTCGGCACAATACCGTTAGTACGCCGGCACAAAGGGATCGGCAGCACCTGTGCTGTAGCTGCTGGTAACAGCAGGATATGCTGGCAACGACCAGGAGCTCCTGTTGCTTGTGCTGGCGTACTAACGCTTTGTTTATCGTGGCACGCGTGTTATTGCCAGCCACTCACTCCTAGTGTCTGCTGACACTCTTCCATTTATTTGTCTAATACGAATGAACATTGCAGCATCCTCTTGTACGAGGCGGCGGGTATATAAGGCGGCCAGTCTCGCTGAGGGGGCAGTTGGCCGTTCGAGGCCAGTCCGAGGATGTGACCTCGTGTCACTGTTCGGGAGTAAATTTTTGGAACGCTGACGGGATCATCCCATCGCTCATCGCGAGGGAAGCCTCCTAGTTGCGGACCGCGGCGAGGATGTTCTTCTTGCTGCCGGCAGTGACAAGAATTATATCCAACACCGGTAAGGAGGTTGGCTATCCAAATTCTGTCGATAATGAGCGTTAGTACGCCAGCATACGTTGGCAGGATATGCTGCCGCAACCAGCAGCTCCTGCACACAACGAGCGTTAGTATGCCAGGTTTGCCCTGGCGTACTAACGGTATTGTGCCGACGTACTAAGCCCCGACTGTCTGAGTAAAGGCAGTGGTCACGATGGAGAACATTAACGAAAAAACTACAAAAATCGACTTAGATCTAAAATGGCGGAAAGGTATGAAGGTAGCACGGTGAAAAAACGGGCTAGAATTAGAGTTTCTAGGGCTCAAAGATGCCAGTTTGTGCACACGCGCACAGCGGCACCCAAAAAGATCGCAGTCTCATGCCGAGCAGTCAAAAATCATCGACATTCAGAGATAGAAATAAATGCAAATTCACCAAATAAAAACAATTGAACGGTGAAAGCAAGCACTCCAGTCATTGTTTTTGAGTAGATGTGTTCATAAATATATTGAATATCAATTTCAAGATGTTCTTGATACTAGAGATCATCGATTCCGAAGATGTGGAGTGGGCTCGTCCACCATCAAAAGACAGGAAAGTTCAGGCTTGAAATCTGGCCCGAAACAGCGGTTTTGTTTCGATTTTTTCTAATTAGTCCTACTAACCTAAACCCAGAGAAGCTTTTAGAGAGGAAAAGAAGACGAGCATATTTTATCGCGACCGCTGCCTTTAACACTCCCTAGAAGATCAACCAGATGCAACCCGGGAACGCCAAAGATGCTTTTAGAGAAAAACACTAGCTTGCACACTACAATCGGCCTCACAGAGCCAACACAAGACCATGTAAAACTCCTTTTTGCCCCTCCCATTACAGCCAACCATGGTCCCGCAAAACCTAACAATTTCACTCCCAGTGTCCACCTTAAAGGCACAGTTCAACCTCAGGAGTAATTTTTGATATTCTACTCCAGCGGCCGAGTATAGCAACTTTGCCAAGCGCGAAATCTCAGTTCGCTCAAATGAACGAGAAATGCGAGGGAAAAGTCGACCACTTCTCCAGAAAAAAAATGGACAGCGCCCACCAACAAGTTTTCAATCTCAATAGGGACAAGACGCGAGATGGATTCTGAACTATAACTACGTTCTTACATTTGTTATTGATTTAGCTTTATATTGTGATCTGCTCCAGCGAGAGGCTGAGCATGACCAAGAAAACAGTTCCAAGACAACTCGTCTGCGAATTCTCCACTGTTCAATTTCATAGTGTTTGAGGGACCGTAACTCCGTTCTAAAGGGGTTCTGCGCGATTCCGGAGATTTCACTGGGATCGATGTAAAAATTCTCTCCAAGCTGAGCAGACACTTGCGTAGAACACACTATCACACTAACTCCAACTATTAACACACTAACTAACACTAACAGACTGCGATACGTTCAACTACGGATTCAAAGACACAAACAGCCATATAACGATCGAGTGGTCCACATTTATTCATGAAAACAACAGTTTCGTCAAATATGTAAATACTACCCGTTGTCTTTCACACCTGCTCCCAGCTTTCCACCTACTTCTCGATTCCATTTCGCCAGAAGTCGTTCGGTCGTGTGTCAGGAAAGCGAATAAATCAGGCCTTGATGTCGTCATCATTGATGAAGATACTTCAAAAACCTCGGTGTTATGTTACAAGTTATTAGGAAGAGATTTTTTTTGTTTGTGTTGCAAGATGTGTAATTCACGTTTCATTAACATTTTGATGTATTGATTTTTGGGCCGAAATTTATAAAAAATCAAAAAAAATCCATCTCTGAACCATTTGTAACCTTTTGTAAAGCAAATAAATCTCTTTTTACCGATTTACAGGTTGTCACGAAATCTCTAATGTTCGGCGGGTGATTTCGGGTTCGAAAAAAGTGAGGCGTTTTTTTTTTCAACACAATAATTATCGACCGCTTCGGAGGGCATATTCGGATTTCACGGTCGAAAATGGTTTTAGAAATGCACACTGCATTTGTAATAAACACCTCACTGAGGAAGTTTCCTTGTCAATAATCTATAACCCCACTGTTTTATATACCCTTGGTCTGTTTGTACTCATCTCAAAACTATCCGGTACATCGACTCAGCAGCGCCTGTGGAGCGTAACTAGGAACTTAGTTTTTTTTTTCCAAAATCAATTTTATTCCAGTAACACACAGACAGTGGAGTTGATCATTGTGGACTCTATTTCCGGGAAAGTTCTGAACTTTCGGGACCATTGGATGCCAATCGATGCTTGTGTGTTGTGTTTATGGGAGTTAACGATTATTTGTAACCTGACTCCATGAATGCCCGAACGTCATTTATACAATTTGTCCACATCGGTGAGTGCACTTCTCAATGGTTTCTAATGAATTCTGACAATACCTGCATATTATTCAAACGAATAATGTTGGAAACAGGATTTGTCCATTTTCCGTAAAATGCCATTTTCAAAGTAATGAATAAACTAATTTTTCAAATATCACTTTACTCTAGGATTCTTGTTAAAGTACCGAATAGACCTGTTTATAAAACTCTCGCGCGAATTGTTTCTTTTCGAAAGGGAAGATGAAGCCAATAACCCCCTGTTTCGAAGTGAAATTTATTGGGGTTCAACGCTCGCGTGCGCGCGCGTACGCTGCTTATCCCTCTCCTCGATCCCTCTCACTCTCTCTATCCTCACTCCGTGCTCGCCCGCGAGAGAACAAAACGAAATTCCGGCTCCGATACACAGGGTATCCTCTATAAAACGTCGAAATTCACATCATTCGAGGCGCGAGCGGCGCGCGCGTCGCCTCGGTTTTCGACTGCCCTACGCTCTCTCACTGTCTCTAACCTCCTCTCCGCACCAGCATGCGTGGGAACCAAGTAAATTTCGCCGTTTTTTAGCCTATACATACTATGTTCACGAAAGATCTTCACCGGGTGAAAGTAGTTCGGTTTTGGAATTCTGCAAGAAACTCAGGCTAATTGAGGCCCATAAAAAAATTTGACGCGCAGTCCACCCTATCGGGTAAAGGCGGTGATGCGGTTGCGTTTTTTTCACTACGTACACTGTAGAGAAAGCTGGCTTGGTTCTAAACTTGCTCATAATTGAGAAGGGGGAAAGCTGATTAGTTAAGGTGAGTTGTTGTTCTCTTTTTTGCTTTCATTTTCCTGTGCCTCTAGTAAAAACATTTGGTGCATTTTTTTTGTTTTTGGGGTAATTTTACACTGTTTATACCATATTAGACTGCGCCAGTGCAGTCTAATATCATCTTCTTTTGTCAGTGAAAAGTATCAGGTATATACATATGTAAGGATATTTTTTTTATCAGTACACGCATAATCAGAGGAGATTTTCGGAAACACAGGATTCCACCGCGTAGAAAAACGCAACGGCTTGTTTTTTTTTCAATTTGGAAAGATGAACCTAGAAAATTGCTTTCAGAAATTATTGTTCATTTTTTTTGTAAACTCTCCCCACTCCGCTTTCCAGTTACTCCTAATTTGTTGAAACATTTTTGTTTTCACCAACCCACTTTGGCTTGGTCAAGCCCCTTTTTGGCAAAACCAACTTAAAGGCATCGTACGCGCAGAAAACCGAATATTATTTTTTCATGTTTTTGTGTAGCTTGGCCCCTCTAGTGAACGAAAATGTCGAAGGGACTCATGAAAAACCTTCATTTGTAAAGAAAAGTCAATAGGAACACATTGTGAATATAAATACGAATTTGAATTTCGCGCCAAAATCATTTTTGAGGTTTTTCTGCTTCTGGAGGCCTCGTCACTGTCATTTTCGGAGTTTTTCTGCATGTGGAGTTCGTGCCGTAACTATTTTTCATGTTGCCTTACGGTCGCACCAACATTCTAGGAAAAAGTGCTAGATGACTGGTGAGAATTGGTGGCGGATCTTCATCTTTGACGCCTTCCAACCTCATTGCCCAACGTTTTTGACGCGCCAAAGTTTACCAGTGTGGTCTACCGGGCTCAATCATGAAATTGAGCCTGAAAAATGAAAATTGATTTTCAGCGCGAACGATGCCTTTGAAGTCTTCTCATCAATAAGACAACTTGTTTTGATAGGCATAATGCGATCTTGTTGGCCTTAACTACCCAAGTATTTGTGAAATCGACAAATGAACCTCAAATGTGTAAATACTCCAAATAACCCCTTCAGAAAAGCTCCGGCTAGATCTGAGGCAGCGTTCAGAGCTTATTCGCGGCGTGGCGCGACGTTATGATTAGTCTTCGTATTTATCAAGCGACGTGGCATCGCCGCAATGTATCCACACTGAAAAAGCGCGATACATTTAAAATGACGCACAATTTGCATTCGCGCGACGTCATTCGTGTCGCCTTGCAATGCAACGCGGCGCGACGGACTTTTCAGGGATTTTTCGTTAGCACGAACAAATCTAACGAAGAAATCAATAAAATAAGATATTTAGGACGACATGCACTCAGACCAACACGAACGAACTGTTGCTACCGTTGCCAAAAAAATTACTGTTGCTTGCTTACGCAATTGCGTACGTACACAATTGCGCGTAGTCGCCCAGCGTTCGCGCAGCTTCCACACCTGTTTTCCTGCTCTACGCGCGTTTCGTGTCTCACTGATATGTGCCATCGCGTTGTCTCACGAAAACTCTGAACGCCGCCTGGTACATACTTTGACAAAACTACCGTTTATCCACTGTAAGCTATTGTAGTGTCTCAAGAATAGATTTCGCACGAAGAAGCGCCCCAAATGAATTCGAAATCTGTTAGCCAAATGGAACGCATCGTCACCTAGCCAGGGTCAGGCAGACCGTTGTCCAGGACCTCGACGAAGCTACGACCCCCCCTAACTTGAAAGTATGAATTCTCGAAAAATTTCCAAAACTTTAACGTTTTGAAAAAAATGTGTTAGCTTTTGCAGTGAAAAGTATTTTTCAAGTCAAAACTTTTAATTCAATAATGACTACTCTCCCGACCCTACCGATAAGCCTCGGAGAGCGTAGTTTTGACTTGCTCTTTCTGATGTTTCTACGGTTTCCGCGCTTCAAAGCCAAACCGGCGTAGCTCGGTAGCTCAGTGGAGCGCGATATTTTTCGACGACTCGCCGCAGTGGAATTTGGAATATTGCTCTCAAACACCTTAAAGGCAGTGTTCACGATGATTTTCGTTCTCGAGTTTTCCACTCAAAACAAAGCGTTGGCCACCGAGTGTTACAGAAATTACGAAGAAACGGCGAGAAACGCACTAAAACGTCATATTTCTGTGACGTTAATCTTTGGCCTGGACTAGTTGTCCAGCTGTATGAACATGTTCACGGTGGTTGTCACCGGTGAAAAATGGGATCAGTCGAAAATGGTAGAATATTTCAGGCAAAATAGTACTAGGTAGGGTCCGAAGAAGACAACGGAGCAACAGAAAGCAAATAATTGTAAAGGACGGGCCCACAAATGATTTCATTGTTACAACGAACAGTTCCTGTGAGAGTAAAGAGGTGGGGTGAGAGTAAAGGATTTCGTGACCTTCTGGTGCGTTTTTCTCGATTTCTTCGTCATTTATGTTCTACCCGGGGGCCAAACACTCGATTTAGCCATCAATCTCAAAATCGAAGATTATCGTGAACACTGCCTTTAAGCTGCGGAGAATCCAGGCGCTCTTACCGTTGTTTGTAGATGGTAATCCCAGGATGAGGATAGGACCTTCGGGACCTCAGGGTTTCCTTTTTAAAAGAAAATCCTGCGTTGTTCCGTTTCGGCCAAAGGCCCGGTTCTGGACAACGGTATCGGACAGCGAGAAAGCGGGTTTTACAAGATGTTCTCCGTAAACTTTGAGGGTCTGGTACGGGTATTCGGTATCAGTTTGGAAAAAAAAATTACGAAGATTTCAAATCTTTTTTTTTTGAATTTATGAAAATCTTGATCTTTATGGGGGGGGGGCGTACGTTGTCCAGTCTTGGAAGGCAAGCATTAAAGCATTAATAGGATCTATTACTGTATGTAACTCGTCTTAATGTACATACGTCCTATGAGCTAAAACTTTGGCTAGAGTGTAAAATACTGCTACTAAACCGTTATTTATTAAGACGTTCTTCACGTGTAGCTGATATTGTTCCCTTTCACCTTTTTTTTCCTATTACAATATACCGTCTTTTCTGTAACTGAACACCCAGGTGTACTATTTTTCAACCTCCGCCAAGAGGGGGTTCAAATAGAGGGGGAGGCTTTCATTTTCAATGGAGAATCCAAGAGTCACTATGGGGTTAATTAGGCAAAACAAGGTGGGACAATATGGAATTACACGGCGAACTCCAGGAGATCATCATCAATGAAAACATCGTCCTCCTCCAGATGATTCCTCGAAAATGTCGACAAGACTCTGGGTGTCGACATCTCCAGCAAGGCGTAGCAGTTCCCGACCGGTACAACTGGGTTCACCAGCTTTAAAACAAAGAATGACGTCGTCTTTCGAGCTGGAGGGGGTCTTTAATAGAGAGGGTTTTTTTTTCAATCTTCACCGAAAGGGGGGTTCATTTCGAGGGAAGGGTTCAAATTGAGGAGGGTGTTCAATAACAGGAAGTACGGTATATGCCTTTCTTTTCGCGAAAATTTTCGTTACTTAAAGGCAGTGGTCGCGATCAAATGTGCTTGTCTTCTTTTCCTCTCTTAACCCTCTTCTGGGTTGAGAGTAGTAGGACCTATAAGAAAAAATTGCGAAAAGTCCGCTGTTTCGGGCCAAATTTCAACCCTGAACTTTCTTGTCTTTTAATGGGGGACGAGCCCACTCCACATCATCGGCATCGATGATCTCTAGTATCAAGAACATCAGCTGGCTCGAAATTGAATTTCAATGTATTTATGTACTCATCAGGCAAAAACATTGACCAAAGTGCTTGCTTTCTTTGTTCAACTGTTTTATTAGGTAAATTTGCATTTATTTCGTCGTCTGAATGTCGCTGATTTTTGACTGTTCGGCATGAGCTTGCGATCTTTCTGAGCGGCGCTGTGCACGTGTGCACGAACCTACATCTTTTTGCCTTAGAAACTCTAATCCTAGCCTGTTTTTCACCGCGCTACCTTCACAGTTTTTCAGCTGTTCTCTACCTAAGCTGATTTTTGTAGTTTTTTCGATGTTTTTCATCGTGACCACTGCCTTTAGGTTTGTCAGGAGACGCCCCCCAATTTTTTTCAATTTTTGACCGAAAATTCCCCGAAAATTTTTGAAAACTACCCCCGTTGTCTGGCCGGACAACGCCCGCCTGACTCTGCACCTAGCGTAAACCAAAAATATCGACGGCGTGCAAATCCATTGGAAGCTATTCGAGTTTATTTGATTTCGCACATTTATTGGAATAGTTTCCTCTGAAAATCGAATGAATTTGGATGACCTTTTTATACATCGAATATTATTTGATTGTCACAGTTTTCGAGGTACTATGACTATAGAGTGGTATTCAAATACCGTTATTTCGAAATTTCCAAATTCATTAAAGGTATACGAATGGTCAATATTCGAGTAACTCGATTTCAAGCTTTTCAAACGTTCAAACCATGAAAACAGAAGCCGAATTTTCGAATAAACTGCATAGTCGATAATCTACAAAACCTGTTTTGCCAAGACAGTCCAAAATGCTTGGCTATGAAGCTGGATGATGAAAATACAGAGAAAATGGCCTTTCTTCAAGAATTTTAGAGAAACTTTTCACCGAATTGAAGGAATGACGTGAATCCGTTTTAGTACCGCTGTAATATTGTCTTATTAAAGGCACAGTTCAACCTCAGGTGTAATTTTTGATATTTCATTCGTGGCATGGCCTGTGACAACCCTGAAAAATGACGGAACTCAGGTCCTCTCAAATAGGTTAGAAACTTAAAGACAGCAAAGGCCAAGCCAAGCCTACCCGCCCTGGAAGGAAAACTAAGAAAACTGCTGAACTTTTTGACATGTTGTCATTGAGCCTCACCGCGCACACTAATTTTCCCGTTGGCGGAGATCTTGGTTCCCTCTTCGAAGTAGAAGTCTTGCTTTTGTCCTGCGGGTATAGGGGCGGGGTCGACTTTTTCTCTGTAGTTTCTCATTTATTTTAGGGAACTGAGAACCTGCGTTTGACAGGATTGCTACAGGCAGTAACCTGAGTAAAATATCAAGGGTTGCCTCTGTGGTTAGACTGTGTCTTTAACCGGGGTTATCAAGTGCTTTATGAACTGGAACAGTCGTGATGGATGGAAAGAACAGAATAAGGGGCATTCAAATATTTGCGGTACCCAGAACTTACTCTACATCTTTATGTTAAATTCGAACCAGGGGCCGGATAAGTCAACGATAAAACCATGGTTTAAGAATGACTGGAGTGGCGAGATAGTGGCATAGATCATTGAGGAGTGCAGAGAGTCCGAGGTAAAACATACCCTAAACCTCGGTTTTATCATTGATGAATCCGGGCCCAGGTCCAGTTTTCCGTTCAGCAATAAACGTCACCAGCTAGAGGGAGAGTTGAGCTTCCGGCTGGACTACACACTAAATCAACGGCGGGAGGCGAAATTCGCTGACCTAAAATTGTTGCCGGATAAGCGGACCCGTCTAATAGCCTCAAAATGCTAAAGATGTAATGTTACTTTTAGCTCTAAGATATTATCTTTCTTGAGTTCTACAAGTACGGATCTGAGTAATTAAACTCCTTCCTAGGTATGCGACTATCTCTATTCCTCTTTCTGTGTTTGGTGTTTGTATTCGCCTTTGCACAGGACGAGCCCGAAGGCATCGATGATGAAGGAGGAGACGCTGAAGGTATGTTAAATTCCCACAACGATGTTTCTGTCACAATCTCGCTTCAATTCGTTCTCAAATAAAGTCGTCCTCGCTCAAAGAGTCTGATGATTCCTAGCCGAAAACACTGTCTTACAGGTTTTCCTTCTCATCACACCTTGCAAGTGCGAAAGTGTCTAAAGGCAGCGTTACCGACAAATCTCGCTTTTGAGTTTTCAGTGCGAAACACTACGCTGGCAGATGCTGGAGAGGATAGGGTCGAGGAAAACATCGAAAACGGGATAGAAAGCAATAAAAACGATGACGAAGTGAAGATTTCTTTATCCCAGTACGCCTGCCCTTAGCCCGCCTCGCCCCGCTTGCCACGGACGATTCGATGGCAAATTGCCAAGAAACTCCGCCACGTCCAGTCTGACCGATTCGCGCAAATTTTGCCATCAGCGCGCGCTTGCGAAAGCTAACAGGGCTCGTAAGCTCGCCCACGCCCTGAACGTGAGAAATCGCTATTTTTCCTCATTCTCAGCGCTTTTCTTCGCTGCTTTTTCGAGACGAACTCGAATGTGATATTCAATGAGGACACTGCCTTTAATTGCATTCCGCTACACATTTATGAACCAATTTTCTGTATCAAGGAACGGGTGGAGTATTCAGGGCATCTACTATGTGGTGTATCGTGCTTATAAGAGGTGAAAGACAACTAAGTACAAAAGTTGGATATCGCCTCCCATAGCTTCTTCGTTTGTTTGGATTTTCCAGAATATAGCATAAAGTGACATTCTCTTCTACTTTTCGAGCGACACCAAATACAATACATAAAAGACTCACCGTTGAAACTCGCAATAGAAAAACGCCTTACGATCCAACCACCTGGAAAAAGGCGGTGGTGCGGTTGCGACCAAAACGCAAAAGTATAAAGTAGATTTTGACGAAACAATTGATTTCGTTGTTGATCAAGATATTTGATATCGAACGTGCCTCACTCAGATAAAAACAGCCCACTTCCCGCCGGCCAAGTCGGGCTAGTCGCCTTCGCGCGGCTCCAATTTTGTGGGCGTGGCACAGCGCCCCACTTCTCGCGGAGAGAGAGGTTTTCCAGTCTTCCCGCGAAGTGTCGGCAGGCAGTCTGCTACTCCTGGGGGTCATCGAACACTCACTCATCGATTTCCACTTTGATATCATCATTGCACCACCCGCTCGGGTGGAGCCAATGAACGATTGCTGAGCAGAGAACGCTGTGTTGAGACTCTTTCCAAAACCCGCGCTGTGTGCGACGCTGGTCTTGGGCAGGTGAACCATTGTCCGTTTTGGTACCTGCGAATGGGAAGACTGCAAGGACTAGTGAGTGAAGGAAGCTTGCCAGTATAATCTCACTCCTAACTTGTCAAAAGGAGTTCAAGATTAAATCCCCAGAAGCGGATTTTTGAAATTTTGTTTTGACAGATCTTTGCTTAAAGGGTGATTTTTAAATGTGCCGCAAACTGTTTTAGGACTGTCTTGTGTCAGTCATCAGATTAGCGGTAAGACGATGGCAGAAGGGCCGCAGTTTACCGTATACGGAGAGTCAACGAAACGGCGCTGCCGACTGTCCGCGACCGATCTATTGGCCTTCCGCGGGAGGGGTTACAGGACGTTGGCTAGTCGTACCGCGGGAAGTGTGATGCCTCTATATGAGTCAGTGTTATTTATTTTCAAAGTGTTGGGCAGTAATGCTCATACATACTTCTTTCGAGAGCGATAGAAATAAGTGGCCGGCCGCATTTTCTTCCGCAGCATGCGCCGGGCTAGACATTTTCCCTCTGCAGTGCGCAGTCCATCTCCTATGCGGTGCGTAATTGAAATCGAAAATATCGAGCGGTGTCTGCCGACTGACTACATCTGCGCAGCGCATCGAAATCGAAGCATGCACTCCGGGTGGTGGTCGTTTCACAACAGCAAGAAAAGGGTGTTGCGGAGTGCCGTTATTGGAGGAAAGACCGGCTAGTTACAGCCCACTCTCTATGTCTCTGATAATTCTCATTTTTTTGACGATGGCGTCTATCGACTGCGCCCTGGATGGTGCAGAATGACAGAGAAAAGAGGCAACCGTCGCAGAGGTAAAGAGTGAGCTGTCACCAACCTGTGTTTCCTCCTATCACCGCACTTCGCTCCTCCCCCGTTTCCCCGGCTTTTTTACGCTTAAGAAGTATTACGACCACCACGCGCGCTCTCCACACGGCGACGTTGAGCAAAAATCAACAAGTGCAATGTTGCTGCAGACGTCCGTGCAGTCACCCTCAGAACTTCGGAAACACCATGCGAACAGCATTAAATACCCTCCACATGTTTCCGACATGTTATTTCTTCGGGCACAGCTTACGATCATGGTTCCACCGCTGCTTCCCCAGAAAGTCGATGAGTAATGCAATACTGAAGCAAGCGAACATGCTTCGGTCAAGCTCCAAACATATTACGGGAGGGTCCAGCCAGCGTTTCGAAAATGAGCGTCTGCATCCTGTTATCGATTTCGCGCCCAGCTCACCATATTTTTCTCTCACATGTCTATGGTGCGTTCATTTTTCTCAATCCTGATATTCATTCAGTTTCGTTCCCTTATGTTGTGTTACTGTTCTAAATACATTTCCGACAAATATTTTGGCGGTATGAAACCACTTTCAGTCTTGTTCTATGATTTTTTTCACTTTTTAAAGGAGTTCAGTTGACAAGCCGTCCCTTTTCAGGAAGGGTTAAGAGTGCAGCTTTGAAAACTGATGTTTCGTGCCCAAGCTGTTATTAATGGGATTCCTGTTGTTACAATCTGGGCACGAAAAAAGCATATCCCCTTTCGCTCATTGAAGTTTGGGCGGAGCAAGCATCGGAGCGGTCGATCATGGTCAGATAAAACAGTGACTTGGAGATTTCGACATGAGAAAATGAGGAAGAGAGGCTCGAGCGAGCGGATTGACAAAATGATATACAGGATCGAGCAAGTTTTTTGCAAAAGCAGCATTTTGCGGCGCTTTTTGCGCTCCAATGCTTCTCTTTGCCACAACTTGCTACAAAATAGTCTTGCTACAGTTTTGAAGTTTTTTTATTGCTTCCAACGAGTACCACACAGTCGTGTTACAAAACAGTAGATTCAGCTCTAGGAATAAATCGAAAATTGCAGATTTCCACCTGGAATAGCCATTATGAACTGAACAGACGGTCGTCATAGCAGGAATTTGTTGTTTTAGCCTGTGGTCCATGAGAAATTCAGTAGGAAACACACTTTGCTGGCAAAATGCAGGAGTCAAAAAATCTTTTACAATATCAATGCATTCGGCCCTCTGAGAGGAACACAAAAAGTCTTTTGAAAATCCCTTTTGTGAATTTTGAAGTGAATTATTACGATGTGGCGCTTTATGCTCGCCAAAAACGCTGCGAAGCACCGTTTTTGCACAGTACTTTAGCAAGCGGTGAAAAGTATTCTGCTTGGGTTTCGTGTCTCCGACTGCAGTGAATTAGAGTCGATTTTTTTCGATAGTCTTCTTCTGTTTGTTTTTTTTTGAAATAAAACTCCCTCCCGCTTGAGGACAGATTTGATGTGAGCTTCTTATTGACAATGTTGGTTCGGGAAAAATGACAGCTCTCGTCTTCTACGTTTACACGCTTCTCTGCGAATTCTTCTATAAAGACAAAGTCCAAGCACGTGGGTAAAATTTGATATGATGGTCCGGTCTCTGTGTGCAGCAACCCTCCCAAACGCGAGATTTCAATTCTTCAGAATAAGCGAGAAAAATCAAGCACCCATTCTGAAAATTTAGCTTCTTGGCAAAAGTAGCGATTTGGAAATGCCATTAAGAAGTCAAAAATGTTTCAAAAAAATCTTGAAGTATCTAAAAAAACGATTAGCGTAAAATAGTCTGGAGTATCTAGGAAATGAAGTAAAATAACTAAAAATACGATTTGGTGGTCAATGTCAGACGAGGGATCGGATTTTACAAGCTTCTCCGTTAAACTTATCGAAGCGAAATCAAGCACGATATGGTATGGAGTCCCTCATTCCATATCGTGCTTGATTTCGCTTCGATTTGTATAACGGAGAAGCTTGTAAAATCCGATCCTATGCTGATTATATGCTGACCTATGCTGATTCCCTCATTACAGCTTTCAAAAATGGCTTAATGTTTTCCCGGGGCGCTTGATTTGGTTTGAAAAGTTTATCGGAGAAGTTTGTAAAATACTATCCCTCGTCTGTCATTGACCACCAAATCGTATTTTTAGTTATTTCACTTCATTTCCTAGCTCACCTTTTTTATTACGCCAGGTTATTTTACGCTAATCATTTATTAAGATACTTCAAGATACTTTTGGTACATTTTTGACTTCTTAATGGCATTGCCAAGTCGCTACTTTCCGCAGCGCAGTCCACGCCCACTCCTCTCAACGGCTACTGATCAGGGCAAACAGCCTAAAAATCGACTACAACAAAACATACGATGATCAAATCACCTAAACTATGTCCCGTGGGGCACGGATTGAACAAATCCACCCCATTCAAATATTGCTCCTTCCTCATAGTTAAAGACGATTCTTCTGTTGTCTGCTTCGATCAGTGATCGTTGAGGGGAGTGAGCGAGGAGTGCGCTCTACACAGAAGCTCGGGGTCTTGAAGGGCGATTCGGGGCTCTTTTGTGGCCATTTTTTCGATAATGTTGCTGCCGCGAGCCCAGCACCTTTCGATTTAGGCCATTGGTATACTTCAGCGACAATCGGTCGCCGGCGACGGACACGACGACGGAGTCGTCGTCGCCGCATTGAATCCCACGCGCTTTTGCGTACTGACATTTCCGCACACGCGCATCTGCACAGCAAACAAAAAAAAATCGATTATGGTCATGTCATCACAGCCTATGTGGGATTCCGTGATATTTCCAAATGTTTTCACTTTCTGTCTCAACATGATCATCATTCTAGTCGTTTTATTTATCCCTGCTTTTAGTTGGTAGTTGGGGAAGCGTAAAATCTAGAAGTTGTCATAGAAGAGGCAAAACACGTGGTCTTGGGATATAATCCATGCAATCGACAGCCCAGAAAAAATGTATAAATAAAAAGGACAATTTATAATTAATCGAATGATATAATGACAACACATAAACACTCAATTGAAAAAAATGCAATTAAACAGCTAAACCGAAACGTACAAAACTATATTGTCTTTTGATGTCACTATATTGCCCATGATATGCCAAAAATCATATGAAACAGCGTGAAATAGTTGACTCTGTGGAGCCCAGGGGAGCCAGCGACAGTTCGTCGCAGTGCGCAGCCCAGCGTCGGGCTGTCGCGGCGGCGACGGAGTATACCAGGGTTACGTCACTGAAAACTATAACACCCCTCAGCGACCTGTTTCGGCGACGGTCGCACGCAAACTGATCCCGCGGCTAACCCTGCCATAGCGCCGGTGCTGGTCCCGACACGATGAGTGATAGTTGTCCAAACCTGTCGCTGCAGCGACGAAAGGTATACCAATGGCCTTACAATGGAAACTGAAGAACGTTTCCCAATGTGGACACTGCCTTCAACCTTAACTTTCAAGATATGTTTGATCCCGTCAAAGAATTATTCCATATGCTCTGAACGCTTGTTAGTCATAGGTTTTTTGAAAATTTCTAGTTTTTCTCCATTTTTTTCCTCTTGGTTTTTCGAATTTTTCTATTCCCTAACTCTGTGCAAATGGGTTTTCTATTTTCAAACAGATATTGACTGCACGTCTCTGGTGGGGGGGGGGGGCATGAACACTGTAGATTGACAATACAGTACAATGGAGGCTGCAAAATTTATTGAAAGTTTCGAAAAATCCAAAAGTTTCTTTTCTTCTTTTCTAATTCTTCGACTGTAGATTGAGTTATTTCGCGCCCAATAGGTGCGCCGGGGTTTACTTATCAAAGGACATGGATGGCATGTAGAAATCTTCCTGGGGTCACATGCCACAGTGATGTAGAGAACAGAACTTCATTGAGGAAAAAGCTCTTGGAAAAGCCGTAGGCTCTATATCCCACACGGTGAGGTGTGCGCTCAAGATTTCTGTATAGAAATGAAGAAAAACCCTGGTATCGGATGCTTGACATCACTGTCAATCATTGTTGTCCCATTGATTCTATAGAGATACTCTGTTTGGGGCGTTATCAATTCATCATTCATTTCATTTATGTCTGGAATCCTGAGTGCCTCCCCTCTCCCCTTCTAGGATAGTACCAATCCGTTAAAATTTGGAATCATTTAGAACACGTCACTACAAAATAAAGAAAATGAAAAAAAAACTTTCTATATCATAACTACCAGAATTCGAAAATGGGCTCACGAAAGGCTTTGTGCCGATGCAGAAAAAAAACCTGATCCCAAGTTATTCGGAAAACGGGATGTATTCGAACGGCTATCTAAGGGTGAGGAAGGACAGCAATTTTGAAGAGAAAAAAGTCAGCGCCATACATTTCATGGCCTTGATAATGGCATAGCAGCTCATATTATAGTCAATGGCTATCAACTTCTGATCAACTGCGGTCAATGCTTGGGTAGATCTCCTAGTCATTTACTAACAGCTGACCTCAAATTTCATGACAAACAATACAAAGTATTGCCGCGTAACCGCAGAGATCCGGCACCATAATGCCGAAGTACAATACCAACCCTCGAACTTGCCAAATTAGCCAAGAAACGCGTTTTTTTTTGCCCCTTCGAAATTACTCTGTTAGATTTGGGTTTTCGGAGGTGGGAAATGATATTGCTAGAATCGCCTCATCAATATCTACAAGATGGTGTTGAAATTTCATTGGTTTCTTAAACTATATCTTAATTATAGCTGTGTTGCTAAAAAAAAGTGCCTGCCGAGCGTCCTGACGAGTTAAAACGTCTTATGGAAAGAGCAACATATCTATAATTAGGGTATGGTTCAGGATATCACTGAAATTTTAATACCATCTTGTAGATCTTGATGAGATGATTCTAGCGATATCCCCAAGATGATTCCTCCAAAACCCCAAATTTCACACAGTTATGACAAAGAGGCGCAAAAAACGCGCTTTTCGCGAAGTTCGAGGGTGGTATTGTATTACGAGGCTTCTACCAACACAGTTGGCACGCATACTCAACAACCTTCCTTCATCATTCTGCACAGCTATCGAACACGCATAGGAACAGCCTACCACTGCTAAGGCAACATCTTACGGAAGACGCGTAACATGTTGGATAAGGTGTTCGTAACGTGTTTTGAAAGTTCTAAGCCTTGGGTTTGACCGCAATCAGCATTAAAGGGTGCAATGCTGCAAAATCTGTCCGACGAAAAAAAAACCGACGATTCCTAAGAATCCTCGATTTTTTTCAAAATTGGAAATTAATTTTTTTCTTGCCAAAAAGGACATCGAGGAACATCTCTGAATATTGGGCATTCAATCATGCTTTGGAAAATGCACGTGCCTGTATTTGAACCAGGCTCTCTGTTTTTTAGCTCGTTGTGCTACGGACGACTAATTGTAATCAGACAGCCTTTTTCACATGAATCGCCTCACCTAATTTCAGAGTCATTTTAGTTTACCTTCAGCAATCTACAACCGCACCTATACAGAAAGCCAGACAGCTTTGGAGAAAGCGATTTTTGATGGGTACGTGAACACACGAAGGCCGGTGAGGTAGGTCCTTAGTCTAGCCATCTTGATTTCAGAAAAAGAGAATCAAAAACTCTCAGAAATGCCTCGAATCCCGTCACTGTAAGCTTCCATTTTCACATCGTTCATGTGTCGATCAATCAAGAAGAGCAGACAATGACCGTCCATGGTCACCTGTACATGGTAAGCTTGGAAAAACTCAATTTTCTGTGTTATGCTGTGAGAATTAAATCTGATCCTGCAGTGAAGGAATTAATATTAGATGTGGATGGACGAATTTCTCGGTTGGGACATAGACGCATTCAACGGCATCCGGATCACCAGATGTTCGAAGTGGAAAGTGTGGCAGCCAAAGATCAGCGTTGCCAACAGGTTGGCTCGGTACCAAACTAAATCTAGAAGCATATCGTAGCACGGAATATCGTTTGTTTGCAGTGTCGCCGGTATTTTTTCTGCCTTCGAGATCTCCTCTCATGCACACGTGTTGATTCAGTCACTAGGAAAAGAGGTCTGCAATGAACTTTGTAATCTTCATCAGAAACGCTGTGTAAAAGTCAAGAAAGTTGAGCAATCTGTTACCGATAATTCCTGTCACCCCGTCACTGCAAACTTATTTTCCCACTCAAAGAGAGAAGTCCTCGCAAATCGCATTCCGCGAACCAGTACCGTGAAGCGAACCGAAGCAAGCATTTAAGGATGGGCACACACAACAAAAGTGCAAAAAAGTTGTTGAGGGCAGTGGTATACTTCCTTGTCGCTGACGCGGCAGGTTTCGCCAACTATCAATCATCGTGTTGGGGCCAGCACCGGCTCTATGACAGGGTCGGCCGCGGGAACAGTCTGCATGCGCTCGTAGCGGCGACGGATCGCTGTAGGGCGTTATAGTTTTGAGTAGCGTAACCCTGGTATACTCCGTCGTCGTGGCGGCAGTCCGTCGCAGTGCGCAGCAAAGCGACAGGTTGTCGCTGGGCCCCGATAAGCTCCCAGAGAAGCTTGTTTTTTGTTTCCTCTCGAACTTTTATGATATTTCTAATAAGGTAGCGGCAGCAAATGATCAATTATGATGGTAATCTCTTATTTATCACTTTATACGCTTCTTCTACCATTTTTAGACTCATGTACATATTTTCTCTTAGTGGAACTTGTAATTTTTTCCACATGAGCATTCCAAAACGAATGTGTATTGCACTTTTGAGATCCATACAGTCTATATAGACATTTATTTTATCAAAAAAGTGTTCTTGATACCACTTCATTTAGGAAAAAATATTAGGAACAAAATCATCAGCCCTTATTTGGTTTGCAAATGCGCGTCTGCAGATCTTTATTTAGGACCTTAAAGGCAGTGTCCACGATAAAATCGGTATCCGAGTTTTCACCGGAAATCGAGAGGTCCGAGGCCAACTTCACCAGTAATGTTTAAAAAACGGCTTCGAACAAGCCCAGAAGAGCCCTTAACGGCCCTCAGCTTGAATGCTCCGCTCACGCAACGCCCACTCCTTTTAACCGCCTCTGATCCGTAAATAACTGGAAAACCCATTTTGAGGAACCAGTATAGATTCAGGGGCTATAGTCTACTCCACTTGACTAGACTTACCCCATTTGATGATCCATTACCTTCTCAAACAGAAATTTTGAATTGAACAACCTTATCGGTAGCCGTTGAGTGAGTGGGCGTTGCGTGAGCGGAACACTCAAATTAGGGCCGTATAGAGCTCGTTCGTGCTCGTTATTAGCCGCCTTTTCAACGTTTCTGATTAAGTAGGGCTCGAATCTCTCGATTTCCGGTAAAAACTCGGAAACCGATTTTATCGTGGACACTGCCTTTAACCAATCCTGCTTTGCATGAAACATTTTTTCAATTTCGACTGACCCCAATTTCCACCGGTGACAACCACAGTGAACATTTTCATCCAACCGGACAACTAGTCCATGTCATAGAATAATGTCACTGAAATATGACGTTTGAATGCGTTTCTCGCCGTTTCTTCGTATTTTTGGTAACACTTGGGGCCACTGCATTGTTTTTTGTCAAAAACCCGGGGACAAAAATCATCGCGAATCCAATTCAACTTCGTTCCATGTCCACACGAGGTGGATACAACACCGATATCTTCATGAAGTACGGCAAGGTCGTTACTAGAGGCGGAAACATCAAAAAAATCACACATACTCAGCATTTTAGTTCTTGAATATTCAAGCCCTTCCACAGCAGCACAGCATTAATGACTCCCATCCAGTCATATTTCTTCCAGCAGGCAAAAGTGGAAATGTACCCAACATTCTCGATCAAAGTCGGGTGCACTCTGGACTTTTCCGATTTTCCTAACGATGTGAACTCGTGCACACTGCTCGTATTCGCAAAACAACGAATGAGTGAGGTAACTCATTATCCCATACTTCTTCTTTTTCTCACCAAATGCCATCAAAATCGATTTAGGTCCGTCTGCAAAACTACTACGATATGCCTCCAACGCTTTCTATAGGTGAGATCCTTAGAGATGGATCGATAACAGTTTCACATCATGAAAAACAACAGGTTGGGGTAAACAATCGGACAAACGGATCATCTCCGACTTTGAGATATTCAACGTCTCCAATCGCATAAGCTACTATAGGCAAGGGAACATGACGCAGGATGAGCCGTTGACAGCAAACGAAATGGCGCTTTCATGGTGAAATAATTTGTCATGTACATGTGTTTTGTAGGTAATTGAGGATTGATTCCTTAGTGAGATTTCAGGACCGTTCTCCATACAACGGTTCATTTCCGACGTCACAGCACACTTTTCGGTGTCTGCATGCTGCTTCCGTGCTTGGTGAGCGAACTTGGGAGTTGTTCATGCAAAGCGAAAGACTATTATATTGCTGTCCTAGTGTGAATGATAATAAACGCCCATTCAGGTCTCAGCCATCTTCAACATTCTCCCATTCTTCCTTCCTTCGCTAAATTACGCAGTGTATACACTGCTATCCAATGTCATTGTTCAGGTTCGTCAGAAACTTTCCTCACTGAGACACTCATTCCAATTATACATTAAATTACATTTTATACAGGCAATATTCCTGCAAGAAGTCGTCAATGGCATGCCACTCTCAGCGACTCAAGTTCCAAAATCAGGTATGACCCTCTTGGAGTCGAGTGCGCGAGCTCTTAGGGCTACGTGCTCGAGTACACGAAAAGGGTGGAGCCTGATGGGAATCAGCGTCGGGACTCTCACCAAGGATGCAAACAGGATATGGCCCTAATGGAAATACCTACAGTTGGCTAGTATCAGACTACCTCTTCCAAGTATTGTTTCTCCAGTTGCATTTAGCGAATTCTCTTCTCTCTGGGGTTCCTCTTGCTGAAATGTTTGCGGCGCCGAAATTGCAAAATCTAAGGAAATCTAGAAAAGTGTTGAGGAAACCCTTGTGCACAACCCTCTCTAACTTTTGTATTGTAAAATTTTCCCCACGCGTCAAAACTGCGTCAATGAGGAGCTTTCGATGGTTTTCTGATGCGGGGAAGGCATCAATGAAGGTTTTGGATAAAGCTGCTCTGCCAATTCACATACCTCCTGCCACCTTATAGCGCTTCCTCCATAAGGTGAAATTTCTTTTCTGCGATGGCGTTGATTTCCGTCTCCAAAATTGTCTTGAATGGAAAAGCCTGATGGTTAACTCATCCCTGGTCCCACCTTTTCCATGTACTCGAGCATCACGAAACACACCTAGCGAATCACGCACCTCGCTCCTTCCCCGTTTCCCCCGCCTCTTTTGCGGTTGGGAAGCATTACGACAACCACCCCGCAAAAGCACTTCCAACGTTTTGAGCAAAGCTTCTGACGTACATATTGCAGCGAACACACCGAAATCGACGGAAAGGGTGGGAGAGGAATCGCTCGGAAAAGTTTCAAACTAGTGTTTTCTTTTGAAAGCTGCTCAGACATTGCTGATATGAATTCGATACCAATAGGTTATGCTCTGCCGGAGACCTGCGGGAACATACATATCGTATTGGCTGGCGGGTGATAACAGCGGACACCCTTCATTGCGAGTTTGATACCAATAGCACATGTTCCTCTGGGCATCTGCAAGAACATGTCCTTTTGGTTGGAGGAAGATAAGAGCTTTAACCTGCTACCACTTTCCCTTAGGTCTCCAAAACGGTTGTATACGACCAGCACGTTAGTTTTTAACAGCAAAGCGTTGCAAGTTTACCGTCGCAAGCCTCGATAATTGGGAGCACCAGGCAATAGCTGGTTCTTGAGCGTTCTTTCTTCAATTTTTCACTATTTTGCTTTTTGTGGTGGCCAGATTTACCTTCTAATAAGGATCGCACAACAACCATTCTTATGGCAACTCCTACCTTAAAGGCACTGTTCACGATAAACTTCGTACTTGATTTTTCAATGAAAAACAATTGTGCTAACCCTCAGAAGCTTAACAGCGTTGGAAAAACGGTTTCGAGAGCCTTCCAAGAAGCGGGAAACGGTTTCGAAGATTAGCAGAGAGGGCAAGGCCGGCCTCCTTGGGTCTAGTTTTTGTCGTAAACACCGACATGGCTCTATCACCGCCAAGCTTTGGCCTGCGATCATCAGCAGTGATTATTATTGCATTAGGCAATGGATTGGACAGATTTTTGCCTGACGAAGGTTTTCATATGTTTTCGACAACTAATTCTCAAATCCAGTGTCTCTTTGAAAAAAAAACCCCACCGATGATCGTAGGTCAAAGCGTGGCAGTGATAGAGATGGGTCGGTGTTCATGACAACAAGTGAACCCAAGGAGACCGGCCTTGCCCACTCGGCTAATCTATAAAACCGTTTTTAGCTTCTCGGAAGGCTTTTGAATCCGTTTTTTCAACACTGTTATGTTTCTGGGGGCTACTACCACTGTTTTTCAAACAAAACTCAGGGACGAAGTTTATCGTGAACAGTGCCCTCAAAGCAAGTATAAGCAAAGGACGCTTCCGTTGCCAACTATGCCTAGTTCGCCCCTTTTTCCCTATGTTAGCAGAGGCATTGTACCATTGGCACCAGCACTTTTCGACCCATAGTTTTTCCTTTTTCCTTTTCGCAGTGAAATTCGCAAGAAAGCTGAAAATAAATTCCGCTAAAATTTTGTATTAGCCTCTTCCAGTGTTGTTCTACAGCCTGACGATGCTCTGCAACATGTTCTCCTTGATATTGCATATCCTGCTTGTGGTTAACGAGCAACAGACTACGCCCTTCATACTACGCCCTCTGCTCAACGGAATCGGAAACTCCATTGCAAGTAAGAATCGACACCCTTCTTCTCTACTGCCTGATTCTCATCAATTTCAGTCAATCACTTTTAGGCCGGATTCCATACTCGCCGAAATCTCCCATTGTTGCCCTCCGTGCCGCTATAGGACTATTTGTTATGTTGTTGTATATAACGTTTATTTTTGCATTTTTCGTCTTTTGACATTGCTAGCTTTCGTGCTGATCTAGTGAATTTCTGAAAGCTGTTTTTAGGAAACCATCATGCTACAGTCGTGAGCGAGGGTAAATGATAATTTTGTTCCTCAATCAGAACTTTAGCAAACATAACTTTTCATCATCGAAAATTGTAGACATGCTAAGCAGACAAGATTATTTCAACTTCTTGGATTAATCGAAGTTCTGATCAAGATTTGTGCAATTTCTACCATTAGGACGACGCACTAGAACTTTTCCGGCAATTTTCCGTAGGTATGAGTTCAAGCGATTCACTTGACCATGATAGCATACATGACTCGCGCTTGAAATTCCCTAAACGCCTCCGTGGATTCCAAAAAGTGGCATTTTCATCATTTCACAATCAGGTAAGAACATCAGGAAATTTTTGGGTTGTTCAGAAAGAAAATCTTCGGTTTTGGCTCAATCTTTCAACTGGGAGTTATTTTGGGCGCTGACCGCGAATCCGGGGTCTATTTGTGGCCAGACTTATGGTTACTGCAGGTTACGGCAGATATAATGCCGCTTAGCGTTACCTACCTTAAAATTTCGAAAATCGAAAAATGGACGTCAAATTCGTGATAGGCGTCCCAAATAACACCCACAGAGAAATTTAAAGTGAAATCTGAGACTTCGACCAAGCTACCGTATACTTACCGTTACATACCGTAATCCAAGGAAAATCGATAATCCGACCACAGATTCGTGTTACGCAGCCCAAATAATCCCAATGTAGAAGTTTCAAAGCGATTAGATCTCAGCATTTTCGAAATCATCGAAAGTCGCGTTCGGCCACAAAAATTTCCCCCGTTTTGAATCTTCGCACCAAATCAGCCGAGTTATTTGAAAAATCTTCAAATGGGCCCCAGATTCGTTATCAGCCCCCAAAACAACCCCTCTTTTCAGCCCCAAAAGAACCCCTCTTTAAGCTCAACTCGAGACAATTTTTGAACACCCTAAAAGTTGCCTTTCGTGTACTGCGAAGCTATGAAAATGCCACTTTTGGAAACATCCTGTAAATCCCTGAGGCTTTTAGGGTACTTGGAAAGCGGACTATCAATGCTGTGACCCATACCTACAACTATCAACACATGGGTTTATAAAAGCCCTTGGGAAGTGTAAGGTAGGCCCTAGTAAGTCACACGCGCCCGATTGAATCACTGAATGACGTTGGTAAAACGCCAAAAATCCGCAAACGCGTGATTAAAGTACATATTAGCCACATACGCACTGCCCATTTTCTGAGACGGCCGAGTGCATAAATAAGCGGACAAGGCTTCAAATCTCATCCCGTCAAATATCGTTCTTTATGGTCGGTTATTTTACCAAACGTCTCTCTTAATTACATGGAACTGATTATCGTATATAAACAGAAGCCTAAGAGGCTCTCATTTAGCTGCATTGTCGTCTTCGGTAATCATTCTTATATATTGTAAGTGAACGTGGAAGACTGCTACGATGGAATCATTTTCAAGCAGAGGGTGTGCGCCTGAAAACACAACATGGCTGCAGTTTTCGAACTGAAAAAACCCGGGAGCGGATTGAATTGCCGGAACCCAAATGTGGCTGATCCAGGATGACCCATCTAGCCCAAATTTGTGAAATTCAAAGTGTGGCTCAATGCAGTTCCACCTCGATGCCGGCCAATCTCCATACCGTATACATTGCGGCCTTGTTTTCGCGTTCATCACACTGGGGAGGGGGGAGGAAGTCACGGGGATTTTGGTGAAGGGAACTTCTCTCACACATTGGAGAGTTCCTGAGTAGAATAGACCTGGTCTGAGTGTTACCACTCGTTCGAGGGAAGAACGGTGAGACGTCCCCTCCGGAGGGCCGTACTTCCCTCGATCTAATCACCACGACGGCTGTTTGAAACAGTTGAGGAAAGAGGGGGAGAGCAAAGAAAGCTCGCTTCACGGTTATTTCCTTAGCCTTCCCTCAAGCATGATAAACGCGAAAACCAAGCCGCCACGTATACGGTGAGGTAAAATGCCCAGTCTCAGAGTGGTCTCGCACTTGGCGATATGTGGAACAGAGCTGCCTCTCAAGGACTGTGTAGGGGGCCTCTTCTCAAATTTTAGAGAATATAATAGGCTTCTCTGTAACGCGATGTCGGATGTCATGAATTTCGCCCCTATTTCAGCTTTCTATAGACACGGAACTGACGAAAGCAGCGAGTTTTGGCGAACTGGTTTTCGATCAATCAATGAACAATGGGTGTTGAGTTGCGACACCATGGGTGAGACCTGCACACAGGAGAACAAGAGAAGACCCAGCTGTGGGAAAGTCCCTTCATCTCCCCGATTCGGGGGAGTTTCCCAGATATATCGAGGGAGTTTCCGTCTTTGTTCTCGGGAAGTTTCCCACTAATGTATGAGTTTGTTCTCCCACCCCAGTCAACTGTTTCAGACTTCCTCTGTGGTGAATGATTCGAGAGAAGAACGGTGAGACGTGCGCTTCAAAAAGGACGTCTTACCAATCTTCCCTTAAATAAGTGAGTGATAACGACCAAATCAGGTCTGTGCCCCTTCGTGATCTTTCCAACCAATGTCTGATTAAAGGCAGTGTTCGCGGTAAATCATGGATAGAGAGCTTTTCGTTAAATAGGGAAGGTCAGAGGCTAGCTGAGCCAATCGTGCCAGAAATAGCAGCAAAAATGACCGGGAACCGTTCTTCTGCACCAAAAATAGGATCGCTTTCGTGGCGCTTCATTTGTGACATTAGAAGAGTTGCCCGGTTTGGAGGAGGGAACTTTTCAATGTAAAAACGTGACAAACCTAATCGACTCTAACAAGTCAGTAAATATTCTTTTGATGACTTACTTAATCGGTTGGCTTTCGCCTGACGCGGTCATTCCGCATCTTCACCGAGGTGTGCCGTCCTAGTAGTCAGCCGTGTCCATTTTTCACGGTCTTCAGCCACAATTTGAACACATTCCATCCAGCTGTCACTATTCCATTTCCTGCGAAACGAAACATCGCGCCTGAACTGTCTTTCGATGCCGAGTGACTTTAAATCCTCTTTAACCACATCCGTCCAGAACTTTCGCCTACGCCCAGGTGGCCGTTTCCAGACAGGATTTGGAAGCATTTTTAAAGCGTGTTGTACGAGACGATCCGGCGTTCTTCTTAGTATATGCCCGAGCAGTCGAAGTCGACTTTCCATTGCTGCTTGAGATGGCGTTAGGAGATGCTGGCACCTCCCTCGTGTCAAGCGTTGATGTACTGCGTCGATTTCCTTGTGAAGGTCTTCGTTATGGCATACACGCGGCCAGAAATATCCAAGCAAACGCCTAAAAGCTTCCTCTCCGTGCAATCCAACCTTTCCATCTGCGTTTTCGGTGCTGCCCACGTCTCCGATCCGTACATCATGATAGGGCGAATAGCGGATAGGTAGACGCAACTTGACTTCCTTCGCGATGGTGGTAGACCACAAACACTTGGTTAGAGAATTGAATGCAGACGTAGCTTTCGCACATCGTTGTCGAATATCCGCTGCATAACTACCATCGTTCTTCAGCAAACAGCCCAAATAACAGAAATCGTCCACCAGTTCGATACGTTGTCCGTCCACACAAACTCCAGTTGAAGGCCTCTGAGAGACCCACATCTGCTTGCATTTGTCGGGACGAAGACAGAGTCCATAGGCTGCGGCATACTTCGAAACGAGGTTCACAATCCTTTGCAGTTTTGCGTTGTTTTCAGCGAATAACACAATGTCGTCGGCGTACTCCAGGTCGACAAGGGGAGCGTCCTGATGGTGTTAGGGATCACATCCGCAGGAAACTGTTCTGCAACTCTACGCATGATGTCATCAACGGCGAAGTTGAAAGAAAGGGTCCTGCAACGGCTCCTTGCCTTACTCCTGTTTTCACCTCGAAAGCTGACGTAAATCCGACAGGTGTACGAACTGCTGCTGTTGTTCCTTTGTTCATGTCCTCGATTAACCGAACATACTTTTCCGGGACTCCATCTGCTCGCAGAGCATTGAGCAATCGATCACGATGAGGAGTCGAACGCGGCTTCAAAGTCCAAAAAGCAAGCTGTAATGGCTTCGAAAACCGCTGCCACGATTCAATTACTCTTCTCGACGAACACTTGGTCGATGGTCGATCTTCAGGTCGAAAATCGGCTTGCTCATCTCTGGTCGTTCCTTCACGATGTTTGATAAGTCGCTCGAGAATGATACGTTCTAAAACCTTGTACATGACACGAAGTAGAGAGATTCCTCTGTAGTTCTTAGGATCCGTGACGGATAGCTTCTTGTGAAGAGGTACGATGATCGCATGTCTCCACGAATCGGGTATCCTTTCGCTCATCCATATGGCACGGATGGTGTTGGTCATTTCACGAATCCCAGACGAAGGAAGAGCTTTCAGCATTTCAGCAGTGATGTTGTCATCTCCACCTGCCTTTCCATTCTTCATTTTCCGGACACAATCAAAAACTTCAGATTCAGTCGGCGGTTCCTCACTGACATCGTAATGTGCTCTCTGAACATGCGGGAGCTCAGGTACTGATGGCGCTGGACGATTCAGTAGTGAACTGAAGTAATCCTTCCATATTGGCAGCGTCGCATCACCAACTGCAACTCCATTGGTAGTGTTCAAGACAGGAGAACATCTCTTCATCTTCCCGCTATACTGTCGCAGCAACGTGTAGGCTTTCTTCGGATTCTTCTCCTCCCAAGCCTTCTCGAACTCCTTAGCTCTACACGTCCGCTCTCGTTCGCGGTCACTTTGAAGCTGCCGACGCAACTTCCTCCTCAGACGCTTCTCCTCCACGAAGTTTCCTGCAGTTCGGAGAGCACATACTCTGTTGTAGGTAGATGTTGTTTCTTCTGAGACGTAGGCGAACTTCTTCTTAGGCTGTACAACCGGGAGTGCCTCTTTCGAAGCGTCCTGGATGCACTTGACAAAAGAATCCGCGTCGCAAAGTTTCTTCTTAGTCCGTACTCCGCGTTGTCGCGTTGTCGGAAATTCCTTCTGCACTCTTCATCTCTGAGACTTGTCATGTCAATCCTCTGGAGAGGCTGAGCCCCTCGCTTCCTCTTATGAATCCTCGCAGTGAAGTTCAACAGAACAGGACGGTGATCCGAGATCGAATGCGACATCCCACACAGCTCTAGATCTTCAGATGTCCGATACTGGAATATTCCTCGTCAGGACATTGTCAAGCTGTAGTTTCAAAGTTGTCATCTTCCGCTTCCGCTGCTCTTCTGGAGATAGCCGGGTTGGTCCCTGCCATACGTAAGCTGATGGCGGCGATGATTCCTCTTCAATGTCGATGCAATAATCAGACCACTGCGTTCACAAAAGTCGACAAGGCGGTGCCATTGTCCGATGTTTGCTCCACTGGGTAGAACCATTTACCGAGTACTTCCGGATTCCTGATCAAGTCCCATCTTTGCATTTGCGTCAATCCCACACGACAACAGCATGTTGACAAAGGTATCCTGGCCAGCAACGTATTGAGTTCCTCATAAAACGCATCCTTCGAATTGTCTTCGGCGGTTTCAGTGGGCGCATGAGCACTCACTATCCACAGATTGAATCCTCTGACAGATCCCGCAGTCGTACGAATGCATTCCGACACGACGTTGAGCCGAACTCCTTGACCATACCATTGAAATCCTTCCTTACAGCTATTGCACAGCCTCCCACTCTCCTATCGTCAGCGTTACCGCAGTAGATGGTGTACTCTCCGACGCTGATGACGGGTCTATCCTTGAGGCGGGTTTCCTGCAAAGCAGCAAACGGTGCATGGAAATAGCTCAGAAGTCTGGATAGCGCAGTTTTTGGATATCACTCGACAGCGATCGACAGTTCAGGGTGGCGAAATTGTGGCTTGTGGCCAAAAGACTCCATGACTCCTAGGTACGGATCCTAAGGTGTTATGGACCAGAGGCCCCCTTAGTGTGCCGGACGGCGACACCTTTATGCAATGTGCGGGATACTTTCGCGATATAGTTGTGCACGCTATATCGCTCGAACGTTCCCTGTGTACACTCAAACGTCTGCTGGGTTCAGTAGAAGCAGGGGCACCAACGAGCAGGTACCAACAGACTTGTATACACACCCCCATTCTTCTTTTGATAACCGGTTGTTTATCTGCCTAAGGCTCTCAAAATAAGTACTAGTGTGTTGGGAGGACTGCAGCAGTGGGTCGAATACAGTACACGAATTTGACCCACTTTCGGTCCGTTTTTTTTCTTTCATTTATGCCCTTAGAAGGGCTGAAAGCTTGGGATTCTTCTTTAAAGGCAGTGTTCACGATGAAAATCGTTTTTCTGTTTTTCCGCCCATCTTGAAAATGGCCCCATGCTGATTCCAATGGTGTCTCTGAAATCATACAAGACCTTCTGTGAACGCAGGTATGGTCCCTCGAAGATTGAGCTATGGAAACATGGTGGACGAGTTGTCCGAGGCTTGTAACTTCCGTCTTTTGCAGCCGATCTATGCGAGCTGACCTGAGTAAAGAGAGAAGCTGAGAATGAAGGGAATAACGGGGCTAATGATTGAAAATCATCGCTCATCTCACGATCTCGAGCATTCATTAGCTCACGTCGGTGGGCGTGTGATGCGCTTTTGGGGTTTTCAATGCGCTCCAAGTTGCAACTTCGGGCTCTTTTGGGGCTCTTCCTGGCTCGTTTTCATGCGTTCTTTCGACGTTAACGTTACAGAGTGTCCCTCCACTACCCAATCCTAGTGGAATTTCGAAAACTTTTTTCATCGTGAACACTGCCTTTAAAGAGCAATGTGCTAGCAGAACAACACAATTGGACGCGAGCAGCTTAGGAGCACTTGATAGTGCCAAGGATCTAGAGAAGAAGCCGGAGGAAATCTGGCCCCGAGCCGTTCACACTTATGTACTGATTGCTTCGTTAAGCTTCAGAGTAAGCTGGAAAAACCTGGTCATATCAAAGAAGGAATTAGGATTCTCCAACTGCATCATCGACCATAAATCAATGATGCAGTCACAATGTCGAAAACCAGAGTCCTGGGATCGTATTCGCCATCAACCCGCCGGGGATTCGAAGGGTAGATGAGGTGAAATTTCAGTACAAAATGCGCGCTCCACGGCCACCTATCGCCTCCCTTGACTTCCCTCGCGACCGCCGGAACTTTTCGAATCGCATAGCTGAAGAATGGCCGCTTCGCGATGGAATCTTCATCTTTTCGCAGTGATATCGATACGTAACACAGTTTGCATTTCCATCTTACACGGTGTGAGATGGGTTGATCTGCTCCTCTGCCGCGCGCGGTATCATCCCTTCCGCTTCCCATCGACTTCCCTCGGCGGGTTGTTGGCGAATACGACCCCTGGGTAAAACCGCTACGCATGAGCTGCAAATGATAGAGTGCCACATAACCTGGCACTAGTTCAACTGCACGCTTAGATGGATGGATTAAAGCGAGAAAACGCTTCCCCAGAAAATGACTAATCTGGCACTGCTGAGCTGAGTCATCGCTGTATCATTGTGCGCAATATGATTTAATGGAGAAGTTACAAGCTCTCACTCCGATCGGTTGACCATGAGCGATGAAGCTGGTGATACGGGAAGACCATTTCAAGCATTTTCTCATTATGGGTGCAATATAGGGCTCTGCATCTTCCACAAGCAGTGAATCAGCAGGAGCTACATCCCTCGCGTGCACCGTGTGAGAACAAGAAAGTAGTCATTATTAGACTGTCAATTCTTCCCGAAAAAAGTCTCCCGACCATAATTCACATCACAGAGCTCACTTTCGTTCACAAAGGGATTGACAGACAGACAGACAGGGTTTGTTGTTCCCAAAATTTCGGTTTTCGCAATCAAGTTCGGCGCTCTGACACGTCGGCCTCTTTATCACAATATCAATATCGGCTTAGTTCACCTTTTGACAAAAAATGTAGCCCGTAATCTGTAGCGACGTCCCGCATTCCATCGCACATCGGCTAAAACAGCTCTGAAAATCTCTTTCAAAAGAACAAAGATCTTTCACCTAATTCTAACAAGGCCGGAGTGCTAGAGACTTGAAATCCATACATGGACCACCCACCTTGAAACATAATGTGTTTGAGCAAGAAGGGCTTGTTAAGTTGGTGTGGAAGAGGCAAGCAGAGCTGCGAGCTTTGAGGCAAATGATTTGCAATCACCGAAACTCGAACGAGAACGGAGCGAAAATGGTCTCACACCAACTATCGCTCAGAGCGGAACTGTTCCTCCCAATTATGATGTCACTGCCCAGAGAGCAGAATAGGGTCGAAACGCTACCGCGTCTCTCGTCCGATTGTCACAGCAGCGTCGTTTCCTTTCCGGTTCCTGTCTACGGGACCGCGGTGTCATTGCGGGAGATTGAGAGACGCAAGATTGGTTGTTCTTCGAACGATAACCACAGGGTCACGTGATCAGCCGGTAAAAAGACGACTCGTTTGTACAGACGGACAGTTGGCCTCTCGAGGCCCCTCCTGTGAGGTGACTCCGAACAACTCTCCAAATGACAGTTTTTGGCCGCCGAGGGGATCCCCAAGGCCCGTGGTGAGGGAGGTTTCGTCATTGCGGACCTTGTCGGAATTGTATCCTTGTTGCGGCCTGGAAAAGGATTAACCTCCCTGACCACAGACTGTGACAAGCACCGCATCCTTGTACGAGACTCGATCCTCTTGAGAAAAGGCGGGAATACAGAAAATTCAGCGGTTGGAAAAATAAAAAAACCGAACAGCAGCAGCGGTTGACCGAATAGATTGCTGATTTTCAGTAGGGGCGGAAGGACAGCGTCGCTCGCGTTGCTCTCCGGGCGCGCTCTGAGCCGCGATTTGTCTGAGGTAATGCAGAAGTGATAACAAGTGGGTAGTTTTACGACGTCTAAAAAACTGAGAAGATAAAGTTTCACAACATCAATTTCACACAAATAAAAACTATCGAGTTCTCAAGATGAACTAGCTTTTTTACGATACAAAGCTATAGGTCCATCATACCTACTTTCTGCGTACACACAGATGCTCCAATCTCGACTGGATTGCGTGGTTAAAGGAACATAGCAGCATACATAGTTCACAGAAATTAAAGAGGCTCTGGTGCAGTTACGGACTCTTCCTAACACACTGTAGCCTGATTGTGTTATCACTCCTTTCTTCGATATAAATGAGACTGGTCGTTGAGTTTCCATTTTCCCTCCCACATTTTCACGTTTTCTTTGTTCCCACAGATGTAATCGTATCGGTTATAACAGACTCATCGATCTATCACAGCTGCTTCGGAAAAATGAGTGATACCACTAACAATCTAACGTGCGTTAGGACGAGTCCGCAACCGCACCACAGCTTGTTTTCCATTGCCGTGAACTTATAATTGGAGCATCGCGCGAATTTGACTAGAAAACCTCGCATGATGCCCTGTATTTGGAATGTGGGCCCTTAGCAAACCCCCACCGTCACCACATAAAGATGGCAGCCAACCTCAGGTACATTGCGCCCCGTCCACCTATGAGAACCAACTTGGAGGGACCTTTTGCCAACATAAATTTCCTGTAGCACGACGGTGCCGAACCTAAGTAATTTTCGCATCGACAGCGCGCACGTCCACTGAGCCATGAGTGCAGCTGGCGCAGACGAAACGTTGCCCATTAAAGCCACAGTCCAAGCACAGAATCGATTTTTCGTTTCTCTGCCTATCTTGGAGAAAATTTCACGCTGATCACAATGGTGTCTCCAGAATCGCTCAGAACTCACAACGAACTGAGTTACGGCTCCTCAAATATTTTGGTTTAAACTGGTAGAAGTTCGCGGACGAGTTGTCTCGAGCCTGTATATTCTCGTTAATCGCAGCAATCATTCTGAAACAGGTCACAATATAGAGCCAGACCGAAAACAAAAGGGAGAACATAGATTTTGAATAAATTCCTTCGCGCGCCTCTTCCCTATTGAGGTCGGAAGTCTGCCTATGGGCGTAACCCATTTTTCTTTCAAGGGGGCGTGGTCGATTTTTTCCTAGCTTTTTCTCGCTTATTCGAGCGAATTGAGATTTTGCGCTAGGCAGGGTTGCCATATACGGCGACCGGACCAAAAAATCAAAACGTACCTCTTAGGTTGGACTGTGCCTATAATAGCTATGACGTGAGAAAAATTTGCCATAGATAGTTCAATGAATATTATGGAAACGCGTACATCCCATGAATTCGTTTCTACTTCGTTTCTCACTAAATGAGCTTGGCTGACCTGGGTTCATATATTCTTACAATTGAACCCTAACGATGTTTTACGTGTTGCACAGGAAGCTTTTTCTGTTTGAATCAAACCATTTCGAGAAGCGTTTAGAGCAAAAATTTTCGAATTTGCTCGAATAAAAATAATTCCCGTCGAAAATTCTCAATTTTCTCACAGAAGGTTCCAGATTTTCCGAAATTTTTCGGGTTGGAAGCTTATGAAAAAACTTTTGAAAATGTGTTCTAGCTAAAATTTGAATCAAGCTTTTGAATGAATGCTTTACCTCAGTATGGTCTGCTTGGAACTTTCCAGCGAACGAATGAATACGAACAGAAGCTTTCAGCAGTTTTCAAATCAAATTGAACACCTGTTTTCCTACGGATTCGAGTGAAATCCGACGAATGTTCGAGCAATCGTGGGAATTTCCGATCAGTTTTTGTTTTCGGGGATGCAATAATCAAACTTCCTTTGCGACATCACCTGAATATCAGGAACATCCAATACTTCACCGTTTTTGAATGAACCGTGTACTTAAGTTCTCCGAATGAAGCAAATACTCGAGAAAAAACGCTAACATTATGAATGGGCCAAAAAGACCATAAGGTCTCCCGAATTTTTCGAATAATGGACCCCTGAAATATTATTTTAATTTCTGTGTTATAGTAATACTCAGTCATATATCTTAGATAAGAATTCGGTTCCAAATCTACTACACACTTTTCTCAGTTTTTTTTTGGCCATATCCGACGCAAGAACATTTCGATCTCAAACAATGAATCGCACACATGTCCAGGGATCGATATGGAAGAAAACACAATAATCCAATTCCGAACTTACCTATCTCTCATGCAACGAACGATTTTATGCAATTGAAAAAATGAATTAATGGAATTGTTCAACAAGCATGTCTCCACTAGTTCACCAGACTAAGTGACAAAGCGGACTCTCACCAACAATAAGAGGCTATCGATGGCACTCCTCTGGTAATGAAAGGGATAATATTCAACTCATCCAAAAGAAAACGGGGAAGATAGTTAGATGTAGACAGAACCTTGCCTTTTCAGCCAAAGAACCTTAAAAACGCCTATAGTGGTGCCAAAAAAGAAATCAACGGTGGTAGAGAACCGAATTTCCCGAAACAAAGTGGACGTTTCAATTTTTCTTCACTCTTTCATGAAGGAATCAAGGAAAAAAATCTTGACAACGCGTGCAAGTGATAAGCTTCTCGCAATCACAACAAAAGAGTCATAGATAACATGGTTTACGGAAAGAAAACCAACCTGAAAGCGAAAATACAGGGAGAATGGAGAAAAATGGAAGGAATACCAATGCTCGGTGAAAAATAGCACTGAGCCGCCAACATCAGGGCCAGTAGCAATCCCCCAATGTGGTGACTTTAAAGAGGCAGCCAACCTGAGGTCGGTGACGCCTAGACGCCTCCTATGGTTCCCACCCTAGAACGAGAACCATTCTTGAAGAGTAGCGTTGAATGCAAAACTCTCGATATCCGACGTACTTGAACCAGCACCGCACCATCCTACGAGACGGATGCCCAACACAGCGCCTTGGACCACTAGGCCACATGTTCATGTTAGAGGCACTCTTTCTGTTTTTCTACATACACTCCCTCCACAGTTCTTCGTATTCATCGTAACTTTGATCGAACTAGCAGTAGTAAATATGGGTTTCGGGAGCGTGAAAATGTGTCTATCTTTCAGATTTAATAAGTTTTCAACCTTGAATGATGGGATTTCGGAATTTTTCGCGAAAATCATCAAAGCGAGAGAATGTTAGATTTAAAAACGATTTTGAATTTTTTTGTTGGATGATCTCTTACCACTGAACCACGATACACAACAATACCTTGTAGTATGATTGTGGAGGAGTCGTGTTTTTGTCACAGTGTACCGAAAAGTTCAAAGAATTTTTTTAATTATGAACTATTTTTATCCTTAGTCTGTTTCACGCTTCCCAGTCAACATAGAAAGAAGTGAACTTGAAGTGAAAGAGGAAAACGAAGTTAAGTTGAAAGCCGCACTTGAAAAAACTATTATACAGCATTTATTAACTACACGCGCATCACGTAAGTTTCATGCATTTTCTGAAAAACGAAACCGTTTTCAGTCATCTTCATAGATGGCTTTCTAAGCAAATCTGATTTTAATTGTGGTGAGCGAATATTGAAATAAAAAATTGAAAATGGTTGAATATGGCCACAGCAACTTCTACAGGAATTGGAAGTTGAGCTTAGCATTGGACTAAAACGCACGTGAAATCTATAAACGAGACTTATTCATGACAGTTACGTACAATCTGACGTTAATCTCCACTAATCTTTTGCCAGGAATCATTGAAACATCAATAAAACCTTCGAACGTTTCGCCTGTCATTCCTATCAGCTGGCAGCGGAGTTGGATGGTAGCCAGCCGGTGGGTGCATTTTTTCCTTGCCCACCTAGACAACGAGATAGGCCGCCGTGCTAAGCTGGGTGATAAGTGGGCAGCGTACTGGTCGGATCGCAAGTGCTCCACTGCCCTTTACTGAAGCGCACTTGCTTTAAAAAGTCATCACTATTGAATGTGCTCGACCCCATGACCGCGGTATCGACGCAGCTCCTCTTCACTCCGCGCGCTATTTCTCTTTCCTCTGCGGCGGTGAGCGAAGCCGCCACCCGTTTCTTGCAGTCAGCCACCTCACAAAAGAACGCTCACTGCTCCCAGGTGGCTGGTTGCAATGGTCATTAACTTGAGCGCCGCCAGTGCATTTCTATGCCGACCCGTCCATATTGATAACCAAGACGTGATTGACCCAGTCACCACGCAGTGACAGCCGGTAGCTGCCACCTTTCGGGGGGATTGCTACTGGCCCAGGGGGGTTTGCTACGGGCCATGATCAATTTCTCATGTCGATTCTGGCTATCTATTTCCGAATTTGAAATCGAATTTTGCAGCGAGCACTTTGAACAAAAATATATACATTTTTTGAGCTTCCTGAGAAGAATTCTTCTTGCAGCTCGTACATCCCTAGCCTGTGATTTTCATAAGATCAACAAACTGACCTTATATCCAAGTTTGGCATGTCAATTAGCCCTTGTAAGCATTTTTCCAACCGGAGACGACTAAAAATAAGTCATTCAGCTCAGCTTCAGAAATTAGAAACTTTGAGAGACTCTGACTCTTTTCTCAGAGACCAGATTTTTATGAAAATCTGATCTCTGTTTTAGAGGGAGCGCGCAGGGATTGACCAGAAAGCATTCATCACCTTTCCCATCAGTGAGAAGTTCACGCTAGATTCTCTTGTGATTCCTTCATACAGGTCTGAAACACTCGTCGCTTGGAGTGAACGTGATAACCAGTAGGTAATGAGATCTTAGTTGACTAGAAGTAAGCTCTACTATTTCCAAGTAGCTACCCATCTAGACCTGCATTTTCCGGTTGCTCCGGGATACCCCTTGGCACGCCATCCGTCTGCCCCCTAAACATGATAGATACAGTCGGCCTGAATCCTTGTGATACTTTGCGTTTCCTAATGAAGGCTGGCGTAAACTCGGTGCCATATGGTACAACATAGAGGTGCACCAAGTTTGCGCCAACTTTCAAGGGGAACACGAAGTATCGCTAGGATCCATGCCGACGTTAGTTTACCTCATACGATGACAATTCAACGGGCTAGACTGAAGAGCTATTCGCTACCAACCGATTAGGAAGTCGTGGCTGGCAGACGAAACGTTAGGCAATCAGACAGTCGGATTAACTGACAATGAGACGCGCCGCCGCGGAGCTCGGTCCCTCTCTAAGTTACGTTTGGCCTGGAGCACGTGCGCTGGCCGTCTACAGAGCCTCATTGGACGCGGACCTTTCTCGAATTTCGGCGGCGAGCGCACCTTCACGCTATTAAAGGCCGTCGCTTTTTCGTGATGCCTAGCGATCAATCGCAGAATTAGATAACTACATACAAGCCAAAAGGCGCGTTGCCTACAAAACTTGACTTGAGAATAGAGTTCCCCAAGCGGTCCCCGTTTGGGCCATCAGGGCAAGGCAGGTCCGTTTATTGATCCCCTCGTCAACGTCAAGACCGCTTGAACTTTTACAACCTTGATTTGGCTTTAAGCCCTACTCCCACCCTTCTCGTATACAGCGCGGGTTCGCACTAAACATTCAACTAGTTCTTACGCTCACTGTGTTGGTCCGCGTCTAGAGAAATCGACTTGGCGACCTGGCTGGTGGAGCGTGACCGGTCTGCGTCTCTCATCCGCCTCACTCCAAGGTGAGCTCGCCGGACACGACATCCAAAAGTCCGCGTAAGTGGACCACCGAGTGGACGCTGCAGCGTCCATTTCTTGCGACAGCGCGCTGACGCAACATCGGTGGTTTTCTTAGACAGACGAATTACTAGCCGCTTTCGTGCGCTCACGTCCGCCCAGGAGAGAATCAGCAAGTTTTAAGGGAGCTGTTTTAAACCAAAAGCATTAAGGCTCGGAGTTACTTGTGAAAAATTACCATTGTATCCCAGAATCTCACCAGGACCATAACATACCGTCCGAGCTGGGCAGCCGACGAGCCTACTCTAGTGATTAATCACCAGGTCGAAGTCAAGCAAGCGAATCATCCTGAGGCAGGGGACGCTCCCCCGTATCCACCGCCGCCCTAGGCACCCAACCGCGTTTATGAGCGTTAGAGAACACAGAACAGCGAGAGCTTGCGTTCTTGCCACCTATGGACGCTGCCTTATGCGTTCTTCTATTTAAAATCATTAAAGGCAGCATACACGCTCAAAAAAACGTGGTTGAGAAAACTACGGAAATAGAATGGTATGGAACATTCCCGCCATCAGCGACGTTTGTGGTTTACTTATTGTACCTATTCTACCATCCTCAAACGTTAAAATGGCCCCAACCCCTGTTTTGGAGGAGGACGGCAAATACAGGGGGCGGAGAAACACATGGCGGGCAGGGCTGGGCACACGTCCCGGCATGGCGATTCTGAATATGCACCCCCCTTAGCTCGGTAATTTTTAGGCACCCCCTTATGGGAAATCGAAATCGGCTGTTTTCCGAATAGTTGGACAGCCATGATCTTGACTTCCTGATTTTGATAAACAAGAATATAAAAAAAGCACTGAATAGAGAAAATTCCGAAAATGGCCACAAAAAGGGTAGTGTAATTTCTGAACTTCAAAACAACACCATGAGGAAAATTTGTTAGTAAGACGGTAAGTTATTACAAAAGATAAAACATTTTTCAATACAAAACAATTGAACAATTACCAACAACAGAACTACTACTATTGCAATAATTAATGTTTCCTGTCGAATGTTTTCATAAACCTATAAAGGATTAGTTAATCTGTGTTTGATTGTTCTGATGTGGAAATCAGAACTATTTTGTGTTGTGGAACAATGTTAGGATTCATGTGATTCTTAGGGAGTAGAAAACCCGAGTTTTCGCCTCCTAGAATGCCGCTATCCCTTAAAAAATCGGCTTGCCGTGTGATACGGTGTCAGTACGCAGCTACACAGCGCACACGGGAATGGACGCGCACTCAATATTAATAAAAAATGTATTTTATTACAGACCAGGGAGGAGAAAAGGATTGAAACCAAAGGAAATGGAAGATGATGAAAGTTGTCTATTCTGGATGTACCCATTTTAGAAATTTAATGTAAATAAACAAAGTTAGAGCGGGTGTAAATATTTAGCCGTGACAAGGTTCATTCAAACGAACCTAGTTGATCAAAACTAGCATTAAACTGAGAGCAAAGGGTATTGTTAGAAAGAGGAGAATCTGGCGAACATTTTAGCATCAATGGTACCGGTTTTTAATGTGATTTGAGGACCTTAAATCTCGTCCCGGTTTTACCCCGAAAACCGGGACAAAACCGGGACAAAACCGGGACGAGTTTTAAGGTCCTTAAATCACATTGAATATGAAACCTATTGCTATTAAAATGGTTTCCAGATTCTCCTCTTTCTCGCAATGCTCTTAGTTCTCATGTTTGTGGGTGTTTTTAATCAACTAGGTTCATTTGAATGAACCTTATCACGTCCGAAAAATTCACTCCACTCCAACTTAGTTTGTTTACATTAAATTTCTATACTGTACACATTGAAAGAATCCTAGTTCTGCCTGCTTCCATTTACTCCAGTTTCAATCATTTTCTCCGCCCCGTTCTGTAATAAAATACATTTTTTAATTAATATTGCGTGCGCGTCCACTCCAGTGCGCGTTGTGTAGCTGCGGACAAACACCAGATCGCACGGCTAGCCTAGTCTATGAGAGATTGCGGCATTCAAGGTGGATTAAACTCGGGTTTTTATGTAAAGGGTACTTCTCAATGGGGACGGCACGGTCATTCGCTTCTTTCATAGTAACTTGCAGTCTTCATTTTTTATAGTTGGCTCTCTTCATAAGTCACATTCTCATGAATAAAAATCTATTGACTAGTTGTGATGCTGACTGTGCTATCTGTACTTTTAATTTGTCGAAATAAATCCTAGCCTGCTCGGATGAGTCCGGGCAGAGTAAGCAGCGGAGCGGTCGGTCATGGCAAAGTATAACAGTGATAAGAAGATTTTGACATGATAAGCCCGATAAGCCTTGCTTCGACCGGCACAAAATGGGCGACCTAGGCTATACATCAGTTCGCTAATATTTTTTTGAACTTGAATGATAGTTTTCTGTCTTAGTATCTTTGCCTCGAATGGGTAACCACCCGCGTAATCAATGAACGTTGCATCAAAGAAACATGACACCACATCAATCCTTACTTGCTACAAGATAGCAGAGTGGTGTTTATTCCTTCATCGAAACAAACTTCGACAGCAACTATGAATTATTGCGAACACAACCTGCATCTCTATCAATGATTTGAATTCTTTAAGTGTTTGACCCAAAAAGCGGAGAAGAAGATATGACAATTCAGAAGAATAGCGCGTACTACTTTTTTCCTGAAATTCGACAGAACATGCACTTCGTTCTTTTTTTTCGTGTTCGGCTTAGGCACCCCCCTTTGCCCTCTCTGCAACGTCTAATATGCACCCCCCTAAGGTTATCCGGGACGCGTGCCCAGCCCTGATGGCGGGGCCGACTTCTTACTCTTGTAGCGGCAATGTGGGTTTGGCCAATTCAGAATGCGTAGGCGTTATGTTCTGCGCTACACCATTCTATTTCCATAGTTATCTCGACCACGTTTACGGGCGTGCATGCTGCCTTTAAGCCACATATTGAAGGTTTGGAGCTGATACTATTGGATTCTAACGAAAAAAAACGAAGAAAACGCGATACCATTCAGGATTTGACGACCTTTTTGAGCGAAAATCGTCTTTTTAGTTATCTATATCATGTCGCCTAAATTTCTGAAAACCTCTGGCCAAAGACGGCGATCTCAAAGCCTGGTCCAAGCACTTTTGTAACACCCGACAGGCCATTTTTCGCAGAATGACACCGGTAAAATCGTAGATAGTTAAAAGTTGGTGTCAAAAACAACGGAAAATACCTACTTAACTGATCTGCAATACCGCGCATTTTTTTTGCAAAAAAAAAGCGTTTTGCGGCATTTTTTGCGCTCACATATCGCCGCATCGCCACAACTAGCTTCAAAGCAGTCCGATTTCAAATTGGAAGTCATTTCTGAATTGCTGTCATTGAGTGCTACACGATAGTGTTGCAAAATGGTAGATTCAACTCCAGAAGTTCATAGAAAATTGCATAATTGCACTACAAAATATCTCACTATGAACTGATCAAACGGTCATGATTGCAGACATCTGTCATGTTTTGACCTGTGGTCAATGCGAATTTTAGAAGGAAAAACGTATTTTTCAAGAAAATACCGGAGTTCAAAAGACTCTACACATATCGCTGCATTCGTCTGACTGAGAGGAACACGAAAACTCCCTGAAAATCTGATTTTGTCAAATTTCAAGTGAGTTATGGCGATGCGGCGCTTTGTGAGCACAAAAAACGCCGCAAAACGCCGTTTTTGCAAAAAAACATGCGCGGTACTGTAACTGTTGGCATAAGTGCAATTCTCATAATTATATGCTGTTTTAAGTAAATGTGAACTTATTTTCCAATCGAACGCTGAATATAAAAAGTTTGCGTTTCCTATTCAATGGCGTGATAAAATTTCGAAATTTTGTCGAGTTGTTCTAGATAGTTGGATAGACAACTTTTCGCACCACAAAACAGTTTAAATTTTTGGATTAATTTCATTTTCATTGATTTTCGGATCAATAAAGCAGAACAACTTTTTGACCTTTCATTTTATTGGTCCAAAAATCGATTAAATAGAGCTTTTTGGCTATTTTCATGTTTTTGAGAGGGTACACCCCTCAAGTTAATAGAAATGGCAAAACAACCGTTCAGGGGCGGCATGCATGAACGCAGTGAAGGAGTTCAGGGAGCCGCTAAGCGTGCTATGCGCGCAGCGTCGAGCCACGGAACGGCCCCGATGTTCATGGCGTGTACTGATGTGCAGCGGACGTAAATGCACTACCCACAGCAAAGCCTACGCGCGCTCTTTGTCATCCGAAATTCGATTCCGAGGTTTCGTGAGGACAATGAAAACCCGAATTATCCAAAGATGGGAAGCGAAAGGGTGCCATACATGGTCGGAATGATAAAATCGACTAAGATGACAAAAAGTGCGTAGGCTCTGCTGTGGTTAGTGCATTTACGTCCACGGCAAATCAATAGACGCCATGAACTTCGGGCCGTCCCGTGGCTCGACGCTGCGCGCATAGCACGCGGAGCGGCTCCCTGACCACCTTCGCTGCAATCATGCATGCCGCCCCAGAATCCGCGACTTGTGAAAAAAAAACCGGCGTTAAAAGTAGTGATGCGTTTCGGTTTTGAATTCCAAATCGATTTCTTGAACAGGTGCGCTGGATTGCAAGCAATCCCTTAGATATCGGGTCCAGGCGAACAAACTGTGATAGATGACTGGTAAAATTTGGTGGAATGCTTAAAGGCACAGTACACCCTCAGATATGAATTTTGAGATTTTTATGTAATTGTGTAGAAGACCCCTTCTGTATAACATGTGCCAAATGCCAGATCTCATTTCCTCCAAATAAACGAGATATAAGCGACCACCACAGGCCCGACCCCCTTCCCTCACCACCACAGGCCCGACCCCCTACCAGATTTTCGAACTCAATAGCGGCTCGATCGATGGATGAATTTCATCAAGTCGTCGTTCTTCAGTCCATCACCGGACTGTCTCCTTATTATGGCTTTCTCTCATGCTACGATAGCGAATGAAGAGAAATACAGGCCTGAGACAACTCGTCCACCAATTTTTCACCCTCAAAATCTAGGCATCTTTGAAGAGCCATAACTCTGCTCAAAGGGGGTCTTGGACGATTTTAGAGATACCACTGTTATCAGCGTATGAATGCCTCCAAGACAGGCATAAAATGAGAAAATTAATTTTTTGGGTGTCCTGTGCCTTTAACATCAGGTCTCCCATACCTTTGGAATTGTGTATTTTTAGCGCACTAAACTCTGTCATTAGGATAGAATGTGCCCAGCTCAGGGAATCAAAGCGAAAAGTGGCGAATGGTTTTCACCGCCCACGATACCTTTAACTTCCACGTAATGGTTTCAATGTACAGCTGAGCTTGCTGCCAATGTGATAAAGTCTGTCCGGATGAGAATGTCCGCCCATGCGGTTGGCGTGCGGCTCGAATGGTCGTCGCGGAGACATTTTTTCGAACGACCCTTTCCACGACTGCAGACAGTTTACTGGGCCATTATCCAGTATGCGTCATGGAATCGTGCTAATCGATTTACAGGTCTATAAAGTGCCTTCGCCATCGCCGCCCAACTCGCACGCCAACCGTGTGGGCGGACAGCGTCAATCGAACAGACTTTACATGGGAACGTAGTTATTGTTTCTAGGATCGGGTGACTTTGCAGAAAAAGTGAAAATTTTCTCGAAGTTAATGCTAGATTGATATGAACACTTTGTTATGCCGAATTTCGTCAAGTTCCGCAACTAAGACCACATCCAAATTGATGAGGAGCCTTCACTAGTTCTGGGAAATGAAAAGGTTTCCTAAATGCTTGAACACGAGGCAAATTCCAGCCCTACACTGGTCGAAATCTAGTGTTTCATAAAAAGGGCCTTCCAATAGAGCTTTCTTATCGATTGAATGAAAGGGCAGACGGTTTGTTACTAGTCGTAAATTCGCGCCGCAAGGGAGGCTTCAGACAAATTGAGTAATACATTAGAAAGCAAATGATATTACTTAATAGAAAGTCACTCTTGCATGTTGCGTTCATGTTGATTTTATGGATTTTTTCTAACTCCGTGATCATTCATCAGGAGATAAGGAGTTATCTCAGGATGCCCAACAAACACGATATCTCCACGTCCCGTGAGTAAAAAAGCCAATTTGGCAGGGGTTTCTAATACTCACTTATGCGTCCAGCGCCGACGTATCGCTCTTTACACGTGAAAAGAGCTGGGATTCATGAATGCATTCGATCCCGGCAGGGTTTGGTCTGGTTTGGTTAGCTGCCCCAGCTGGGACAAAAATAAACCCGACAACCACCTCGGGGTACGGTTACATGGGACCCAGGCGTAGCCCAGTCCTGACCAAACTTTGCGATGATGAATTACTGATTTGCCAACGTTTCCAACCAAACCCTGCTGGGACCCCGGTTTAGCGTACATGAATCCAGCCCATATTTGGTAGGGTTTGGTTAATCTGACTGGCAATCGGTGCCGTGTCGAGGGTGAAAGGGAGTGTGCCATTTGAGGTTTTATCTTCCTTAGTTGTACTCACTAACCAAGTTAATCGGTCAGGAGGGAATTGGCGTTGCCCTTGTGTGTATTTATGGATAACTAAGGCCTCTTCCAGAGTTCGATCGCTGTGCGACGCGATCGTGTGCACGGCGACGCGACCGCAGCGTCGCCGTGGAAATCACAGGCTTTGGAAGTGTGAAAGCCCTTTGTAATAAATTATACTAAGACGTATGTAAAGTTCATGTGTATAAGAATTTGGCGATCACGAACTTTTACGTACACATTCTAGTCGACGTCTAACCAGCATAGATGAATGCAGCAAATAAAATTTAAGGATGTCTCGTGATTCTTGCTTATGTAGTTTGGGAACTTGTGCTCTGCCCTTGCTGTGTTTGGGTCAACAACTGATGTCTTTGGACCTGTTTGGGCCTGGGTCTTACGCCCGAGGTTCGTGTTTTTAGATCAAAGAGGCACCTATCGTTGACATGGAACCGGAAGAGACCTTGCGTTCCATCGACGGTGTAGTCTTGCACTGACGTCAACTCGGTGCGTAGATGAATTGCGCTGCTGGGGCTGGGCGATCGATGTGAAGCTCTGGCCGCGTGAGAACTCGTCCACGGCCATTTGCAGCCTTCGGAACATTCGCACCAAACCTAAGTTTTCTTTATTTCTAACTGATCAGGAATTAGAAGGGTTGTAGAGAACATGTCTCACAAACGAAATCGCAATTTCAATCGTAGTTTTGATCCATTATCAGGAAGTTGAACTTGGCCGCTCGGACGAGTTTCCACTTAATGGTCGTTTATCGATGTTTTTCTAATGTTTGGTTATTCCGTATTAGTTCTCATCGTTCTTTTTCCTTTTATTTGTAGTGTAGCTCTTTGTCTCTCTCATTACTTGTAGTAGTTCCATTTCAGAGGAGAAATGTAGCGTTGTTTCGCCATAAGCTAACGAGAACTATTTCTAATTATCTGTATTCGTAACCTGCTGTCCTGCTGAATTTAGGTATTAAACCTTTGTTCTGTACCCAGTATTTTTTCTATACCTTAATGATTTTAGTTTCAGAAAGAATAGTCTCGACCAGATCAGCCAAATTCTCTTATCAGCTGAATGGCCATTATGTCCTCTGTGGCAATTCCTTCGGAGTTTCCCGATTAATGGACTAAGTATGAGTTTTTGGGATTATATGGTCGGGCGATTTGCTGTTGGTTGTTGAATTTGTTTTTAGGTGAATTTTCCCTCCTGTAGGCCTAAATCTGCTTTTTTTATGCAATGATGAGAATAAATTAAGTTGTAACAACTATTCAACACGCTCAAATCTATCATCTAGGTTTCGCTGCCGGAAAATAGGTTCGCACCTATAAGCTAACCTATAGTCGGACATGGAGGCTGCGCGATAATTGTTAAAATGGCTTTCGAAAGCGGAAGAGAATGGCCGAAAAAAAACAGTAAACGTGCATTCGGAAACGGAAGAAAAAACTGCATGGATAGCGTAGGACTGAACGAAGAATACTCATAATAATGATGGTGCAACACTTTAACTAATTCTTGAAATAGTAATGTTTTTTCTGTTGAAGATCATCGCTTTTTCGTCAATTATGGAGAGAAAGTCTGTCTAGTCAGGTGATAATGGAATTAATTTCAATGTGGGTGGCACACAGCTGCTCGAAAAACAGAAATGAGTGCTCGTTAGAAAATCCTGAAAAATGCGCTCATTGTGTGCTGTATATTATACTTTGACCGAATCGAATGATTCGAAAAATCATTCGACCGAAAAAGTCGACTTCGAATTATTCGAAAACTCGAATATTCGAAAAAGGCAAAATCCCGAATTATTCGAAAAGTCGAATATTCGAAAAGTTTGAAATCCCGAATTATTCGATAAGTCGAATATTCGAAAATCTACGAAAACATTCGAATGAATTCGATAGTCGACTTTTTCGAGTGAATTGTTTCTGCAGAACATTTCATTGACCCACGAGCAGGTTGCGCGCCAAAGAAGCACATTGACGCAAGTCGTAGATGTGTTTGGAAATCAAGGTAGAGCGAAACTATCAATGATGACTCACTCATGTGGCACGCGACTCGTGAGGGATCTTTCATAGTCCTCACCGTAAGGTCTAGTGCATACTTGCGTCGCGGCGACGATGTCGCGGTGTAGGAACTGGTACAACCCGTCGCGCACAGCGCAGCACTCAATCGCGCCTAACTCTGACAGCCACGCGGCGAATCCCTCAGACAAAAACTCTCTCCACGCCCCGCTGAAGAGCCGGCGTCGCCAACGGGTTTAGTGGCCGTGGAGCCCAAAATCCGAAGTTTTGTCGCCCGCGGTATCGGCCTACTTGGCCGTGGTAGTGACTGCAGTGAGCGAGCAGTTGCTTCGTACCCGGGCGACGAGCCCCTCTGAATTTATTTTTTTCCAAAAACATACACAACCACCTGTGCACAACGTAGCTAACACACCGACTTGCGACGCGGCCGGCACGCCAACGCGCAGCGCTGCTAGTGTTCCGAGAAACAACTGGGGCCGCCAGCGGTTGAGCGGGGCTTTCAATGGTCAGGCGGGCCAAGCACCTCAAACTTGAGTAACTAAACCGACGGCACTGCAGTCGTCTGAGTCCTGGCTCAGAAGCGCAGCGTATGTTTTCTTTGGAAATTAGAGTCTTGGGCGTCGACCCTCTTTTGGGTTCACGCTTTGCCCGTGATAGGCGCCACACCGCCCTTAGCCCCGCGATAGGCACGCTCTCGTGTCAGGAGGGCAAGCACATGCCTATAGCGTGTCTCTGGAAAAACGGGCAGATCGGAGTGGGCGTCGAGCTCTTTTTTGTCTGAGCCAGTAGGAGCGGTCTCATACAAAAACCCGCTCCACGCCCCGCTAAAGAGCCGGCGTCGCCAACGAGATAGAGGCCGTGGAGTCCAAAATCCGAAGTTTTCTTGTCCGCGGTAGTGGCCTCCGCGAGCGCGGTAAAGACTGTAGTGGGTGAGCAGCTGCTTCGAGCCCGGGCGAAAAGCCTTTCTGGGTAAAAAATTTTCCATGAAAATACACACGCACCGGTGCGCAACGCGGCCGGCATGCCAAATCGCAAAGCGGCCACTGCGCCTAGCATCAACGAGGGCGCTAGCTGTTGAGCGGGGCCTCAAGCGGCCAAGCGGGGTCATGTACCTCAAACTTGGGTAATTAAACCGGCGACACTCGACCATTTGTTGCTCAATTCGTTGATATTTGGTTGCTAAATAAAAAAAAACGACACAGAACGCCGTTTTGCAGAAAAAGAATGCTCGATATATATCTTATACAACAGCCGTCCTGCGGCCTCGGCCCGGCTAATGCCACCGACCGTTGTGCTCGGGAAATGCCTCCAGATTCACTATTTATCTCTTTCGGAAGAATTCCCTGCGCCTCATTCGATCGAATTTTCATTCTAGGCGTTGCTATTTCTCATGTAGTCAGAAACAAGACAAGATTTCAACTTCTGAAAGGGTTGCGATGGTTGCTTCGTTCGGTGTTAGGGGGTCCGGATCTAAGCTTTTTTCACCCTGGACAGGTGAGAAAAACAAGCAGTATTGACAAAAGAAGTATTGGTCAATTCTGACCTTAACGTGTAGTTTGACAAATAAGGGTAAGTGTTTAGGTCGGTGTTCAGTCAGATTGTTCATAAACAATGGAATGGTCAAAAGTCATATAAAGCATTATAAGAAAGGTTCTCAGAAAGATGAAATTCCAGACTCATAGATATACAGGTTTTCCAACACCCTGAATACTCCTTCTCAAGGGCGACCCCAGCGTGCGGTCGATTTCACCGAGCTCTCTCCCGCACATCAGTTTTCGACTCGATAACAACTACTTACGAGCTACTATTTCGTCCTAATTCGTCAGTATACCTTCACTCGGCTCACTGTTCGTCTATCTGGTATTTACCTGCACCACGACACTTCACGCTCTCGTTCTGGTGTCTCATGACAACAAGGTTCGACTTGGAACTAGCTCAGATCTTGGTGTTCTACGTCGATAACTCTGCGAGTACCCAAGTGGCGGGATGCGATCCAAACTGGAAGTATTGCCACTAGATAAGGTCTATTAGTTTTGGTTTTTCTTCATATCTGCTCCACTGTTTGGTCAATTATGGACACTCCTCTGCGCCCTCGAATTGTTCAGGATCATCGCAAAAAACCGCTGCGCCTCGATCAGTCATCTACTACAATCGATAGCGACAACAAATTATTGTTGGAAGATGAAACTTTGCCACGCCATCTCCGCACGGTTATTTCGGTTCTCTTAGAAGATCAAAAACAGGTGATCTCTGCACTATCTCGTAATCGTGAGTTAGAAGATGAAATTATTTCATTAAAAGCTGAGAATGAGAAACTCAAAAAATCTATTAACACTCATCATATGGATACTCCTTCTCTAGCTTCTAATGAAACTATTGCCGATTCTCGTGCCTCATCGCCTTTATTATCTATGTCCAGTTCATTTGAAGAAAAGGAGCGAAATCGCTCAGTAGTTCTCATAGGCTTGCCTGAAAGTCAGTCCGTATTACCTACTTTGCGTGCTTGGGACGATTATTTATCCGTTTACCATCTCCTTGATTTTCTGAAGATCCAATGTTTGCCGGTATCCGTTTTCCGCATGGGCCGTTTTAATTCCAAGTTCCCCAGGCTGTTGAAAATTGTATTTCCTTCATCTCATTTTGCCGCTCGTGTATTACGCTTCTCTACGAATCTCAAGCACTATAGGATTCCTCAACTATAAATCCGGCCTTCCTTATCCAAGGAGGCAAGGAATCAGGCCCGTGCTGAGAGAGTAGCTAGGCGTAGTTGTTCGAACATCATCCAGCCTGTTGCTGACCATAGTGTTACTACTGCCCGCTCGCAGGATCTTTGCTCTCCTCAAAATTGTAACCAAGATATTTCGTCCAATATCATCTCTGAACTCTCATGGCTCTGACAGTTTGAATGCTTTTGATCCAGTTCAAATTTGTAACCAGGGAAACTAGTGGAGCATCCCCGGTCTGTTTCTTCTCTGAACTTTTTTTATGCTAACATAAGGTCTCTTCCTCGGAACAGCGTTTATGTCAATAAGGTTTTGAGTAATCATTACGACATTCTGGGGTTTTCCGAGACGTGGCAAAAATCCCAACACACTGCGGCTTCAATTCTTACGGATTTGCATAAAGAATACGATATGTGGCGATGCGATAGACCAAAAAGAGCTGGTGGGGGAGTTATGATCTTAATTCAAAATAGACTTGCGAGTACCCTAATCCATTCTGAGTCCGTCGCTAATTCATATGAATTGGTTGCTGTCGATATACTGCAGAATCTCTCTGCATTCAGAACAATTTTGGTGTATAGAGCCCCGAATTGCAATGCTGAGGCAAATAACCAACTCATTGGGCTGCTAAGTGATCTGGTTTCTTGTGAATTCCCTGCCATTATCATGGGTGATTTTAACATGCCAGGTATTGATTGGTGCTCAAGCGATATCGAATGTCCACAACAGTTTTCTTGTTTCGTGGAAATGCTCAATTCTCATGGCCTAATCCAACTTGTTCTTGAACCAACCAGGGAAACTAACATTTTGGATCTACTTTTCTCAAATGATCCTTCTCTAGTTAGCGAAGTTTCAATTGCTGATCCAGTTGGACTTAGCGATCATAATAGTGTCATTTTTAAGGTCCGGTGTTCCGCTTAGCTGCCGATTCCTGTGTATTTCCAAGATTTTTCCCGATGCGATTACCTAGGAATTTGCGGTTATCTCAGTCAAATACACTGGTTAGACTCTTTCAATTCGCTTATGACGGTCAACGAAAGATACGAACTGTTCATAGAAGTACTTCAAGAAGCTATCTCAATTTTTGTTCCGTGGAAACTAGGCAGCTCACATGGATACCAGCACTTGACCACTTATTTGCAAAACATGGTACAACATCGCGTTTGCTTATTCCGTCTTGCGAGAAATACGGGGTCATGAGGTGGCCATAGAAGCTATACAGCGTCCTTCGTGGAGAAACTTCGTAAATTCAATCGAAATATAGAGAAGAGATTAATCGAAACTGGTAATAGGAGAGGATTCTGTAGATTGTTGAATCACAGGCTTTCCACATCTCGTATTGTTAGCCTTGAAGTGGACGAACGTATCGTATTCAAAGAACCCGAAAAAGCTAATTCACTAGCAAAAGAGTTTCTAAAATCGTTTGTGGATGACAATCATTCCTTTCCAAGCTTCAATGTCACTGTTGATCACTCGATGGATCTCTTTCCGGCTTTTACTCCAGCCCAAGTCTATGAAGCCATAATCAAATATCCCAAGTCCTATTCCCATACTTCAGATAATGCACCGTTTTCGTTTATCTAAAACATCGCCCACGTCATTGCCAGCCCCCTTGCTTATATTTTTAACAAACCTTTGGTGCACGGTGAAATTCCCTCTCGATGGAAGCACAGTTTTGTCACTCCAATGCTAAAAAAGCCACCATCGAATAAATGTGAGAATTACAGACCAGTGAGCATAACGTCGAACCTGTGTTGAATTTTTGAAAAGCTACTCAAGCCTTACCTAAACGAACATCTCGAGAGAAATTCTCTAATACCTCCAGAACAACATGGCTTCGTCAAAGGGAGATCGACAGAGACCAATGTGCTTGAAAGTCTAAATGACTGGACTCTGCTGTTGGACGAAAAACGGAGTTGTGACGTTATAATTTTTGATTTTCACAAAGCTTTCGATCGTGTTAGCCACGAAAAAATTGATCTAAAGCTTCGAGTTAATGAAATTTCATCCTATTATTGTCCGGTGGATTGCAAACTTTCTTGCGGGCCGAACATTCCAGGTTCGAGTCGGGAAAAGTTTGTCTGAATCCTTTTCGATTTCGAGTGGCGTCCCCCAGGGCAGCGTGCTATCTCCGCTTCTATTCATCGTCTACATAGCAGACCTTCCATCACAATCACAGGCGGATGGAATCAAATGTAAAATCTATGCAGACGATGGCAAGATCCATCGTGAAGTTTCCTCGATAGAGGACATCACTCTGATCCAGCGTGCCATTGATAGAATGTCACTTTGGTCCAAGGAGTGGCAGTTAAGCCTATCCCCCGCAAAAAGCATCCACATGCGACTTGGTTCTTTGGAAGACAATACTATTTACAATATCGAGGGATCTCCAATTATCCGCGCTAATAAAGTGAAGGATCTAGGGTTCACTCACAACAACAACCTTGACTTTTCTGAAGATTTGACCGCAATATCAAGGTATGCCTTGGGAAGAACTTTTCAAATTTTTAAAGGGCTGGCAACACGAAACAAGGAAACTCTATTATTAGCGTACACCACTTACAATACCCGCGCTAAGCTTTGTAAAAACGGGGAGCATCTGGCAAACTTGGCAAAAAAGCGTCCGATGCATGTAACTTTGTTGAATAAAGACTTTTTCGAATTCCGAAAACTCTATCATATTCACAGATTAAATTGCTACCTAATCATGTCTTTTGAGTGCCGAAGTTCCCTAAGAGCACTTCGTTTTCGAGGGAAATAGTTTTTGCAATCCTTTTTCAAAAAACGTCGCGCGCGGCGAATGCGGCGAAACTTTGAGCAGTATTTGTACAAGTAATGGAAGAGCAATCTGTATGTTTTCTTCAAAAATTAGGTGCAGGTGAGAGAATCTCAAGGTTTGTTCAGGTTGAATTTTCGAAATCCCTAATTAAAGACCCTTGAGAACTTCTTGAAAAGTCGGAGTTTTGTTGCGAAATCCACGGACTCATAAATGAAGGATTTCAAAATTTCAACCTAAACAAACCTTGAGATTCTCCCACCTGCACCTAATTTTTGAAGAAAACATACAGATTGCTCTTCCATTACTTGTACAAATACTGCTCAAAGTTTCGCCGCATTCGCCGCGCGCGACGTTTTTTGAAAAAGGATTGCAAAAACTATTTCCCTCAAAAACGAAGTGCTCTTAGGGAACTTCGGCACTCAAGTGACATGATTAGGTAGCAATTTGATCTGTTGAAATGATAGAATTTTCAGAATTCAAAAAAGTCTTCATTCAACAAAGTTGCATGCATAGGACGCTTTTTTGCCAAGTTTGCCAGATGCTCCCCGTTTTTACAAAACTTAGCGCGGGTATTGTACGTGCGACCAATAGTTGAATCAGGAACCTCCGTCTTCAATCCATCCAAAAAAAAGGATATAGAGATTCTTGAGAAGGTGCAAAATAACTACACAAGAAAAATCTTCGTTAGAATTGGAAAGTCCCTTGTATTCTACAACGCCTAGTGCGTGCTCCAGGAACAAATACCTCGGCATTCCTTCATTAGAAACTCGAAGGGCCTTGTTCGATGTAAGCATGGTGCATAAGATTCTTAATGGTGCAGTCAAAATAAGAGTGACCAATTTTTTCTCCTGGGTCCCTTCCATTACTCGAAGCGAGAAAAACAAGATCACTTTCCGGAGAGCCAAAACTTCGTTGCGTGGTAAATTCTTTACAAACCGAGCGGGCTCTGCATACTTGAAGTTGACGAAGTCGGAACTGTCGCCACTATCACAACTCTCTTTTAGGCGCAAATTCGCTACACTATTATTGAAGCCGTAGCCTGTATTTCTTTGGTCTTGTACCCGGTTATCTCGTACCCTCATCTAGATTATATGTGTTCCTGACGCTTTTTTTGTGTTTGTTCTATAACGTTCGCCTTATGTGACGTAATAAACTAAACTAAACTAAACTAAGCTAGTGGCAGTGAAAACCGCGAAGCGTTACGCCGGAAAGCGGTATCGTTAAAAAGTGAGGTGTTTATAAAAAGGAAATGCACTGTATAGCCAACCGTTTCTTGAATAGTTTGTTCGCTTCCCTATTCGACAGTTTAGTTCAATCCCAAAAGAAAGATAGAATACGTTAGCTGAAGTGATGTAGCCTTTTTCTCGAAAGTAGTGACTTACTCGAAAAGTCGAATGGAAAAATTCGAAAAATTATTCGACAGTCGATTGAAAAAGTCGACTTTTTATTCGAAAAGTCGAATATTCGAAAAAGGCAAAATCCCGAATTATTCGAGAACTCGAATATTCGAAAAGTTCAAAATCCCGAATTAGTCGAAAAGTCGAATATTCGAAAAGCTCAAAATCACGAATTATTCGAAAAGTCGAATATTCGAAAAAAAATCTGAAAATGTAAAAGTATACTGTATATTTTAACTTTTTTCAGCATCGTACTCGGCTTCCATGGAACTGTTTTTCGAGGAGGTTATAGCGAGGACCAAAAGAGACAAAAGACCAGATGGTGGTCGAGGTGGGTATCATTTCATGTTTTTCAATCACCTTTTGGCCAGAGTTGTACTTTTCCGCTGCATCACCGATACCCGTTGCAGTGAACCGCCGGATATTTTACTGCGTTAGGCGCTATTCATATTAGTCAACACCAGCGCGGCAGGCAAGTCACGCGCTGGTGGGGTGCTGGAGCATGAATACTTTTTAAGGCGCGTGCCGCGCTTGCGGAGACTATGAATACTCCAACGGCGACGCAATCAATAAGGCGAATCTTTCCAAACAAGCAAAATCTGTACACGCGCAGAGGATAGTGCTGTAATCAATTACCAAGAAACGGAAGAAATTGATGATAACTTAACAAAGGAAATGATGAAAAAGTCGTTGCGGCCGTCGCCGCCATGACAGAGCGGACGTCACGCGCAGGCAAGGCGTCGGGCCATTTATACACTTGAACCTTAAACCTTTGTTCTGTACCCAGTATTTTTTCTATACCTTAATGGTTTTAATTTCAGAAAGAATCGTCTCGACCAGATCAGCCATATTCTCTTATCAGCTAAATGGCCATTGTGTCCTCTGTGGCAGTTCCCTCAGAGTTTCCCGAGAAATGTACTGAGCATGAGTTTTTTTCATCCGAGCGCGCCACGCGCGTGCCGCTCTGGCGTTGAGCAGTATGAATAGCGCGTTATGAAAAGCGTGCGACTTGTACGCCACTCGAGAACCTGCGTCGAAGTATAACTCAGACCTTTTTCTATACTTCTTATGTAGAAGACTATCTGCCTTCTACTTACCCAATCGTTTAAAGGTTCTCGTCATAAGCCTATCACTGGAAGAAGTCGCCCATCGGCAGGTTTTGGTGGACATTTGATACGATGCAGGACCTCTGTTGATTATGATGCTCCTCCAATGACTGTAGCGTTTTGTGAATCGGGAATCGCAGGCAAGTTCGCTTTACTCTTCGCATATCTGTGTTTGAATCACATGACTTTTTTAGGATCAAGCAATTCGAACAAAACTGTCCCGATCAATGTTTCAAATTTTGCGAATTCTACTGTACTCCGGGGATTTATTGGCAAATTATCTCATCGAATCTGCGATTGTGAACTATGATGAGTCTGGTATGGGGTTCATAATTAAACCTAAATAGTTTATTTTTTGTTTTGTTTCCAAATTTTCGCGTTTTTAGGAACTTCTGTTGGTAGAGGTGGCATTTGTGCGCGTGGCTATGATGCAGTGAAGGATTTTGAACATGTTGCACCTGACGGAAAGGTGAGCAATTTGTTTAACGTAGCTTTCGTTTCAAACCTTCGAAAAAAAACTTTTATTCACTTTTAACGTTTAAAATCTATTAATCATCGTTTGGTCAGCTTTTCAATTTTGGATGCCCACTGGGAGAATTCCTTTTGAACGCGCTATCTCAAAGCTGATGGATCAGGATCGAGCAGACTATTGCCCCACACAAGCCTGTAAAGATCAAAATCTACGGATCCACCCCCGATCTACAGTACCCCTGCTCTTGGCGGGACCAACGTATTGGTGGCGCACATGCGACTGTAAAGGTCTGCAGTCGCACCGGTCGCCGAGCGTAAGCCTTGACGCGGCGACAAACAAGTTTATTGCATCACCCAGCGCTGGTCGTCGCTGCGAGTCAACTCTGCAGACCCCTTTAGGCTTCATATCGTGCTCACGCGACCATGGATTCATAATCCAAACGGTCTCGCAAAGAACAGGGGTATTTAAGAGCGGGAATAGACCTGTAAATTGTGACCGTCACTGGTTTGTGACATGAACGGTGTATAAAAGTCAAGAAGAAATATTAAGGTTGACTTTTTTACGACTTTCCGCCACACGTTGTTTAGCTAGACAACCGCCGCTGGACCCTGGAGGAGGGTCGCAGGATGCTTTTCGGTTCGATAGGAGATTGTGTTGGATCGAGGTGGGGGTGTAGAAGGTTCCTTTGTTTCCTCTGTGATGCGCTCTGGTTTACCATGATTTAGGCCTAGTTTGCTGAACGTTAGGTTTACTAGGTTGATCCATGGATTCTGAATCTTTTAATTAAGGCTGTTCTACGTGCATATGAGGACTTCTTGCTGTCTAGCACCATCCTGCGCCTTTTGATGATGTCTCTAGGGTTTCGTTTAAATTGAATCGAGGACAACGCCACATACTTGAAGATCTAAACCTCATCATGAAGAGGGCTCATTACCTCTCTTCCATCTAGGGGCGGCATGCATGATTGCAGCGAAGGAGGTCAGGGAGCCGCTCCGCGTGCTATGCGCGCAGCGTCGAGCCACGGGACGGCCCGAAGTTCATGGCGTCTATTGATGTGCCGTGGACGTAAACCCACAGCAGAGCCTACGCGCGCACTTTTTGTCATCACAGCCGATTTTATCATTCCGACCATGTATGGCACCCTTTCGCTTCCCATCTTTGGATGATTCGAGTTTTCATTGTCCTCACAAATCCTCGGGATCGAATTTCGGATGACAAAAAGTGCGCGCGTAGGCTCTGCTGTGGGTAGTGCATTTACGTCCGCTGCACATCAGTACACACCATGAACTTCGGGGCCGTCCCGTGGCTCGACGCTGCGCGCATAGCACGCGGAGCGGCTCCCTGACCTCCTTCGCTGCGTTCATGCATGCCGCCCCAGGAATTGAGAATTAGGAATGAGTTCATAATCTGTATGGACGAAACCTGGATCTACGACTGCATGGTAAAAGAGAGGGGCTGGAATGACACCTCAATGCCTCGCTCTGTAACATCTGCGATGATGGAGCAATACTCCTGTGGTAAAACCGCCGCAAAGAAGCAAACGAGGCGAAATGGCAGAGAAAGGTGTTCATCCGAATCGCACCTGGGTGATCCTTAGCGGAACACGGCTAACCAGCGAAGACTACCATAAGGACATGAATGCCCCAGTTTTCGAAGAATACTGGAAGAATCGATCCCTCACATGAGGGAGTTCGCTGCAGGTCGGAGTGTCACATTGGTAATGGATAGCGCTCCATACCACTCGAGACAGCTGGAAAAGGTTAACCATCCTTCCTCCTCTCAGCCTGCTCCGCCAGTGCAGAACCCATGGGTTAAGAGGGTGAGGTGTATCTGTACTTTGTATCAGTCTCGAGAAGCTTTGAAAAGAGTATTAATATCTCAGATGCCTACGAAATCTTCAACAAAGGAAGAAGTTAGGAGTTACCTGGCCTCCAATGGTGTACACGTCGCAGTGAACAGCACGAAGAAGGACCTCTTGGCCGAGGTTGCTCTTCGCATCAGCATCACACTAGATTTGGTTTCACTCGAGTGTGCGGCGAGAGGGCGAGAAAATATCAATGCATTTCTTCCATCTGCTTACCTGCTTGCGCGCTTACCATGTTTGAAGCATTGGACACGCTGTAAAAATGCACGCGGGCAAGAAAGCAGAGGAAAAAATGGCATGGACACTAAGCGCTTGCACTCAGGTATTTTCTTACAGTTCGATGAATTCGTTGTCAGCAGAGGGCCTCACGCTATTCGACGTTACGCTGTCGACGAATACTATGCGGAGCAAGAAGTGAAGCTCATAAGGCTTTCGCCTTTCCACTGCTTTTTCAATCCAGTGGAATCGCTCTGGTCACAGCTGAAGCAGTCACTCAAGAAGCAGGGAAAAGCGGCAGAGAAGCTAGAGACGGTAACTTTTTATTTGGCCGTCAATATATGGGCTGTGCAGAACTTTTTGGACGGTGAACCTCGCGCATTTATTGGAGCTTCCATCCGAAAGTTTTCTTTGAGGAGCTTTCGAGTGGCGGGTAAACATTTTACACTATCTGCTTCAGGTGCGGGCGAGGACAATGGCTTGGATGGAACACGTCCCAGCGAATATGTGTGAAGCCTGGTTCCGTGAAGTTTTGACAGAAGAAGGGGCGCGGGCAAAGTCCCAGGCAGACATGAGTGCCGCCCTTGCTGCGGACCAGATGGAAGACGAAGTTTTTTCTGAGAGCGACGCTGTACATAGTGAAAACAGTGGTCATAACGCGTCAGACATAGACTCTGACATTTGATTAAATTTTAATGCACAAAGTGTAATGAATTTATTTGTAAAAACTATATTAACTCTTACAATACTAAGAATCTCCACGCTATTTCACCCGAGGCTAAGACTTCTATGAGGTGTCGTCGAACTTCCCATTAGCCATGGATATGAAGGGACAACGGCGGAATACATATTCCGATTCAGACACGTTGAGAACACAGTCTGAAAGAAGAACACTCGAAATAGTCGAATCTGAGGAATTTCAACACAGCAGAGTCAAGCACGCCGACGTCTGAAGCCTGAAAAGTCATGCACAATAGTCGCATGCCCAAGTCTGACCGATGCGACAAGCATCAGTTCTCAGGCAACTTTCGGCCCGAGCCGCCTGACAGCTCTGCTCGTGTTTTCCCAATATATGGGCCACTGCTGTTGCTGTCCGGGCGAACTGGAGCTCGGACAGCAACAGCGGTGGTACGGAGAATGCGAGAACGAGCCAAAGAGCAAAGTGGCTCCGATTCCGACGAAACTGATTCTCAATTAGTAAGTTTTCTCAATGAATAAATTTTGTTTTTCTTTAGAAATCAAATGGAAGCTTCCAGAATGGTTTCAACATGTTTCTTGAGACCAAAATATAGAATTTTCGTATTGAAAACCGAATTTCCAATCAAAAATTTAAAAAAATAGAAACTAGTGAGATTTTTTTTGGAATGAACGTTATTATTTACTGGATGAAGCGAAAACGAAATAAACCGAACAGTTGTCTAATGCAAACACCAGAACAATCTTGAATGAATTCGCTTATTTTCGATACAAACTCGACATTGCGGAGTGATTTTCCAACATGCAAGCCTAAAAAATAGCTTCCTTTAGAAGTCAAAGCTCGAGCTCATTGAAATTTCGGTGCTAGGGGACATTTGGTCATCGCACGTGGACACGCCCGTTTTTCCGTTCCGTCGCTATATTTGAGCAGCAACCCGGGGTTCCCTCCCTCTTCCAAACCAGGAGAGTCGCTGCGGCGCGGAAAAAAGGGCGTGTTCACATGCGCTGGCAAAGTGCCCCCCTAGCTGCGATAGCATCGAAATTTTGCATCCCCCCCCAATCATAATGCAGTACAATATCACTGCCACGGATAACGGTGATGCTGCGGACAGCACAAATCTGGTGAAAAGGTAATTGAAAAACATGAGATAAACCCACCACGATCACCATCTGGCCTTTTCTTTCTTTTGGTCCTCGTTATAATCTCATCGAGAGACAATTCCATGAAAGCCAGGTTTAACGCTGAAAAAATCACAATTAATAGCACACAACGAGAGCATTTATTATGTATTTTACTAACATTTTTCGTCGTTTCTGGTTCTGTAACAACACTGTGCCACAAACTTCAAAACTAATCTTATGAACAACTGACTCGACTTGTTTGGCTATTGTCATTTTCCTCCCCAAAACAACATAAAAGTTGGTATTTAAGTCTTACTTATTTGGAAGTAGTTCTGGTCTTCCATTTCAGTATGCCTCGTTACTGTTTTTTTTTTCGACCATTTTCTTCCGTTTCAGAAAGCCATTCAAAACAATTCTAAAGCCTTTTACAACTAGATTCGTTTCCGTCGCTGCATAAAAAATCAGAATTAAGCTCACGGGACGTTAAATTCACATAAATAATAAATTCAACAACCAACAGAAAAAAGGGACCAAGCATCAAAGCCAAAAACTCACCTTTTATCCACCGATCAAAACAAAATCCGTGGATTTGGCCGATACGGTCGACGCGATACATTCTAAGATTAAAATTATAAAGCTATACAAAAAAAACTTCAAGCAGGATAAAGTTTACAAACCGGATTCAGTGAGAGAGCACGTTGCGAATGGAGATAAATTAATAATTGAAAATAGTTCTTGACGGCTTATAGCGAGGCAAAACGCTAAATTTCTTTTCTGAAAGAAAACTATTACGATTATAGGAACACAAAGAGGTACACTACATATAAAACGAAAAAGAACGAGGAAAAATAATACAGAATAACAAGAAAACTTTTTATTTATTTTTTTATTTAATAAATTCGTTGCTTAAGGCACACGCAATAGAAAAATAGGGATGCCTAGGACGTGAGTTGAAATACATGGAAAATCGAGTACATATTGGCATCACACATCTAGGAGCTCAAAAGCTTCTTCCCAGAAAGGCGTTTGAATTAGAACAGAACAGATGGAATAGGCAGCGGTGTGATATCAAGGTTAAGAGAAATGAGGATGGATCGGGCTGGATGAGGACGGCTCTCGTGTTGCCTTTTGGGGCTGCATATGAGATTTTTAGTGTGCTTCCCTGGTCCTAGAGGGATCTAGCTTGAAGAATTTTGAAATGTTTGTTTTCATAATGCCAGCCAGTATTTTGAAAACCGTGCAGGTATCATTGAGCTGTCAGCGAGATTCCAAGGAATAGAGTTCTAGTTCGCTATTCCTGGTCTCCGCGTTAGGTATTCTGTTGCGCGGCAAGATTTCAGGTCTAATATATATTCTACTTGTAAAGTTATTTTGAACTTTTTCCAGTTGCAAAATATCCTTTCGTTTTCGCTTTTGTAAGCTTTTAACAGCATATTCTTGTTCCTGACAGATAACGCCTTTAAAATAAGATTAGCCTTCGAGGAAGCTTTACTGCGCAAGAATTTAAAATGATCAGAAAAATCAAGTCTGTTATTGTAGTAAAAGCCCAGATCCCTAATAGAGGACACGAAAGTAAGAAAATGACCATAAATATTGTAGGTGCATGGCAAGTTGGACAGTCCTGTTCTGATCAAAACTGTCTTTGAAAAAATGAATTGAAAAAAAAATGAAAAAACATCGAGAAACTACCATTGAGTGGAAACTCGCCCGAGCGGCCAAGTTCAACGTCCTGATAATGGATCAAAACTACGATTGAAATTGCGATTTCGTTTGTAAGACATGTTCTCTACACCCCTTCTAAGTCCTGATCAATTAGAAATAAAGAAAACTCAGGTTCGGTGCGAATGTTTCGAAGGTAGAAAATGGCCGTGGACGAGTTCTCACGCGGCCAGAGAATCCCATCGATCGCCCAGCCCCAGCAGCGCAATTGTTCCACGCACCGAGTTGGCGCCAGTGCAAGACTACACCGTCGGTGGAACGCATTCTCTTCCGGTTCCATGGCGACGGTATTTGACTCGCCCCGGAATAACATCAAGCTAATTGCGTTGCCCAGGCTGACCTCTTCACCACTAATTCCAGTACATCCTCCTGCTCTATCAGATCACAGAAAACTTGTATTTATTTTCGAGTTCCTCTAAATCACTCTGGCAAAACAAAAGGTTAAGGCAAAACTGCTAAATGCAGGGTGTTCCATAATAATGGGCGCCCAGATCTCGTCGTGTTTTTTAAACACGAAATCAGATTTCAAGAGAAACAAAGGTGGATCCGTTTATTGATACTGTTGTGAACAAAAAACAACGACTAGATCTCGAAATGTCCGCCATCTACTCTAACACAAGCACGAAGACGGCTTCGGAATGCATCGCAGCAGTCTCGCAGGTAGTCGTCATCCATTTCGTCCCAGGCTTTCCGAAGTGCAGCTTTTAGGGAGTACACATTTGTGTAACGAGATTTACAGACATTCGATTCAACCACCGACCACACTGAGAAGTCCAGTGGATTCAAATCCGGTGAGTAGGAAGCAGGACTGTGCGTAACTGAATTTTGTAATTTCGTAAATCGTAAATCGTAATTTTTGAAATTCCTCGTAATTCGTAAATCGTAATTCGTAAATCGTAACTGATAATGAGTAATAAGCCCACACATGACCCAAACCTCATTCGATGTGGAAACACTGTAGCATTTCAGTGCCGAGGTGTTTCCATATCGAAGGTTGAAGGTTGGGTTTCAAATAGACATTTTTTGAGCAGCACTTGAATAAATGTTCAGTACACACACGTGGGATAGGAGCAACTTTAATAGATAAAATGGGAACTCTAAGTTTATTTAAGTACCACACCTGTGCCAGGTTTCGCCCAACTTTTGAATACGAAAGCAATGTGAATCATCGCTCTACCAAACAGTTCAGTCGTAGGCAAGGAGGGCAACACTGTGATGAGGAAAAAAATTTACGGTTGGATGGTTTTAGCCTTAACCTTTTGAGAAAGGATGCTTGGATAAGGTGGCCATCCCAAAGAGGATATACATTAGCAAAACCTCTTTTTGACGCAGAAAATGAGTCTGCCCTCTATATTTGTAAGCGTTGCTCTGAACGGAGTTATAAGCGTTCCTCCACATAAGCGTAGGTTTGTTGGGGTGGAGACGGTGGTCTGAGTGGTGAAGGTTGATTAGGATTCTGAAATGCAAAATGGTGAAAAAACCCTCAAGATCTGTGTTTTCAAAAATTAGGTTCTTCATCTTCTTTTCTATTGCGTTCATGATTCGCTCCTCATTATCCAAACATTTGAGAGACTCTGCAGCCATAATTTCTTCGAAATGTTTCAAACCAAATTTTGAAATTACCACCTCTCCTCTCGTAGCCTCTGGAGATAGACATCAAAGGTTATTTTGTGAGTCCCAGTAGAAATCTTCGTCGAATAATGTTTTCAGGTTGGAAAAATAATTTCCCGATTCTCCGGCAGATTTGAATTCACGAAGTTCCACTTTTTTGCTTGTATATTTTTAACCGCTAAAGAAGGATGCGTGGGGAAGGTTGTTTTTGAAATCTCCGCAAAATTCTGCAATGAAGTGTATATTGGGTTCCACCCTTTATTTGCTCCATGAGCCAGCCAGGCCCTTAGAGCCGAGCCCCATATTTACTGTCTATTTATTTCGGAATGGACAGTTGCAGACGACCACTTTCTCCTTCTTCTTTGCAGCCGCGAAGAGAGTAATCGCTATAGGTACAGAAACTGGGCGACCAGCTTCGGATTCGTCCAAAGGTCTACTGTAGTCAGTGTTGTGTGGTTTTTTGGGAGGTTGAATAAGTGTAGGGTATTGTGGCCAGGACCACCACAGTCCGGGCAAACTTCGGGAGTGCTACTGTCGATCCTGTTCACGTAGGAGTTCAGAAACGTTGAAGGCCCACAGCGCAACGAGGCTAGAGTGCCCACAGCGCAACGAGGGGTCTACTAAGTTGAGACTCAGACTCAGAAACTTGAGAAAAAAACCCAGAATAGTATTAACTGCCGCTCTTTCCAGATACCCTCGAACGAACTGGGTATGCTCCTCGCTCAACAGATGTAGGCTTTCTTTTTGTGAATCGTGCCACCTCTGCAGGTTGACTTTATCTGGAACATCGACAAAAGGTTTTCTGATGCCTCTCTCTCTCAGGCTCAAGTACTCTCCAAGATGGGTGGTTGGGCTGCTTGACGATGTTAATATACAGCTGCTGGGCCTTGAGCTGACAGTGCTCCTTTACTGGTGGCATCCGTGTCTCGGCGTGTAAATGCTCGATCGGTGAACTCGTAGCACACTCGGTGGCGATCGGCAGAGCAGCGTTTTGTACACACTGCATCTTAGTCCAGGATGAGCCCGACACTAAGTGCTGCCAAACCGGTGCCGCATACTCCAGGACGGGCTGCAGTATATCCTTATACGTGGTCAGAATAGTTTCCTTACTGCTGCCTCATGATGTACCTCCCAGCGCCCTTAGCACATTGAGCTTACCTTTTACAATTGCTTGCTTTTGCTCGGTGTTCTTGTGAAACGTCAGCGACGGATCGAGTATAAGGCCGAGTAGTTTGACGAAGCGAGCAGCAGGCAGGCGATCTCCACCCCAGGTGGCATCGGGACCTGCGCTGTGCTCTTTGTGGTCCGTTGTGAAAACTGATACTGAAGACTTGGCGGGTGAGACCCTGTGCTTCTTGTTATCGAAATAGCTTTTCAAATCAATCAGGTACTCGTTGATCTTGCTTTAGAAGTTTATAGAGAGCTAGAAGATAGTGGTGCTGGGACGAATTTCAATCATGTCAGGACCTCGCGGCCACAGCATGATTCTGTTTGCAGTACGTGTTGCAACAACGGTTGTCTGCAACTGCGAACCGAAATTTCGGTTCGATATAAACTGCAGCTCCACCAAAGGTCTGCGTCTCTGGTGGTCATCATGTTTCAAGAGCATTACATGGAAGTAAATAGCTGTGAAGCTACCGACCTGGCTCGGCTTGGGGCAAGGAAAGGTTGGAACCAAATAATAAGTTTGGGTCCGTCAGAGTGAGAAGGGGAGCGATTGGTCATACCTGAAGCTCGTTATCAACAATTATAGTTCTCCATGACTGACCTACTGCTGACTTCGACCGGCCGGGCATGCAAGGGTACGGGTTCACCGAAAATTGAAATTTTGAAGAGTAATCAAATATTAGGAGTGTGTTGAATTTAAAAAATGTTGAAGCTGTGTTGTATTGAAAGTGTTGAATTCATATTTGTACTAGACCGCAGATTTGCATTGCTCATTTAAAGGCAGTGTCCACGATAAATTTCGTCGTCGGTTTCGGGCCAGAAATCGAAAGTTTAGGGTCTCATTGGAACAGTGGGGTCGAAAGAACGAAAGAAAACGAGCCCGAAAGAGCTTCATACGGCTCCGAAGTCCGCTCGCGCTGACCCTTCCGCTCGCGGTCGAGTTTTCCGACGAACAGTTTGGTCCGCTTCTACATTAGCGTTGGAGCGCGAGCGCGGCTGAGTTTTATCATTGGGGCGCATTTACGCACGCTGTCTAATTCAGGCCCATACCCGCGCAACTCATCCACCGTTGAAATGTGGCTTACAAGAAGAAGAGCTGATTTTGGATGTCTCGCAGCGTTTGTCATGATTCTTTCTTCACTGATGAAACAGTCAGACTCTAAACCCTAGGTTTCTAGTGGAAACTCGAAAACGATTTTTATCGTGGACACTGCCGTTAACCGCGTTTTCACGTATTATTACGATTTGTTACGATTCGTTACGATTTTGGTCCCAAATTTCGTAAAACGTAAATCGTAAAAAATTTGCCGAAAACGCCCGTAATTCGTAAATCGTAAACCATAATTCGTAATTACGCACAGCCCTGGTAGGAAGGGCAATCTTCGTACGCTATGATGTCAGGAAGTTCGCGACCGCACCACTCTTGAACCGACTTAGACTTGCGAGCGGGCGCGGAGTCTAGGTGGAAGCACCATAGTCCGCTGCCGAAAAGGGAGATGGACCAGGGCTTAAAGATATCCTCGAGGATTGTTTTGTTGTAAACTTCCGAGTTTATTTTGACTCCGGAATCCACAAAAACGAGAAGAGTTTGCCATCGCTCGTGATGCCTCCCCAAACAATAACAGAAGCTGGATGAGCCGTGCTTCCGGCGATTTTTCCTTTCGAAACAGTAGCCTCGGTGCTTTTGGCAACAACTCGATCGTTTTGGCTGTTCAAAACCGGCCTCACCGTAAAAATTTTTTCATCTGATAAAACGATGGCGCGGTGCGAGACTCCGATGAAATGGTGCAAGAGCTTCTTGCATTTGGCCACTCTTCTCAGCTTGTTGTCACTAGAGATCTAATGAGCCCTCTTCATATGATACAAGCGGAGATTCAACTTCTCTCTGACGATCCTCCACATACTTGTCGCCGAAACTTCCATTTTATTAGCCATCTTCCTCATTGATCGTCGCGGGTTGCGATCGACTCTGTTTCGAACCTTCTTCAGATTCCCCGAGGTGCCTACACTAACCTTTCTGCCTCTTCCGACTCTGTCCGATAGTGTTCCAATCTGTTCGAAACGGTTGATTGCTTTCTGGACGGTTCTTATGTGCACAGAGAGTGAATCACAACAATGCTTCTTGTCGTGTGTCCTGCGTTGTGCAATCGAATGATTGCGGTGCGCATCGAATGAGCCCTCATTGTGCGAACTTAAAGGCAGTGCTCACGATGATTCTCGTTTCCAAATTTTCCACTCAAAACAATGCGTTGGCTACCAAGTGTCACCAAACTCACGAAGAAACGGCGAGAAACGCACTAATTCGTCTTATTTCAGTGACATAATTCTATGGCCTGGACTAGTTGTCCGATTGGATGAACATGTTCACGGGGGGTTGTCACCGGTAAAAAAAGGGGCTAATCAAAAATGGAAGAATATTTCGGGCAAAACAGTATTAGTTAGGCCCCGAAGGAAAGAACGGAGCAACACAGAATGGAGAATTGCAAAAGACGGGTCCACAAAAGATTTCATTGTCACAACGAACAGTTCCATTGATACTTAAGAGGCGGGCTGATACTTGAGGATTTCGTGCCCTTCTGGTGTGTTTTTCTTGGTTTCTTCGTCATTTCAGTTCTACTCAGGGGCAAAACGATCGGGAACGACCGATTTAGCGATTAATCTCAAAATCGGAGATTATCGTGAACACTGCCTTTAAAACAACAATATAAGCAAAATAGTGAAGAAAACACGAAGATAACATACGAAGGAACACAAAAATGCGGAAAGACCAGAAACTAGATGCAGAAAACCACGGTAGAGGAGAACCGAACAAGCGAGCCCATAATTATGGAACACCCTGTATGTGGATGAAAGTTTCATTTTTTTCCTCCCTCAGCTACCTGCTACAGACTCAATGCTTACCCGAGAGAACAGCGTACGGATAAATTTTTTTTGTTTGTCACGGTTCAAGACTTGGCCAAGAACTAGTGCTATAACTTCCGGGATCTTCTCTATTCCAGTTCGCACCCACAATGTTCCCTTTCATTTGTTGATCATGTTGTATTTGTTGATGTTATAGCGTTTTTAGAATAACCTTAGCCGCTTTTTTATTTCACTGTGAAGTGTTGAGCACCTTAATTGCACATAATAAATAAATATACACAGGTACTTGTAGCTGTGTTTATTTGCTGTATTCATCTATATATTAAATGTTGTGAACAATTGAATTATCTGTGAGAGTTTGCTGGCCGTGGGTGGTGTTAAATGGCCTCGATGAGGATTTTTTTTGTTTTTCATTATGCTATTTGAAAGTCTCATGGTTTGTGTCGTGTATTCTGGGATTCATAATTGGCAAGCTTAGCTGTCAGGCAGTTCAAAAACCGATAATATTGGGAGAAAATAACCTAGAAAAAAATCTACCCTCAAAACGAGTCCAAACCGTCCATGGATGCTCAACAATTACAGATAACTACTGACAAGTTCTTCAGATAAAGCACTGACAATAGAAGTGCGAGAGGGAAATAATATAGATGAATAAGAAGAATAAATTCCTCCGAATGTCACAAAGTGATCCAAAGAATTAATTTAAAAAAATGAATTCTCCTAAGAAATAGAAAATCTTCCGCGAGCGAATCGCCTTCTAGGCAGTCGATAATGAAGGTAAGCTACCTAAAAGACCAGAACTATTAAAAAATCTAAAACAACGGGAAGAAACCGAGGCATTTGTGTGAAAGAACTTGAAGCAGTCGCTGCGACCGGTCGCGTCGCCGCGCTGTGCACGACGACGCAATCTGACAGTGCCAGCCGCTTAATCGCGCGATTGGGCGACTTTCCCAGCGATCTTGTCGGAAAGGCCTGCGACCTCATCGCGCTACGCGACCAGATCGATACGCAGAGTTTTCATTCCGTCGCGTCGCACAGCAATAAAACTCTGAAAGAGGCCTAAAGTGAGCTCCTTCAAGCGAAATTCTCGCTTGAAAAAGAATGGCGCTCTGGAATGGACCAGGCGGATGGCCGTGCGGTGTTGGCGGCATCTACCGGCAACGGGGTTTCTATCGCGCCTGGCGATCTACCGTCGCAGCCTAGTCCATTCACCAGTCTAAACTGGGGTGGTAGTAAATGGTGTGTTAACCGCGAATAAACCGCCACCTCCAAGCCGCCAACATACCGCGAATTAAATGCAGTAGAGCCGCCAAATTAACACGAACAAACCGTCACCTCCTGGCCGGCTACGAGCCGCGACATAGGTGCCACGGTTTGTTGCCGGTTTAACGAAAGCTGCCCTCTGCTTACAAATACATTATGCGTGGCCTTCGTCCGCATGAGTATTTTCTACACTTGGACACGAACGACGTTTACGGTGGAAAGACGAGGGATCGGAAAGATTATACAAGTAATGCTATTTACTTTATTTCCTGAAGAGCATTCAAAGGGAACTTTGTAATATTTCACTTGTTCGAAACACGATCAGAAAGCAATTTTTTAAATTTTCCTTGAAAATCCTAATTCTCGTAATTTTTATGAGCTCCGTGAGTTTTCAGGACAACTCTCGAAAAGACATGTTAGGTTAATCATTGGCCCAATCAATCAAATGCGTGTGATCTGACAGAAGTTTGCATTTGTAGTAACTTTGTTAAAGTTTTTTTTTTTCGAACAAAAGTTTTTTTGAAAAACAAAAAACTTCTCCAAAGGAAATTTCGAGCGAACGAAAATTTGAAAATTTCTGGACAAATTATTTACAAGTTATTCTTGGAAAGGTAACGCTAGGTGCGAAAAAGACATTCCGAAACTCGTCGAGTAATGCACAAATTCAAAAAATGTCCTGCATTCAACTGAAATGGATAGTTAAAAACCTATAAGAATGATGATAAACTAGATAGTCTATTTTCGTTCTTGAAAATAAATTCAAGTGTTTTTTTTTGGAAGCGTGCAACTGAAGTCTGGCGTCCGAGATTGGGGTAATGGTGTGGTTTCGGTCATTGATGCAGTTGATTTGTGAAGTGTTTGCCGTCTTCTCAAAATGAAACTAATCCCCCGCCCGCAGTTAGTGCTGAAAATATATAGAAACACTTTTACACACTCATATGCGCATCATGCAAGGAAAAGATTTTGTGCACATATTTCAAGGTAAGAATTTGAAACACTTCAAGTGACTCTACCAATACACCAAAGCAAGTGCGTCGCGGACCCTCAAGAAAAAAGAGGCCACGATGGCACTGATCTGGCAATGAAAGAGTAGTATTCGAATCTTAAAGAAAAAGGAGAACAAATACAGTTGGTTTTAGAAACAAGTTCGCATTTCTTTCCCACAAAACTCGCCCGATACGCCCCGACTAATGGTGATTAAACATTACTAAAGTCGCTTGGAAAATTTTCATTTTTTTGCACTAAAAAGTTATGGAAATCCTTCCAAAAAGCGAGAAAACAATTATTTCTTTACACACCCATTAAAGCCTAGGATAAGCAATGAATTGTGAAGAGGAAAATAACCTGAAAACAGCAAAGCGCAAGAAATTCAGAGCGAAAATAGAAAAAAAGGAGAGAAGCGTCGGCGCTCGCCGAAAAATTAACAGCTGATTGGGAGGAATTGATTAGTGCCACCAAAGAAGACGGCCAACGTGTTTCAGCAGTGATACGTGCTTTGTTCTTGATCCCTCATCGCCCGTTTCCCTGGCGGAAGCCGTTAAAAGACTATCCCTTGAGACACCTTTCAGTTTTGAAGATAGGCTGACGTCCTGAATCAAAATGGCTAACAGTGCTATCAAACTTCCTCAACCCTCTGCATGAATTTAACTCGTACTTGCCCAGAGTATAGATGGTCAAAACTGTTCCTACTGTATCTTGCTAACCGCATCCAAAAACTCCTCGGGAGGAGTTTTTCGTTAACCGCCAGTTCCTCTCGCATTTCAGCACTATTTCCGTGCTGTCTGCGAGAGTACGTTAAACGCGAACTTACGGCGAGGATGCCACATGTCGGAATTTTAGAGAAAAAACAGACCTGAAAACGTTTTGGAATCGCTATTTTTCGTAACAAAGGTTACAATTGTCGCTTTTTCGAGGCGTTTTCATTAAAAGTGTAACAAATGCCTACCACTGAGGGATGTTAGGGTGGAACTAGAGCGAATCCTCTCGCAACTATTACGAGTCCTGCTCTGATTCTGTTGTGGTTAAACTCGCGTTCAACGCGAACTTAACGCCTGTTAAATCGCGTTTAACACCCCCAATTACTACCACCCCTGATTACGTGGACTCTATGTGTAGAAACCGAGCCCGAGAGATCAAAGAAGAGGAAAAGACCATTTCTTCCTAAAGGAAGCGTCCACGATAAAATCAGTCACCAAGTTTTTACCCGAAATCGAAAGGTCCGAGTTCAATTTTACCAGTAAATTGGAACAAGCACAGAAGAGCCTTATACGGTCCTAAACTTGAGTGTTCCGCTCACACAACACCCACTCCTTTTACTCGCCTCTGATCCGTAAATAACTGGAAAACCCATCCTAAGGAAACAGCATACATTCAGGGGGCTATAGTCCACTCCATTCGACTTAGCTTACCACATTTGATGACCGATTTCCTTCTCAAACTAAAACTTTGAGTTGGACAACTTTATCGGTAGCCTTTGATGGAGTGGGCGTTGCGTGAGCGGAACACTCAAATTAGGGCCGTACTCTGAGAGTTTAGGCCAAGCAAGGGCCACGAAATAGCCGCGAAATGCCTGTTTGCCGCGTAGTAGCCTAGAAATAGCAGCCAAATAATGCGCGCCGCGAAATAGCCGAGAAATGATTCTCTCCAGGTAGAAATACGGCGCAATCCAGAGGCGTGATTTAGATGGCAGCGCCTCCGTCGGTTCAAGCCTCTGGAGGCCCCGCCCAACCGCTGGCGGCCCCAGATGGTGGCTCAGCGAACCGGCGATGGTTGCGTCTTGGTTACCTTTGTTTGCTTCTAGTTATTTCTCGCGTATATCTCGGATACTTCTCGGCTACTTTTTGTTCGTTCCGTCAGAAGCCGAGAGTGAGCCGCGAAATAGCCACCTAGGAGCCGCTGCGGAGCCTGGTTGGCTATTTCGCGGCCAAAACTCTCAGAGTATAGGGCTCATTCGTGCTCACTTTAACCTGCTTTTTCAACGTTTCTGGTTAAATAAGGCTCGAACCTCTTGACTTCCGGCAAAAACTCGGAGACTTATTTTATCATGGACACTGCCTTTAAAGGCAGTGTTTACAATGGAATGAATGAGCGCGCTGGCTGTTCATTGATTTCGATTATAAAATATGATAAGGAATTGTCAAGATATCCCACAGGCTAGGAGAAGGTACGGTGTCGTCTATCCTTATTTGTAATTGAAGATAATGTACAGCCATCACGCCTATTCATTTTATCGTGAGCATTGCCTTCAAAAAAATTAGCGTGGTTAGTAAGTACGACTAGGGAGGATAAAACCTCAGATGGCACTCTCCCTTTCACCCTCGGCTTTGCACCAATTGTTAATCAGATCAACCAAACCCGACCAATTAGGTTCACGTGTAAAAAGTGACTAATGGGAGCAGGATGCGTACGTGAGATTTAGAAACCCCTGCCAAATTAGTTTTTTTCACTCACGGGGACGTGGAAAAATTGCGTTTGTTCTGTATCCTGAGATAGCTCACTTTCACCTGACGATTGATCACGGAGTCATAAAAAAAAACAAAATCACTATGAACGCAACATGCATGTGTGCATTTCCATCAAGTAATCTTATCTGCTTTGAAATGTATTACTCGGTTTGTTTGAAGCTTTCCAATCCCTTGAGGCAAGAATTTATGACTGGTGCTAATTCATTTGCCCTTCCATTCAACCGACTCTTTATAGGATGGAATGGTTTCAATGGAAGGTGCTACTTATGAAACGATAGACTTCAGTCTGCGTGAAATTCGACCTTATAATTAAGGGATCTTCTCATAACCCAGAGGCAGGGAAGCCTCTTCGCCAATGTGGCGTGGTTGGGGTTCTCACTGCGAAACTTGAGGAAATCCGGCATAATCAAGAAATGTTTACACCAATCTAGAAGTAATCCAGCAGAATTTTTGGGTCAGAGATTCACTTTTTCTGCGAAATCACTTGATCCAAGAAATATTCACTCTGTCCCCAAACTTTAGCAGCAAACTCGCATGTGATTAATCATCAGTCAAAAAATGCCTCCAACTCTTCAATATTTTATTGTATTCCAAAAAGGAATGATTTTTTGCTCCCTTCGATTTTTTTTCTCGGAACCTACGTGAAGGATGCCCGACAAAGATGACCACGAACAAATCGACGGGTGAAATATTGCAACATGATCGTCGTCAAACGTTGTGGAATTCCCGATTCCGGAATGCTCTTCTCTTCAGTAGGTGGATGGCGCTCGCCTTTTGCAAGTTTCAGTTTTTCGGCGCGTGTACGCGGACAGCGCGATCCGCTCTGACGCATTGTCCCACAGAGCGGAAAAAACTGCTAGGTTCGGTTCGCCGACGATTTCGATATATAAGAACCTTCTCGGCCACCTAATAAAGCTCATTCATTATCTGCCCGAAGGTGTCCACATCAGACGGTGTTTCCATTTAGTTTTCGCGAAATCTCAACTACCATTAGCGCGGATGACCTTTGTCACCTTCCACTCAGATTTTTATCTGCATCAATTTCAGATGTCGGTGATGGGCGCCACCTCGGGCGCTCTGCTCTTCTCCGGGGCTACACTAGTTGTTTCTCTATTCGCTGCCGCTGCCATATACGGCCAGGTAAACTCCATCTGGAGCGAACTGGACGCTGAGATGACCAACTTTAAGGTTTGCTACAGTTTTCCTTAGTTTTCAATTTCGCAGTTAGTTATTGATTTTTTTTTTCAGTCAAAAATTTGAGTCTGTCTATATAACACATTTGATCATCTTTAGACACCAGCATTCCACTGTTTTACTTGATTAGATGATAAGACCAAAATCCGTAGCAATACGATCCAAGTTTTTTGACTTTGGAGCTACCCCATTGGGCCTAGGGGTCGCATGGAGTTTATCATGTGAAGTGCAAATTAAAACTCTGTAGTATGGTCCATGTGTCACGTATATTCACTCATATTTTACAGATTGTAATATTTTCTTAGCACACCTTGCCATCATATGCACAATAGAGTGTGGACCGAACATTTTTTATTCGAATATTCAGTCAACACTCTATGGCACATATGTTCCAGCGCTGATGGCAAGGTTCATTCGAGTATTCGAATATTCGATTGTATGAATATTCAAATATTCAAAAAGTGTATTATTCGTGTTATTCGGTTAGCAGATTATTCGAGAACTGATTTATTGAATTATTCGTTTATTCGAATATTCAGAAGAAAAAATAATCGATGCAACACTCCAATGTACAGTGCCATACAGATTTTTTTGCACAAACGGTGTTTTGCGGTGTTTTTTTTTGCGGGCAGAATGCTCCGCATCGCCATATTTTGTCTTAAAGTGGTCCGAATCTGTCATGTCTTGACCTGTGGGGAATTCGAAAAAAGGATTCACATTTTTAACCAAATATCTTAGTCATAAAGCCTTTTTCCAATCATTGCATTTTTTTTCACTGAGAGGAGCACGAAAATTCTTAGAAAACTCAGTTCCTGAACTTTGAAGTGTATTCTGGCGAGGCAGGGCTTCGTGCGCGAAAAAAAAAACCCGCATTTCCTAAAATATCTTATGGCATATGTGTGATTATTATTAAGGCCAATATCAACAGCCCTCATATGGCCGGGACCAATAGTGTTCTTTTTCGTAAGAGGGCACAGACTTGCCTACATGGAAATTCATTCTAGCGAAGTTCAAAACTAGCGAAATGGTATACTTTGCAGGGGTGTCCATGTGACCTGTAATAATGATTGTTAATTTCTCTCGCCCTCGGAAATTGATCACTTAGGCCCCGGTCATAGTTGCTCGAAGGCATGAAGGACATGAATTAGGATGGATGAAAAGAAAACACCCGGAGTGACCGGCCCGAGCGATATGCACACGATATGAGGTACACACAGTTCGGGTAAGCAGAAAGGGGTTAGCTGCGGACACCTCAGCAGACTGCGCTGCGTCATGTACGCCTACGAGAAATGTGGTGATCGATGGGCGCTCGCGACAGGTGCGCGCTCTGCTGAGTGGCCCGCAGTTGTCCCTTTCGCGTATACACCCACCATACGAAATGAGTGACATACCCTGTCCCAAACGAGATGACAAGCGAAGAGCCCAAAGAAGCAGCGCTCCCTCTGCTGCGTGTCTGACATTTCTCGATTACAGTGAGGTGTCGCGCACGCAAATCGCGCAGCATGTCTTACCGTAATCCAAAAACAGAGTTCAACGAGTTTTTCACACTCATTTCTTGTTTTCACATACTTCGATATTCTTTTGGTTTCCTTTCGTACAAAATGCTCGTGATACACTCTAGATGCAGATACTCTCCTTTACGTGGCAGTTAAAGTGTTTCAGGATGGAAGGAGAACGTGAAAAACTCGTTAAAGTCTGTTTTTAGATTACGGTAATACATGCTGCGTGCTTTGCGCCTTACCGTAGTTCAAAAATGTCAGAGACGCAGAGGGAGCGCTGCTTCGTTGGACTCTTTGCATGCCATATCGTTTGGGACAGGGTATACCGCTGATTTTATTCCACGTATTTCGTACATATCGACCGCGTCGGCAATGACAGGTTACGACCAACTATGACTGAGGTCTTTCGACCAACTATGACCGAGGCCTAGGCAACCGTTGGTGCTTCGGTGTTAAGTGTGCAACTTGCGGTGATTTCTACTGTACTCCTTTATTTTGATATATCTATTCACTCAATGTCGGTTTTTCCATTTTTTATCGGTCGAGGGGGTAGACGCAGTGCAGCCTCCTGAATTCTTTTGAAACACTCCCAACAGATTTTTCTAGTTTTTTTTTTGTCATTTTATAATCCTTCACATGTCAGCTCTCAATCCCCTGTGGAGAAGCCGACAAAATATCCATTGTGGGGTCAGCTTCTGAAACAAAAGCGGTGAAGGACTATTAAGACGCCCTTGTGGAGGCAGTGTAGTGCAACCAATTCAGGGGGCCTCCTAAACAGGCAGCAGCGACCGTGCATCCACATGGTTTCTAGCACTGATTACGCAGGAAGTTGGCAAGTTGAAACCTGTTGAAACTCGTAGAGCATTCCCACTGGCAGAACAATGAGATGGAACACGAATGGATAGGCAGTCGCTCCTGCCTGTTTAGGTTTTCTCCCAATTCAGCTACACTGAGATGGTCGATATGGGGTCAGTTACCGAGTGGGAACTTGAGCGCAGTGAGATTCGACAATGTATGATCGTTATCCTTTGGAATATTGCGATAAGCAAAATAAGGCTCTCAAGGCCGCTATCGCAGATCACGGAGAAAATCCATAGCGTGCTTTTGGGTGATAGAGAGGAGCTGATTAAAATGGGAGAAGTGGGGGCTATCATTGGAAGGTACCTTACCTGGCTCCCGTTTCTTTGAATCACACTACAATCAGCAGAGGGACGTCGTCCAAAAGCGGTGCTTAGAGTTTTCGTCCTATTTTCTCGCCCTCTCCCCCACTGTTTGCTGCCTTAAAACTTCCACGCAGTGCTTTCGAAACATTCTGCACTCGAGTTGTAAGAGTAGAGAGCGCTATAAATAAACAGGAGAGGTGTAATGTGCTAACGCTTGCGATAGCAACGTTCACTTTGTTAACTAGAATAAAACGGCTCCCAGACTCGTGAAAGTTTGAGTTTTCCATACAGTTCGAAGGCTTTCTTGGCCACCGAAACATCGGGTAAAAATCGCCCGAATCGTGAATGTGCCGAACAAGCTACTGGTTTAGACCTAGGCGAGAAAAAATTCGGCTCATGAGCGAAAAACAACAAACTGTCCCAGCAAGCCTTTGCGGTCTTCACCCAGGTGCTACAATTTTCGTCTAAATCCTTAGAAGTAGCTCCCTCGACGACGCAGGGTCACAATATGACATATTGAAAGGCAGACTGCCTATCAAGGTGAGGAAGCTGAAAGATGGCGAACAAAGGGTTATTGTCTAGCTGGTGAAATTTCCAGACGCTAGTCAAGCCTTTATAGAGTGCGCACTACCTATAGGTTAACACTTTCACTTTCAATGATGGATGCTTTCGACACTGGCAAAGAACTCAAATGTACGCGACAAAACTATGACTAACCGGCCATGTGATGACCGCGCTCTCGCACATCAAAGAATTATTATGTTTTTTCTATCCGTTATGGGGTCCTGAGGTCAGATCAACCCTCCCCCCCTTGCCACGGTTGAACCCCCACCAACAATGCGCTCTTCTTGGGGCCGTATGCAGGATTGGTAGACCCGTCATTTGTGAGTAACCAGAAGGGCGAGATAGAGGTAGAGAGCACAGAAAGTGCTGAGATTCTTAGTAAAATTTACCCTTCACCTCGTGTATGAATCCGGCCCTGATCCACACCACGGCAGAGTACTTCTGTGAGATGCATAAACAATTGATATCCAGAGATATAGGATCGCTGCGATGGCATGTTTCGAATGCAGATCGACGAGAGGCGCGATCTCAATCGATGCTCATGGTTGTTATCCCATGAGAAAACCTAAACAGGCAGCAGCGACCGTTCATCCATACGTATCCCACCACACTGTTTTGCCAGTGGAGATGTTCTACAAGTTCCTTCAAGTTTCAACGTGCCAACTTCTTGAGTATTCAGCGCGATGAACGGTGTGGATAAACGGTCGCTGCTGCCTGTTTAGGAGGGCCCTTATCCCATCGCATCGCGCTGCGATCGAACTCTGAAAGAGGCAATATCGAGCACGCGACGCGACTGCACGCAGCCTTCAAAGCTTGATTGCGTAGTATACTTGGGCCGAATCGAATGATCGAATCATCATCCGATTGAAAAAAGTCGACTTCGACTAAATCGACTAAGTCGACTATTCGAAAAGTGGAAATCCGGCTAAATCGAAAAGTCGATCATTCAAAAAAGGGCGATTTTCGGATAAGTCGAGAAGCCGATCATTCGAAAAGAGGCGATTTTCGGATAAGTCGAGAAGTCGATCATTCGAAAAAGGGCGATTTTCGGATAAGTCGAGAAGTCGATCATTCGAAAAAGGGCGATTTTCGGATAAGTCGAGAAGTCGATCATTCGAAAAAAGGCGATTCTCGGATAAGTCGAGAAGTCGATCATTCGGAAAAGGGCGATTTTCGGATAAGTCGAGAAGCCGATCATTCGAAAAAAGGCGATTTTCGGATAAGTCGAGAAGTCGATCATTCGAAAAAGGGCGATTTTCGGATAAGTCGAGAAGTCGATCATTCGAAAAAAGGCGATTTTCGGATAAGTCGAGAAGTCGATCATTCGAAAAAAGGCGATTTTCGGATAAGTCGAGAAGTCGATCATTCGAAAAAGGGCGATTTTCGGATAAGTCGAGAAGTCGATCATTCGAAAAAGGGCGATTTTCGGATAAGTCGAGAAGCCGATCATTCGAAAAAAGGCGATTTTCGGATAAGTCGAGAAGTCGATCATTCGAAAAAGGGCGATTTTCGGATAAGTCGAGAAGTCGATCATTCGAAAAAAGGCGATTCTCGGATAAGTCGAGAAGTCGATCATTCGAAAAAAGGCGATTTTCGGATAAGTCGAGAAGTCGATCATTCGAAAAAGGGCGATTTTCGGATAAGTCGTGAAGTCGATCATTCGAAAAGTGAAAATTCCGGCTAAGTCGAGAAGTCGATCATTCGAAAAAGGCGATTTTCGGATAAGTCGAGAAGTCGATCATTCGAAGGGCGATTTTCGGATAAGTCGAGAAGTCGATCATTCGAAAAGAGTAATATCCGACTTATTCGAAATTTTTGCCGCTTCCAAGAGTTGCTGGTGTTTTTGTTATCCGCAGATATTTCTCCGGATAATGGATCGATTCAGATATTACCGATTTTAAATTTCCCGGATATTGGTTCAATTCAGACAGTGCGTTTTTTCAAATTTTGGATAATGGATCGATTCAGATGATGCCCTTTTTTTCAATTATTCGGACACGGATATCCGGTCGGATAATTTCGGATAACTTCGGCTATTCTCGATGAACCAGGTACTCAAAGCAAGTCTCTGAAAACATTCATAATTGAAGAAACAGAAGTACTTCACTGCATTTTCAGCATGTTCGCATACGAACATCAATCCTCAGAAATAAAAATATGAAAACAAATCTTCAATTAATCTATCGTCGTTTGGAGGCACAGTGTCATCCGTACGCAGGTTTTTCAGAACAACTAGCAAGTAAAAAGTATGCAAAGCAACTATACAAAAAAAATCTACACTGAATAACTAGCCACTTGGTCATCTCACTTGACTACGCTCATTTTTCCGCGCCGCAACGACTCTTCCGCTTTCGGAAGTGGGAGAAAAACCCTGGGTTGATGTACTAAACAGAAAGCGGTACGGAAAAATGGGCGTGGCTCAGTGCAATTTCATCCCAATTTATCCGATTTTATCCCAAAAATTATCCGATTTTATCCGAAAATTATCCGATTTTATCCTAAATTTTACCCGAGTTTTATCCGAATTTTACCCGAATTTTTTACTCTTCGGATAATGGTTCGACTCAGATAGTGCCGATTTTAAATTACCCGGATATTGGTTCGATTCGAATATCCGGTCGGATATTCGAAAAGGAGTGATTCGGATACTAAGTATAGTTCCTGGTTACTGAGAAAGATATTGGAAATGCCAGCTACTCCATCTGGACACATTTTTCTAATTCGCGCGTAATCGATGCAGAATTTTTTCAGCCGCAGGCAAACATAATTGATGCCTTCTTTCTACTATCTAATTAGTTTTTTTCTCATTTCTACATGTGCGCAACGTTCAATGATTTTTATACTGAATTAAGAGCTCATAAGATTTTAAATAAAGGTGTCTGAGCGGAAATGACAATGGGGAAACTGCGGGCGAATTATGCTGATCATCGAGGAGGAAAATCGTCATATAATAGGGATGGTACGCGTAGAAAACCATAGGTTTTTTTCATATTCTGTATAGCTTGGCTTCTTTAGTGAAAGAAAATGTCGGACGAGTCCCTAAAAATCTTCATTCGTAAAGAAAAACCAGTTTGAATACACTGTAAAAATAACTTGAAGTTCACGCCAAAATCGTTTTTGAAGTTTTCCTGCATGTGGAGTTTGGGTCATAGTTGTTTTAGTGTTGTTGACAGTCCCATCAACATTCTATGAGAAGTGGTAGATGATGGACCAGAAGTGCTAGATGATCGACCCCATAGAAACTTTCAGCTGGCCGTAGCATTTGAAGGCAGTGTTCACGATGAATCTTATATTCGAGTTCGACTCAAAAATGGGGTTGTTCGGTCGTGAGCTATCCAATAGTGAATAAACAGCGGAGAAAAGCGCTCAGAAAAAGCTAAAATAGCTGTTTGTAACGTTCTGGGCATGGACGAGCTTATGGGCCCTGCTAGTTTCCGCAAGTGTGCGCTAATGGCAAAATGTGCGCGAATCGATCGGGCTGGACGTGACGGAGTTCTATGGCAATTTGCCATCGAAACCGTCCGCGGCGCCACGAGCTCTTCAGGACGGGGCGGGGGAGGGGGGCTAAGAGCAGGCGTACTTGGCTAACGAAATCTTTTCGCCGTCGTTTTTATCGATTTTTGGCCCGCTTTCGCTGTTTTTTTTTGAACCCTATTCCCTCAAGCATCTGCCAGCGTAGAATATTATACTAAAAATTTAAAAGCGAAATTCATCGTGAACACTGCTTTTAGAAGCTGAAATAGGCCTCGGCTGATATCTGAGCTAGGTATGGGGTGTCCGCTTGTGCGCTACATTGAGAATGTCGCGACGCATCTGCGTGCGCACGAGGAAAATCGGCCATTCTTATCAAAGCTCTGTTCATAAAGTCAGCGCAGATCGCACTAATGCCTTGCGCTCCCTGTTGTGCGGTAGCGCAAGCTCGGTGCCCGCATGTTATAAGACGTGGCACCTAGTTTACACTAACCGTCGATAGGAACCGCCAAGTATTAGCACGATCCGAGCAGACTGTACACTCGTGGCCCCATACCTCGGTAAATTTAGGAGACTCGCTTTAGTTCCCAAGGGTTACTTCCCCGCCGTTGTTCCCCCGGACAATAGCCGTTAGACCCTGAAGCCAGCTTCCAAAATTATCGATTCTTTCATTTTTATTCAAAGACTTACCTAAGTCGCAAATAATTTCCAGTGAATCCTTTCAACTTTTTTTGTGCTTAAGCTATTCTTTTTTTCGCATTCCGATTTCATAAATATGTGGAAAAAATTGTAATGGCGCTGTTGCGGGAACGAAAAAGTCAATTAGGCTGTCACCTCTTCATGTACCGTCCGAATGGCTGAATGGAAGGGTAGATAATTTTTTATGTCGATTGAAAAAGTCGACTTTTTATTCGAGAAGTCGATCATTCGAAAAAGTGGGATTTTCGACTTATCCGAAAAAGTCGATCATTCGAAAAGTGGAAATTCCGGCTAAATCGGAAAGTCGATCATTCGGAAAAGTCAAATTTTCGACTTATTCGAAAAGTCGATCATTCGAAAAAATTTCCAATTTGCCCAAGTATATTGCAAAGCCCACTACGGCTGTGTCAGAGTCTACATCGTCTTAATTCATGTTTTCGAGAAGGTAAACTCTCAATGAAGGAATCAGGACTCCGCAAATATCTTAATTCGTAGAGGAAAATCAGTTTCGGAACACTACGGCAGTGCATTCGATGTATGCGTCATGAAATTTCGTGTTTTTTCCCTGCAGCAAAACATTCTATTCCAAAACGATTGATGTAAGGGATTCCGTTTTTTTGACACTAGAGCCAGGTTTTTTGCATACCCTGATGTCACATCTTCAGTGTATCTAGCTTTGCTAATGATCTCATCCTGGCCCACCGTTTGAGGTGAGCATGGAAAACCGAATATGACTCTAAATTCAAGACACTCTTAAAGAGCTCTTAATTCTGGTCAACGACCAGTCGCGGCCGTCGGTCACAGCGAAAGATAACTGTTGATAGCTATGTTTAGGTCAATTGTATACTTTGTCGCTGGCATGAGCGACAGTCGTGACATTTAGCACAAATCATGGCGGGACCAGCATAGGAGGAATAGTACCGTCGTAGGAACAGTTGTCGCGTGCCCGTCCCAGCGATGTGTCACGGAGGGCTGACATACTGCTAAAGTGCCGATGCTTGTCGTTGCCACTGTCGCTGTCGCTGTGCAGCGCACTGGGACAGCAACAGATTCAAATGGCAGGAGCTCCGCGACATGCGGTCGCTGTCGCCGTGAAGAGCGACGAGCCCAAATTACCGAGATTTCTAGAAATGCCTGTTCTGTCAACTTTAATTTTGCTTCTAAAGTAATCTCTTAGCACTTCTGGAGACTACTGACTACTTTAACAGCAGAATAAAAGGCGGATAAATAATCACTTGTGGGAGTCTCGTTAATTAGAAGGCCGGCCGACACTTGTAATCACCCGGTATACCTTGTTTTTGAGCGTTTTTCCGGCAAACTTCCAGGTTTTTTCACTTATTGCTACTTTTGTGATGATCAAATCTATGTCCTAACGGAGAGAGCTCAAAAATCGATTTTATCACGAGCCCTTCCCTAAAAAAAATTGCGTTGAAGGTCTTATTATTGGCCACAGTGAGTCTTTTCTTCAACACTGAAACAATGTTGAACACTAAATTTCAACCCCTGAATAGCAGTGTGAATGAAAACCTTTTTCTTCAGGTGCTCACCGATGATCTCTGGACTGACATGATTGGCCTGGGTGCTGGCACTCCTTCGAACAGAATCAGACGTCAGAGCTATGGAGGATACGGCGCTAGTGGCGTAGCTGCTCCAGCTGATGCAGGTGCTCTCAGAAACCCCTCGACAGCCTACGCCAGCAACGCGAGTCCAATCGGTAGATGCCAGTGTTCTTTCGAGAACAACTGTCCACCTGGAGCTCCTGGAGGAAACGGATCACCTGGAGTAGACGGACTGGACGGTCTTGATGGAGTTAATGGATTCGATGGTCTCGACGCTGAAGATGTATCCAACGAGGCTCCTCAGGGATGCTTCACCTGCCCACAAGGGCTTCCCGGACCACAAGGACCGGCTGGACCACCAGGAATTCGAGGAATGCGCGGAGCAAAGGGACAGCCTGGTATGCCCGGAAGAGATGGGAACCCTGGAATGCCAGGTTAGTTGATTTTGTGGCTTGGAGAATCTTGGTTGTATGGTAGCAATACGGTTTCTCAAGGAGAAATGGGCCCACCTGGACCACCTGGAACTGATGGCGAACCTGGAAAGCCTGGAGACAAAGGAGACGATGCTGAAAGGCCAATTGGGCGAGTTGGATCTCGCGGTCCCCCCGGTGAACAGGGCCCAGAAGGTCCCGAAGGGTCACCGGGTAGAGATGCATATCCCGGTCAACCCGGTCCTGTTGGAGAACCTGGAGTTCCAGGATATCAGGTAAGGAATAAGCTCGTTGTCAGCTCATTTCGCTAAAGGAAACAATTCGATGATCCAATCTGGGTTGTTCTAGGGCGCTGCTGGACCAGATGGTGAGGAAGGACCACAAGGACCTGCCGGTAATCCTGGCAAGGACGCTGAATATTGCAAGTGCCCCGATCGAGATGCCGAACGCGACGTCGGTCTGCACCACAGTGGATATAGAAGGAAGAAGCACCGCAAGCACTAGCCGTTCTCTTAATGCTCCTCAATAAATATTCGCTAGAAACTGTTGTCCTTAGGAGCCATTTAATGTTTTTCCGCAGTTTATTTTTCAGTTTAATGACAGCATACAAGCTCAAATAAAAAAGTTGAAACATCTACATTACTGTTTGTTCGAATACGGTCATTTCGTTAGTTTTTGAAGCTTCCAACGACGTAAGCGTTCTAGTACAAGCCAAAAAAGTCTATCAGCTTTGCTACCACATTCGCTTTACCGCTAGCTCCACTATTTTAACCGAGCGGGCGTGCTCCGGTGTGACTCGTCCTTTTTTCACTCCATAACGAAAACCCAATATATCTCTATTTGCATCCAGTTTTAGCCTGTTTTTTGTTAGATTCCCAAAGAACCAGCTGCAAACCTTCGATGCATGTCAAAAAATCGATACAATTTGAGCTTGTATGCAGCCTTTTACTAATTACACAAGGTGCGCTTTAAATATGGTGACAAGGTTCCAAATCTCATCGCGTCGGCATGTGTGTGTGCTTAATCGGCTTTTGTGGTCTGTTCTTTCCTATGAACCTCTCTCAAAACGGACGAAGTTTCGTTGCGTGAGATCGTTTTTGAAATCAATGATGGGCAGACACATGAGAGGTCCTCAATTTGTACGAAATGAATCGACTCGTGATCTTCTTTGATAATCTTTCCGACTTCCCGTGTCGTGTGCGAGCTAGAAAACTGCTCTAAGGGGGTCGTTTTAAAGCAGAAGGTATCTGCTTGGAAAGTTATTGCAGCTGAAGTCTTGAGACCCTCTATCAAAAGAAGGTGAGGGCTAGTTGCTGAATTCCATACGTTGACCCTGTCAATTTCAGCGCACCCACATTTTCGGTATTTTTTGCATTACCTGAAGAGATACAGCCTGTGAACTTCGTGGTCGAGTACGGAAGACTATTCTTCATCGAATTTCGTACTTCTAAATAATTTTCAAGAAAGTCGATAATCGATCGATTTTTGAGAAAAGTTGGTAATATGGGTACAGATCGATACAAACCTTGGGGAGCACGTATACTCCAAGATCGACGCCTGTGCGTCGTCAGGGAAACGAAAAAAAGTGGCAGGAATTCAGCTGTCACGAACACTGACCCGGGCCAAAAATGAATTTCAGCGATTTACCCTCGCGTTCTTTTAATAGCGGGTCCATGAACTTCAGCTTTGATACGATCTAGAACAGACACCCTCTGCTTGGAAATTACCCCACTGGATCAGTTCTTCACGGTCACATGGGGGGGACCAGCAACAATATCCGAAGACGACACAACTACGAGCTCTACTGTAAAAGATCGGGGACCCTTCAGGCTTTCGCTCACCAGCTCTTTCAAAAACCATTTTTCGCCTTGAAACTTTGTGCAGTTGGAGAGGATTGGTGAAGAGAACAGACCACAGAAGACGATTAGGCACACACTTATGCCGACGTGATGAGATTTGAAACCTTGTCGCCATATTAAGGCGTAGCCTGTAACACCGCCAGAAGTACAATTCTATGCTAACAGAGGGTTTTTCCCGCAACCCACGCTTTCGAGGCAACAATCGCGATGGGAAAAGGACGTGCAAAGGACGAATAATTGGATAGCCAATGACGCATTATTGAAGATGAAACTCAAAAAACTGCCAGAAGCAGCTGGAAGTCAGTGTTCACAATGATTTTTATTCTCGAGTATTCAGAGCGAAGCTTTACGCTGGCATATGGTGGAGGGAACGGCGTTGAAGAACAGCAAAAACTGGCCTGATTTCAAAGAAACCGCGAACAGACTACTTCGTTACCACGACACGCCCCGCTCCGGCCTTTTTGAGACGAATATGCGAAGCCGGGGAAGAATTCGATGTTGAATTGCCAAGCAACAACCAAGCCCGTTTTGATTTGCACTGGGCTTCCAAGGGTAGCATAACTTGCGTAGGTCTGTACGGTGGAAATAAAACACCATGTCTCCTACTAGTCAACGACGAGCTCAAGGCTTCTTTCAGAGTGCGATCGCTGTACGACGCGATGGCATGTTTTGAATACAGATCGACGGGCGACGCGATATCGATCGATGCTCATGACTATCACCCCATCGCGTCGCGCGCAGGGATGAGCGGAGTTCCGCGTTTCGCGTTCCGAAAACCGCAAACAGTGCTGCAGAATGCGAAAAAAATCGGGTCGTCTGTGAGGGAAAAAACGTAACATGATTTCTGAATTTTTCCGCGTTTCGCGTTCCGGAAACCGCATGTCCGCGCATTTTCAGGCGTTTCGCGCCCGATTTCCGAAACCCGCGAAAAAATTTTTTGCTCCGTAACCCAAAAACCGATTTCCGAATTTTCATATTTTTATTCCGCTCATCTCTGGTCGCTAGGCGATCGAACTGTGAAAGATGCCTAATGCGCCCGGTGCCCCGATGGTGCAGTTGAGGTGAAGGAAAATGTTCGGCGTGTGACGAGGACTCGAACTCCCGCTTCGAGTTTTTTTTTGTATATTTATAAAACTTTCATATTTTAATCGAAAGTCATATCCCGAATGTCATTTTGTCATTTTGCAATGCGGTATAGCAATATAGACAGTGGAATAGACTCGGGTACATGAGTTCCAAGGCTTTGTTACCCATGCGAAGTAGAATTTTTGACGACATCGCAAACACTATGTTGTGATTAAATGGATGACGATACGCAAACCGGTCAACAGTTGGTTCGCATGATCCCCTCATTACGTTCAGGCTAGAATCTTTTCAGACAAAAGTTAATTCCTCAGCGATTTTTCAAAGCATAAAACATGAACACGAGGGGATCGTTTTCAGTGACGTTGAAGACTGTGATAGATTACTGCTGTAGTGTTCTTTAAAACTTGAACTAATCGCCATATTTGTGTTCAGCTTCCCAACTAACCTCCCTACAACAACTTTAGGCGAAATTTTTCATCAGACCTCTCAAATCATACAAAAAGGGGAAAGAGGACTACTTAGGAACCAGAAGGGTGGATATTTCTGTCCGATCCTTGTCTGATACTTGGCTTAGGAGTTATTTGGGCAGCTGAACACGACTGTAATATCAGTAATCAGTTTTTCGGAACTTTTCGGTCGGTTAGGGTATTTAGCTAAATGACAATATACCAACTTTACCGTATTGTTCCAAGCTTTTAACTCCGTGAGATCAAGGTATCGCGGCGACATTTACGTGCTACATATTTTACCGTGCAAACAATGAACGCTCTAACAGGTTATTAGATCTTTCTCTTTTAAATCTACATCAGTTACACTTCCCTTGTTAGTCAAAAAGCGCTATCGGTTCCCCATTTTTAGACAAAACTGTACGCAAACGACATGTGCAGATAGAGAAATCCTCTAATAGCACGGGCTATAACAAAAGTCTGATCCAACTGACATGAAAGTGTAGAAAAATGGAGCTGAATGAGCAGATTCGGATCATGGAACAGCTCGTTCAAAACTGCAGAAGTGCGCTGAAGCTTATCTGCGCTCTGAAACTGAATCAATCCAGGTATGAGAGCCACCTTTATTCTGGTTGGTTTCAGACATTTTCCACCGCGCTTTTTCCATTCAACGGACAGTCAAAGGATGGCGACCCCATTTTCACGTTCCACCCGGAAGTATCCTATAATATATCGGGAACTCCTTTCTCGAGACAATTCATCGAGAAAAGGCAATTCCGAGATACGTGAGCCAATCCTTTTTCGAGACTCCACATAAAATCCTGACATAGTTGAAAGAGTCCATTTCTCCACAAAAATTCACTATTTACTCTAAAGTCGCTAAAATGTTGATTTTCTATAATAACGGAAAGATGAGGGCGGAAGAGTCAACCGCAGCAAAGGCAGAATCAGCCAAGAAAACCACCTATGGTTTTTTTTTTCATCGCAGTCCCAGGTTCGAGCAAAGTCTAGGTAAATGGCAAAGCCTGAGGTCTCAGTTTTGTCATTACAGCCCTGTGAAAACGGTTCTGTGGTCCGGAAGGCTGAGTCCTGAGCCAATCATTTAAAGGCAGTGGTCGCGCTTGAATATACTCGTCTTCTTTTCCTCTCTGAACCCTTTTCTGGGTATAGAGTCGTGGAACCTATAACAAAAAATCGCGAAAAAAACGCTGTTCTAGGCCAAACTTGAAGCCTAAACTTCCTTGTCTTTTGATGGGGACGAGCCCACCCCACATCATCGGCATCGATGATCTCTAGTATCAAGAACATCAGCTGGCTTGAACTTGAATTTCAATCAATGAACTTTTGGATTTATCTACACATCTGGTCAAAAACATTGGTTGAAGTGCTTGCTTTTATTGTTCAACTATTTTAATAGGTAAATTTGCATTTATTTCTTCCTCTGGGTGTCAATGATTTTTGAATGCTTGGCATGAGACTGTGATCTTTCTGTGCACGTGTGCACAAACTGGAAATTTAGGGTCTTAATAATTCTAATTCTAGCCCGTTTTCCACCGCGCTACCTTCATAATTTTTGAGCTGTTTTATAGCTAAGCTAATTTTTGTAGTTTTTTTCTATAACGTTTTTCATCGTGACCACTGCCTTTAACATGGGCAACAAAAGCGCCGCGGCATACGCTGAAAATCCAGCGCTGAATACTGTTCAGCTCAGAAGATCCTGATAGCCCAGCATATGCATTGAAAGATCCCTATTTTCAAAGAATTTTCACAGAAGAAATACAAAAAAATAACTTACCTGCAAAGTTTAAAGCGACCCCATTTCCAACCATCAAATTTCGGAAGCTTGTTTGTCACACCAAATACGATAAATAGGCCTAAAAGCAGTGTTCACGGTAAGAACGTTCTTCGAATTTTCACCTGAAATCTATTGTACTGGGGTGCATTGCAACAATAATGACGAAAAAACCGCAGAAAGTGAGCTATAGATAGCCCTATACGGCCCTCAAACTTGTACCTGCTATGCCCTAACCGCCCACTTCACTGTTGGTCGTTGAGCGAGTGGGCTGTGCGGGCATTGCACAACCAAGTTTGAGGGCTGTATAGGGTTATCTATGGCTCATTTTTAGCCTCTCTTTCGCCATTCTTGTTGTGATGGATATTCGAAGGCTGCTTTTATCGTCAACACTGCCTTTAAGCAAAGGTAGTTGAATTTTCCGGAGCTTTCGAACGAGATTTTCCTCAAAATTCGAGAATTTCGTAATGCCTTTTAGCTATATTCCACAGCCTTGCGGGTCTACCTTTCAAAATAACGAAAAAATAAAATTCTCTCCACCAGAATCTACATTCATCATGTCGCAATCCACCCGCAATCCGCGATGGTACCGCGTTTCTTTCCACTTCGCCCACGAAAGTTATCTGACTTGGGCTTCCAGCCTGATACAGTGATTCACTAGTCTCTGGACCTGTATGTATGTATCAGCAGAGGCCGGATAACGCAGAGAGAGTAGTGGGCCTCAATCAACAAGCCAATCTACCTTCAGTTATAGAGGTTTGTGAGTTGTATAACAGTATCACATAGACGCGGGGGAGGTAGGATCAGCGGAAATCGAACGTGCCATCGCACGAATATGCCCCACGCCACTGCGCTCGACAGTAAGGCCCGTACAGTAAGTTATACACCAGCGGAATGAAAACGTCCCGCGATGACATTGCCACTGCTTGCTGCGTGGATCAGGGACTCGTCTGCAATGTTGCGTCTTTGACGTCTTTGACGCAATATTGCAGACTAAAAATTCACAGGCGCTTCAATTGTACTTTATCGATATTTCACGCCTCTATCACTTGTTTATTGCAGAAAGTCACCAGAGATCTATTACTCTTGTCATAACAGTGCTCGTTATATCACTTTTTTGATATTTTAACAAGTTTAGATCTGAAAAATTATCAGCTGATGGAAATTGGCAAATGTCCAACAGGGTAGGTCCCGCAAGGACATACCAGGCCGTCCAATAATTCCTGTCCGAAAATTTTCAAAATTCTATGATTTTCCTTGGAAGTGTTATAATATCAGGCAAGTGTAAGAACCTTCTAAAAGGTTCTTCAAAGTTCTACGGTAGAGGTTTATAAGGTGCAATCGCCACGTCTAGCTACCAGTACAAGCTGAAATGGACCAAGATCGAATTCGTACGTTTGTGTACTACGAGTGGCTGCTGGGCAACGACACGTGCACCGCGGTCGCCAACATCTGCAGAGCGTGCAAGGAGGATGCAGTGTCCCAAGGCACAGTCAGCAGCTGGTTCAATCGTTTCGAGAGCGGCGACACGAGCCTCGAGGACAGGGAGCACAGCGGGAGGCCTTCTACGATGGATGATGACGAAGTCCGTCGCTGTATCAAGGAGAAGCCGGAAGCCACCACCCGAGAACTGGCGACGACGCTCGGCTGCAGCAAGTCCACCATCCACAATCGACTCAACTTACTCGGCTACCACAAAGTTCTGGCCCGTTGGATCCCCCACCGTCTGACGGACGCCAACAAGCAGAGCCGCGTGACCGTCTGCCAGTCTCTCCTCCTTTGTCCGCATCGCAAGGAGTTTCTCGAGGACCTGGTCACTAGGGATGAGAGCTGGGTCCTCTACGACAACGTCGCCCGCCGTGCCGTCTGGATCCCGCGCGGAGAAGAGCCGCCGACGACGCCGAAAGCCGACCTGCACCCGCTGAAGATCATGCTCTGCTGCTGGTGGGACACCAAGGGCATGCTGTACTTCGAGCTGCTCCCGCAAGGCAGGACGGTCACCGCCTGCATCTACACCGATCAGCTCGAGAAACTAGCCGCCGCCATCCGAGAAAAGCGTCCCCGACGGGCCTCGGTCCACCTGCTGCACGACAACGCGCGCCCCCACGTGGCGAAGGAGACCCAGCAGAAGTTGGCGACGCTCGGCTGGGAGACGGTTGCCCATCCGCCGTGTTCCCAGGACCTCGCCCCCTCCGACTACCACTTGTTCCGCCCGCTGAAGCACCATTTGGCCGGGAGAAAATTCACCAACTACGACAACCTCAAATCCGACATCGCGGACTTCTTCGAGTCGCAGCCCCCGGAGTTCTGGGCGAAGGGCATCGGCGACCTGCCCAATCGATGGGCCACTGTTGTGGATAACTGTAGTGATTATATTGTTGATTAGACTTGTTTTTCAATAAAGTTGAAAAAAATTGAAAATGGTGAAATTTTCGGACAAGAATTATTGGACAACCTGGTACAATGCCGCGGCGTGTATCGGTGAGGGCTTCCTGCGCGTTTTTCTGGGACAACTCTTCCTGGGGCATGCCTCAGCGCAGTTAGGACGCACATAAGTGGGAATTGTCTTGCTATTTCCGCAGCGTCCCACGGGGTATAAATACGGCCTAATAATCAGTCTCAGCGTCTGAGGTGATGTGATGAAATCTTCTGAATCTGGAGCGCATAGGACGCCAGATCTTTTGATGTTTCTCCCAAGGTAATTGCCTACCCGCGCCGCCTGCTTTATAAGGATGTGTTTCTTCACTGACCTCATCCATCAATCGGAACGTCTCTTCTTCACTTTCAAACATTCCGCCGCCTCAGTGTCTGGGCTGATGGAATCTGATCGATTTCGAGTGTGTTTGAAGGGCGCGATTTTGTCTATCGGTGTAAGAACAAAAATCGCGGTACGTATCACATAATACGACACTTCCACTGGAAAGTACAGCTCTGATGGAATGGTTTTTGGAAGTAGTCAACTAGAACAAAAAGGAACAAAGACTGTGGTGTAAGCCAGATAGCGCTTCGTGTTGGGAACCCCGCACTCGAATTCCAGAAAATTGGGAAGGGGAAGCTAAAAAAGTCGTAAGGAACACTGGACTATGTGATGACCCCTTGATTACTGGAAACTCAGTCCCAAAATAAAAAGCAGTTAAAGGCAACGCCTTCTTCACAAAGGAAATCTAGGTTGCGCACGTTGACGAGGAGGCACGGTTCATGAACGAAGCCCAGAGTCAGAATTAAGGGCAGTGTTCACGATAAAAACCTATGCTCCAGTTTTCGATGCTTTTGAATAGGTAAGTTCGCTAAGTAGACGTTAATAGTGGAAAATCCCCATAGGATCGGAGAAAACTGTTTAGCAAATTCCTTAAAATATTTAATTATGAGTTTTGATGTTTCGGGAGACTGCAGACAAAGTGTCAAACCGGACGTCGCTATTGATTCTGCGCCTTAAAATTCTCAGGTAAGTGACTTAGTTTTCTGTTTGTTGTACCGAAAATCTTTTCAGAATAAGATGGATGGGCCAATGCACAAGCTGAAAGGTTAGAACCTTTCGCAACAAAGAATATTCCGAAATGCGGTGCCAGTTCCTCTAGTGAAACTAGCGCAGGTCAACTGTTATATGACGTAGGGGGGGGTGATCCTATGGGTTGGCTGGTCCACGAGATTTTCACCCACTTCTTGGCCGTTTTTCGTCGCATTTCCGTTCTTACTCTTCTAACAGTGACCTCACGTTTTTAGCGAAAAAATCGGCAACTTTTTCATCGTGAACACTGCCTTTAACAGCGCACAAGACTCAGCATAGCCATATTTATTGGGTTGGGGGAAGAGTTCGTTCGATTTTTTTTCAATGAGCTGTAATTGACCAAAAACAATACTTATAGCAATAAATTATTTCATTATGTATTCGCCGCTACTGTTTACGACCTCTTTCTACCTCTCAACCGATTTGTTGATGCCGTTCCGCCAGAAATCGCCCGGTGTGGTGTCATAGAAGTTGTTGAGCCAGTTTTTGAGGTCCACTTCGCCGTCGAAGGTAACACCTCCACTCGATTCGACATAGAGCGTAAAAGGTGATATCGGTCTGGCGCAAGGTCCGGTGAGTACGTTGCATGCTGAAGAAACTCCAGTCCGAGGCCATGGAGTGCGGCTTTGACGACTTGTGCAACATGGGTTCTGGCGTTGTCGTGAAGCAAGATGACTTGGGCTTGTCGAGCAGGTCTTTCCAGTAGCACAGCCTCATTTACACGGCGCAGTTGGGCAATGTAGAGCTCCTTGTCCACCGCTGCATCCCCTTCAAGCATTTCTCAGTGTATCGTGCCTTTCCAGTCCCAACAAACGAAGATCATGGTCTTTTTCGGGTGGAGATCTTGCTTGACCCTCGGCTTCGGCTCGTCTCCTGGAGCCACCCACTCCTTCCTTTGCCGTTTCCAAGCCTGACTAATAGGAAAAATAAAATTATACTAAAAAACAAACAACAAAGTTTCTTAGAGCAGAAAAAAACCATTCTAATGAATACAAACACTTTGCTAAACAAACAAACAGTTCACTCAAATAAAACTCTGAAAAAAAACCGAACGAAATTATTCCCCAACCTAATACTCTAGTTGTGCCATTCGAATAGTTTCGAATCGAATTTTCAAATAATTGCCATTCGAATACCTATTTGAAATCGTAATTTTTCAACTCGCACCATTCGAATCTATTCGAAATTTGGACGGCAAAAAAGGGAACACTCGAATCTTTTCGAAATTCAGACCTTGAATAACGGGTGTCGTTCGAATCTATTCGAAATTCGTACCTCAAAAATGGTCAATCGAATGTATCCGATATTCGGGCTTATCGTCCAGAGCGCAACTACAATATTTACCAGAAACCCGGGACCGCGTGTTTAATGGGCCCGCATCAGATTGGTATGAGCGCACGGTCGCGTAAAGTGTATACAACTACATATGTAAGCACCGCGTAGTAATTCTAGTCTGATGAATGGACGGGAATGCGAAGGTAGATCACCCCGCGCGAATCGAAAACCCATCCTCCAGTAAGGCCGCCTACCCCATATGGCCAGCCGCCTTGTCCATGCGTCAGACTAAAACAAAAACGGAAACCATACATGCACCCTACAGCCTTTGCACGCCGTCACCGCGATTGCTCACACACTCACAAAGTTTACATCAGCGAAAAAAATCAAAATGATATTAAAGGTCGTTGTGATGGACCGAATATTGATTGCATTGGCGATTTGCCAACACACTGCACCGTAGCGCGATATTTTTCAAGTGAGTAACTCAAATTGCGAGTCTTAACGAGACTGTCTCGCACCGTACAAATGAAATTTTCTATGGGATTAGAGAATGTGTACTGGACTTGTGGTTTTGAATGTCGTTTGGATAGATACGCACCTTCACATGGGATCGAACGCATTATGATATTAGCCTCACTATAGTGCGTTTCATTACATATTTCCACCCTATATTTTGATGACGTCGCTCCCCATCGTTATGCTGGGCCCCTTTCACTATCATGAGCGAATCAAGGGTGATGAAAAACCTAGATAACCAAATTTCCAGAATTTCGCCTTCCCAAGAACTTCTTCATAACACTTTAAGATTTTCAGTTGTTTATTACATACTATACCTCCACTCAGTTTGAGGAAGAAATTATTCCACAACTGTAACGATTTTACGCCGATTCGCGGTCCACACGTTCTCCACAATATGCGCTTAAATCGAAAAATCTATTTGAAAATCTGTTCTTCGAGTTACGGAGGACTGAGGATTCGAAATAGTTCCCAATGTCCAGGATCGCTGTTTTTAAGGTGCGTCCGAATGAGAATGGCGGCCCATGCGGCCGGCGTGCTTGGCAGGCCGCCGTCGCGTTCACCGCTTTCGGACGAGAATGCGGAAAGTCCCCACCGCCATCGACTACCAACGGGGCCGGCACCGGCTGGCAGCAAGCACTGCGCCGTCCAGTCAGCTCTGCAGACGGTGGGAGAGGGGACGGCCGCCGTTGAAATCCAACACTCGTCAGAGGGCGGCACATGCGATGGCCGCCTGCCAACCACGCCGGCCGAGTGAAACGCCATTCTCATTCGGGCACACTTTAGCTCATCAGTTGAGTAGAACTGCTTTTAGCTCGTGTACACGATAAGCGTGATGATTGTTCAGAGGTTCTTGATATCGGTATACTGGGCTATGTACATGCAAGCCAGACCAAAACTTCAATATTGTGGTGCCAAAATCATGGTGAAAGGCATCTTTTACAGTGTATCGTGTTGGGCTCTGAGTAAGCGCTGCCCTGTTCCTCCCTCAGAGGCACAGTCCAACCTCAGGTTCGTTTTTCTATTTTTCTGCCTATCTTGAAAACGGTCCCACGCTGATTCCAGTGGTGTCTCTGAAATCGAGCGAGACTCACTGGGAACGGAGTTATGGCCCCTCGAAAATTGAGCTGCGGAAGCATGGTGGACGAGTTGTCCGAGACTTGTAGCTTCCGTCGTTTGCAACCGATTTATGCGAGCCGACCTGGATAAAGAGATAGGCTGACAATGAAGGAACGAACGGGGCTTTTGATCGGAAACTAGTGCTCATCTCGCCACTGTTGAGTGCAAAAGATAGTAAAAGAGGCTTGCCAAAATGGCTTCCTTTGTGGGCGCCCCAGGGTGGGTTCCTCCTATATCTCGCTTATTCGGCGGAATCGAAAGCTCGCACTTGGCAGGTGTTATGTAGGTTGGGTCTACTTCACAACTATGAGGAAATCTGAGATTTCGCACCGCAGCGTGGACTGTGCCCTTAAAGGCAGCATACACGCTCGTAAACGTGGTTGAGATAACTACGGAAATAGAATGGTATGGCTCAGAACACCACGCGTACGCATTTTGATGCGTCAAAAACGCCCCAAAATGACGCTACAGGAATGAGAATCTGGCCCCGCCCCTGTATTTGCCCGCCCGTTGTATTTGCGTCCTGCTCCAAAACAGAGGTGGTGGGCCGTTCTCATGGTCGGCGACGTTTATGGGTGGTAGATTAGGTACAATAGGTAAGCCACGAACGTCGCCGACGGTGGAAATGGCCCAGCACCCCTGTTTTGGGGGGGACGCAAATGCAGGGGGCGGACAGATACAGGGGCGGGGCTAACTTCCTACTCGTTTAGCGGCACTGTGGGTTCTTTTTGGCGCTTCAAAATGCGTACGCGTTGTGTTCTGATCCATACCATTCTATTTCCGCAGTTATCTCAACCACGTTCACGAGCGTGTATGCTGCCTTTAAAAAGACGGAAGGTGATACTGCAGACTTATTGATACTCGCTCGGGCTTGCGCCACAAGGGGCGAAATCCAGACAGGGCCTGTAGTCGAGAAAGAATGTCTCCCACGTCGTCAAAGATCCGCCGCCAAAGTTGGGTCGGCAGAAGCATCCGGTTTGTCTCCTCAAGTCACTCCGACCGAACTTCATTTCATCAATGGTCTTCTTCTTCGTTGCAGCCACGTCGAGCGTACTGTCATAGGTTTAGGAACTGGGCGACCAATAACGGATTCGTCCATAGGTCCATTGTGGTCAGCGTGGTTGGTCTCTCCGGACAATCAAACAAATGTGCCGTATCGTCGCCGTGGCATCCACAGTCTGGACAAACGTCCGATTTGGTGCTGTAAATCTTGCTAACATATGCCATAAGCATAGTAGAGTGACCACAGCGCAGCGATGCCAGGGCGCATCTGGCCCTCCTTCCGAGTTGAGACTCGGATGTGCAGACCCGGGGCGGCACCACACCCAGGATGGGATTTACCGCCGTCTTTTCCAGATGACACCGTACGAACTGTGTGTGCTCCTTGCGCAACAGACGGAGTCGTTCTTGCTGTGAATCGTGCCATCTTTGCAGATTGACTCTGCTTGGAGCATCGGCGAATGGCTTTCTGATCTTTCTTTCTCTGACTGGGTTTAGCACTCTCCGAGAGGGGTGATTTGGTTGTTTGACAATGTTGATGAAAAATTGTTGGGCCTGGAGCTGACAGTGTTCTTTTACTGGTAATAATCGTGTCTCCGCATGCAAGTGCTCGACTGGGGAACTTCTTGCACATGCGGTGGCGATTCGAACAGCCGCATTCTGTATGCGTTGCATCTTAGTCCAAGAGGATTCCGAAACTAGATGCTGCCAAACTGGTGCGCCGTATTCTAGTGCAGGCTGGAGATTCGCTTTATACGTCGTAATAATGGTTTCTTTGCTACTGCCCCATGATGTACCGCCCAGGGCTCTGAGCACATTAAGCTTCGCTTTGACGACGGCCTGCTTCTGCTCGGTGTTCTTATAAAACTTGAGCGATGGATCGAGCACCAGACCGAGCAGTTTGGGAAAGCGAGCAGCAGGTAATCGATCTCCGTCCCACTCGACATGCGGGTGAGCGCTGTGCTCCGAAGGATCCGTTGTGAGTACGGATACCGACGATTTCGATGCAGAGATCTTTAGCATTTTGCGGTCGAAAAAGCTTTTCAGTGTGACCAGGTACTCATTGATCTTCGAGGCGGCCACATGTATATCCCGACCCCGACACATTATTGTCATATCATCGGCATAGGCGACCACCTTGATATCCTGGGGAGAGCGGGCATGTCTTCGAGGTACAGACTGAAGAGGGCAGGCGATAAAACGCCGCCCTGTGGAACTCCAGCTGCAATAGGAATACTATTGGAGACATGGTTCTGGAACATAACTCTGGCTCGTCTGCCCTTGATGAATACCGATATCCAGCGTTTCTGCCACGGCGGTATTGATGATTCGAGTAAGTTGCTTGGCAGAACTCCATGGTTTACTGTGTCGAATGCCTTGGTGAGATCTAAGGCAACAGCCACAGTTCTCTGTAGCTTCTGGGCATTGAACCCATCGATGGCAAAGCTTGTTATTTCCAGCAGAGCTGCCGTGGTGGAATGCAGCTTTCTGAATCCATGCTGAATCACTTGCTTCTCATTGTGCTCCGCCAAGTCCTTTACGATCAGTTTTTCGGCTACCTTCGCGAACGTGGACAGCAAGCTAATAGGTCTGTATCCCTTGACTGAAGCCTGAGGTTTCCCCGGCTTGGGCAGCGGCACAACGTTAGCTGTCTTCCAGTTCTGTGGGATGGTGCACGATCTGAACGAGGTATTGATCAAATCAGTGAGAAGCGGAAGGATTTCATTCGGTATCTTCTTCAAGACAGCAGGACATATCCCGTCTGGACCGACCGCTTTTGAATTCCGCATATCCTTTACAACTTTCTCAACTTGCGTCGTAGTGAACGCTTCGGCCGTGCTCATAAGCGGGAGGCGACACAGCTCTCGTACAGTCACTCTATTCTGCGGACCACGCTTTGCACTGGTGATGAAAAAACTTCTCCCGAGCGCATAAGTGGCTTCTCTCCTGATTTGAATACACCGTTTTCTAATTCGATTGTGGAGACGGTAGCAGGCAAGCTCTTACCCGAGAGCTTCCGTAGTACCTTCCAAGTAGCTGCACTGTCCGTCTTGAAGTCCAACTGCCCAGCGAACTTTTCCTACTCTTCTTTCTTGTGCCTGTCTAGATCCTTTTTGATCTCATCGTCAAGTTCAGCAACGACGGGGTCCAGATGGTTGACCGCTCTCCTGGCATCTCTTGTCCTGATCTTATCGAGGATCTCTCTTGTGACATTTGGATAGAACGTCTTAACGCGGCCGACAGGAATAGCTGCTTTCATGGCTCTGCGGATCGCGTCACTCTTTCTGGTGCACGTCGCCATTCCACGGGTAATTTGCCGACAGGCGAAGCGCAACTTCACTGAACAGGCTCCAGTCTGCTCGGCCTAAATTAAGATAAGAACGTTGACGAACACCAGAATAGGGAGCGAGAGAGTTGGAGAGATCGATATGGATAAAGACGGGGACATGGTCACTTGGCAAAGTGGTTGTGGTGGACCATGAGCAAGAGTTAGAGAGGTTGGACGAGACTAGAGAAATGTCTGGGCTGGAAGATCGGCCGTTGGTAGGGAGACGGGTGGGCTGATCATCGTTTAAGATGACCAAGTCACACTCCTCTGCCCATTCTTCGACGTCATTTCCTCTAGCGTCAGAATCGAGAGACGAGCAAAAGGTGTGAGCATTAAAATCGCCCGCGAAGACAACTGAGGATGAGAGGGAGCAGTCGTTCAGCTGCTTGAGAAGTGGAATAGGATTGTAAAAAAAGGGGCATGAGGTAGTAGGTGGAACATATATGTTGAAGAGAGAAAGAGGTGTTTTAAGAGGGAGATGGATTGGAAGGTACTCGAGAGTACCATCCGTGGGGGTGTTGGGTATGAGGTGGGAGGGAAGAGAAGATAAAACAAAGGTTGAAACTCCTCCGCCAAGAGCTGACCTTGGAGCATGGAAGGCAGTATAGCCCGGGATGTTAGGATGAGGACGGGTAGGGGATGGAGAGAGCTTGGTTTCTTGAACCATGATCACGTCTGGATGGTAAGTACGTGCGAAGAGAGAGAGCTCAGAAAGTTTGGCACGAAGGCCATTGAGATTGATATGTACAATGGAAAGGGGGCGATACGAGGAAGAGGAATCAGAGTTGGTAGGTGAAGAGCATATAACACAGCGAAAAGAAGAGTTATGATGCTTCACAGAACTGAGACCCGAACAAGAGAAGTGCACCCACCTTTGGCATCCAAAGCATTGGACGCTGGTCCCATTCCAATTGACATTTCTGTCGCATGTGGCACAAAGGTACTTCTTCTCCTGAGCGGGTCCAGGATTCCTTTCCACGCCGACCCTCAGCAGGAGAATCCGAAGGAGAGACGCGGCCGGCCAGCACCTCTCCCATGACAAAAACCCTCTTCGTGGAGGGGGTGACGTTGGTTTGCATAGAGGTGATCTTCTTTCCTCCACACTGCCACGGCGTGAACGTACGACATCTCGGCAGCATCAATGGTCGTATTCATGAAACAACGGGAGCTGCCCGTAAGGCCCCGGTCAGACTTCGTCGAAAAACCTGCTGAGTCCGACTGAGTCCGGATGAGTCCGGGGTGGAAAAACCTGCTGAGTCCCACTGAGTCCGGTTGCCCCCAGCACCAACCAGCTCCTCTGCGAAACACGCAATTGATAGTGACGATTAACACCTCAGCTGTGAATCGGAACGTGTTTGGTGGCTGTTTTTTCTTGTTTTCAACATGTCTGAATCTGATTTCCGTGTCAGCAGCAGGTGGGGCAGAGCGCAGACGACGAGAGTCGAGATGCGGCGGGACTCGGCAGGTCGCTGTCGGCCGAAAAAAAATGCACCCAAATCACGTGAGAAATACCTATATCGACCGGGTGGGACTCAGTGGGACTCAGTCGGTGCATTGGCCCCGCCCTTGTACGCATGAGAAATATCAGTATCGACCGGGGGGATTGCGGTGGGCATCAGACGGTCGCAGTCGGACTCAGTGGGTTGATTTTTTTCCACCCATTTCCCACGAATTCGGTGCGTATCGACCGGGTGGGACTCAGTAGATCCACCGACTATGACGGGGGCCTAAAGCGTCTTTCATACTTGCCCGACCGACGTCGGACGACTCGTTATCGAATGTGTAATATCTATCTACCCTACCCTACCCATCTTGTCTATTTCAACTTATCAAATTTGATAAAGAGTCGTCCGACGTCGGCCGGCAAACTATGAAAGGGGCTTAACGGGCCAAAGCTCGCCCGCCGCATACATCAGCTGATTCTAAAACCTTATCGGGAGGCTCCCGTAGTTTCATGAATGCGGCCACAGGTCTGTCTAGATTTTTTGTTGAAGAGGATCACATGAACATCACAAACCAATCCTTAAAGGCACAGTCCAAGCTCAGGGGCGAAATCTGAGAAGACCACATAAATATGAAGTGGATCCACCTTATAACACCTGCCGTTATAAAGCTCTCGATTCCCCGAATAAGCGAGATATAGAAGCCACCGTAGGGCGCCCACACACGGAAGCCACTTTGGCACGCCCCTTTACGATGTTTCGAGCTCAACAGTGGCGACATGAGTGATGGCTTTCGATCAATAGCCTCGTTCATCCCTTCATTCTCAGTCTCTCTACCGACTCAGGTCCGCTCGCAGACATCGGTTGCAAATGACAGAAGTTACAAGCCTCGGACAACTCGTCCACCATACTTCCGCAGCACAAATTTTGAGAGGCCATAACTCCGTTCCCAGATGGTCTTGTACGATTTCAGAGACATCATTGGAATCAGCGTCGAACCGTTTTCAAGATAGGCTAAAAAACAGAAACACGATTTCGAGGTTGGACTGTGCCTTTAAAGACACAGTCCATCCTCAGAATCCTGTTTCCTCACCTATCTTGAAAACGATCCCGCGATGATTCCAATGGTGTCTCTGGAATCGAGCGAGACTTCCTGGGAACGGAGTTATGGCCACTCGAAAATTGAGCTGCGGAAGCATGGTGGACGAGTTGTCCGAGGCTTGCAACTTACGCCATTTACAACCCATGTATGCGAGCCGAGCTGAATAAAGAGAGACGCTGAGAATGAAGGGAAGAACGGGGCTTTTGATCGGAAACTAGTGCTCATCTCGCCACTGTTGAGTGCAAAAGATAGTAAAAGAGGCTTGCCAAAATGGATTCCTTTGTGGGCGCCCCAGGTTGGGTTCCTCCTATATCTCGCTTATTCGGAGGAATCGAGAGCTCGGACTTGGCAGGTGCGATGTAGGGTGGGTCTGCTCCACAATTCAATGGAAATCTCAGTTTTCGTCCCTGAGATTGGACTGTGTCTTTAATGAGCGTGTGCTGCTCTCATCTTCATCCCAACCCCGAACCTCACCTATGCGATTCGGTTGCCATGTTCCTTCGCACAGCTCGGAGATAAGCGGCCTTCCGAGCGCCTGCTAGGTATGGAAACTTTGTTTAGCTTATCTAGCAATGCTATCCATGAGTTTTGATGCCCTTCAGACTGCAAACGTGGACGTAAGCAGTCCAAGCCTAACCTAGATCTGGTGAACGCAAGCCATTGTGTTGGATTAGCGCTTCCAAATTTGCCGTTGATCTCTTCCTGAGAGCTTCTACGCTCTTCCCAAATCATCATTGTGCCTAGAGAAAATCGTATTTTTTCAGGAGACGAGAAATAGCACAGTGGCTATTCCCATTTTGCTCATGTATGCCACAGTCGCTTATCCTAGCGTCATGAGAGGCCCCAGATCTGAAACTCATCCACCATAAGCAGTTGAGATATAGGGGCGGAAAGTTTTCGTCAATTTGGACCGAAACACACAGTTTTGTTGGTGCAGAAAAGTGTTCGCTATTCATGCAAGGTGGAAGTATACTATGAATTGACCGGAAAACTCAAAGTTTTATTTAAACAAATGTTGGGAAGACGAATTTCTGGAAACGTGGATAGAGGTTTTTCAACACACTCATTTTGCCCACCACATCAAAAAACAAGGGTGGAAGTACATAATGAAACGCACTGTATGTGTGGACCCTTCGCCAAATCTCGACTAGCGAATTGACAGAACACGATTATTTTCGACAAACCTTGCGGCATTCGCGACACCGCCAGTCAGCAGGGCTTTGATGGCGAATGATAATCTACCGGCGCGAACCCGCTTATTCGCTAGACCACACTTTTCGAGGCGGCCATATGGTTCTTCCACTCGTAACCCGCAAAGCTGCTTCTGCACTAAAACGAAGGGTTGATCGCTATCTGTTGAATGATTTAATATAGCTGAGCGCGGCTCCCAAATTAATTACTCGTACAAATATAAGAGCAATAAATCTTTGATACCCAAACACGGCACGGATTACTCTGACCGTTGTGGTTCCCTCTTGACGATGCTATTTACGTCGAAGTAAATTCGATGCACAACCGTATGTCATAACATACGTGCACCAAATTGGCCCCAACGGAAACTGCACCGCCAAGAGGGAACCATTTAGGTCAGTGCGATCCGCTCTAACAATATGACCTTGCGGCCGACCGACTAAGCACCGGTCGACAATTAGAGCTCGACAACCAGCTTATCGTGGTTACATGGCGGGAGAGTCCTCTGACCACTAGCACTTATGAACTGGCACAGGTGCCCGATTATGGGCTTAATCCAGTCGACCATCTCCTGGGAGATCGTAGTGTTTTTTGAAACAAGGATTTGCGAAACAAGGAGTCAGTCCCACCTCCTCAGACAGTCCGTGCGTAAGAATATATGTAGCAGGCAACTCAGGAAAATCGCTCAGATAATGAAAAAACGGAGGAGCCAGTCTTCACAATGCTTGAGCACACGTGGTAAAAGTAACTCACGACGATCGGCGCTGGGCTAGCAAGTGTTGCCTTATCAACATATCAAATGGCTCCGGTCTTGTCCCAACCCCTACCTCCTGTTTTTGTTTTTCAAAATGTTCTTAGAGGATAGCACTTCAAAAAGAGGGATAACCGGAACGAGGGCGAGCGGATTTCTCGCTTTGCAGTCGCCCCCAGTTCCAGACGTATGGGACTAGCAGGCTACCGAATAAATGACAGAGTATTAGAGACTGATAAATATCCAGTAAACTTTTATGTTTTTGTGTTGAAATAAAATAAAACAAAGTCGAATTCATCAAAGTTTCCGAGAACTTCTAGGACAACCTAAAATCTGTGATGGATTATCTCAACGGAATCAAATACTCTCTATTGACAATGAAATTCGGTTGAAGAAAATGACTGATGACATATGAAAGGGTTGATGTTGCTACGCCCGGCTTTCTATAGCTCATTAGGAAAAGATTAGAACAGGTTATGACTAATAGGAGAAAGGTGAAGATTTATTTTTCATCGAAGCGAGTTTGACACATATCCACACAATTATCGCAACATTTGATCGTTCCATCTCAAAAACTGGAACAGACGGTTTGAAACCAGTCGTTAGACAGGTGAAGAGGTGAGGGTTGGATTCGGCCCTCTGCAGAGTCGGGGGGGGGGTTTCTCTGCGAGAGCGTAGCGAACAAATCTGCAGCAAACGATATGTGCGCTCCCTCACGCAACGAAACTGCATCCGTTGACGATGTAGTATGCAGCAGCAGTCGAATGATGATTAGGATTTGGCTGGATTCGACTCAACGAGCTTCTCTATAGAGGTAGTCGATACCGGCCAACAACGGCCAATGACAGGAAGTGCTTTAGTCGAGTCAGATGTAGTGCGCGACCAAGCAGAAGCAATCCCTTCTGAGGATCAGCCGCCTGCCGCCATCCACCTCATGAACCAAAAGGATCCTAATTACAACGACGTGGGCTTTATCGTGCTGCATTTGAGCAATGTTTTCTGTTATTATTATAAGCAAAACGCAATTCATGCTTTTTATTTCTACGTGGAGTCAGCAATGTGCCATTTTAGGAAGGTAAAACCCCAGCGTTATGACCACCCTTCCCTCCAGGAACGTGTGGACATTTTTATCGGAACAGAAAACAGAAAAGTCGGCTTGACAGAAAAATGGGGAAAAGAAACTAGTGAGAGAAACAACTAATTAGGGAGAGGGCCAAAGAGACAGAGAGAGGCAGTATATAGTCAAAAAACCGAAAAAACGTGCCTGTTATTCAACATCCATAATTCTCCATAGAAATACTTCCTATAAATTTTAGAGACATAGACAGCCGTTTGCTAACGCTATCAATTGGAAAATTCTTTAAAATTTATCATAGTCTCTATGGAGTATTTTTGTTTCGCAAGTGTTACGTATTTCGCAATACCACATACTTTTTTTTTATTTTTTGATTATCTAAGAGGTAATCGATCCCGCTGAATCCCTAAATCTCACAAGGGAAGTGTTTGGAGTGGTAAACGCATCTGCCAAAACGACTAGTATCGTTAGTATCTCTAGTGGCTCAATAGTCAAACTGCGCAGTATCCCGCCCCGAGCTGCAGGTTCCTAGAAGTTACAAGCTTGAAAAGGTCGTTTTTTGTGCTTTTTGTAACCTCCAAAAAAAATTGATCTTTCAAAAATTCGGAAGAGGACCTCATAAATGTGTTCAGCGCCCAAAACTACCCCCTGAGCAAAATTTGGGTGAAGGCGCATTTTCCGTACTTTGTCCAGACTGATAGCGTTTTGGACCTGTACGGATTTTCGGTTGGGCGTTTATTTATACCGATTACAGGGCTCTGGAAGCGTTTCAGAAAAATGTTCCAGATTTGACTTCAAATTCTCCCAGGTAGATTTTTTGGGTCGCTGATCACGAATCTGTGGTTTATTAGTCGATTTTAAGAAGTTTTCGGCTAATTTTGTTCGAAGAATCCCAACCGGGGAAAATTTCGAGGGAGAAACGCTACTTTCCAGATTTTCGGAGTGCTACGGTAGATATTGCTCAAATTGTTCCCCTGGTTTGTTATTTGGAGTGCTGAATACGAATCTGGAGTCAGTTTAACGATTTTCCGCAAATCACGGTATGTAATTTCAGGCTTTACTCAAAATTTGTCTACGGGGTTATTCGGGGTGGAGAATACGAATTTAACGACCGTTTGTCGACTTTCAAAATGTCCCTAAATGACATGTTACCTACCATAACATACAGTAAATATCGAAATATCGACAAATGGACTACAGATTCGAGTTCACCACCCTTGAATACCCCTACATACGGCTAAATCCTAGAAATTTTTTCGAAACTCCCAGAAAAATGCCTGATGGGTTGCTTTTTCGCGAAGCTTCAAAAACCCTCATAACTTGTACGAACCTACAGCTCGAGGCGGGATACTGCGCATTTTTACTATTGATTACTATTGAGCCAGAAGAGATACTAACGATACTGGTCGTTCTCGCAGATGCGTTTACCACTCTAAACACCTCCCTTGTCAGTCATTGGAGCGGAATATTGAGACACATTTTGAAACATAAAAATCTGAAAGTCAACCCATTGATAACGGTGACATTTTATAAATCTGAGTTCAGATTCGGTACCCGCACCCCGGATTCATATAATCTGTTTTCATTGTTTTATTCGGAATACGTTTATCTGATCTCTCGAGGGTATGTATACAAGTCTGTCGATACCTGCTCGTCGGTGCCCTGCTTCTCCCAGATCCAGCAGACGTTTGAGTATACATAGGGAACGTTTGAGTGATATAGCGTGCAGAGCTATATGGCGAAAGTATCCCATACACTGCATAAAGGTGTTGCCGTCCGGCAAACTAAGGCCTCTAGTTCATAACACCTTAGGTTACGAATCTAGGGGGTTCGTGGAGTCTTTGACCACAAGTCACAATTTTGCCACCCTGAACTGTCGATCACTGTCGAGTGATATCCGGCAAGCTGCGGTGTCCAATCTTCTAAGCTATTTCCATGCACCGTTTGCTGCTTTGCAGAAAACTCGCCTCTAGGATAGACCCGTTATCAACGTCGGAGAATACGCCATCTATAGTGGAGTCCACCAAGAGTGTCTCATTTACTTATCAATAAGAAGCAGTCGGCTGGGGATCAATGTGCATGAATCCCATACCAGCACGCTTGATACCGACTGAGGGAGAGCGGTTGTGCTGCAATGAGTTTCATGTTCATTGATCTCCAATCGACCACTTCTCATTGATAAGTAAATGAGACATTCCTGGTGGACTCCACAATACTGCGGTGACCCTGATGATAGGAGAGCGGGAGGCTGTGCAATAGCTGTAGGGAAGAACTGCATTGATTTGATCGAGGAATTTTGCTCAAAGTCGTGTCGGAATGAATTGGTACAGCTGCGAGATCACAGAGGATTCAATCTGTGGATAGCGAGTGTCCATGCACCCACTGAAACCGCCGAGGACAAATCGAAGGATGCGTTTTATGAGCAACTCAATATGTTGCTGGCCAGGATACCTTGTCAACATGCTGTTGTCGTGGGGATTGACGCAAATGCCAAGATGGGACTTGATCAGGAATCCGAAGTTCTCGGTAAATGGTTCTACCCAGTGGAGCAAACACCGAACAATGGCTACCGCCTTGTCGACTTGTGTGAACGCAGTGGTCTGATTATTGAATCGACATTTAAGAGGAATCATCGCCATTTACGGGACAGGGATCAACCCAGCTATCTCCAGATGAGCAGTGGAAGAGGAGGATTACAACTTTGAAACTACAGCTCGACTATGTTCTGACTAGGAATATTCCAGTATCGGACATTCGAAGATCTAGAGCTGTGTGGAAAGTCGCATTCGATTCAAGTGACCGTCCTGTTCTGTTGAACTTCGCTGTGAGGATTCATAGGACGAGGTGAGGGGCCAAGCCTCTCCAGAGGATTGACATATCAAGTCTCCGTCTTAAAGAATGCAGAACGACTGGCAAAGCGTTTATATTCACATCGTCAAGTTCATCCAAGAGTGGTATTCTCCCGCATGTTCAGAGAGCACATTACGATGTCAGCGAGGAACCGCCGACTAAATCTGAAGTTTTGAACTGTGTTTCTCCGTCTGGGATTCGTGAAATGACCAACACCATCCGTTCCATATGGAAAAGCGAAAAGATACCCGATTCGTGGAGATGTGTTATCATCGTACCTCTTCAAAAGAAGCTATCCGTCACGGATCCTAGCAACTTCAAAGGAACCTCTACTTCGTGTCATGTACAAGGTTTTAGAACGTATCATTCTAGAGCCGCTTAAAGACAGTGTCCACGATAAAAACCATGTCTGATTTTTTGGTGGAGATCGGCAGCTGCGGGGCCTATCGCAACCCTAACGTTGAAAACACTAAGAAATATGAGCTTGGAACGGTCCCCTACGGCCCCAAAGTTGGACACCCGTCAGCTCGTCACACCCAGATGCACTTTCCACGCCCACCGTCGTGAACAAATGAATGCTCGAGATTGTGAGATGAGCGATGGTTTCCGATTAATAGCCCCGTCCTTCCCTTCATTCTCAACTTCTCTCTTTACTCAGGTCAGCTCGCATACATCGGCTGCAAAAGACAAAAGTTACAAGCCTCGGACAACTCGTCCACCACGTTTCGTTAGCTCAATTTTTGAGGGACCATAACTCAGTTCCCAGAAGGTCTTGTACGATTCCAAAAACATCATTGGAATCAGCATGGGACCGTCTTCAAGATAGGCGGAAAAGCAGAAAAACGATTCTCATCGTGAACACTGCCTTTAACAAACATCGTGAAGGAACGACTAGAGATGAGCCGGTTTTCGACCTGGAAGATCGATCATCGACCAAGTGTTCGGCGTACTGTATAAAGATCTGGAAATCAAATCCTAAACTTCATTTTTCAAACTCAAACCCTAGAAATCAATAAAGCGTTAAACAGCTCTTCCCATCAAAAAATCAAATCTGTTTTCCGATTTCAAGAAAAGTTGAAATTATTATTAAAAAATGCGCCAAAAACGCACGAAAGCGCCGCGGCTTGTATTGTGAACAACACATCGAGCGGTCTTGCATTCCTGATGCCCAGCACTCTCTTTATCAAAACGAGATTCCTATCCGCATTTGCGGATGACCGCTGTTGCAACACGCAGCACGATGATAATCGATGAAAATCGTGCTGCGTGCTGCAACAGCGGTTGTCGACAAGTTGGAAAAAGAGTAATAGTGCCCGGACCCGGTAGTCCTGGCACGACTGCGACAGCGTCGGTACGCAACTGCGGAGCGGAATTCAGTCCCGATAGCGACAATATGACCACAACAAATGAGAACTACATATCAGATAAAGTACAACATTTTTATTAATTTCCATCCTTCCTGCCCTCATCTTTTTCATCCTTTGTCTTCTGAAACACTCTATATCAACACAACTTGGGACAGAAACAACTTTTTTACTCACATCCTCGACCGAAACCGTCCGCGTCTTTAACTTGTTAACAGCAGTGATCTGTTTTGAAACGTCAGCTGCTGTCTGTGCGCTTTTCATGCCTTCTGCGTTGTCGCTTTTCTTCTGAAGAGGATAGAAAGTTGTTTTAGAAAAGCGCCTTCTCGGGACAAAAAATACTAATTTAATGAAAAATAGAATACAAGAGACATAAATCAATGTAGATATCATCAAAGAGGCATCGGAAACTGAGCCATTTTTCAATCACAAGAAGGAACCGCTGGCAGCAAGCAGGAAATACGTGATTTAAGCTAAGGAGAAGTTGAATACAATTCCATACACCCGAATTCGAGATGAAAACACGGTTGTTCACTGACTCCAATCGCAAATAAATAGTTGCGCTAGTTTTCAACCTCAGACCACTCCATTTTCGAGCTGGAGTCGTATTTTTGTCCTGTGTCGAAAAATCAACTCACCTTGGGCCTATCTGAAATTTCGATTTTTCGCGAAATCTGTGACCGGGTTTAGACAGTGGAAATTTTTTCAGATAAGCCCAAGGTGAGTTTATTTTTCGATAGAGGGTTCAAAAACTACTCCAGCTCGAAAATAGGGGGTTGGGCAAATGAAAACTAGCGGAAATATCAAATTGCAATTGAATTCTGGGAGCCAACGATGTTTTTCACAACTAATCCGCCTCTGAGTCTGAATGAATGAATTTAGACACGACATGTGGAGGTACCCTCCATAAAACGTCGAAATTCACATCACTCGAGGCGCGAGCGGCGCGCGCGCCGCCTCGGCTTCCGTCTGCCCTACGCTCTCTCACAGTCTACCCTCCGCTCCCCACCAGCACGCGTAGGCACCAAGTGAATTTCGCCGTTTTATAGCCTGTAGGGGGGTAGTAATACAGAGGCGGGGCAAAAGGGGGAGATAGTAACTTCTCGGACATTATCGCATCGTCGTGCTGAACTCTGCCTTCGTCTGTTTAATGGCCTGTGAAGGCAGATTTCACGATGATTTTCGTTCCCGAGTTCCCGACATAAAGCAATGCATTAGCCATTGATTGTTACCATAGTCACCAAGAAACGGCGAAAAACGCACTGAGACGTTTTATTTTCATGAGATTATTTACTGGTCTGGACTAGTTATCCGGTTGGACGACTATTTTCTCGGTGATTATCACCGGTGAAAATGGAATCAATAGAAAATGCAAAAATGGAAGAATATTTCATTTAAAACAGTGTTAATTAGGGTTCGAAGAAGAGAACGGAGCAACAGATAGTGGAGAATTTCAGAGGACGGGTCCACAAAAAATTCCATTGTCACAACTAACAGCTCCTCTGAGAGTAGGGAAGCGGAGGGAGAGTGCAGGATTTTGTGTACTTCTGGTGCTTTTCCCCGAATTTTCCGGCATTTGAGCTCTACTCGGTGGCCAAGAATTTAATCCAGCAGATAACCTCAATATCGAAGATTATCGTGATCATGCCTTTGAGCTGAGCTTTGAAATGGCAACATGTTGTGGGATCCCAAAGAAGTTCTAGCACGAGAACACGGCTTTCGCGTTCTTTTTAGCATGCCTTGTCAGGTAAGGTAACAGACCTTCCGTATACAGTGGAGAACTCTATGGTGAAATCCATCGTGAACACAGCCTTTGATCGGCTGGTTTCCGCCTGACGGGGTCAGCCCACATCTTCGCCAAGGGTGCCGTCCTCAGTAGTCAGTCGTGTCCATTTGTCACGGTGTTCAGCCACCATTTAAACACAATCTATCCATCTGTCACTAATCCATTTCCTGTCCAGAAAAACATCGGACTTGAATAGCCATTCAGTGCTGAGTGATTTTCAATACTCCTTCATCACATTCTACCAAAAGCTTCGTCTAAGTCAGGCCGGCCGTTTCCAGGCAGAACTTAACCGCATTCCTTTAGCGCGTTGAACGAGGCGACCTGGCGATCATCTTAAAGGCAGTGTCCACGATAAAAATCATGTCTGATTTTTTGATGGAGATCGGCAGATGCGGGGCCTAGCGCAACCCTAATGTTGAAAAAACTAAGAAAATTGAGCTTGGAACGGTCCCGTACGGCCCCGAAGTTGGACACCCGTCAGCCCGTCACACCCAGATGCACTTTCCACGCCTACCGACGTGAACAAATGAATGCTCGAGATTGTGAGATGAGCGATGGTTTCCGATCAATAGCCCCGTCCTTCCCTTCATTCTCAACTTCTCTCTTTACTCGGGTCAGCTCGCATACATCGGCTGCAAAAGACGGAAGTCACAAGCCTCGGACAACTCGTCCACCATGTTTCCTTAGCTCAATCTTTGAGGGACCATAACTCCGTTCCCAGAAGGTCTTGTACGATTCCAAAAACATCATTGGAATCAGCATGGGACCGTCTTCGAGATAGGCGGAAGAGCAGAAAAGCGATTCCTATCGTGAACACTGCCTTTAAAGGCACAGTACACCCAGAGAACTGTTTTTCAGTTTTCATACTTGTTTTGGAGACGGTCACACGCTGATCACAGTGGTATCTTTGAATTCGTTCGAGACCCCCTACGAAAGGAGTTATGGCTCTTAAAATAAGCCTGTTGTTTGAGGGCGAAAAATTGGTGGACGAGTTGTCCTAGGCCTGTATTTCCTTTTATTCGCAATCGTTGCACGAGAGCGAGCCAGGAGAAGAAGACAGTCCGGCAATGGACTGAAGAACACGAGTTCTCGAGAATTCATCCATCCACCTAGCCGCTATCGAGGCCGAAATTCGGGAAGGGGGTCGGGCCCGTGGTGGTCGCTTTTATCTCGCTTATCTGGAGGAATTGAGATCTCGCACGTGGCAAGCGTTATACAGAAGGGGTCTACTACACAAACAAATGAAAATCACAAAATTCATATCTGAGGGTGTACTGTGCCTTTAAAGTATGCCCAAACAATCGACGCCGACCTTCCATGGCCGCTTGAAAGGGTGTTTGGAGATGCTGGCACCTCCCTCGAGTCAAGCGTTGATGTAATCCGCTAATTTTCTTGTAATGTTCGTCGTTGTGGCATATACGCAGCCAGAAATACCCGAGCAAACGCCTAAACAGCTTTCTCTCAGTACAATCCAGCATTTCCATCTGCGTCTTCGGTGCTGCTCACGGCTTCGATCCGTACATCATGATAGGGCAAATAGCGGATAGGTAGACGGTCCACGTGACTTCCTCTTGTGGTAGACGACAAACACGTGGGTAAAGAATGGAATACAGTTGTAGCTTTCGCACATCGCCAATGAATATCCGCTGCATAACTACCATCGTTCTACAGCAAACAGCCCAAAAAAATTTGTCCACAACTTCAATACTATGTCCGTCTATGCAAACTCCCGTTGAAGGCCTCTGAGAGGCCCACATCTGCATACATTCTCCGGGACGAAGACGAAGTTCATAGGCTGCGGAATACTTCAGAACGAGGTTCATAATCCTTTGCAGTTTTGCGTTGTTTTCAGCGATTAACACAATCTCGTCCGCGTCTTTCATGTTGGCAAGGAAGCCTTCTGATGGTGTTAGTATCACGTCCTCTAAGAAAATCTGTGGAGACGGCACCGCAATGCGGCCGTGTAGGTGCCCTATAGGCACCTACATGGGGTCATTGCGGTGCCTTCATTACAAATTGCCTTGCCTGCACGCAAATAGCGAAGTAGGCTTCGCAATCGCAGCTCGATGAAGAGCCGATTGCCGCGTCGGCTGAGCGTTGACCCCGCGTAGGTGTTTTTCAAGACACCTACGCGACATCGCTGCGAAGCCTCCGAGGTGAGCCAAATATAATTGCCCTCCCCATAGTGGATATCGAATAGTTGTTTGTTAAGCAACACACCGATACAGCTGATGATACAGCTTTCCAGCATTTGCCTGTCACCCATCTTACGTTTTCTTCAGAATCCTTTGCGTAGGAATAGTACTCGAACGAATTGGTATTTTAGCTTTTCAAACCCGTACGTAATACAAATAAAATTTCATGCTAATCAAACGCAAATTGCAAACACCTAGCTTTGATACTTGAATGCAGAAGTCCTCAACCATTTTAATCGGGCAATAATTCAGTTATGTAGTCTTCATGACAGCTGCGTTAAAAATTACATAGACAGAATCTTACGAGAACCGTTAACGCTATGCAAATGACTACAGATTTTAACCGTTATGGTTTTCGCTGCTATGTCAGAATTCGAGCCTCTGAATCGTTTTGTTCCAAGACGACTCAGCATTTAGAGAAGTGTTCGCCATTTACGGGTGCGATGCCAGGATGAAGTGCAATACCGCTGATATCATTTGCGTTTTGAGCACAAAATTAGTTTTTATGCTTCTTTTCAACACTCTGTTCAAAATAGACCATTCGTTGATATAAAGAGACATTTGAAATCAGCATCAAGAGCCCTTTTTAGGAGATACATTGCTTACTCTGGAACAAGATATTTCGGAAAAGTTAGCTTTAACACAATCAACACCGGAAACGCGCTTTCAATTTCGAAGCAGCTATGAGTGATGTGTCCATCGCCACGTCTATATGCCTTGTTTGAGAGTAAGCCATGTGCCATTTTAGAAAAAACACTCGACGTTATTTCCGACAGCGTTTTATATTCCCCAGCGAAGACCGAGAACGTAAGAAAGTGTGGTTCTCGAGTAATTCGACCAGTCGACCGTTCAAAAAAGCACGGCTTTCGAAACAACAAAAAATGAAAACAAAGTCTGTAACTCGGATGAAGCGATTTTTTTGTGAGAAATCGACAAAAAACAGCGTATTAGAATTGGGTTCGGATAATTTATCGAACAATAATCACATTATTCGTTTTATACGCGAGTGCTCGAATATTCTATTCACCCGGGAACTAAAACTGTCGGATTTCTCGAGAATTTGATTGAATCATAAAATCCAAATATCCGCTGAATCCTTGAGGATTCATTTAGAAACATTTAAGTATTCGGTTGTCCAATTAATTCGATTATTGTGAAAAAAAAACTTTTAGAAAAACTTCGCTCCTTTCGGGTCACGGGCTAATATTCTGCCATTGAAAGCAATGTGCAGAAATATCTATGAAATATTTGAAAAATCGAATCGAATAGGCTGAGTGCTTTTCCGAATATGAATACCAAACGGATAGAGTAAGGTTTTCAGATTAGTTCACTCATTCGGAAATTTTGAAAAGTTTTAATTTGGAATTTTCATTAAATCGGGCAATTCAAAAAGAGATAATTGAATTACACTCCCTCCTTCATAACTTTCAAAACGGCGATATTTCAAAGATTCGTTCATCTGAAACTTTCTGACAGTTTCCATTGAAATTTTCAATTTTTCGAGAGCAGTTGTTTTTTGAAAATGCAATATTCTTTCGTTTATTTAGAAATGAGTGTCGAATAACCATGTCTACTCGTCCCTCTACCTAAGGGATGAATGCCGAAATTCAGGTGGACTGCGAAAAACACCCAAAAATTCAGGAAATGTAACACACGGCATTGTTTCCTAGATCGTGGTTGCTGCAGTTTTGAAACCGAAATCTCGAAGAATACAAAAAGCGTAATACGCGGAGACACATGAGCACAAACAGGCGTTCAAGATTATATTAGTTAATGTCGCAACATAAAAAAGACTTAACGCTTGAGATGGAAATTCAGTATAAAGCCAATTTTACTACACTGGCAGTGTATGCTATGGTCAAAATGTGGATAACATAAAAAAACGAGTTCGGAGAGCACCGGAATAGATATGGGCGAGTCTAGTTGGAAATTCGATCGATATTGCAGTATGACTGATGTGTGCCAGTTCGGAGGTGTGTCGCCGACGGGATACTGAAAGCCTGCACACTCATCGCGGTGCCGACGCTGTTTCACCGAGGAGCCGTGTTGTCTACGCTACCTCTTTATCGGACTGCGGAGCCGATATAAGGCTATCGCGGGGCGTTTGCGTCACACACCACTTTTCCACGATCGCGGAGCCGCCAATCAACTGCCGATACCCCATCGCGATACCAGCGAAAATCTCGGGGCTATCGCGAAACCAGCGGTACCGACTTTCTCAGAGTCTACAGGAAACTGTTCTGCAACTCTACGCATGACGCCATCAACGGCAAAGTTGAATAGATAAAGTCCTGCTAGAGACATTTAATCGCTCCTTTAGACCTCCAACATTCCTCTCGAAAATGTACTTCACCCCTCTATTTTAATTCTTTCCGCCTTCTCGTGAACTCGACCTTTAGATTTTTACATTTGAACATTCGAACATTTTGTAATCTAGACATTTGCCTAATTCAAAATTATTTCTATCTTGCGTTTGAAACTTCCTTTTTTAATATCTTGCTGCCTGGCTTAGGGTTAAATAGTCTTTGTAAGCTCTGTAACTTTGCGTATAAAAAAAACGAAACCCAACAATACGAACATAATAACTTTATGACACCTAATGCCAAGCAAGAACCGTTCTACGAGCTGCACTTGTGGCTCCTCTCAGTAGCTTATACAAGTTAGCCAGTAAATTATTGAGGAAGGAAGTCTCAAACAGAAGATAGAGGTAATTTCGAATAAAAGAGACTTCGGGATAGCAGCATCTTATACTTAATCCAAGCATTCAAATCAGAAACAGCGAAAAAAATTACGATGAAACTGGCATTCAAGCAAAGAAAAATTTTGATTAACAAACTTCCTCTTTTTCTTTATGCTTCTCGCTCCAATCGCTTTGTATGTCATCAAGCGTTGGATAAGCATGCTTGCCTGTCAGTAGACCATCTTTAATTAACGCCTGAACCGGAACGTTTGGGACTTTGACTTTGAATCTGGATTTTATTCTTGAAAACCGACCTCTTTCGGATTTAATTCGATCTTTCTCGGCTGTAGTACAATCGGTTGTCGTCGAGGTGGGCCGTCCGTTTTCTCTGGCTGAATAACTTCCCTTCTACATACTATATCTCTACCACAACCGTGGTAGAGAGACCGACACGGCTACCATCAGGGCTGTGCGTAATTACGAATTACGATTTACGATTTACGAATTACGGGCGTTTTCGGCGATTTTTTCACGATTTACGACTTACGAAATTGTGGCCCAAAATCGTAACGATTCGTAACAAATCGTAACAAACGGTGAAAATGCACTCGAGGGCGCAACTTAGGCCATTCTCGCCTCCGAGCAGCCTAACAGTTCGGCACGTTCTCGCAATCTGCGAGTCGGCTTCTGTCGCTGACCGGGCTCCTCCCGTTCACCCGAACAGCAACGGCAGTGGCCAGAGATTGGAAAATGAACCGAACTGTCAGGCGGCTCCACTATCCCAGAGCTTAGACAGCAGCAGTGGGGTCGATTATGGGATAGGGGCTCTCTACACACCGAGGGAGGAGTCGTCTCGCCTTTTGCGGCTCTATTTCCACTCGGGATCACTTCGATTGCATTGAGTAGTGTGACGTGTCGAACTGCGAGAACGGGACAACTCCTCCTTTTCTGTGTAGAGAGCTCCTCTCCCGTCGGTCATGGCGAAATATAATAGTACGGGGCTGGGCTCTACAGCTGGTCTAAGAAGCAAATAGATTGAAACTCAAAATACACTTCGTTGCAGAGTTTTAAGGAAATTTTGAAAACAACCTCCACCACGCATCCGCCATCAGTGGTTCAAAAGTGACCAGTAGACAATGTGGGATTTCGTGAATTCAAATCTGCTGAGGGACCGTCAAATTATTTTTCTCACCTGAAAACACTATTCAACGAGAAGTTTTACGAGGTTCCCGAATTTAACTTTGATAGATTCCTATCTTCAGAGACAATGAAGCTCTGAGAGGAAGAGTAATTTTGAAGCTCGGTTCGAAACATTCCAACAAAAAAAAGACGGCTGTAATGTCGCCTACCTTTTCGAAAAAGTTATGAAATATTTTAAAAATTTAGAATTTGGCAGTTTTAAATGCGAAAGAAAATAATAGGTCAGGTAATTGTCTGTTTTCGAAACCCGTGAATTTGAGGTGACCTTCACATGTTTGCATTTCGGAACATTACACAACCTTCACCTCTCTTCAACGGTTATCTCCACTCCAACAACCCTATATTTATGGGAAGAAACGATTGCAACTCCACTCAGAGTAACGCTCCGCATATAAACAGGGAAAATCTATTTCTGCATCAAAATTGGTTTTGAAAATGTATATTTCATTTATAGGGCCCCCTCATACAAGGGTCTTTCTCTTGAAGGCAGTGTTCACGTTAAAAACCTTATTCTAGTTTTCGCTGGTTTTGAGTGGATAAGTCCACCAAGTAGACGTTAATGGGGAGAAGTCCCAACAGAACACTCAAACACTGAAGAAAAAACTGCTTAAAAACCTATTCAATAATCATTTACGATTGCTGGTGTGTTTTGTGCACTGCGGACAAAACGTCAAACCAAGCGTCGCAAATGGTCTTGAGATTCGAAATTCTTAGGTAAGTGACTTCTTTGTAATCTGTTTCGTGGACCAAAAACTCTTGAAGAATAATATGGGTGAATGTCCATTGCTGGTTACTAACCTCTTTCGGCACAAAAAATATTCAAAAATTCGGTGCCAGTTCCTCTAGTGAAATGAACGTGGGACAAGTGTTATATGACGTGGGCGGTGTGATCCAATGGGCTGTCTGTTCCACGAGATTTTCACCCGCTTCCTAGCCGTTTTTCGTCGTACTTCCGTTCTCACCTTTCTTATAGGGGTACAAATTCTGCCAGCAAAACGGGCAGCTTTTTTTATTCTGAACTTTTAACAGATAGCTTTAAACTCTCGAACCGCAATTTTTTCTCAACTTAGTGTTTAGTGTTTCTCTCCTTGGCTTCCACTGGAATGTGTCCGGTAGAGCGATGATTCTTCATATTTTCGTATTCAAAAGTAGGGCAGAATGTGGCACAGACTTTGTACTTGATCAAGACTAAAATTAAACTTTTGTCTATTTAAGTGGTTCTTATCCCAGGTACATACATACTGTGCTTATCTGGGCCAAATTTCGGTCCACAATCGCGTCTCGACACGCTTTTGCGGCCGCACGCGCTTGAGTCAGCCGGGTTTCCGGCGCTAAAGCCGACTCCATGTGGTTTTTTTATATAATTTTCTCCAATTTTTCTTAGTTTACAGTTTCCAAAACCCACCCAGAGTCAGCAGATCGGCGGCTGCGGCGCTGGAAGCTCTTCTGACTCGGGAGCATGCGGCCGCAAAGCGTGTCGAGACGCAATTGCGGACCGGAATTTGGCCCAGATAAGCACAGTATGTACCCTGAAATTTTCGTCAAGTACTGTCCAGAACAACCTACCTTCGATATGAAAAAAACCTCATTACTGAAGTGTTGAAATGTTTCCTTTATCGAATCAGGTTTGGCCTATGAGTGGGCTTGTTACTCATTATCAGTTACGAATTACGATTTACGAATTACGAATCACAAAATCCAGTTACGCACAGCCCTGGCTACCATATAGTGGTTAGCGGAAACCCTCAAGAGTGCTGAACTCACTGTTTTGACTTTCTTCCTGCCACCACAAAAAATTAATGTAGTCAAAATCACAGAATCCATGTATATTATTGCGAATAAGCTATTTTTCAACCCTTCATCCATAGTTATCTGAAGAAAACCACTCATAGGCAAATTGGGACTTAACCTCACAACCACTATTCAGAAACAGAGAAAGACACATGCTCTGACATATCTTACTACAGTACATTTCAAAACGTTAGAGCGGCACTGAAGTTGAGGATTATCCTTCTCCGCCAATGATTTATGACTCGGCACAAACACCATCTGACTCAGCACAATCAAAACCGTATTATAAAAAGATCCAGGAAACATTTCCATTTTGATAAACTTTTTTAAAGAATTAATCGTGTCTCTACCGTGAATGATTTCATTTCCCCAAGTGCACCCACCAAACTAGTTTTGCACCGCTAACGCTTTGTTTTGTATAGGACCGTTCTTAAATGGCACTCTTTCGGAAAAGACGACCTACTAGAGAAAGTCATTGAGAATTTTTCATCCCACAGGTGCCGTTTAATTATTTAGGCGTTTTCAAACACACTAAACTGTTTGGTGTGACCCAACCGCGCGGTCGTTCAAGTCGGAACAATTGCTAACATATCTGAATTCTCTAGTGGGTCGTCTATTCCGAAAGAGTACCTCTCCACTTGTATTGCTAGAGAGCTGGTATTTTTCCCTTTAAAGGCACAGTCCAAGCTCAGGGTCGACATCTGAGATTTCCACATAATGTTGTAGTAGTCCCACGCCATATAACACCTGCCAAGTCTGAGCTCTAAATTCCTGCGGATAAGCGAGATATAGGAGGAAGCCACTCTGGGGCGCCCACTTCGATAAGCCACTTCGGCGCGCCCCTTTTGCGATCTTTCGAGCTCAACAGTGGCGAGATGAGCGATGGTTGTCGACCAATATCGCCGTTCTTCCCTTCATTCTCAGCCTCTCTAATCCTTCAGGTCCGCTCGCATGCATCGGTTGCAAATAACGAAGGTTACAACACAACTCGTCCACCATGTTCCCGCAGCTCAATTTTTGAGGATCCATAAGGCCCCCGTCAAACTTCGTCGAAAAACGTGCTGAGTCCGAATGAGTCCGGGGTGGAAAAACCTGCTGAGTCCGGTTGCCCCAGCGCCAACCGGTTCCTCTGCGAAACACACAATCGATAGTCAGCGGCAGCAGTAGGTCGGGCAGAGCGCAGACGACGAGAGTCGAGATGCGGCGGGACTCGGCAGGTCGCAGTCGGCCGAAAAAAATGCACCCAATCACGTGAGAAACACCTATATCGACCGGGTGGTGAGGATGATTTCGGTGGGACTCAGTGGGACTCAGTTGGACTCAGTCGGTGCATTGGCCCCGCCCTTGTACGCATGAGAACCATCAGTATCGACCGGGGGGAATGCGGTGGGCATCAGACGGTCGCAGTCGGACTCAGTGGGTTGAATTTTTTGCACCCGTTTCCCACGAATTCGGTGCGTATCGACCCGGTGGGACTCAGTAAATCCACCGACCATGACGGGGGCCTAACTGCGTTCTCAGGGGGTCTTGTACGATTAAAGGGAATGAAACTAGTTTTGAGGAGAAGCACCTATATAATGAAATTATTGATATGAAACTTTTTTAACATGTTTCCAACGCGTGATACGACACGTTTAACACGTTTCTCACTCACTCACTCACTCATCCCGTTAGCTGGCGGCTGGCGGAGCAGGATGACCTCTCAACCAGTACACTGCTGTAGGTGCCATAGGAGCTCTTGTGGCCTGAACGATACGCTTCCATTCAGTACGGTTCGCAGCAATTAATCTAGCATTAAGGACACTGCACCGTTGGGACTTCAGATCCGCCTCGACTTGCTTCAACCACGTCTTTTTCGGGGCTGCTCTTTCAACCTTCCACAGTGCAGGGCGCTCCTTCCATAACAATCTGCGCGGAAGTCGGTTTGTTTCCATTCTGCATACGTGTCCGAACCATCGTAGCCTTCTCGTTCGAATTTGTTCTTCGATCGTGGGCTGATGGTCGCAAGTATCTCGGATATCTTCGTTCCGCATTCGATCTCTCAAAGTTATCCCGAGGATTTGCCGCAAGCACCGCGTTTGGAAGACCTCCAGCCTGCTGTAATCCGACTTCAGCAACGTCCACGACTCTGACCCGTACAGTAGGATTGGCACTATGAGCGCGCGAAACATCCGGATCTTTGTCTTGATTGACACATTACGCTTCTTCCATATACACCAGCCCAGCGCAGCGAAAGCAGCCGACGCCTGCCCGATCCTGCACAGTATTATCTCCGATGTAGCCACTACCTTCGCTCTTGCACCACCGATCCGGAGGTACTTGAACTCCTTGACTTGCTGAAGCTCAGCTCCCTCGAAGAACACAGAAGCACGTGAACCGTCCGACGTCATGACTTTAGTCTTCTCCTTATTAATCCGCAGCCCATACGATTCCGCGATTTGTGCCATATCATTCAACAAAAGCGTGGCTTCCATGTCAGTATCGGTGAACACTGCACTGTCGTCCGCAAACATCAAATCCGTGACAAAATCGTTATCGCCAAATTGGACTCCTCTTCTATTTTCAAAGGTCTTTCTCATAACAGCATCGACCACGGTATTAAAGAGGAGCGGTGAAATCACATCTCCCTGCCGGACGCCTGCATCGACTCTGAATTCTTCGGATAGCTTGTTTCCGACGCGGACACAGCTAGTCGAGCCTCTATAAATTTCCTGCAGAGGCTTCACCATTTTTCCTGGCATGTGTTCGCATTCCATCGATTTCCATAATAGCATCGACCACGGTATTAAAGAGGAGCGGTGAAATCACATCTCCCTGCCGGACGCCTGCATCGACTCTGAATTCTTCGGATAGCTTGTTTCCGACGCGGACACAGCTAGTCGAGCCTCTATAAATTTCCTGCAGAAGCTTCACCATTTTTCCTGGCATGTGTTCGCATTCCATCGATTTCCATAAGGCGGGCCAGTGCACGCAATCGAATGCCGACTTGAAGTCTATGAAGGTGATAACGACGCGCTTTCCACAGCGAATCCTTTAATCCATAACTTGACGAAGTGTGAAAATTTGATCGCTGCATCCTCGACCCGGACGAAAACCTGCTTGTTCTTCGCGACAGGTACTCTCCCGATGGCGTTGAAGTCTGGACTGGATAGTTCTCGTGAAGACTTTACCAACAATCGACAACAGGCTGATCCCGCGATAGTTTTTACAGTCTCTGGCATCGCCCTTCTTATGGATAGGCACGACAATAGCCTTTTCCAGGTAGACGGCACGCTCTCTGTCCGCCATATGCGCGTGATTAACTGATGCAACTGACGCAGTAGAACATCTCCTCCTGCCTTGATGACCTCAGCAGTGACATTGTCAACACCGGACGCCTTTCCATTCTTTAGCGACTTGATTGCCGCCTTCACTTCTTCCGCAGTGGGTTCCGAGTCAAGCGCTGTCTCCTCTGGTACCTCGACTAGTATCGGTTGGGCCAGTGGACCTTGTGGCGCATCGTGAGTATAGAGTTCACTGAAGAACTGCCTCCATCGCAACAGACGCTCATCTGCTGATCGCACAAAAGACCCATCCGTATTCCTGATTGAATCGCTCATGGGTTTGGTCTTCTTTCTGAGACGGTTGAGTGTGTTGTACAATGTGCGATAGTCGTTCCTTCCAACTGCCTCCTCCACTTCGTCTGCTACCTTATTCCAGTACGACTCCCGCTCTTCCTTCAACTTTCGACGAAGCTCCTGACACAAATGCCGATACCGTCCGAAGTCCGTTAATTTCACTCGCTTCCGTTCGTCCACAAGACGGAGAGAATCGTCCGATATACAAGGCTGCGTTCGCCGGCGAATAACAGGGCAGAGAGGCTCTGCGCATTCAAGAGCGACTTCAACTGTCTGCTTCTCGTGCTCGTCCACAGACAAGGCGTCTTCCAGAACCGCGAACCGATTCGACCGCGCGAGTTGAAATGTTTCTTTTGTTCCTGGCGCCACCGGGCGTGACCAGTCAAGTTTCTTTCTAGGGGGCTCCTGACGCCTAGGTCGTCGTAAGCGAAGCTGCATTACAGCACGCAAGAGATAATGGTCGGATCCACAATCAGGCCCTCTCATGGCTCGAACATCTTTCAGCGATGATCTAAAACGTGAGTTTATCAGCACGTAGTCCAAGGTGGCCACATCTCGTCCAGTTGGATTCCTCCATGTTAACTGATGCTTCTTGGGGTGCCGGAATTGACTGTTACCGATGGCAAGCTCGTTGAACGCAGCGAACGAAAGTAGGCGTAGTCCATTATCGTTTATTTCGCCCACGCTGAACCTGCCCAACACTCCTTCCCAGCCTGTTCTGTCACTACCGACTCTTGCGTTGAAGTCACCCGCTACAATGGTGACATCGGTTTTCAGGATACAGTATTCAGCACGTCCTGGAGTTGGGTGTAGAACTCGTCCTTGTCAACGTCAGAACTTGGCTCCGTTGGTGCATAGATGGACACGACATGGGTCTTGATTGTTCCGCTCAAAACAAGAACAGCGATCCTGCCAGAAATCGGCTCGAATGAAACAACGCTTCCAGCTGCGCGACTGCCCAGCATAAATCCAACACCATTGCGATGTCCGTCCTCACCGGAATAGTACAGCACCATCTTTCGCTCCTCTCCGGCACCTGAATGGGCACCGTTCCACATCCGCTCATCCTCAGCTCGGAAAGTGCAGCAATCGATATGTTGGACCTTGACAACTCTCTTGCTATTATCTCTTTCTGACCGACGCAGTGTCCCGTTCGCACATTCCATGCTCCAATCCTCAGCTCCTTCTTAGGTGTCACCAGTCGTCCTCCATTTTGGCCAGTAGTATTCTTCTCACCAACACCCTGGATCCCTAGTGTTGGCGCATCGGCTGCCCCGGATGCGGTAGCTTCTTCGTTGTTTCCTAAGAGACTTTCCATGGTTACCACCTAAGTTTTCCAGCCCGTCGGTAGTACGGGGGGCCAACCCTTTTCCTTTCTCATCCGGGCTTGGGACCGGCAATGGCGGAGTTAACACGTTTCTAATACAACTAACACGTTTCTAATAGATGTTGCCGTGGACGAGATCTCCATTTCTCTGGAAGAATCCTGAGTGCCCCCCTCCAACTAGTTTCAATCCTGATTAAAGAGACATAATTGAAATCAGCGTGGGATCGTTTTCAAGATACATAGGTAGAATAACAGAAAAACGATTCTGAGGTTGGACTGTACCTTTAACCTATTCTTTCTAATACAATATATATGCCTTGCTCTTTGCAAAAACGTTCATTATTCAACTTCCCAGAAGCCCTTTCTCCGCCCAGAAAAAATCAAATTTTTCAAAATTCTTACGTCCCCCGTTTTCCGCCCGGACAACACTCGCCTGACCCTGCACCTACAGCGACTTCTTGAATGGAGTAGTTCGAGAATGAAGAATATCAGTATAGAGCTTCGGGGGACAGATCGGCTCCTGACGTTAGAACATGCCGGTCGAATACAAGCACGCCTATGCCGATCATTTTTTCCGCAGGGCTACCGTAACCATTCTTGAACAAAACATGATAACGAACGATGACACACGTTCATAACATGCGGGGTATAAAAGGGCAGAGGAGCGGTATGCATTCATTTACACACCGCTCTCTTCGAGAAGCCGCTGGGAAGTGGCTGAGGAGGTCGAATTTGTGCAAACGCGATTGTTGGCTATTACGATGTGTTCATATCCGAACTGACACTTGGAAAATTTTTGAAGGAGTGTTACGGTAGCCCTGCGGAAAAATGATCGGCATGAGCGTGCTTGTCGAGTTCCTAACGTGAAAACATATCTGCCAAACATGTTTACCTGCAGTCAGCTGTCTGAACACGTTCGATCCATACGTATAATTTGTTCAGGAGTAGAACGGGCCTCCGAAGCTCCATACTCGCACTTGAAAATCAATGCATTCCGCTTCCCTGCGCCTTTGTACCCCTCATGTGGCCGCACGATCGATTCCCCTACATTCCATGCTGCCGCGCCTTTGAGCTGTGAGACTCTAATCAGCCTCCTAAACTTCAGGGTAGAGCGCACCCTACGTGCTTTCCCCTCGACGGTCAAAGCAAACAACTTAAAAATCTTCTCCAAAGATATAATCAGTACGGAAAAAGGGTTAATTTGTTCAGGTCGGGAATTATGGGGAATAGTTTTAGTCCTCTGTGAATCGGTTGTTTTATCGGAGTCGGGTTTCCAGTTGCTTGCTTTGATCAGTGTCCGGTGAGGATAGCGGGCAGGGACTCAGACGAAAATTTCGGATCTCCCCCGCTGTTTTTGGGCGGGGGAGGTCCGAAATCCCTTGCGCGCGAGGTCCCCCGGGAGATTTTTGGGGCGGGGTTCACACCGGAACAACCGGGGGAGTAGAATCGGAGCTCCCGAGGGTGCTGGCGATATCAGGATCATCAACATGTTTGGACAAAGATTTCAACAATGTTGCTGGTATAAGAGGCTTCTCACCTCACAGTGTGCCTCAGTCGGCTTTTCGGAGCCGGACCTGGAAGGTGGCCTCGAGTCACTTACCAGAAGATCCACCAGATGAAAGAGTATAATTTTGGTGGCCGAAGGGAAGGATCTCCCCACGGCGGGGGTGGTTCCCATTTGTGGGTCCATATACCCACGGTCCACAGTGGGGTGCACCCGCCGTGGAACATGGAGGTGGAACCACCCCCGTGGGTATGAAAAAAGGGGTCACCCCGATAGTGTCGAGGTTGAACAGAGCCCATGCAGCTAGTGGGGAAAGGTGGACACCCGAGATAGTATCGCGGCTAATCTCCCTTTCAATCGGGACTCCCCCGCTGGTTTGCTCGGAGCTGCCGGGGTGGTGTGCCGACGAAGTGTCCCCGTTTCCCACCTCGGGAGACCCGAAATTTTCGTCTGAGGAGGAGAGTACGCTCCAGATTGGAGTTCATGTAAGGCGGTACAGAACTATCCAAGGCTCTTTTCAGACAGAATTATAAAATTCAAACCGCAGATTCTATCCACAGTAACCCAATCGTCATGATAGTATTGAAAACAACTCCATCCATTTATCGCCATGATGAAGCGTAGGTCGGTGGAATGATGTCATGCTCCCTGCTAGGGATTCATTCCGGTGCTCATGGAATAGGGTTTCGTATGACTGTGCGGTTGAAAGGCAACACTAAGGACCTTCACACCAAGTTGCTCTCTTCAAGTTGGAAGACTTGCAGGTTTCCCCTACTGCTGCATAGGGTAGCACGTTAGGTCCTTATGCCCCACTAGTGGCACCAACATGCTGCTTTTTAACGCAGATTTACCACTCCAATTATTGCCCCAACTACTTCAGTTTTTGCTCTAAACTCCTGCGCTTCAGTGCTGCCCAACTGTTGCTCTCGACAACACTCACCAAAATGTCATGAAGAACCTCATTCCACAAGTATCGGAGTGGATTGCCTCCAAGGAGCATGATAATCCACCAACCTACATTTTATCGCGGTTCTAAATGGGATGCAGCTGTGTTTCTTTACTCTTATCATGTCCATTGGGTTACGGTGGATGGAATCTGCGGTTTGAATATTATAATTCTGTTCTTTTCAGCGGTTTTTTTTACACTGTTGGTGCCAAAGTGCAAGGCTGTAATCAAAACGCGTTTTTGTCTAAGTATTCCCTACGCGAGAAGTACCAGACTATACAACTAGGCTTGAATTGTTGGGGATCGAAACCCTGCGAAGTTCGACCACAAGAACGTAAGCGTGTGCGCCAGAACGCCAGTGCGCCAGAAAGTGGCTACCGTAATCCCACTCGAGTTGGCTATAAATTTTTCTGAGTTTAGACTCCACTTTCGCTACATCTTGATACTCGAAGATAATCATCACGGCGGCTGCGGGGGGGGGGGGGTGTAATTCATATTTTTTCTCATTTGCGTGCACTTAAAGGCAGTGGTCGCGCTCAAATATCCTCGTCTTTTTTCCTCTCTAAACCCTGTTCTGGGTATAGAGTAGTAGAATCTATGAAAAAAAATCGCGAAAAAAACGCTGTTCTGCGCCAAATTCAAAGACTGAACTTTCTTGTCTTTTGATGGTGGACGAGTCCACCACATCATCGGCATCGATGATCTCTAATATCAAGAACATCAGCTACCTTGAACTTGAATTTCAATCAATTGAACTTTCGGATTTATGTACACATCCAGTCAGAAACATTGGTTGAAGTGCTTGCTTTCATTGTTCAACTGTTTTATTAGCTAAATTTGCATTTATTTCGTCCTCTGAGTGTCGATGATTTTTGAGTGCTTGGCTTGAGACTGTGATCTTTCTGTGCACGTGTGCACGAACTGGAAATTTAGGGTCTTAATAACTCTTATTCTAGCCCATTTTTCACCGCGCTACCTACATAGTTTTTGAGCTGTTTTATTTCTAAGCTGATTTTTGTAGGTTTTTTTGTGACGTTTTTCATCGTGACCACTGCCTTTAAAGGCAGTGTTCACGATAAAAATCGTTCTTCTTTTTCCCCGCCTATCTTGAAAACGGCTTCATGCTGATTCCAATGGTGTCTCTGAAATCGTTCAAGACCTTCTAGGAACGGAGTTATGGTCCCTCAAAAATTGAGCTAGGGAAGCATGATGGACGAGTTGTCCGAGGCTTGTAACTTCCGTCTTTTGCAGCTGATGTATGCGATCTGACCTGAGTAAAGAGAGAAGTTGAGAATAAAGGGAAGAACGGGGCTAATGATTGAAAATTATCGCTAATCTCACGACCTCGAGCATTCATTTCTTCACGTCGGTGGGCGTGTGTTGCGCTTTTGAGGTTAGCCTTGCGCTCGATGTGGCAACTTCGGACTCTTTTGGAGCTTTCCCTGGGACAGGGGCTGTCTACACACCGAGGGAGGAGTTGTTCCGTTTTTGCAGTTTGAAACGTCACGCCACTCAATGCGAGCAAAGTGGTCCCGAGTGGAATTAGAGGCGCGAAAGGCGTGGCAGTTCATCCATCGGTGTGTAAAGAGCCCCTGTCCCGCTTTTCCTCGCTCGTTTTCATGCGTTATTTCGACATCAACGTTACAGTGTGCCTCTCCACTACCCATTCCTAGTCGGATTTAACACACTTTTTTCATCGTGAACACTGCCTTTAAATCTGTCCAAATGCGCAAATGTGTCCTGGATTTAGCCTCACCTTCTTGAAAACAGGGCCATGACTTGGGCCCTTTCTCAAGGAAATCGGTTCAGTTGTGTTTTTAAGAAGTGACGAACAACTCGTCCTCTGCGTCGCTTTTACAGCACGGATATGCAACCAAAGATGGGATTTCCTCTTCTTTTAAACTAGTAAAGGTTCTCACACGCACATGCAAACTTTACCCTCCCGAAGGTTTCAATGGTTGGTGGCCATCGTGTATCAACACCCCCCCGCGGAGGCGGGAGAAACGGTGGTGGAGCGAGGTTCCTGATTGGACGCAATACGGGCTAGCCCCGTTGATACACGATGGCCACCACCCGGTTTCAATACCTTTCCCCGAAATCCATGAGCACCCTGAACACATGGACGAGTTATACCCCGCAGCCGCCGTGACGGTTAGCTGCGAGTCATCTTGACAACCGGTGGTGCTGTTTTCCTGCTTTGTAGTCCAGGAAGATCCTCAACTGCTGACTCCTGGAGAAGGATGGTGTGTGAATGGAGGCGCACCGCTCTCCACTTCTTTAGAGAAATTTACATTCTACCATTTATCTCATGGGTATCATCAATTTTGTTTACGAGAGCTGAATGGAGGCTGTATAATTCCTGAGATTACGGTAGTTCCGTTCTGACGCACTTAACTTACGTTCTTGTCAGGCCCCCGTCAGAGTCGGTGGATCTACTGAGTCCCACAGGGTCGACACGCACCAAATGGTACTCTTTCGGAATACACGACCCACTAGAGAAAATTCATGAGAAATGATCATCCCACTAAAGCCGTCGAATGATTTATTCTTTTTCAAACACATTGAACTGTTTGACTTGATCAACCGAGCGGTAGGTCATGCCCGAACAATTGCTAATTTCATTGTATTCTTCAGCGGGTCGTCTATTCCGAAAGAGCACCCACCAAATTGGTGGGAGACGGGTGCAAAAAAATCAACCCACTGAGTCCGACTGCGACCGTTTTCTTGCGACCGCAATCCCCCCGGTGGATACCGATGAATCTCATGCGTAAAAGGGCGGGGCCAATGCACCGGCTGAGTCCTACTTAGTCCCGCTGCGTCCCAACCGAAATCATCCTCACCCCACCCGGTCGATACGGGAGTTTCTCACGTGAATTGGATGCATTTTCTTCGGCCGACTGCGACCTGCCGAGTCCCGTCCTATCCCGACTCTCGTCGTCTGCGCTCTGCCCCACCTACTGCTGCCGCTGACTATCGATTGCGTGTTTCGCAGAGAAACTGGGTGGCGCTGGGGGCAACCGGACTCAGTCGGTTGCAGATGGTCGAGGACGGTTTTCCCGCCGCGGACTCATTTGGACTCAGTCGGACTCAGCAGGTTTTTCGACCAGGTCTGACGGGGGCCTCATTCACTTCTATGAGAAAATCTTGGGTGCCCCCCCCGTCTAGGATAGTGCCGATTTTCAGTCGAACTTTTAGTTGTTGCGACCATCAGAGCGGTTGAAAGAATTCATCCTCAATAGAATCGCCTTGACCACTAGGAGGACTGGCCGGGCCGGCACTAGCACCTCTTCAACGCCCTCCACAAGAATTCTAGTTACCAAACGACTATCACTCATAGATTTCTTGCATGACGCACTATTACATAACGAATGCTCACGAAACACACCTCTTCAAAGTATAATTCGTATGAGAGTCGCGATAAAGCAACCCAAAAGGAGCTCAGCACTATAGAAATGGCATCCTACCCGCTATGTTTTCACAAGCACACCCTAATTACCGCAGAAAAGCAAACGAAATCAAATTCCACAAAAAACAGTGTTCAAAATGATAGCTTTCCCTCTCCCATGAATTTCCTTCGGTTATACAGTGAGAAAATAACAGACTGAACGCTCGGGCCACGCCATGCTTCTCGATCTACGCAGACAAAATTCTCTGTGCCCCAGACCGACAAGTTTAAGCACATTGCTCTGACTCGAGTATTCGTGATCGACTTCGAGAAAACAACATCATCATAAACATCTAGGAAAGTTTCGCATAGAAGCTGTCGTACTATTTTTTTTCAATTGTGAGAGCTTATTAGGGATTCGTCAGCGTCTGACCAAGCTATTGAATGGTTTCATGGTCCTGGGACTGAAAAATACAGTCTATTTTGCGTATTCACTCTGGAAAGGTACAGTTTTGAATAAGCTTCCAGCGTCACAGTAAAATTTTTGTCAGATTGATGCCTACCAAACCATTAATTTTTCTGTAGAGCATTATGAGGTCATTAAGTTTTCGCCGAAGTTCTAGTGATTGCAAATCAACGTCCCGCCTTTTGGCTGGAAACTATTTGGGGGGGGGGGGTGCTCCCAAGAAAATGAAATGATTCATCCATGAAAGTGGAATTCCGGGCTGATAACATATTCCTGATAGCGTTATCATTCACTGTTTTCGTGGAGACTCCATGGAAATACTTTGACTTCTGAAAGCGGTATCATTCGTTCTCCAACTGAATTCTGAGTGCCCTCACCCAAATAGTTCCATACCCGCCTATTCATAGTACTGTTAGGGATACTGCTGTAGTTCAAATTATAAGGCCGGGATCACTCTTCCTGTGACCAACGAAAACGACAGTGCACATCAGGCGTAACGATTTTCGGTCGATACGGGTGGTAGGGGTATGGTATACTTCGTCAGTCATGAGCGACAGGAATGCAGTCTAGAACAAATCGCGGCTGGACCGGCATCGAAACAACGGGATCGGTCGTCGTAGGAACAGTTGCCGCGCGTCTGTAGCAGCAACGTATGGGTGATGCAATATTGATTACTTTCGGCGGCGAAGGAAACCGACGCTGCCTGAAGGGCGACGAGGGGTAACGGCAGTGTTTTAATGCTGCGAAGACCCTGTGTCACTGCCAGTGAGCAGCAAGCAACGCGGCGACGATAATGCTCGTAGACATTTTTGTCGCTCGTCAAGTCTGACACTCGGCGACTAGTCGCATGTCGGTGCAACTCTGCAGACCTCTTAAGGCCTTTGTTCTACCAAGAGTTTGCGACCGCGACAGCTTCGGTCAACTGTCACGAGTCGTGTGGGGACCAGGCCCGCACAATAGAAATGTGCTGTTGTAAGAATACTTTGCGACGCCTGTCGCAGTCGCCGGCTCGAAGAGGGATGTTATGCCTGAAACGTGAAAACCTTGCGGCTATCGGTCGCTGTCGCGGCTGTGCGTCTCAATGCAGTGCACCGCGACGGGTGTCAGCGCCAGCGACCCTACCAAATCCAGTATCCTGGCGGGTGCCTCTTGTTCCTGAACGACAGCGACGGCGGGCACTCAGAGACAGCGACGTAGCAGTGCTCTGCGACCGCGACAGGCCTGTCGTGGTGTATAAAAATGATGACTTAAGGGCAGTGTTCACGATAATCTTCAGTTTTGAGATTATTCGCTATACTGATTGAGTGGCCCCCGGGTAGAACTAATATGACGTAGAAATTGAGAAAAACGCACCAGAAGTATGTACGCGAAATCTTCAAGTATCACGCCGTCTTTTGAGTATCACAGGAAGTGTTTGTTGTGACAATGAGATTTTTTGTGGACCCGTCCTTAGCAATTCGCTAATGTCTATTGCTCCGTTCTTTCCTTCAGACCCTGACTAAAACTGTTTTGCCTGCAACATATCTCCATTTTTGATTAGCCCCACTTTTTACCGGTGTCAACTACCATGAACATGTTCGTCCAACCGGACAACTAGTCCATGTTATAGAATGATGTCACCGAAATACGGCGTTTTAATGCGTTTCTCGCCGATTCTTCGTAATTTTGCTAACACTTGGAGGCCAACGCATTGTATTATGTGAAAAACTCGGGAACGAAAATCATCGTTAACACTGCCTTTAAAGGCACAGTACACACTCAGACCCCTTGTTTCCCTCACATTTCGCAAGTGGAGAATGCTATTAAGGGTATGCGTACTCAGATATTCGTGGGGAAGTTCCCGAGGACAATAGACCTGATTTGGTCGTTATCACTCGGTCGAGGGTAGAGGAGCGAGACGTCCTCCCGGAGGGGACGTCTCGCCCCTCTCCCGTCAAATTATACACAACGATAGGGCGTTCGAAACAGTCAACTTGGGGAGAGAACAAGGGAAGTTCGCTTCACGGTTGTTCCCATGGCCTCCCGCCGAACATGATGAACGCGAAAACAAAGCCGCAGCGTATAGGGTGACGCAGACGGGCTAGTCGAAAGGTGGCCTCGCACTTCGCAAGTTGAGGAGGTAAATTTGCCACTCAAGGACTACTTAAGGCATCTCTGTCTGGTTATCAGAGGAGCTAATAAGCTTCTCTTTGACCTTTAGTCAGAGGTGAATATTTTTGGACCGATCGCAGTTTTTCAGGAACAGGTAACTGTCGAAAACAGCGAGTTCTAGCTAGCTGATCTTTGATCAGTCAATGAACAATGGGAAGATCTGCAGTCGGAAAGTCGCGGGAAGACCTGCCGTCGGGAGAACAAGAGAACTCCTGCTGTGGGAACTTTCCCCATTACTCTGCTATCGAGACGTCCCCTTCGCCTCCCCCCAATTCGGGGGAAGTTCCCCAGTTGTTTCGAGAGAAGTCCTGCTGTCGTTTTCGGGAACTTCCCCACGAATATCTGAGTAACTCCAAGGCAACCGGGCCAAATGGTATCTCTCCAGCCGTACTGAAAAATCTTCGCATGGATCTTCTTCCGCTGAATAAAGATATCATAAACACCCCTTTTCGGAACTCCACACTAGATATCCCAAGCATGGAAGACGGCCAATGTTGTTCCGCTGCCAAAGCCAGGCAAACCCAAATCACGGATAGGGTTATCGCCCTTTTAGCCTAGTATCGCCCGTCGCTAATTTAGCTGAAAAGCTGACCGTGAGGGACGTGGCTGAGCAAAACGAGCGACAGCAGCATCAACATGGGTTCAGGAAACTTCATTCTACCACCACTGCCTACTGGAGATCGTGAACTTTGCAGTTGATGGGTTCAATGCTAAAAAGCAACTGAGAACGGTGACGGTCACCCTCGATCCGACCAAAGCATTTGATTCTGTCAACTTGGTACTGCTGTCCGACAAACTGTTGGAGTCCTCGCTGCCATCGTGGAAGGAGCAATGGAATGCAGTGTTTACTAAAGGCCGCCGGGCTAAACTTCTGTTCCAGAATCACGTATCCGATAGCATTCCAATAGCAGCCGGTGTTCCGCAGGGCGGAGAGTTGTCTCCTGCCCTGTTCAGCCTGTACCTTGAGAATCTACACCAGCCTCTGCAGGATATAAAGATTTCACTGTACGCCGACGACATCACCATCAGGGATGTGCGGAAAAAATTTTGGAAACAGAATGTTTGGTTAGACAGAAAACAGAAAAAAAATCTCCAAAAACGGGCAGAAAACAAAAAACGGAGAACATATCACAAATCAATAAATAGTGTTCAGAGTACAGTATTTGAAATGTTTACAGCATTAAACTTTTTACACATTTTTTCGTGTCAAATGGTTCTTTTTCACAATATCCAGAGGTCAACAGTAGGTCAGAGGAAAAGATGTAGACTTCCGAGGGAGGCAGATTATAAATACAAAATATTCCTTTAAACTCCTTTCTCCTGGGACAATAACCCTACTTCACTTGATCAGAAGCTCAATATGTGCAAAGAGTATATAGATTTAGTCGGAGCAGACTTGCCTTTCCCTAGTGTACATTTTTAACAATAATTGCGAGATGATTGCAGGATTGAACACTGTACTACTCTCCATCGCCCTAGAGGAACGCGTGTACCGCGCGTGTGCCCCATGTGAGTATAAATGTGTTAAAGGCAGCAGACACGCTCAAAAATGGTATCGATTTTATGACATATATCGAAGGTTTGGAGCTGGTTGTATTGGGAGCTGACGAAAAAACGAACGAAAACTGTGTGCAAATAGAGGAATATCGAGTATTTTGTTATCGGATGAAAGTGGACGAGTTTCTCAGGGCGCGGTTGAAAGAGCGAATATTAGCAAGAAAACAGTTGAGGTAAAGAAGCCAATCTACTCTTACAACCTGTACTAGAACGTTCGCCTCGTTGGAGGCTCAAAAAGTCAGCCGAAGGGGCCGTATTAGAACGATCAGTCCGGACGAGTTTGTATTTTGGGGCGGGGTTGTCGAAGCTCAGGGGCGGGGTTGAAGAAATTCTTCGACATTCATTGCTCAAATTTAGTAGTTCCAACTCGTTTTCGACGCTTCTAACGGCGCGAGCCTTCTATTGGGAACCATACGACCCCAGTAACGTAGTTAACTCAACAACTTTTTCGAGCGTGTCTGCTGCCTTTAACGCGCCAGTCGCTCCATCATTGCGGGTTCACTCGTAACCCTAAGACAGTCAGGGATGTGCGTAATTAAGACCAACGACTAACGAATTTGACGACTAACGGGCTTTTTGGGTGCTACGACTAACGACTAACGAAAATAAAAATAGTTTCGTATGCAATCCCCAAATTCGTTAGAAAGCCATTAGTCATTCAAATCGCGCTCGAACCCGAGCCTTACACCAGGATTAGTACATATTGCCCCACTGGTTGTTCTATGTGAATGGTGCAAAATAACCATAGCCTTCAGTAGTTATTGTGGTGAGCGCGAAGCGCTCACCAGATTTGGCTTTGATCTCTTCCGCGCGGATGCCCTACAATGAGATCACCTATTCATACCGTCAACAGAGGTATGAGCTGTACACTATTCGACGCGCTGCAAGAAATTACATATGTGTGCAACTTTTCATCCCAACTGGTCCCCGCTTTCTGAAGTTATGACCTCTCAAAGTACGCAAAAACGTTCTCCACCACCGCCTCCGCCTCCGCCACCGCCTCCGCCTCCGCCTCCGCCTCCGCCTCCGCCTCCGCCTCCGCCTCCGCCTCCACCTCCGTCCGTCGAAAACCATTTTTTTGGAAGGCGTGGACCAAATCGCTCGAAAATTTGTGACTAGATGTAATAGACCACGGGAATGACGAAAATAATTGTCCAGAACTCACCATAATGACTTCTGGGCCACTAACGGGCGTTTGAAACTCGGAAACCGGCCTCTCAAGATTAGTTTATAAAATGACGGGTTTTTCGTTATCAGTCATTGTTTTCTTAGAGACTCCATATAAATACCTTTGCTCTAGGGTGGTGTACTCTAAACGTCCGGCTTGGAACAGGACGCTATGCGGAAGGGTTGTTTTTGAGCGTGGCGCGTGTTTGTACCATGCGCACCAAAGATAAGAAGTCGTCGCAGGGTGTGCTGAAGTGTCGGTTGACTATGCGAGACCGCAGTAGGAGTATGCAGGACGTCGTGGAACTACAGCAACCCTCAGTAGGGGTGTGCAGGACGCCGTAGAATGTGTGCAGGACCTCAGTAGGAGTGTGCAGGACCTTAGTAGGAGTGTGCAGGACATCATGGGACCTGTGCAGGACCCCAGTAGGGGTGTGCAGGACGTCGTAGAATGTGTGCAGGACCTCAGCAGGAGTGTGCAGGACCTTAGTAGGAGTGTGCAGGACATCATGGGACCTGTGCAGGACCCCAGTAGGGGTGTGCAGGACCTCAGTAGAGTGTGTGCAGGACATTTTGGGACCTGTGCAGGACCCCAGTAAGGGTGTGCAGGACGTCGTAGAATGTGTGCAGGACCTCAGTGGGAGTGTGCAGGACCTTAGTAGGAGTGTGCAGGACATCATGGGACCTGTGCAGGACCCCAGTAGGGGTGTGCAGGACCTCAGTAGGAGTGTGCATGACATTATGGGACCTGTAACAGACCTCAGTAGAGTGCGCAGGATATCATGGAACGTGTGCAGGACCCCAGTAGGGTGTGCAGGACGTCGTAGAATGTGTGCAGGACCTCAGTAGGGAGTGTGCAGGACTTTAGTAGGAGTGTGCAGGGAAATCATGGGACCTGTGCAGGACCTCAGTAGGAGTGTGCAGGACATCATGGAACCTGTGTAGGACCCCAGTAGGGGTGTGCAGGATATCGTAGAATGTGTGCAGAACATCAGTAGGAGTGTGCAGGACATCATGGGACCTGTGCAGGACCCCAGTAGGGTGTGCAGGACGTCGTAGAATGTGTGCAGGACCTTAGTAGGAGTGTGCAGGACATCATGAAACATGTGAAAGACCCTGTAAGGATGAGCAGGACTTCATGGAATGTGTGCAGGACATCAGTAGGAGTGTGCAGGACATCATGAAGCGTGTGCAGGACCCCAATAGGGTTGAGCAGGACGTCATGGAATGTGTGTAGGACCTTAGTAAAATTACACAGGACATCATAGAACGTGTGCAGGACCCCAATAGGGGTGTGCAGGACATCATGGAATGTGCAGGACCTTAGTAGGAGTGTGCAGGACATCATGAAACGTGTGCAAGACCCCTGTAAGGATGATCAGAACTTCGTGGAATGTGTGCAGGACATCAGTAGGAGTGTGCAGGACATCATGAAGCGTGTGCAGGACCCCAATAGGGGTGTGCAGGACATCATGGAATGTGTGCAGGGCCTTAGTAGGAGTGTGCAGGACATCATGAAACGTGTGCAAGACCCCTGTAAGGATGATCAGAACTTCGTGGAATGTGTGCAGGACATCAGTAGGAGTGTGCAGGACATCATGAAACGTGTGCAAGACCCCTGTAAGGATGAGCAGGACTTCATGGAATGTGTGCTGGATCTCAGTAGGGGTGTGCAGGACGCCGTAGAATGTGTGCAGGACCTCAGTAGGGAGTGTGCAGGACCTTAGTAGGAGTGTGCAGGACATCATGGGACTGCAGGACCCCAGTAGGGGTGAGCAGGACGTCGTAGAATGTGTGCAGGACCTCCAGTAGGAGTGTGCAGGACCTTAGTAGGAGTGTGCAGGACATCATGGGACCTGTGCAGGACCCCAGTAGGGGTGTGTGCAGGACCTCAGTAGGAGTGTGCAGGACATTTTGGGACCTGTGCAGGACCCCAGTAAGGAGTGTGCAGGACGTCGTAGAATGTGTGCAGGACCTCAGTGGGAGTGTGCAGGACCTTAGTAGGAGTGTGCAGGACATCATGGGACCTGTGCAGGACTCCAGTAGGGGTGTGCAGGACCTCAGTAGGAGGTGCATGACATTATGGGACCTGTACAGGACCTCAGTAGGAGTGCGCAGGATATCATGGAACGTGTGCAGGACCCCAGTAGGGGTGTGCAGGACGTCGTAGAATGTGTGCAGGACCTCAGTAGGAGTGTGCAGGACCTTAGTAGGAGTGCAGGACATCATGGGACCTGTGCAGGACCCCAGTAGGAGTGTGCAGGACATCATGGAACCTGTGTAGGACCCCAGTAGGGGTGTGCAGGACATCGTAGAATGTGTGCAGAACATCAGTAGGAGTGTGCAGGACATCATGGGACCTGTGCAGGACCCCAGTAGGGGTGTGCGGGACCTTTGTAGGAGTGTGCAGGACATCATGAAACGTGTGCAAGACCCCTGTAAGGTTGAGCAGGACTTCATGGAATGTGTGCAGGACATCAGTAGGAGTGTGCAGGACATCATGAAGCGTGTGCAGGACCCCAATAGGGTTGAGCAGGACGTCATGCAATGTGTGTAGGACCTTAGTAAAATTACACAGGACATCATAGAACGTGTGCAGGACCCCAATAGGGGTGTGCAGGACATCATGGAATGTGTGCAGGACCTTAGTAGGAGTGTGCAGGACATCATGAAACGTGTGCAAGACTCCTGTAAGGATCATCAGAACTTCGTGGAATGTGTGCAGGACATCAGTAGGAGTGTGCAGGACATCATGAAGCGTGTGCAGGACCCCAATAGGGGTGTGCAGGACATCATGGAATGTGTGCAGGACCTTAGTAGGAGTGTGCAGGACATCATGAAACGTGTGCAAGACCCCTGTAGGGATGATCAGAACTTCGTGGAATGTGTGCAGGACATCAGTAGGAGTGTGCAGGACATCATGAAACGTGTGCAAGACCCCTGTAAGGATGAGCAGGACTTCATGGAATGTGTGCTGGATCTCAGTAGGGGTGTGCAGGACGCCGTAGATTGTGTGCAGGACCTCAGTAGGAGTGTGCAGGACCTTAGTAGGAGTGTGCAGGACATCATGGGACCTGTGCAGGACCGCAGTAGGGGTGTGCAGGACGTCGTAGGATGTGTGCAGGACCTCAGTAGGAGTGTGCAGGACCTTAGTAGGAGTGTGCAGGACATCATGGGACCTGTGCAGGACCCCAGTAGGGGTGTGCAGGACCTCAGTAGGAGTGTGCAGGACATTTTGGGACCTGTGCAGGACCCCAGTAAGGGTGTGCAGGACGTCGTAGAATGTGTGCAGGACACTCAGTGGGAGTGTGCAGGACCTAGTAGGAGTGTGCAGGACATCATGGGACCTGTGCAGGACCCCAGTAGGGGTGTGCAGGACCTCAGTAGGAGTGTGCATGACATTATGGGACCTGTACAGGACCTCAGTAGGAAGTGCGCAGGATATCATGGAACGTGTGCAGGACCCCAGTAGGGTGTGCAGGACGTCGTAGAATGTGCAGGACCTCAGTAGGAGTGTGCAGGACCTTAGTAGGGAGTGTGCAGGACATCATGGGACATGTGCAGGACCCCAGTAGGAGTGTGCAGGACATCATGGAACCTGTGTAGGACCCCAGTAGGGGTGTGCAGGACATCGTAGATGGTATGCAGAACATCAGTAGGAGTGTGCAGGACATCATGGGACCTGTGCAGGACCCCAGTAAGGGTGTGCAGGACTTCGTAGAATGTGTGCAGGACCTTAGTAGGAGTGTGCAGGACATCATGAAACATGTGCAAGACCCTGTAAGGATGAGCAGGACTTCATGGAATGTGTGCAGGACATCAGTAGGAGTGTGCAGGACATCATGAAGCGTGTGCAGGACCCCAGTAGGGTTGAGCAGGACGTCATGGAATGTGTGTAGGACCTTAGTAAAATTACACAGGACATCATGGAACGTGTGCAGGACCCCCAATAGGGGTGTGCAGGACTTCATGGAATGTGTGCTGGATCTCAGTAGGGGTGTGCAGGACGCCGTAGAATGTGTGCAAGACCCCTGTAAGGATGATCAGAACTTCGTGGAATGTGTGCAGGACATCAGTAGGAGTGTGCAGGACATCATGAAGCGTGTGCAGGACCCCAATAGGGGTGTGCAGGAGATCATGGAATGTGTGCAGGACCTTAGTAGGAGTGTGCAGGACATCATGGAAACGTGTGCAAGACCCTGTAAGGATGATCAGAACTTCGTGGAATGTGTGCAGGACATCAGTAGGAGTGTGCAGGACATCATGAAACGTGTGCAAGACCCTGTAAGGATGAGCAGGACTTCATGGAATGTGTGCTGGATCTCAGTAGGGGTGTGCAGGACCTCAGTTCAATGTTCAGGACACCGTATGCAAGCCAGGCCTCCGAATCTACAATAACGATAGTTAAGTCCGCCAGAACAGGGCTACCGTAATCTCACTCGAGTTGGCTCTAAAATTTTCAAAGTTCTGACTCCGATTTCGCTTCATCTTCCTACAGGTGGTGATGTTTCCTGCTTTTAGTCCAGGCAGATCTCAACTGCTGACCCTAGAGAAGGACGGTGTGTGGATCAAGACACACCGCTCTTCACTTCTTTTTATACTTTATCATTGATCAATTGGGTATCATCAAATTTGTTTACGAGAGCCGAATAACATCATTCCTGAGATTACGGTAGTCCTCTTCTGGCGCACTTAACTATCGTTCGCGCTGGAAATCAATTTCCATTTTTCAGGCTCAATTTCATGATTGACCCCGGTAGACCACACTGGTAAACTTTGGCGAGTCAAAAACGTTGGACGATGAGGTTAATATCCGCCACCAATTCTCACCAGTCATCTAGCCCTTTTTCCTAGAATGTTGGTGCGACAGTAAGATAACAGGAAAAATTGGTTACGGCAATGAACTCCACATGCAGAAAACTCCGAAAATGATTTTGGCGCGAAATTCAAATTCGTATTTACAATGTGTTCCGATTGACTTTTCTTTACAAATGAAGGTTTTTCATGGGCCCCTTCAACATTTTCTTTCACTAGAGGGGCCAAGCTACGCAAAAACTCATAGAAATGATGGAAAACTCTGATAAAAGAGGCCTGATACTGCGCTATCAATCATTGTTTTTATTAGAGCTCTACGGAAATACTTCGACTGGTAGCCTCACCAATGGGCCGTTCATTTCATTTCTGTCTTGAGTGGTGCGTGCCCCCCCCCGTCTAGAAGAGTGCCTAGAACCTGTACAATTGGGTCATTTTGAAACTCATTTCTTCATTTTTCGACTTTTAAATTCAAAAAGTATATGCCTTGCATCTATTTGTAGGAAGCCGCGTTGCAACAATTATCTTGCAGTCTTAGCAGCGGAGCGGTTGTTTCTTCATTTCTACCACTATGTTTTCGAAAAAAAAAACAACTTGACTTCTGGAGCTCGACGATATTGTAGAAGGGAAACCCTTGTAAAAAGTTGTGAAATTTCTGAAAGTTGGGCTCCGCAGAAAAGGTCAAGGATTTGGCATTGCTCCTAAATGTTGTGAAATTGTTTTATTGGATTTGGCTCTCAACTTGATTTTTCAAATGTAGTGAAATTGTCGAATTGATTTGGCTGTGATGATACTATATGCAGATAACATAATCATTAAATCTAGTGAAATTGTTGCAAACGGATTTGGCAGGAGCTCTATCAATTATCACAGTCAAATCACGCGTCAGAAGGTCCTCTGGCGAGCGAATGAAGACAAAAAGAAAAAAATAATAATCCTCAGTCAACAATGCTGAACGAAACGTGGCCTTATGGGCTAGAATTACGGTTTCCGAATGCTATTCTGCCTTTTTCAGTGTAGCTCCCACTAACAATAAGGTACCAGACCTTCCCTCACCGATGAGATAAAAATCATGAAAACGAAATCTAACGCAATTTACTCGCTACTGACTCTATGTCTTCGTGTCCTCAACGCTTTCACGGTTCGCATTGTATAGAAACGTTTTCGCTGCTAGGTTTATTCCTGTTCTCATTCGATTCAATATGCGCTTCGCCAAGGAAAACCCCTTCTGACGCGTGATTTGACTGTGATAATTGATAGAGCTCCTGCCAAATCCGTTTGCAACAATTTCACTAGATTTAATGATTATGTTATCTGCATATAGTATCATCACAGCCAAATCAATTCGACAATTTCACTACATTTGAAAAATCAAGTTGAGAGCCAAATCCAATAAAACAATTTCACAACATTTAGGAGCAATGCCAAATCCTTGACCTTTTCTGCGGAGCCCAACTTTCAGAAATTATTTCTACTGAAACTGCTTCGCGGTTGTGGAACCCTCACATTAAAACCCCAACCGAACGTTACGCAAGGTTAGGCGCAACGTTTATGCGACTTCGCGTCGGTCTCGTTACTTTATGGTAGGCTCACTGAACCGGTTCTGCACTGATCGGCTCCAGCAGAGATTTCCGCAGAGGACACTATCAGAGGTGATAATATGCAGCGGTGCCTGCAGGCCACTGCCCAACGACGGGAACTGTATCCGATGAATGGATTGTAAAGGTGCCGTCATTCGAATTTAAGTCAAAAATTCGAGATATGGGGTTTCTATGAAGTGGTTGGTGCTGGGACCTCTTAGGGGTTAAATTTTAAGTTGGGTGCTAATTTCTTTCGCCCTTTCCTCATTATGGGAACAAGCTCTAAACCACGCAAGCGCTCGAATCGCGACACTGAGCAAAGAACAAATAATGCAAAGTCGATGCAATTCTCCGTGTTCTCACCACCAGATAGATCTCAAATAACATCATGTAACGCAAAAAGGCAAATTTCGCGCTGAAAAAAGCAAAGAGTTAAAGATTTCCTCGGTTCCCCATATTGTTTCTTTTCTTACCGGAAATTGACAAAAATCGATAAACACACTCGAGTATTAGGCTTTCGTGCATATCCTGAAGTATGTATGCGTAGGTTCGAAGTAGGTTCTCTAACAAGGAATGATTTGTGTCTTTAATGACCATTGGGAAACATATATCTCTTAATGCCTTCTTTTTTTCTATTCATAAAGTCTTTTTCTGCCTCATCTGTGCTTGTTTTCAAACCATAGATTTTTAACGACTAACGTGTAATGATGATTTTTGCCAGTTGAACGACTAACGAATTACAAAATTTCTATTACGCACATCCCTGATGACAGTTTTAACAACTACGTAGATCGCCGCCACATCATCAATTTCATTGCAGTTCACTGTGTTCAAATTCTATATCATCCTGCGCTGGAATGAGGTAAAACACCAAGTTAGAATTTGCGTGAATGGCACAGTTGGGACAAAACTTTACCACTCCTAACCAAAGCGGTGGCACTGGGGTGTTCTCAGTTTCTGCCCACCTGCAGAAAGTAGTCATATTCGAACGCCAGGCCAGTGAGGGCACGAATAGAGGCTTTAAGTAGTATTAGAGCTCATTATTGTCGATATACATACAATGAAATTGGAGTTTTCGCGTTATTACTGTATCGCATACCTTCTGAGGGTATCACTAAAGGTAAACCCTTGGGGAAGGGTAACCACTATACATGGGCATTCGACCCGTGTTTTCGAATGAATGAATAATTCGAATACGGCCTTTTCAAAAATTCCGAATAAATGAATACATTCGAATAAGGCGTTTTCAAAATTCTCGAATAAATGAATACATTCGAATAATGCCTTTTAAAAAATCCCGAATGAATGAATACATTCGAATAAGGCGTTTTCAAAATTATCGAATAAATGAATACATTCGAATAATGCCTTTTAAAAAATCCCGAATGAATGAATACATTCGAAGAAGGCGTTTCCGAGATTCCCGAATAAATCAATACATTCGAATAATGCCTTTTGAAAAATCCCGAATAAATGAATACATTCGAATAAGGCCTTTTCTAAATTCCCGAATAAATGAATACATTCGAAAAGTCGGCCAAACTATTCGAATAGTCGAATCCTATTCGAATATTCGAATAATATTCGACATTTCGATACCAAGGCCAGTATCACCCCGGAACCTCGATTTCCGAAGAAACTAGGAGACTGTTTCTAACGTGAACTACCTTCAAGACGCGGAACACTAACAAGGAAACTACTATTACCCAAAGTGGCCATCCCAAATAAAATGAACTTCTCTAGAACGACTCTGAAGGTAGGGCCCGAATATGCCCTTTACAGCTGGATAGTAACTCTGAATTTATTTGATCTGCATTTTCCCCTGTTTCGCGTACCTATTGTATCATCCGAAAACGCATACTGATGTTTCGAGAATTCGAAAACGGTCAATCGTGCTCAGCGCTCAAAACAACCCCCCCCCTGGACAAAGCTTGGGTGAAAGCACTTTCCCGGAGTTTCCACGAAGTGATACAGTACCGAGCATATTTTTTGCAAAAACGGCGTTTCGCGGCGTTTTTTGAGTTCACAAAGCGCCGCACCGCCATAACTCACTTCAAAGTTGACTAAATGAGTTTTTCAGATAGTTTTCGTGTTCCTCTCAGTAAGGAGAATGTGATGGTATGTGTTGAAAGCTCATTTGACCCTAGCATTCTGTTGAAAAATGTGTATTTCCTTCTAAAATTCACATCGACCACAGGTCAAAAAATGACAGATTTCTGCTATCATGACCGTCTGATCAGTTCATTATGAGGGGTTTAGAGGTGCAAATATGCAAATTTCAATACACTTTCGGAGTTGAATCTATCCTTTCGGAACACTATCGTATAGGACTAAATGGAAGCAATCCAGAAATGACTTCAGAATTGAAATTGCACCACTTTGAAGCAAGTTATGGCGTTGCGGCGCTTTGTGAGCGCAAAAAACGCCGCAAAACGCTTTCTTTGCAAAAAATTTGCTCGGTATTGTACCTTTCCCACACATATGAACCAATTTTCGGTTGAGCGTTTACCTAAATCAATTAGGGGTTCAGAAAGCGTCAAAGAAAAATTCCAGATTTGACTAAAGATTCTCCTGAAGTTAGCGGTGGGTGGTGGGGGGAGGGGGTTATTTGGGGGTACTGATCACGAATGGGAGGTTTATTTGTCAATTTTCGACTAAATTCGTTCAAAGCTTCTCATCGGGAGGAAAATTTGAAGGCAAAACGCGACTTTTGATATTTCCGGAACGCTACGATGTAGCTGAAATCGTTTCTTTGATGGTTATTTGGAGTGCTCAACGCGAATCTGACGCAGTTTGTCGATTTTTGACCGCCTGCGGTAGATTACGATGGGCATGCGGTACATAGTTTGGTCAAAGTCTCGGATTCGACTCAAAATTTCTATGCGGAGGTAATTCGGGGTGCTGAATGCGAATTCTATGCCGATTCGTCGGTTTTCGAAATATGAAAGTAGGTTTTTCTCCACAACTGTCATGGCGCCTACCGTAACCAACAGTAATCCTTAGGATCCCGTCGCGTGGACCGCATGTTGGTGTTCAGCATCCTAGATTGCACCCACATGAAAACCGGAAATTGGCGTAAAAGGCAGTGGTCACGATGAGAAAAGTTATCGAAAAAAACTACAAAAATCAGCTTAGATCAAAAACAGCTGAAAAACTATGAAGGTAGGGCGGTGAAAAACGGGCTAGAATTAGAGTTTCTAGGGCTCAAAGAAGTCAGTTTGTGCACACGTGCACAGCGCCGACGAAAAAGATCGCAGTCTCATGCCGAGAAGTCAAAAATCATCGACATTCAGAGGAAGAAAAAATACAAATTTATCTAATAAAAACAGTTGAGCAATGAAAGAAAGCACTCCAGTCAATGTTTTTGACAAGTTATGTGCATAAATGCGAAGCTTCACTGATTGAAATTCAATTTCAAGCCAGCTGATGTTCTTGATATAAGAGGTCATCGATGCCGATGATGTGAAGTGGGCTCGTCCACCATCTAAAGACAATAAAGTTCAGGCTTCAAATTTGGCCCGAAACCATTTTTCGCGATTTTTTCTCATAGGTCCTACTACTCGAGACACAGAAAAGGGTTTAAAGAGAAAAAGACGACAAGCATATTTGATCGCGACTACTGCCTTAAAGTACTAGATGCCACAATAGGGGACAGGGGGGCAGCCACACTTTCGTGGATACCCTCTATCCACCATTACGGCGGCGATGGCCTAAAATAGTGGGAACAGAAAAACACACTTGGTTTATTGCCCGGCGCCAATGGGCGACGGCTAGCAGCCCGCCCTGTTGCGGCAGATTCGGATAGCGCCGCCCCTAATCGATAAGGCCTGGATAGAGTCCGGCCGCTGAAAGGCATGGCAGCATGCAGTGGAGGAGGATCGATCCTGCGGCGCCGCATGATCGATACTCCTCCATTGCATGCTGCCGTACCTTCCGGCGGCGGGACTCCAATCGACCCCATAGGCGCTGGTGCGTGTGTACAGCTCGCAACAGGAAACTTACGTACAAGAACGAACAGCGGAAATCGTACACACAAAAATGGATAGCTCAACTTGCAGAAAGGTACTTCGAAGGGTATCCATTTCAAAGGTAAACGAAATCGGTTTTGTCTAATTCGAATGTGGGGCACTGAATTTTTCCGGGTATTCAAATTAGTCCCAAAATTTATATTCCCGAATGAATCGAATATTCGAATAAATTCAAAATTTTACTTCCCGAATAAGTCGAATATTCGAATAAATCCAAAATTAAAATTCCCGAATAAATCGAATATTCGAATATTTATTCGATTCGGTCCCAAGTCTAGTAACCACTATAAGATAAAGATGAAGGTTCGGTTTCCTCAATCCCATCGGGGTAGCGCATTCGACGTCTATTTCATAGAGGCTCGGATCCTTTTTAGCTATAGAGTAGCATGCGGGGTTCAGCTGGCTTCCAAGTCAGATTCTTCATCTCCTTGCATGAATCCAATTCCAATTTGAGGACTCCACAGGGATAGTAGATCTGGTTGACCCTAGGTGAGGAGCGAAGTTTAATGTTTCGAGCGAATAGCAGCGCCTCCTGCCACTATGCCACTCCGGCTTGGGTAACCACCATAGCGAGACAAAAGAGTTGACCCTAGGGAACTGTTGAGAATGAAGTGAGGTTTTCTACTTTTATGTGTCTACCGTCTATGAGTTAGGCCACTTGTCTCTGAAGTCGAGGTTCACGGCTTTTTCTGTTTTCTGCCAAATTTTGCCTATTTTTACAGAAAAAGGACTCAGGCGAACTGGGGCGTCGAGAACAGGTCGATCCGCCCACTATGAGTCACCACTGGCCAACAGGCCGATATTCGGCGGAACCGTGGCCGCGTGTTATGATCTGGTCGATGTCGAGCTGTTGCACAGCTACCGCTCTGGATACAAGGGAAGTATACGACGCTTTTTCCACGCATGCTGCGAATGATGATATCGCAGCCGGTTCAATTACCCAAGTTTGCGGTACTTCGGCCTCGCCCAGCATCTGGAGGTCCTGCCTTTACAGTGGTGATCCCAGTAGAGGCTGGACGACCGACCGCGACGCGTGTCGGTGTGCCGATCGCGGCGCGTGCCGGTGTGCCAACCGCGACGCGTGTTGCTGTAACGTAGTTCCCAAGCAAGATGAAACAGTCGTGTAGGATGCGAGCTCCTGCTAAATAGGCCGCTAAACGTGACACATGGAATTGTCAACAGCCGGACAACAGGCGGACGTCGCTGGGTAACGGGCAGGTTTCAGGCTGACAATACGCGCGATTTGACTTGTCAACAAGGAGCGGTTTATGAGATGACAACCTATCAACCTGTTGTCGACGCCCCAGTTTGCCTGAGGAAGATTCCGCACATCCCTGATCACCATCATGTGCCAGGACCGTGACCTGCAAGCAGCCGCTAACAAGATCAGCGCCTATCTCGTCGAGCTGAAGATCCTCCTCAATAATATGATGCTCACAGTCTCTGCTGCATTCTTCTGTTTCAGTGTTCAAAACAAACCCAAAGGAGCACGGTGTCCACTTAGATGTCAAATGAGATGGTGACCGTTTGCCAGCAGCAAGATTTCCCAAGCTGCTTGGTCTTATTCTCGATCCGTCACCGAAGTTCCACAAAAGTGCGGAACAGAAACAAACAGTCGTCAAGGCAAAGCTTCATATCTTGAGAGCTCATGGAGTAGCATCATGGGGCAGCAGCAGAGAGACTAGTGGCGACCTACAGAACAATACTTCAGCCGGCTCTGGAATATGCGGCACCAGTTTGGCACCACCTGGCGTCAGACAGCTAATGGAATAAGCTGCAGCGTGTACAGAATGCTGCGCTTAGAATTGCTACCGGCTGTACAAGGAGCTCCCTAATAGAACATATCTACGCGGAGGCCTGCATATTGCCAGTCAAGGAGCACTGTGAACTCCAGGCACAACAGATGTATATTAATGTTCTGAGACAGCCGAATCATCCGACAGAGAACAACGAAGCCCGTTAGAGACGCTCCTCGTAAAGTTGATATACAGAGATGGGCCAACTCCAACATGGAAAGGCTTCGTCTTCTGCGTGAGGAGCCCACCCAGTTTGTTCGAGGATATCTAACGAAGGCGACAGTGAACCCTATCTTAGGCGCAGTGCCGCCTCGGGTTTGCGAGTCCGAGTCTCAACTCGGCAGGCGAGCCAGATGTGCTCTTGCCTCGCTGCGCTGTGGTCACTCTACACTGCTTATGTCTTACGTTTATAAAATCGACAGCAGTCGACCAGACGCATGTCCGGACTGCGGTAGTCCCGGACACGACGCGGCGAATGTAATCAAGAGCCCTATGAGACCGACTACTCTAGCGACAATGGAGCTTTGGACGCATCCTGTATTTGTCGCCCGGTTCCTCATGCATTTCACGCTCCAGGCACTTTCCTTATGAAGCTCTAATGAAGCAAGCCAAACCTCAGAAATTGACATTTATTATTACCTCAAACGTAAGTGAACACGGCAAGATCGCGATATATCACAGCAGATCATAAAAGAAACCTGAAACACACAAAGAAAACAATAAATATAATTTTCTCTAGACTTTTCTCCTACTTTAGAGATAGATAGGCGACTAGGAAATATTTCTTGCGGAACGATCAAAAGGCATTCAGAAATCATTACAAGAATGACAGGATATGTGTACGCATTCAAGATTGGGCTGCAATTTTTTTCTCTTCTCGTTCTTTCCTCCATGACGATCCGTCAAGATTGATCCATTCCAACCAATCATCGCAAATCGTTCTGCTCTCCTGAATACGAAAACTTCTGCATATAAGCTGTCTATCATATAGGACACTCCCTGGATTTGTCGGTCACGTACTCGTTGAGCAAGATAGATCTTTTTCGTCAATACTATTGTGATCAAGATGTAAAATAACCCCCGTATACCTCTTTTGGGTTAGATCGAATGCTTGCGCACTTTACTGGATTACATATATGTCTTAAATCGCGTATCAAAAAGATAGAACACCCCTGGGTTAAATCGGATTTCTCGTTCGATAAAATTGTGTGACCCCAAATCTAATGATCGATTGGCCTTCCTTACTCCCTTGCCAAGTACTCAATTTGGTATACTATCGACCAAGTTAACCAGCCTTTACGAGTCGATCTTGCCCCATTTCTCGATTATGGTTGGTTGCAGCGCATACATCGAGAGATATCGCCGGCCATTGGCTCAGACCCGACGAACTAAAATATCACAGAGTATCTCCATTTTGTTGAGATCAGGACTGTACACTAGCCACTCTGGACGAGATAGTTATTGCCAAGAAAAGAAGCCGACCTCAGACCTGCTCACGTGAACTTTCTCGTTGTCCTGCTAAGAACTGCAACTTTGTCGCCCGGAAAAATGGGGAAATGAAGGGAGAAGCCTTTTCTACATCCTCTCGTACTCGCTGGAGATCGTCCGACAAACTGACGACCGCGAGCTGTAGACGTCCCTCAAGGCCAAATGCTCTGACGGCCTATGGGAGATCTACCTTCCGCGGTTTTGAAGGCGAAATTGCACAGCACCTATCCTCGACTTCCTTTAGTAGCGCTTCCAACCATCGGACCAAACGAGAGAAAATTCTTTTTGTCAGAAACCATCGCGTGCACACAAGTAGTCGAAGAAGCTGTCCACTTTAGCCGTCGCAGCTGCTGTCGCAGATCTTCCAAAACCTGTGAGAGCATTCGCTCGTCAAGGACGTCTACAGCTTGTGTTCGCCAGCAGTCGTATGATATCCAGTGAGTACCAGGGGATATCAGAGTAACACCTACTTTCATTTCCGGAGTTTCGGGCGACAAAAGTGGCAGTTGCTGACAGGACAACCGGAAAGTTGACATGAGCAGGTCTGAGGTCGGCTTCTTTGCTCGGCAATAACTATCTTGTCCAAAGTGGATAGTCTACAGTTCCGATCTCAACAAAAAGAAGAATCTCTGTGGGATATTTTAGTTGGCCAGGTTTGAGCCAATAGTCGGTATAATGCAATCCACAGGAGCATTTGAAATAGGGTGGAAAGAGAGAATGGATGGGATGAAGATAAGAACTCAGACTGTTGAGAACATCTTGGAGCATGCTAATCAGTGCAGCCCCAAATTTTCGAGTAACGGAGAGAGTTTGCTTCTCTGAACCATGATAACGTCCGGTTAAAAAGTATGTGCGAAGAGAAATGAGAAATAATTCAAAAAGCTTGGCGAGAAAGCCGTTGAGATTGATATGTACAATAGAGAGGAAGCGGTGGATAGTTGAGGAATGGGAGTAAGTGAAGGCGGACCACAGAACACAGCGACAAGAAGAGTCGTTATGCTTCACAAAACTGAGACCCTAACAGGGAGGATACACCCGTCTTTGGCATCCAATTGATAATCTTGTCGCTTGTAGCACCCGGGTACTTCTGAGCGAGTCCTGGATTTCCGAAGGCGAGATGAGGCCATCCAGCTCCTACCCCGGGGTGAAAAAAACCCTTTTCGCGCAGGGTATGGAATCGGTTGCAAAGAAGGTGATTTTGAATCCATCACACTACCATGGCACGAACGTATGACATTTCGGCAGCCATTGCAGTTTATATGCAGCGCAGTACTAACGTCGCCCTGATATGACAAAAATGAGATTGATTCCAGGTCAAGACCGAAGAGGTAGCAAGAGGAGAGATATTCGAATGATGGAATGTTTAAATACATATTGTACAATCCCAATCTGACTCTCACCTGATCCAGAACAACTCCACTAAGAGCCATAAGAGCGGCATTGTCTTTGATGCAGAATCCATTCGCTAGATACGCATCAATTTCCGCTAGTAGGCCCTTGTACTCTCCTTTGACGGTGAAGCACATGAATCGGCCAGACTTATCCATAACAACCATGTCCTCTCCATATCTACAACAATATGAAATACCAGTCAGCGGTTACAACGCTCTTTTCGACGTTCTTCTAGCGAACCTACTTCCGGATAGCTCTTGGGAAGAATATGTCACTCCCTTCTTTCCCTTCTTTGCTGAATGATGATCGAATCTTCCCCGCTTTTGTGTCTATGAGAACCATCCTCTGCCTACAACAACCAGCAGTAAGATTACCCCTGAGCTAAAAATAGCCCTTAATTGGGAAATATGGGCCACTAAACCCACTTTGAGTACATATTCACAGGTCTAGTTGACATAGCAGCTACAAGAGTATCATTGTCAAGGGCACACAACGTGTAGAAAGCATCCTCTTCCGATTCGACCATCTCCTCCCAAGCAAGAGGAGTATCCATAGAAGACCTAAACAGAGAATAGAAACTGAGGAACAGAGAAAATACTCCCAGAATACATACTTGTAAACAAATGAACTGGAACCAGTTGGTTGTTTGCTCATGTACATATCACCGTTCTCCGCTATCGTCAACGATATCACTGCAATTAGGTTAATAATCGTGATTGGCCCCAAAACAGCGATTGATTCCGACGAAACTAACATAGCCCATCGATGAACTGCTCGTGCGTCATCTCTCCAGCCATCGTGAAGAAACGAAGTTCTGTGGTTTTCTCTCTGTCTTCAGCGCATGTGTAGACAATCTGGAGGAGAAATCGTAGTATTCAAAATGGTGAAGGTATATCAAATCTACATCGGCCCACTCATCTCCGTTCAACAGGAATGAAGCGCTCTTGCGCATCTTCTGACAGCTAACAGAGGGTTGGAATGTTTTCGTGCGTCGCCTGAGCAGCCAGCACTTTTGTACATATAAACTAACTTCCAATATTACATTTGTTAGTTGCACCACATCATGTCAATAGAGAACAATAAACAGTTAGCGAAAGGTTCCACCTAATTCTGTGTGATAGTAAAAGGGTACTACCGGTTCTTTCTGTTGAGGAATGAAATAGTCCTGCCAGGATCGCGTTCGAATGGTAGCAAAGTGCCCCACTCAGAATCACTTGATGCACAGGAACTCGAAGGCACCTAGTCTGATATTGAGGCAAGAAATCCATCAAGAAGTGAATTTCAGCCCCAGTCGATGAAAATATAAGGGAAATTTCACCAAACCAGCTGTTATCATCTATGGAAATTTTTACCCTGAAGTAAGCAAATGATGAAATTTTTGCATTGGTCGATACGCAATGTTCCGGTCCGTACCAGGGAGGCGACCCCGGCTGCAGAGTCGTTCTTTTTCCCACAGCATAAGGAAATTCGATTCTTAGAAAACTCGTACCCGCAGCTATTTCAGTGCAGGATATCTGCCTAATCACCCCCCTTTGAAGTCAATCAATCAATCAATCGCTTTATTTTGCAATAAAGAAACATACATGGTGTATGTGAAGAGGTAGTAGCTTCACATGTACGGTAAAACAAAATAAAAGAAATGAATGGAGGTAGTCCACCCATGCAAGTAAACAGGTAGACAAGTAGGAAAACACGCAAACCACTCGTGAAAGTGATAGCACTCTGAACTTAAAGCTCTAACAAAATGAATGGCCGTCTGTCCCATGTATTGACCTGAGATCAAACTTGGACAGGCGACATTTGAAAATCGAAAAGTTTTTTGCTTCGACAATTTCCAGGGGCAATTTGTTCCAAATTCGTATAACCCGGTAGGCAAAGGAATGCAGTACGCCGGATTTGGTGGTGAATGCACGTTCGAGCTGGAAACCGTGTTGGCGAGAGCGAGCACAGTGGCGAGTAAACGCAAAAGTGCTCTCAAAAGGAACGTCACTAAAACCATTAACTATCTTATAACATAAATGTAGATCAAACTCAGTTCTCCTGTATCGTAAGGTTTCAATCCCTAACATTTTTAATCTAGTCGTATAATCTGGCACTTCTCGCCCATGAAACAATTTGATAAAAACGCGTTTTGAGTATCGTCTTTGCACGTTTTCAACGATTTCGTCATCTTCAGCCGAAGATGGTGACCAAACCTGCGTGCAGTATTCCAACAATGGCCGGCAGTAGACAATGAATGCTTTCCTATAATGCTCGAGACAGGGGTGTTGCAGGGACCTGAGTATACAATTAGCCACACGAGAAGCTTTTTTCGAGATTTCTTTGTAGTGCGATTTTCACCGGAGGTCGGTGCTAATGAGCACACCCAGGTCCCTGATAGTCTCGCGCACCTGAAGCACAACATTGTTCAGGCGTAAGATGCATTCGTGTTGGAAATTGATGTGCAACAAGTTGCATTTCTCCTCAGATAGCTGCAACTGCCATTGTTTGGACCAGTCGGCAAGCCGATTCAAGTCACATTGAAGTTCGTGAAAATCGATAGCGGGATTTCGAAGAAGGCGATATATTTTGAGATCATCAGCGAAAAGCTTAACATCGGCGTGGATCCTGAAGAGACTTTGCGTTCCTCAATGGAGGTTGGCGCAAGCTCGGTGCACCTATGTTATAACATAGGGCACCAGGTTTGCGCCAACCTGCAACAGTGAACGCAGAGTCTCTTCCGGATCCATGCCGATGTTACATGTGCTCGTTCGAGATATCGTTCACATAGATAAGGAATAGTAATGGACCCAAAACGCTACCCTGTGGTACCCCGCTGGCGATTTGACAGGGATGAGAGCAAAAGTTGCCAATTTTGACTTTGAAATCACGAGATGTCAGAAAGGATTCCAACCACTTCAAAATGTCTCCGCAAATGCCGTACCCCACGAGTTTGAGAAGCAATTTAGAATGACTGACCGCGTCAAAAGCTTTGGCATAGTCGATGTACACAATATCTGTCTGACAGTCTTCGTTCAAAGCTAAACACCAGTCGTGAAACGATGATACTAAGTGGGACAGTGTTCATCTACCAGGTAGAAAACCATATTGTGCTGGACTGAGCAGGTTATTCGATGCAAGGTGGGAGAGGATACTGTCTTTGATAATGATTTCAAGAACTTTACATACCGAGGAAGTTAAGCTGATAGGTCGGTAGTTCGAAACCTTGGCAGCTGGTGCCTTTTTGAGAAGTGGGGAGACAAACGCTGTTTTCCATGCGGTCGGTAAGGTTCCAAGCGCAAGGCTGTGTTTGAATATGCAAGATAGGGGGTAGCATAAACCGTTGGCAGCCCTTTTAATGAAGTAGGGAGGCAGAGAGTCCGGGGTTAGCGAAATTTTGTCGACAAGTTTCTTAATGGCCTGCATCACCATCTCGTAATTAAGGGCCATAAAGCGAAATTTCTGTGGGCAACGAGGTGGAAATCGGGGTGTAGTTCCGTTACCACAAGTAAATACCTTGGAGAAATAGTCCGCAAAAATCTCGCATTTTCGCCGATCATCAGCTATAACCTCGCCACCCTCGCCTTTCAGTGCAGCGATACCATTACGAGTTTTCATCCTAGCGTTCATGTATTTGAAGAAATTGTTGTGATTTCCTGAGCAAATAACACGTTTCTCGCGGTTTCGAGAGAACCGTTTGCACTCTTTCTCAAAATCCTTAGCGCATTTAGTGAAGGCTAGGCGCCCACCAGTCAGACTTCGAGTGGAGTGTAGATCCCCTAATCCCCTTACTCTATCAATTTCGGAAGGGGTAGGAAACCCGGGGTTGCTGTGAAGTTAGGGTGGGCGGAACATCCCGCAGTGACTTCAACGCGGCCTGCGAAGACCAAGCTCTCCGATAACACCCAAATTCACCGTTGCCGCCACAAAACTTCTCCAAAAGGTCGTCTACAAACCGACTCCAGGTCACCTTCCAGGACCAGCCTCAGAGTACCGAGTGGTAACTCCGTGAAACGACCAGACCAGCGAACAGCATGACGCTTCACTGCCTACAATGTATCAAATCATCTGAAAAAAAAGGTTCCCATCACTCATCGTGTGTGCGCGATGCTGCCCCTCCGTCTCCCACCAATCTCTCGCTGTCTCTAGCCACCGTTTTAAACACGCACGCGGGGGAACCATGAAATATTCATTTTTATAGCCTTTAGGCAACCACAATCACAGTGCTCGGTCAACATTGATGAAGTGACCACTAAGGACTAGAAATTTCTCACTTAGCGACAGCGAAAAGATTTGAGAGAATTTTTCCTTGCAAAAGGGATGCGGAGCAAAATTGTGGTAGAACAAAAATTTCAGCCTAAATGTATAATATTGAAAAAATATTATGAAAAATCCGTAATGTTGAACAGGTATGATGAGAAAATCAAAAATGCATATTTACTGACCGTGCCCTTATGAAACACGACTTGTGGGAAAGCAGCCATTTTCTTGGGAAAAAGATTCTTCCGTTCCCATATCGTCGTCCTCCGATTTCCATCAAACTTGAACAGACCACCCTTCGTCGCCACCTGAATTTTGAGTAGTTAGTGAATTGCGTCAAATATTGTGGTGAATCATACATGTACACGGACTGCATGGAGGCCATTTGGTGCACCACACTGAGGTCTAAGTTTCACAAACCCGAAGTTAGACAATTACAAACTGGTTTAACTGCAGAGGCCCGGAAGCCGGATAAACTGAGAAAGAAAGGATCTGCGCGAATCATGAAAAATATCAACAATTTAAAGCCTTAGAGGAGCCTGACTCTATCCTGATAGAATAATTCCACTGTGCCGCTTCGCTTCGCATTCTGGCCCACTTCAGCACGCGAGCAAAAGATTCAGGGAAATATCATCCCTCCTCTCCGTGCTATCACTTCCTTCAGAACAGAGAAAATGTATGACAACCTAGTTCCAAGGAAACGTTTTAACCCCAGCTCGACTGAATTAGATTGTGAGAGATGCCCTACCGCACATGAATCTAGTCATATAGCGCCCAGCTTACTAGTTACCGGGAAAGTATTGAGGACCGGAGAGTAATGTCGTTTTCTTACGCTAAATACAAACAATTACATTTGAGTCTTTATTTTTATTCAACGATGTACTCCCCATCATTGTCAAAAACCTTTTGCCATCTAGTGAGTAAATTTTCAATCCCTGATAAATATAGATTCTTTTCCGCAAAATATCTAGAGAAGGCTTTTCGGATATCATCCGAATTTGCAAATGTTCTGACACTTGAAAATTGTTGCAGCGCTTGGGAAAAATATAAATCTGATGGTGTCGGGCGAATATGGTGGATGAGGCAGCACCTCACACCCCAATTCATCATTTTTTGGTAGGGCTCGCCTTGCGCAGTGCGGTCTTGCATTGTCGTGCTCGAGAACGACGCCTTTTCGGTTGACAATCGCTGGCCACTTCTCAATTAAAGATCGCCACAATTGCTCCCTGCAGAGGTCTGCATTAACAGATCGTCCATGCTTCAGCAATTCATTATGAACAGTGCCGCGAATACTCCACCAAAAACACAAAAGCGCTATTTTGGGGTGTACATCTGACTTAGCAGTGCTCCGAGGGATTTCATTCGGAGACAGCCACTGCCTTTTGCGTTTTAGGTTATCATACCGGACCCATTTTTCATCTCCTGTGATCAATCGATCAAAAAAAAATACTTCTACCGTATTTCCTATTATTGAACACCCCCCTCTATTAGAGCCACTCCTACTCTGGCGAACTGGGGCGTCGACAACAGGTTGATCCGCCCACCATGAGTCACCGCTGGCCAACGCGCCGACATTCGGCGGGGCCGTGACCGCGAGTTATGCTCTGGTCGATGTCGAGCTGTTGCACAGCTAACGCTCTAGATACAAAATATACGACGCATTTTTCAGGCATGCTGTGAATGATGAGAGCGCAGCCGGTTCAATTACCCAAGTTTGCCGTACATTGGCCCAGCCCAGCATCTGGAGGTCATGCCTATCCGGTGGTGACCCCAGTGGAGGCTGGACGACCCAGCCGCGACGCGTGTTGGTGTGCCAACCGCGACGCGTGTTGGTGTGCCCACCGCGACGCGCGTCGGCGTGCCGACCGCGACGCGTGTCGGTGTGCCAACCGCGACGCGTGTCGGAGTGCCGACCGCCACGCGTGTCGGAGTGCCGACCGCGACGCGTGCCGGTGTGCCAACCGCAGCGCGCGTCGCGGTGTGCCGACCGCGACGCGTGTCGTCGTAAAGTAGCACCTAAGCTAGATGAAACAGTCCTGTAGGATGTGAATTGCCGCTATATATGCCGCTAAACGGGACACATCGAGTTGTCAACAGCCCGACAACAGGCGGACGTCGCTGGGCAACGGGCAGGTCTCAGGCTGACAATACGCGCGATTTGACTTGTCAACAGGGAGCGGCTTATGAGATGACAACTTATCAACCTGTTGTCAACGCCCCAGTTTGCCTGAGTAGCCGTTCAGGTGAAAAGACATTGGAGACCCATTCCTACCGGACGTGGACTGCCCCGCGCTGCTCGAGATGTCGACACCCAAAACCTAGTTGACATTTTCGAGGAGATTGATCTTGACGAGGACTTGAACAATGACTTCATTGATGATGAACTCATAGTGTTCGCCGAGTAATTCACTATTGCCCCACTTTGGTTTGCCTAATAAACTTTTTTGCCCATATTGACTCTTGAATTGTATTTGAAAAATAGAACCTCCCCCTCTATTTGAATCCCTCCCTCAAATTGAACCCCCCTTTTGAAGGAGGTTGAAAAATAGTACACCCTGGTGTTCAGTTACAGGAAATACGGTGTGTTATGTTGTTGAAGCAATACCTTCGATTTTATTGATCGACTAGCCTTGTAATGTTCGGACAGATTATGCGGGACCCGAAAAAATATTCTTGGATGCCGAACAAGGTTGGTTAAGACAATTTGACAATTCCTGAATCAGACTGCAGACCAATTAATGACATGCGCAGAAACGACATCACTTCCCGGTCACCCTAACAAAAAAACGATTAAGCACAAACTAAAACTAGTAAAATAAAGCACTCTATACCTCACCCAAACGTGACCGTCCGAATCATAGCATACGTTGTACGGAACAGTAGCACCTCTTGGAGTTAGATGAAGCCACATTTCGTCGAAGCGTTGAAGATCCGAGGTGTCCGACTTCTGTTCCACCATGTCTGAAAAGGAAGAACACTGTTGTTTGGTCGTTTGTCAGTCAGGTTTAGTTCAATGAGCGAAGGATGATGTTCATAGAAAAAAGAGAATTACATCAACATTAATATCTGGTTCTGAATGGCATAGGACACAATTGACAAATTAATGTACACTCGAAGCGGAATCGTTTGTCGGATCGAAGGACCCTCTATTTCGGAGTAAAATTTACTGCTGCCGAACGCGCGCATGTGCGCGCGTATGCTGCGTCTCCTTCTCCCCCACACTGTCTCGCGGTCTCTCCCCTCGCTCCGCACAATCACACAAAGGAACAAACTACGTGTGCCACCAAAACAGAGGAAATGCCAGAGCAGTCAGCATCACTTGCGTTCCATGTATGCGACGCGCAGTTTTCATATCTTCGGCAGAAAACACTGATCCAATCAACCATTCACACTCGACCATACTGTGGTTCTCGGAGCCAAAGTCCGGTCCGCAAATGAAGACTAAGGCTGTTGCATCACGCGACACGATGATAATCGCGCTGGGAAAAAGGTGAGGGGCGCCAGAACCAAGTGATCCGAGCACGATTATAATCCTATTGTGTGATGCAACAGCCGTTGTCCGCGAATGCGGACAGTAATTTTGCTCCGAGAACGACAATAAAGAGATACTGGCGAAGTATGTGCAGATACTCCATTAGCTGCAAGCAGGGACGAGCGGAATTCCGGTTTCCGAAACAGAATCAGTTTGGAAGCCGTAACAAATTGTGGAGAGATATTTGAGATACACTATCATATTTCTGTACCTTGGTCCTGTTCCCACCTTCCAATCTGCTTCTGTTTCCGCACCTGCGGAAGTGCGAAAACGGGGATTCCGATCATCCCTGGTTGCAAGCAACTTCACAATCGAAAATTGCTCATCCCACGCAGAGACTATCGCCGATGTGAGGAGAATCGTCAGGGTAATATCATTTCACTGTCACTTCAGCCCCTCTTTTAACAATGTACGGCGCGTGCTGAAATGAGAGGATATGGAAGAGAGGGCCGACAGTTAGCAGTTGAATTATCTTGGCTTTGCTGATGGCCTCTTCCACATATAAGCTCCACCAACCAAACCGAACGAATGTTGACTGACTTCGACAATGATTGCTGAAGAGTTAGTCTTCAGCTGAACCTAACGAAGACGAAATTCATGAAAAACGGATACATTTCTCATGTCCCACACTAGATCAACCAACTGAGGTATGGTTTCCGTTTTCATTTTAGTCTGACGCATGGACCAGGCGCCGGCTGCTGCATGGGGTAGGCGGCCTCACTGGAGAATGGGGTTTCGATTCGAGCGCAGTGACCTACCGTCGCAGCCCCGTTCATTCATCAGACTAAAATGGTTGCGCGAACTCTACCTGAATGTTCAAGCTATGACTAAGATAGCAAAACCTACATGAAAAACGATCCAACGATCGAGCACCGAAGTTAAATATGAGAAAGCGAGCAGCTCAGGGAGCGTTCAAAACCGCAGAGAATGTCGGGATGAAAACAAAAGACGACCGGTTACGCGCCTACCTATTCTCCTCTAAAGTTCTTCCAGCTTCGAGGTTAGCTTAGGCAACCCGAGTGCTACACAAGAAAGATGAAAAAGCGGCTGCGCAATCAAGTGGACGATTCTCGGAGCACCACTTCCCACGCCAGTGAGAGTATTTCAGAGTTCCGGAAGACGCCGACGGTCGACTATCAGAGACGCGGCAGAATATGCTAATATGTTACGATGGGCGAACACATGAGGCGCTTTTGAGGGAAAAAGATGAGAAAGAGCTGCAACCAATTGGGTGCCGCAGAACATCTGAACCTCACCTGGCCGTCCTCCAACACGATTGACAGGCAGGGTCAACCGGATGTTCCCAATTCTCAGAGTGTGATTAGGAGGGCCGCAGAAACTTTAACCTAAAAAAATTTGGGTGAAGATCGTGAGAGTTTCGACTTAAAAAACGAAAACCTGGAAGGACATCGTAAAAATTTCCAAAATTTTCAGTCACCAGGGGCAGAAAATTATCGTAACAGTGCGGCCCCACACAAGCCTGTACAAAATGATCACGCAAAATTTGATTTGATTTACTGAGACGCGAGCGAACGAGCATCCACTCTAAACGAAAATGAACTGCAATCTGAGGATGGGATATCCAAGGAAGACCCAGAGAAACAACTTGAGCCACATCTATCGTGGAAATCCGTGAATCTTGAATGTCGCGTTTTAGGTTCCGTCCATAGCAGACGACAAGCGGCAGGCGTCAGCGACCAGCGGCAGGCGCCAGCGACTAGCAGCAGGCGTCAAGTCGTTGCTCAAACGCTGGCGCATGGCATTCGACGGCTGGCGTATACAACGTGCCCGAGGACGGCACATGGTTATCGATGTTATTGATAATATTAATGACAGCCGCTACTGCCGGTATGACTCCACCATCAGCGACAGGCAAGCTGCATTGGTCGCTGAGGGTGAGATCAATAACAAATGTTAAGGGGTTTGCAGAGTTGTACCGACCGGCGAGTGGTCGCCTAGCGTCAGCCTTGACGCGGCGAAAAAAATATTTCCGAACATTATCGTCGCCGCGTCAGAACACTCTGCGGTGCCCCCCCCCTGGTCGCGCTAATCCATGTTGCATCATCCAGCGCTATTCGTTGCTGCGAGCAACGCCGCGACTTCAACTCTGCAGACCCCTCTAAAGGTGCAAACCCCGAGCGTCACTTAGCGCTAGGTCATCTGCAATAGGCGGAGCCTTACCATCAAAATCTTCCCCCGCGGCAAAGCTTTGAACGAATCAAAACGAAATCTTCAGAAAATCGACAAATAAACCCCAGATTCGTGATCAGCGCCCCAATTCACCCACCTGGGAGGATTTTGAGTCGTCTGGAACATTTTTTAGATACTTTCAGAGCTCTCTAATACTACAAGTCCGAAAAGCTATCACTCTGTGCAAAAATCGGAAAATGTGCTTGCACCCAAACTTTGCTCAGAAAGGTTGTTTTGGGCGCTGAACATGATTATGAGGTCCGTTTGCAGATTTTGGTTTCATGACATTGTTCACCCGCGTGCGTGCGCGTTGCGGTTCGGTGAGTGTCGCGCGCGCGACGAACGCGGAAAAACCGCCATAGTGTGGAAAAGTGATCAGCACCATATACGGCAAAACGGTTATCGTGAAAAACATAAAATGAACGCAGCAAAGTAAGTGATGCTCCAAAACATGCCATTTTACTTGATTCCACTTGAATGCTGGGATTCGCCGCGCCTTCTGCAGCGCGCGGCGCTCACGGACAGCAACGCACGGGTGAGCAATGTCCGCTCCCCGCAGATTTTCCAAAGACTAATACGCGTCTTGGAAGGTACAATGGCTACAGAAATTTGGCGAAAAAAAAAACGCCTATAACTTTTTTCAGAGTAGTTTTGGGTTTCAGTGAAAAGCACACTCGGATTCTACGTCAAAAGCGGCCCGATACGCAACTGCTTTTGAAATAAACGTCTCTTTCTGAACGTTAGACTCGTTTCAAAAAGCACTAATGAACGGGTGGATTATTATCAATCTTGTTTTTTCCTAGTAGCACTTTGAGCTGCTCCGAATTTGGTTTGCCCTCGCACATGCTTTTAATTAACTTACTTACTACCGAAAAAAGATGAGAGCTTTCTGGTTTTAAGCCCTTGTATCAGCAAAAAACCCGGATCGTTTCAAATCCGACACCCCGTAATATTAATGAAGCCGAAAACCAGAGACCGAGTCAATTTCGAAGCCGTAACCTATAAACGGAGAAGCGAACCAGAAGGAAAAGAATGCTAGCAGAGTCACAACATCTCGAAAAACAAAAAGCGCAAGAAAAAAAAAGAATCTGCGCGCAATTAGCAAGTGTGTGGTGCAATTGCAAACCACACACGATACACGACGACCCATGCATACTGAGGCAAAAATATGGCCGTGGTCGGATTTGATTTATTGCGGGAGCCCTGGGAACAGTCAGAACTTGACGTTCGAAAATGAATAAACAGCTCCTCGGAGTTAGAGTTGGGCCGAACGGTGTTTAGCCCCAGTCGTTCCAGGACCCTCCCTGATTCCGGCCTCGGTCTTGAGTCTTTAATCGCTGCGTGTGGTCAGGGTCGACCACGAACGGAGGCCGGCCGAAACAGTGTTCCCTTCACGGGAGGCCGACATTGGCTGACATAGAAAACGTGAATATTCCAGATGTTTCAGAACACTCAATAGTAGAATGTGAGGAGGTGAATTATTATCATAACTATGCTAGATGGCTGGCCCCCAGTCGTATAATGTATCAACAGATGCCTTCTTAAGAAAGTCTTCTGAATCGATCGATCGACCCTTCTGATGCTATCGATCGCCGTCTCCGATTCCTCTGAGTCACTAAGTATGCAGTAGCGATCCAGCCGACTGATGCCTTCCTTTCGGGCTATTATTCACTTTCCCACACCATTGACTCACAGGTCTTCCTTTAAAAGTGAATCTTACCTAGTCTTAGAAGATACCCCTCGATTTTGAGGCGTCCACCTGTGTTTAACCCTTGAATTTGTTTAACCCCAACTGTGAACTCTTTCCATATAAAGCTTCAGCTGTTTCCTCATCTCCGATTAGATCGAGCAGCGGTTTGGATGAGACTCGTGTGAAAGTGACGGAATAGTGCTCGTCCATCGTTGTTTATCCGCTGATTTTTTTTATTCTCCATGAAATCCATATCTATGCAGGCAGTAATTTGATTCCTGTTACTTGAATGATTTTCCTTCTCCTCGATCTAGGGTGTTTGCACAGTACTCAATCCAAATCACAATTTGAAAGTCGCTACTTAGATAATCAGAACTGTTGACGAACCAAAAAATTAATCGAAAAATAAGAAAATTTTATATTCGTTCGGGACTTTAAACATACAAAGAGTTATCCAAAATTTTTCGCCATAAGAATGCTCGCGCTACTTTCATGTTAAAAAAAACCGATTTTATCCCCTACTATATGATCTCATTCGAAATTTCGGAAAATTTCCTTCACCCACTGTTTAATACCGGGCGATGCGTACCGTCAAGGCTGTAATGACTAAGCCGGGCGGCGCTTAGTTGAAGCAGGCGCGGCGCGGCCGTGCAGCGCGGCTTGTATTAGATTGCCCCCACAAGAGATGATTCTACTAGCCTGCTGCCCTTATTCATAGCATATTTCAACTTCTTCATCGATAAATTTACAAGAATATGGGCAGAAGGCTGGCGAAAACACTCGAATAACAGTGACGGGCAATCTGATACGCGCTGCGCGGCCGCGCCCGCTTCAACTTAGCGCCGCCCGGCTTATTCATCGCAGCCTTGACGGTATATGGTCGTTTCATTAGTGCACGACAATCCTCAATTTTGAGATTAGACGCCAATACGATTAACTGGGCTCGGGTAGAAAACGTAGAGAAATGACGTAGAATTTGAGAAAAATGCACTAGAAGTATGGTTTCCGTTTTCGATTTAGTCTGACGCATGGGCCAGGCAGCTGGCCGTGCTCTGTTGACGGCCTCACAGGAGAATGGGGTTTAGATTCGCGCGGGGTGATCTACCGTCGCAGCCCCGTCCATTCATCAGACTAAAATTATTACGCGAACTCTACATGAAATCCTGTACTCTCACCACGCCTCCTTACTCTCGCAGGAACTGCTCGTTATGACCATGAAATCTTTTGTGGACCCTGCCTTTGCGATTCTCTGCTTTCTGTTGCTCCGTTCTTTGCTTCGGACCCTAACTAATACTTTCTTGTATAGATGAATCTTTCATTTTCGATCGACCCCATTTTTCACTTTTAACAACAACCAAAAACATGTTCATACAAACGGACGACTGTTCCACGGCCGGAGACTAATGTCACTGAAATAATGCACTTAGTGAGTTTCTCGCCGCTCCTTCGTAATTTTGGTAACACTCAGTGGCTAACGCATTGTTTTAAGTGAAAAAACTCGAAGACGAAAATCATCGTGAACACTGCCTTCAAGTCGGGTAGGAGATGCGAGTCAGTACGCCCGTTACGATTATTTTCATCCACCCGACTGGTGTGGGTGAGATGGCCTTAGGTGCAGTTTTTTTTCTGAAAGTTCATACGAAACACTTTGTGGCAATTTCTATTTCAAGAATGACCCTCTCCTTTTCCGAGGTTGGCGATGTAGTAGGTTACTGTTCAGTTAAAGCCTAGCTTGCTCGGACGAGCCGGGCGGAGCAAGCAGTGAAGCGGTTTGTCATGGCGAAATATAACATTGATAAGGAGATTTTGTCATAATACGCTCGGTAAGCCTTACTCCAACCGGTTCGAAATGAGGGAGCTAGGCTATACTTATGAATACAAGCCACCCCTAGTTTTGGGTTTGAACTGGGGGCGTACGGAAGAGCATTGACGACCAAAAGCTGTTATATCATGCACTTTTCCAATTTTTAATTTTAGACCTTTTTTTCCAAATACTTTTTCTCTCACTGACTTTCACGCATAGCTTTGTATTCGGAAAAATACATAATCCCATGATCACTCCTACCGGCGAGAGCTGCGGAACTGCTGCTGCAGAGAAGACTGAAGAATATTAGAGTTAATTAGTTGAATACTAAGTATTACGCCAGATCCAGACCCCAGAGGTATAGCGAGGAAGTGCGACTAAGGCTGACATGTCTCGGTCCATTTCCCGCTGTATCACTCTTCTGACCTGCTCATCGGCAGACCATCTCGCCTGCTTGGGTGGTTATCGACATTCTAACCTTGCCCATCACTGACTCTTTCTCAGATCACTTCTTGGTCTGCCAGCCATAACATACAGAATTTCTTTCGCTTTCACAAAAAAACTTGTCAGTCGTCCTTTCCGTAAGGGGATGGAGCAGACCAGCTGTGGGTATTTCTCACTACTTGTGCTTCTGCCAAAAGTTGTAAGGTTGAAAGGTGCTTTTGTCTGCCATATGTACAACTAATTGTAAGTGGCTTGTCTTGCTGAATTGGCCTTAATTCCTCGAAAATGAGATCTGTTAGGGATGCTTACGGCTCCTGTGATACATCAACGCTAGGAAAAAAGTTGATCGCTCCAGCCGCAAAGCGGCTGGTTTGATTTTACCGTGGCCCGGTGATCAACTAGATATTGTTAAAATAAAACATAAAAGTTTCTCGGAACGATTATTCGGAAACTTTCTTCTAAGAGTATGCAGCGATTTGAAGAGAGTTCGCTTAGCGTAAAGAAGAGTGCATGGGACAACAATGGGGTAAGTAGAACTACGGAGACGCCCCCTGCAGCGCATCTCGGAAAGTGCGCAAGACCTCTAGAGGAATGTGCAGGACATCAGGGACCTGGCACAGGGCATTCGTGCAGCTGTGGAAGCGAGCACTTGTCGTCAGAGAAAGTGTGCAAAACGTCTCGGAGATTGAGCAGGTGTCTAGGTCCCGGGTCATCTGGGAAAGCAGGGATCCTGGATCCAATGGTCATATGGAAAAGTGTGTAGGACATTCCGGAGAGTGAGCAGTTGTCGGAGACTCGGTGCTGGTCATCTGTAAAACATGCAGGACACTTCCGGGAGTGAGCAGGTGTCCGGGACCCGGCACTGATCATCTGGGAAAATGTGCAGGGAATCTCGGGGAGTAAGCAGATGTCTGGGAATCGGCACTTGCCGTCACTAAGGCGCAACTATTCGGCAGTGGGGCCTGCGACTGCTTTATTATGCGCGGTTGGGTGCTAACCGATGTTCTTCCCCACCCAAACTTGGGGTTTGGGCAATCGCCGTCTAAATAAGTTTTTTTTTCTGTCCAGCTGGTGAGTGAATGAGTCGCAAGTAATTCTCGTGGTTGGCCGGCGTCCGTTTTAAGGTTTCCGATAGACTACGGAAGATAACGACCGGAAGATAATAAACGACCATTTTGTTTTTTTTTCTCAAACTGAGCCTAAGCTAGAATAAAATGACATCTGTAACTGGCTTGAATCGCTACAAAAGGGTTATGATTTAGCTTTGAAGAAATTGTGAGAATCTCGTTCAAAGAACTCTGCCAACGCGTAGCTAGATGCCTCCGAGGGCGCGGCCTGTAACACCGCCCCATGCCATGTAACGAGAATATACGGGCTTTAGCTATGATAGCTAAAATCCGCACATTCTGGTTTCGAAGGTACAAGGGTGCCGGAGGAAATGCCCAGATTAATCAAAAACTCCAATACCCAACAACGCAGAACAAAGTCGCATTCAAGTTCCATGCATTTTTAGCAGCTGGTTAGCCGTCAACCGCTGTTGTTGATACATAAGGCCGAGATCATACTTCCGCGACAGCGACAGTGTATATCAGGCATATCGATTTCCGGTAGATGTTGATGGTAAACATTGCGTCGTGCCGCCCGTCGCCGGAAGTACCAGGTTGTCCAAAAAAATTTTTCGTTCGATAAGAAAAACAAAATTTTATGGTTCAACATACACTTTATTATCAAGTATAATCTCTCTGAACATTAATACACTTGCTCCAACGATCATCCAATCTGTGAACCCCATCCTTGAAATGAGAATCCGGAAGGTCTGCAAAACCCGCTTCAAGAGCCGTTATGACCTCTTCATTTGATGAAAAACGCTTGCCACGCATGAATTTTTTGAGTTCTGGAAACAAATGGAAGTCGCTGGGGGCCAAATCTGGTGAAAACGGTGGATGCTCCAACAATTCGAACTTTAATTCATGGATTTTAGCCATTGTCAAAATGCTCTTGTGACACGGTGCATTGTCCTTATGAAAAAGGATTTTTTTCTTCTGCAAACCGGGTCTTTTTTCACGATTTTTTTCCTTCAACTGGTTCAAAAGGTTGCAATAATATTCAGAATTAATTGTTTTACCAGTTTGCAAGTGATCCACAAACAAAATTCCTTTCGCATCCCAAAAAACTGATGCCATAACCTTCTTGGCCGATTTCCGGACATGAACTCGTTTGGAAGCCGAACGACCAGGTTCACACCACTCTTTAGCCTCTTGTTTTGATTCAGGATCATGGTGATAGACCCAAGTCTTATCAATAGTGATGAATCGACGCGCAAAATCCACTTTCTTCTTTTTAAAACGCACCAAATGTTGCTGAGAAAGTCGCATTCCAATGTGTTTTTGTTCCATTGTTAGTGAATGCGGCACCGATTGTGCACACAGCTTTCTAAAACCCAAAATTTCACCAAAAATATGGCTCGTACTGCCCAATGAGATGTGTAGAGCCTCTACTAAATCTCTCTCAGTCAATCGACGATCTTCCAAAGCCAGATCCTGTACGTTGGCTATGATTTCTGGTGTCGATGCCCTTTTTGAACGTCCTTCACGTGGATCGTCTTCAAGGCTTGCTCGACCACGTTTAAATTCAGCAACCCATCTTTCTGCTGTTCTATTTGTAGGTGAACAATCATTATACACTTTCAACATTCGTTCGTGAATTTTTTTTGGTGCTACACCTTCCAAAAATAAGAATTTTATCACTGCACGATATTTAGTTTTTTTTCATTGCTGTGACACGGCGACACTAAAAGGCTTGTAAACAAAGAATGAATTGACAGATTGAAATGAAACTTCACATACGTTCATGTGAAGAGTGTATCAACAAAACAAAAAAATTTCGGGCTAGTAGCAAAGCCCTCTCTTATCGAACGACAAAACCTATTGATCAACCTGGTATGATCCCGGCCTAAGCACATCCACACTGCGCACCCACGGTTTTTTTCCCTTGGGACCGCGTGTCCACATTGCTCATCCACGCCATCAACTCCATTTTTGTCATCTCGAAAAATAAAAGATTCCCTCCATTGTTGCTGGGAAACCCGTAACAAAAAGAACTCATATTAATGGTGGGAAGACATGAAGCACCTTAAAATTCTTTTAGGGTGCTTCATGTCTGCCCACCATTAATATGAGTTCTTTAAAATTCTTTTAAGGTGTTCATTCATAACTTAAATTCCGGTTCTAATAGTAACTACTTTGGTTGGTCCTGGAGCGCGCGGTATCTCAAGTCGCTGCTGCTAACCGCTGTTTTCCTCCGGTCAGAGAGCGCGTGAATCACTTAGAATGATTGCGGTTAGCAGGTTTAGCTAAATAAATCAGATAGCATTGAAAATGCTTTGCCCGGCCTCAGACTGCTTCCCTCATAAACTGTCATTTGATAGTGCTATCATTCTAAATTATCGCATACGTTCCGCTTCCCATCCTACCGTATTAATCCAAGGGGCGGGAAACTATCTACATACAGGCATTCAAGGCGGAATCACTTAAAGGCAGTGGTCGCGGTAAAATAGGCTTGTCTTCTTTTCCTCTCCAAACACTTTTCTGGGTTCAGAGCAGTAGGGCATACGAGAAAAAATCGCGAAGGAATCGGTGTTTCGGGCCAAATTTCAAGCCTGAAATTTCTTGTCTTTTGATGGTGGACGAGCGCACTCCACATCATCGGCATCGATGATCTCTAGGTATCAAGAACAACAGCTGACTTGGAATTGAATTTCAATATATTTATGTACCCATCTAGTCAAAAACATTGGCTGAAGTGCTTGCCTTAATTGTTCAACTGTTTTTATCAGGTAAATTTGCATTTATTTCTTCCTTTGAATGTCGATGATTTTTGACTGCTCGGCATGAGACTGCGATCTTTTTGGGCGGCGCTGTGCACGTGTGCACGAACTGGCATCTTTGGGCCCTAGAAACTCTAATTCTAGCCCGTTTTTCACCGCCATACCTTCATAATTTGTTCAGCTATTTTCGATCTAAGCCGATTATTGTAGTTTTTTCGATAACGTTTTCTATCGTTACCACTTCCTTTAAAGGCATCGCGCTGAAAACCGCCTACCGTTTTTTGAGTTTGAATGATTGGTTGGGCCCGCCTAACAAAGTACTCTGCCAACGCGTAGCTAGATGCCTCCGAGGGCGCGGCCTGAAACGCCGTCCCATTCCATGTAGCGAGAATTTACGGCTTTTAGCTACGATAGCCAAAACCCGCATATTCTTGTGTCGAGGCTACAAGGGTGCTAATTCTGAGCGTATTCTATGTAAAAACGAAGGCTAAATTCTCTACTACTACTCTCTCTGACGCTAAACCCATATATTCTCGCTATAATTTTGTAGCGAGAATTTACGGATTAAGCGGCGGCCTGTGTTGAAATGCAATCTTAAACCCGCGCTGGCTACGCGGAACGCAGGGATGCCGTTTGAACAGTGTTCTCCCAGATATGTCTCTGAGTGATTATTTATCACTCTGTGGGTGGTCGTGGAGGGTGACCCCGTGTCGCTCCCTGGAAGACCTTGCTAGGGATAGTTTTGGCCGCTGGGATGCTGCAGGCCGTGGGGACAAATCGGCGACGCGCTCGATCGCAGCGCAGATCGCCTTTTTAGTTCGGATCAAGACTGGGTGGGTCTGTCGACCGAGTGCTGCAACGAGAATAAGCGTAGAATATGCGGGTGCTGTAGCGAGAATTTACGTAGAATATGCGGGCGCTGTAGCTAAAATTTCACCAACTGAGGCTAAGCTTTCCGTAATTTGCTTAAATTTTCGTGTCAAAAATAGGCTAGATGCCTCCGAAACCCTGGGCACCTCTGGTTTCCGTGTGAGGCATCTAGCTACGCGTTGGCGGAGTAGGTAGAGTTTGTTGTGTCACAATCGCATTATTGTGAAGATATGGGAGATCGAATGTCTCGAATTCCGTCAAAAGAGCCTTCCGACAGCCATGTAGCATAAATAGAGAAAGGAAAGTGGCTTATCAACAATTGACTCGTCAATTTCCACTCATTTATGCGATATAACTTGTTGGTATGCTACCTTCTTTTCTCGTTTGGTGCCACATGGCTGTCGGAAGGCCGGCCTCTTTTGACGGAATTTGAGGCATCCGATCTCCCATATCTTCTCAATAATGCGTCGGTGACCCAACAAACTCAACCTATGTTCTCAAGCGTACCCAACTAATTATTCAAGCTCAAAAAACGGTGAGTGGTTTTCTGCGCGTAAGATGCCTTTGAATACTTTCAGTGACACGTTAGTGGCTGTGCGGGCCTGCGGCTGTAACTCTCGACCATGTTTTTCTGCGTGTATGATGCCTTGCATAGGTGTCCCATTTTAGGCTCGTTGAAGACCAGGTCGTGGCGGTCCTATGACAGCATATGGTCATTCGGCAGGGGAATCCATCGAATGTCTCAGTATCGCTCTTCAGCTGAAGAAGGAGGAAAGTAAGTTTTCCAAACTTTATTGGTATCGCGGCACTTCGCCGGAGGCGGTAGCCCTATCTCCTCTTCTGCTCTCATTTTGCGATTTTTTTTATTTAAAGGCAGCAGACACGCTCAAATGTGGTATCGATTTTATGTCATAAATCGAAGCTTTCGAGCTACTAGTATGGGAGAGTAACAAAAAAACTGATGAATACTGCATGCAAATACAGGAATAACGGCTGTTTCTGTTATGGGGTAAAATTGGACGAGTTAAGTCCGAGCCGTTTAAATAGCTAATATTAACGATAAAACGGTTGGGATAGCGAAGCCGATAGGTTCTTACAGCCTGTACTAGAACGCTCACCTCGTTGGAAACCTCAAAAACCAGCCAAAGTGACCGTATTCGTATATTGAGGGGGCGGGGTTGAAAGCTCATGGGCGTGGCTGCCGAAAAAGTTCAACTCAAATTTTGGTAGTTTTCACTCGTTTTTGACGCTTCCATCGACGCGAGCGGCTTCGTGGGGCCATACGTACCAAGTAGCGTAGTTATCTAAACAACCTTTTTGTGTGGGTCTGCTGCCTTTAAACGAAAAATCAATGCGGGCTCGGAACGCGATATTTGTGTCCATTTGTCACGGGTCTCGCCAAGACTGTACGCAGAAGCTGAAACACAGCGCCCGCGCCAGTCTGGTGTCCGGAATAGGGGCTCTCTACCCACAGAGGGTGTTGTCCCGTTTTTGCAGTCCGACACGTCACGCTACTCTATTCAAGCGAAGTGGTCCCTAGTGGAAAATTACAGCAACAAAAGGCGGGACGGCTACTCGGTGTATTGAGAGCCCCTATTCCCTCGTGTTCGACCACGCCAAGCTAAGTCAGTACTGAGCGGAGACGTGTCATGGAAAAATCTCAATGCCATCACAGTTAGGGTGAGAGCCGATGACTTTTTTAAATGGACCTCTTCAATCGTTCGTGGTGGTAGAAGCAAGGTAACTTTTATTGGAGCCAACACATCCTTGTGCTCTAATTTCTTTGCAAACCGTGCTGGATCTACCTACCTCAAATTGACCAAGTCTCAGATGTTTACGCTATCACTACAGATTTTTAAGGGAAGCTTGGCTGTGAAACTACTGATGCCGTAGTGTTTCCTTCAAAATCAGAAAATACCATCTGAGATTTTCATCGCACTGCTTTTCGCCTGTGCGTATTGTTACTGTGTTTACTTTTTACCACGTGTGCTTTATGCAACTAAATAAACATAAACATCGTGAGTGCTCTTCCTGAGTTGGCACCATTACATTGGTCTGCCTCTACTCGGTTCAGCATTTTCCGCCAAATTCGTCTTGCAACCGCCTATGGCCCTAGTTGAGCGCCTGCGAAATGAAAACGTTCCGCGATGATATTGCCGTACTTTTCAGTGTCGATTCTGCTGTCTTGCGTACACGCCATATTGCAGACCAGAAAATTGAAGCGCTTTGAAAATATTAATTCTTGATGTTTTCCCTCTCCATCGTGGAGTTAATGAAGAAAATTTCTCCTGCTTCATGACTCCTCTCGTTGTAAAGCTGCTGAGGTATTATCTTTTATATTTGTTTTGTATTCAACTCAGTTACCTTGTGATACCTTTTTGTATTTTATGGAGTGTTAATCTTTAGCAATACCACACTGTGCAGTCGATCTAAATTCGATCAGTGCCTATCCTTTGTTGTTTTATAAACCGCGCGATGGCAGTTGTTCCACAGCGATCGGAGCTAAAATTCGTCATCCGAAAGTCGTTTACTTATTGGCAGGTAAGCCGTTTACCCATGAAACACCAGTCTGTTGAATTTCGCTAGGTCATCCGCAAGAGTGCTCCGTGAAATTTTTGGTGTAAGTTTTAACAGGAATTTCTACACATTTGGCAGTGATTGATCACTATGGAATGGCCAGGTTGTAGCAGTTGTCAAACCATTTATGAAGATCCCACACCGCTTTACATATAGCGAGGCTTTACGGAAACCATGTACTTCTCGCATTCCAAGTAAACAACGTCACTACCTTTGTACACTGGATTATACACACAATAATCAGTAGAGGACAAAGGTCTCTCGGCTCCACAATCCCTTCCATTATGCGCTGCGCATTCAGCTCTTTATTCGAGAAAACCTAAACAGGCAGCACTGTTTTGCCAGTGGAGGTGTTCCACGAGTTTCATCATGTTTCAGCGTACGAACTTCTTACGTCCTCAGGCCGATAAACGATGTGGATAAACGGTTGCTGCTGCCTGTTTAGTAGGCCCGTCTTTATTCGAACCTGTTCAATAGATCGAATAAATTCATACTGGAAGAGTATAAGACTCCATTGGTCGCCGGAGGGGTTTCAAGTCAACAATATCTTCAGCACATGATCATACTCGTCCTCCGTAATGCATTGACATTATATTAGAGTGTTTAGCCATTTGATGGGTTGTGTCATGGCGTCGACTAAACGTTATGACAGAGCAAGCGTCTACTTGTCAATCAATTTTCGCTTGTTCCAGCTGTGGATCAGTTCGGCAATGTTGCCTATCGTGTTGGCTTCAAAATTGGCGGTGGCATCGATCAAGATCCAGCATGCGCACCTTTTAAATATCCTGATCAGGTACGTTCGATGTGAAACCTTTCTCAGTCATTTCAAGCCGGGCGAAGAGAGCAGCGGAGAGCAGTCAACCTTGGCAAGTTATAATTGCTGATAACAAAATTTGGACATCAAGACCGGTCTGTTGCTTACACTGAGCGGCTCGAATTTCCCGAGAAAGGTCGCACGATAGCAAACGACTCTACGAGTTAGACTGTGCTCCCGAAATGCAGTTCTAGGGGATCTACATAACGCACATTGATGAAGATTCTCCAGCGGATAGAGCCGGACTGAGACGGCATGACAAAATCCTACAGGTGTGTCATTTGTCTACGTAAGGCCGGGATCACACTTCCAGAGACCGTCTATAGCAACGGTGCATATCAGTGTTATCGAGTCGATATACATAGTAAATGTTGCATCGCGTCGCTCGTCGCTGGAAATATGCTCCCGGCCTAGGGCCGCAAAGATGCGCACCCAGTGCGCTTCAATGCAAGACCAGTGCCGTTCATCAGTCAGAGCTGCAGTCAGTATGAAGGCATACGTCAGTCCAACTTCAAACCGATAATCTGTAGTATCAAAGCGTAACTATCAAGATTTCAGGTGAACGGACTGGACTTCACCTTGTTGACTCACGAAAGAGCTGTGAAGTACATCAAGAAATACGCGGTACTAGATATGCTTGTCGCTCGGGCTGAATTACCTGCATTGCACTGACTGACCTCTATGAATATTTTAGTGCCATATAGTTCTAGTTGTAGAAGCTCTTCGTCCGAACTCCTTTGCCTAAGCTGTGCCGTAATAATTAGCTTGATGCTTTCTGCTCAAAAGCAATTCTGCTCGGTCTATTCATTTATCACAGAAAACTAACAGGCCTACAAACTTTTTAGGGAATATTCATAACTTGGCCATTTATCGAAAACTTCGGCTGGTATATTAGTGACCTCAAATCTGTTTACCTTGTATTTCCTATCCTGCTTGTTGCCGTTTTCGGTGAACAAGAAATGTCTAACCCTCACCAGTCACTTGCTCGATCAAGTGTTTGTAACTATACGGAAAATTTGAAACCCGAACCCCGTATTGTTGCAAACCTCCCATTGATTATGAACTAGTCACTCGAGGTGGGAGGAAACCACGAAAGGCGACCGGACCCCACTAGTGGGCCATTTCAGCTTCTTTTTCGTAAATTTTTCTCCAAATCTTCAAATTCCGCTATTACTAGGGCCAGACCCACACCTTGGTGAGGGGAACTTCTTCACTCTCTTCATCGCGAACTCTTTATTCGATGACGGAGCGATAGTTGAGTGAAAGATCAGAGCGACACAAGGAAGTGCGAGTACGGAGCTTCGGGGGACATTCAAATAGCGGTATAGAGCCTCGGGGCCCGATCGGCTCCTAACGCTAAAACATGCCTGTTGAAGTGACAATACATGTTTACAGGCATTTACCTGTTTAACGTTAGGATCCGATCGGGCTCTCGAAGCTCTATACCGCTATTCCACAGAGGGGACGAATTAGACATTTCTTTTCTATTACTCTTCGTAGGGCAATGGCATGTGGGTGTATGCTTGGTTTACTCGATGTGCATTCCTTTTTCTCATGCATAATGTCAAGGTTTGTAAGCAATGGGTATGTTATTCCATTTGCTTCTTGCGTAAGACTTCTGTATCTCTCCATAGATGTATAATTTTGATGTTGCTTCTTGTTTAGAACATACATATCTGGTAGTAAAAAGGTTTCTTGTGTGCAGTTTTGAATTTCAGTGCTGGAAGGATTAACTGCACTCTGGCAGTGGCGAAGATCCGAATGTAGTGCAGACAACCACTTTAAGTCTAGTGTATATCAAGATCAGCATCTACCTAACACCTTAAAGGCAGTGTCCACGATAAAAACCATGTCTAATTTTTTGATGGAGATCGGCAGCTGCGGGGCCTAGCGCAACCCTAATTTTGAAAAAAACTAAGAAAAAGGAGCCCGGAACGGTTCCCTACGGTCCCAAAGCTGGACACCATCAGCTCGTCGCACCCCAGATGCACTTTCCACGCCCACCGACGTGAGCAAATGAATGCTCGAGACTGTGAGATGAGCGATGGTTTCCGATCAATAGCCCCGTTCTTCTCTTCATTCCGAACATCTCTCTTTACTCAGGTCAGCTCGCATACATCGGCTGCAAAAGACGGAAGTTACAAGCCTCGGACAACTCGTCCACCATGCTTCCGTAGCTCAATTTTTGAAGGACCATTACTCCGTTCTTAGAAGGTCTTGTACGATTCCAAAAACATCATTGGAATCAGCAAGGGACCGTTTTCAAGATAGGCGGAAAAGCAGAAAAAACTATTATCGTGAACACTGCCTTCAAAGGCAGTGTTCACGATAAAAGTCGTCCTTCTGTTTTTTCGCCCTTAGAAATCTTGATCTTGAGAACGGTCCCATGCTGATTTCAATGATGTCCCTGGAATCGTTCAAGACCCCTGGAAACGGAGTTATGGTCCCTCGAAAATCAGCAGATGAAGAGTTGTTGACGAGTTGTCCGAGGCTTGTAAGTCCCGCTTTTTTGCAGCCGATGTGTGCGAGCTGACCTGAGTAAAGAGAGAAGTTGAGAATTCATTTATTTATTTATTTATTTATTTATTTATTTACTATTGAAACTTATCACATACGAATGCACTTGAAAATTCAAAGCTAATGTCAATAGTAACGCGAAAAAGAAATAGCGAATACAAATCTATGTCAATAACGAGATACGAGTATTACAGCTATTGTGTACCAGAAACGGAACTATGTCGATCGGTGGAGAAGGGCAGTGGGAGGCCGCACTGCAAGTCGTGGACGAAGCAACTCCGGATACCGGCTTAGTTGGTCCGCCAACCCCACCGCACTCCCTCAAGGCGATAGCTGCTTGCGTTTAACAAGAAGAACAAGGCATCATAAAGGAGCAAAGGAAGTTCATACAATGAAGGGAAGAACGAGGCTTTTGATCGGAAACCATCGCGCATCTAACCACGTATTCAGCGCAACTGTTACAGGACGTGGGCGGAGTGGCCCAATGGGTTGGCTGGCCCACGAGATTTTCACCCACTTACCGGCCCTTTTTCGTCGCACTTCCGTTCTTAATCTTCTTAGAGGGACGCAAAGCTTACGTTCTAGTCAAAAACAAAACAAAAGTCAAAAAACTGCAACTTTTTCTCTGCGAACACTGCCTTTGAAAGAAAAGCTCACGATAATCTTTAATTTCGGGATTATCTAATAGAACGGTTGCTTGGCCTCTGATACAGCGGAAATGACAAAAATATTGGGAAATACGCGATAAAATATTGGAAGTGTACTCTGATCCCTCCTCCTTACTCTTAAAGGTAGTGTTCACGATGAAAATCGTTTTTCTGTTTTTCCACCTATTTTGAGGGAGGACCTATGCTGATTCTAATGATGTCTCTGAAGTCGTTCAAGACCTTTTGGGAACGGAGTTATGGTCCCTCAAAGATTGAGCTAGGGAAGCATGGTGAACGGGTTGTCCGAGGCTTGTAACTTCCGTTTTTTGCAGCCGATCTATGCGAGCTGACCTGAGTAAAGAGAGAAGTTGAGAATGAAGGGGAGAACGAGGCTTCTGATTGAAAATCATCGCTCATCTCACGATTTCGAGCATTCATTTGTTTACGTCGGTGGGCGTGTCTTGCGCTTTTGGGGCTTGCCTTGCGCTCAAAGTCACAACTTCGGGCTCTTTTGGAGCTTTTCCTGGCTCGCTTTCATGCGTTCTTTCGACGTCAGCGTTACATGTGCCCCTCCACTACCCATTCCTAGTGGAAACTGAAACACATTTTTTATCGTGAACACTGCCTTTAAAGCGCCTTTCACAGTCTGCCAGACGACGCCGTCCGATACATTATAAGATAGGACTGCGGCGTCGGTGAGGCCCGCACTGCGGTATCGGCCGACCGACGTCGCAGTGCGGTGAAATCATTGACACGACGTCGGAGCAAGTTATGACGGGTCGACACGTGTTGGTTTCGCCTTACATTCTGCGCTGAAGAGCCGGAACTGACGGTTGTTCACCGCAGCTTCCCTCGCACTGCGGCACTCTTACAACGTGTCGGACGGCGTCGTCCGGCAGACTGTGAAAGACGCTTAAGCCCCTTTCATAGTTTGCCGGCCGACGTCGGACGACTCATTATCAAATTTGATAAGTCAAAATAGATAAGATGGGGTAAGGTAGGGTAGACAGATATTACACATTCGATAACGAATCGTCCGACATCGGTCGTGCAAGTGTGAAAGAGGCATTAGAGGCACTGTTTGTTTTGACAACAAGTTCTTTTTTGAACACGTACTGTGATACGGTTGATTTGATGCATTATTGTTCTGCTGTATGTTGCGAGGACTATGCCTCGCCTCTTTCTTTTCGCGTCTGTACATTTATTGGGGATGAGGCTTGCTGTTGGAATCCGCCTCTCGGCGGGTATGCCCAGTCTCCCCCTTCTTTCCTATATATACCGTGATTTCTGTGCATTTGGGCATTTTCATATTCCTATCTTCTGATTTACCACATAAAGTCCTCGCTTCTCTGCCTTCGTGTGAAAGTCGAATCCGGTTCGATACCGTCGAGTGTATTAAAGTACTTTGAAATTCTGGCATTCCAACTCGCGCATTACGTCCTCAAGAGAGGCGCTAAAGAGTTTCGATGAAAGGGGGTCTCCTCGACGAGCACTTCTCTTCAAGTTGACGATAATTGTGGTGCGCGCGAAGCGCGCACCTGATTTGGAAAAGGATTGCTTCTGCGCAAACCCTCGTTACAGAATCTCGGTTGGGAAGATAGTTCCGAACTTGGCATTTTCACAACATGTAGAGCAGTAAAGGTTCTTAACACTGCTCAAATTTCAGAAAAATCCGCTTTGTGGTTCTCGAGATATGGAAAAATTTGTGAATTTTAAAATGTGTGTCTGTGTGTGTCTGTCCGGTAAAACTCTTGAATGATAAGAAACATGGTTGGCCAATTGAGAGAAATTGAGTGGTATTGTGATAAGAGTGAATTGATTGCAAACGTTAGGGTAGGTCTGCTTCTCGTCCATCAGGAACCGTATGCACACCGTTTATTGCGGGAGGCGTCTAGAAGTGCGCGAAGCTTCGGGAACGTGTGCGGAACCCAACTATAAGTGCGCCAAGCGCCGGGGACGTGTGCAGGACCCAAGTAGAGGTGCGCCAAGCGCCGGGGAACGTGTGCAGGACCCAAGTAGAAGTGCGCCAAGCGACGAGCAACGTATGCGGGACCCAACTAGAACTGTGCTGAGCGCCGGGGAACGTGTGCAGTATCCAAGTAGAAGTTCGCCAAGCGCCGGGGACGTGTGCAGGACCCAAGTAGAAGTTCGCCAAGCGCCGGGGAACAAGTGCGGAACCCAAGTAGAAGTGCGCCAAGCGACGAGCAACGTATGCGGGACCCAAACAGAAGTGCGCCAAAAGCCGGAGAACGTGTGCGGGACCCATCTAGAAGTGCGCTAAGCGCCCCGAAGGTGGGCGGGACCCACATTTAAGTGCGCCAAGCGCCGGGGAACGTGTGCAGTATCCAAGTAGAAGTTCGCCAAGCGCCGGGGAACAAGTGCGGGACCCAAGTAGAAGTGCGCCAAGCGCCGGGGAACGGGTGTTTCCAAATAGACACCCCTGCAGAAACGTACAACCGTCAACTAGGAAGCACTGTCTGCAGGCACCAACGAAACGCGCCATTCACGCGCAAAAATTTTTAATTGAGGTCGAGTGATGATCGCCGGTTTTTCTCATTTTTTGTGTTTTCCTCGTTTTTCCTGCTTTCTCTTCTATTGTTTTTTGATTCTTCTGCGTGGTTACGAAGGAAAGTAGTGTTTTTAGGGGGTTTTAGTGTTGATTAGGGTGACAAAGTCCTGATTTGATGCTAGGGAATAATCGAAATATCATTTATGATAATTTTTCATGGAATCACTATTTCTTACCTTTATCATTTACACCAAGCAGAAGATACAAGACTATAGAAGAGTGGAAGAAACGGCGAAACATAAAAAATATGACATCGATCATGCCTTGAAGGCTGGAAGAACAGAAAAGCTGGAGGGACGTTGTTTTTTTATTCAGTGTTTATAACCGTTATTAAGTACAGAGCTCCAGCGTTCAATCTGGATTTCTCCTGATTCGCACCTCCCGGAATCGCTAGGGTAAAAGATTAGCCCACACCCGGGGTTTTCCTTCCCTGCCAGACGGTGCAGCCGAAGGCTGCACCGTCCAATCTGGATTTCTCTTGATTCGCAGTCCAATTCGGGTTTCTACGATTGGCCCTCAATGAAAATTGGTACTTCAATATATAAGACATTTCACCCTAATATTTTCAAGGTCTGAAAAATGGATCACATTGTTTGGTTCTGCGCCTCAAATTTCTGTATTGAACGCTTCAGGATGAAAAAAGTCACTTTGCTTACTACAAGGTTAGATGTGTCATAATCTGAGCACTTCCTCCCTAATTTGTTGACACAAGAGATTCATAATGATTCGTTGTGAAAAACCTCTTCTGTGCTAGAAATTCTCGAGAACAACTTCCTATCCAGTGACTTCGTATTTTGAAAAATGCACGTATGGCATGGTGCACGTGGGCCGTAGCTGCGGACACATCGGAATTGACGGTTGTACATTTCTGCAGGGGTGTCCAGCTGCAGACAGTCCCGGGGATCGTGTGCAGGACCCAAGTAGAGGTGCGCCAAGCGCTGGGCAACGTATGCGGGACCCAACTAGAACTGTGCTGAGCGCCGGGAGACGTGTGCGGGACCCAAATAGAGGTGCGCCGAGCGCCAGGAACATGTTCGGGACCACACTAGAAGTGCGCCAAGAGCCGGAGAACGTGTGCAGGTCCCAAGTAGAAGTGCGCGAAGCGTCGGGAAACGTATGCGGGACCCAATTAGAACTGTGCTGAGCGCCGGGGAACGTGCCCGGTGCCTAACTGGAAGTGTGCCAAACCCCACAGAACGTGTTCGCGACCCAACTAAAAGTGTGCCAAGCGACGGGGAACGTGTGCGGGACCCCAAATAAAAAGTGCCGAGCGCCGGAGAAAGTGTGCGGGACCCAACTGGGAGCGCTCCAAGCGTCGGGGATAGTGGGGGGGATCTAAGTGGGAGTACGCCAGGCGCCGGAGAACGTGTGCGGGACCCAACTTTGGGTACGCCAAGCGCCGAGGAAAGCGTGCGGGACCCAACTGGAAGTGTGCCAAGCGCCGGGGAAAGTGTGTGAGACTCGACTTAAAAAGCGCCAAGCGCCGGGGAAAGAGGGCGGGACACAACTGCGAGTATGCCAAGCGTTACGGATCGTGTGTTCGACCCAACCGGGGGGACCGACAAGGGAGTGAAAATCGAAAACGCGGTTGTGATTCAACCATTCATCTAGTCGTTATTGGGTCCGGAAACCATGAAAAAGGGTGTGAACTGTGGTGGTGCTAGAAGGGGTGGGCAAGTGTTATGCAAGAGGGGTCTACTACACAACTGCATGAACATTTGAAAGGTCATATCTGAGGGTGCCTTTAAAAGGAAACCTTTGCTAAAATAAAGGGAAATTATCTAACTGTTTTGCTTTGATACGGATTAGTATGATTTGGAAATGAAACATTTGTGAGAAACTCGTTAAAAGAAGTGAAATGTCTTATGCTACTGATTTGGCATGGGAATAAACTCGAAAGAAGCGCTAAAAACTCAGTGAAATGATTCATCGTTGATTTGGCTGTGCACTTGTTTACTAAACAACAAAAACTGAGTGTTAGATTGAAAAACCAAATCACGCACATCTCTTCTGAAATCAACCTAACGCTTACAGTTTAGGTTAACAAGTCTCAGGTCCTTGCAAAATTATGTTGTGTCTCCCACCTCAATCATTCAGAATTATTGATTTTCAAGCATTACTAAATTATTTGACGCTTTCGCTTCCTGTTGACTATCAATTAATTGAAGTGGAAATAACATCACGTAGTGTGTTTATGCGAATGTTGTCAACTAAGAGAATTGCAGTCACACGAAGAAATGTGTGTGCTTAGTAAGATGTGCGTGATTTGGTTTTTCAATTTCACACTCAATTTTTGTTGTTTAGTAAACAAGTGCACAGCCAAATCAACGATGAATCCTTTCACTGAGTTTTTAGCGCTTCTTTCGAGTTTATTCCCATGCCAAATCAGTAGCATAAGACATTTCACTTCTTTTAACAATTTTCTCACAAATGTTTCATTTCCAAATCATACTAGTCCGTAGCAAAGCAAAACAGTTAGATAATCATTCTGTAGAATGGTTTTGTGGTTGTGCAGATGTTGTACCGCTTACGAAGTATCTCCACCTACTGACTAGGAACACCGTGGTTTCCCAGTGCTGCAAGAACCGCTTCTGTTTCAAAAGAGTCGGAAACCTTCAAGTCAATGTGCGTGAGGTATACTTATGTCGAGTCGAGTCATCGAGTCTTGGTATCGACTGAAACAGTCGACATCGAGTCATTCGACTACTCGATTATTCGGAAGTTTGAAAAACCGAATTAGTCGAAAACTCGATTATTCGATAGACCCGAACAGTCGAATAAATTCGATAGTCGACTGTTTCGAGTCAAAGAAGTTCTTCGTCAGTTAAACTGTTTCAAAATGCAGTTGCAGTCCATGCACCTAATTTGCCGCCACTTGTTATTTGCTCATAGTTCTCGAATGTTCTCGTACGGCTCGCGGCCATCTTTTTCACTTATTGCCGGCATTGATTTACGCCAAAATTCCTCAATCCTCAGGTGTGAGCATACCGATAAACTCATCAGAGATAACAAGACGGTCTCGATAGGGTAGAAATTGATGCATGACGGTCAATTATTTCACCTTGCTCGAGAAAAGAGGCATGCATGAGTTTTGAATGCATTGGGACCAGCGGAACGTCGCAGTGCAACCGAAACTTTTGGTTTTCAAATTTGTCTTTGATGCTTGGCTTTATCCTCCTTTCTCTTAAAAAAAGGTGGGAGATCCAGAAAACTAACAGCTTCTATTGTGGCAACAGAAGCACAGCTTCGCAGATACGGAGGAGAAGCTGCACTCTCCGCAGAAAAAATCGGGCAAGAAGACGAAAAAGGCCATGAAAGTTAAAAAGGCGAGGAAAACGGCTAAAGTCTAGCCGAAGAGGCTGAATATGATGACGGAGAGTCCACTATGAGTTTGGATAATCTAGAAGCAGACTACGACTTGCTCTGGCTTATTATTGTTACACTCAGCTCTGGCTTTTTCCATGATTATCGTCTCCAAATATGAATTCTGATTGTTCATCCATTAAATGATCTCATTGAACCGTATTTTTCTCCTATAGTGAAATTTGTTTGGTTTTCTGAAGCTTTTAGGATTTGTTCGATGGATATTGCTAATCGACAATAATACATGAGTATTGGTTCCGGCCGTCTTACTGTGTGAAGATGGCGTTTTTCATTGCCAGATATACTTTTATTCAATATCTCGGAGCAGTAGAATGTGGTATGCTCAAAATAGTCGAAAAAGGTGCTTCAGAAACTCAATTGTTGAAAATTGGAAAAATTGAGTTACTAAAAAAACATGACCATTCGATTATTCGAAAAATCGAGTCAATTCGACTACTCGATTATTCGAAATTTTCAAAAATCGACTTAGTCGAAAACTCAATTATTCGAAATTTTCAAAAATCGACTTAGTCGAAAACTCGATTATTCGAAAAAGTTTTCGAGTCGCCGAAGTATAGCGTGAGGCAAAGCATAGTCCTGTACTCTCGTGACACTTCAATAAGCTTTGAAACTGTGTGGATGTGAATTGTGCTGAATCCTTTTCGAAACCCTGCTTGCTCTCATCAATTTGTTAGCTATAAGTTACCAATTTGCTAGGTTTACATCTACTCAGTAATTTATATTAACTCAGCAGTATACAAAATGAACAAGGCGTATAGAGATCACAGAGTGGAAGTAGCATCGAAAATGGTGTAGAGGAGTAAGAAGAATCGTGCAGATCATCACATTGAAAGGTAGATTTGAGGCAAATTTTTGTCCGTGTCAGGACAAGCTCTTTTAAGGAATGTTAAAGCTTTGTAGATGGAAGGAGTGAGCTTGGTTAGCTTTGTTTGATGCATTTGCTTGAGTCCCATAGCGGTGAAGACTCCGGCTCTTGGAAGATAGTCAGCGCTGTTATGAAGAGGAGGAACGCGACGTAAAGAGCGATACAGATGTACTTGATCACTTTTTCCCATGGACGTTCCTGAAACAACCGTGGTTGAGGTGCTCTCTAAATAGCCTCAAATTGACAACGCACCACAACATTATAGAGAATAACTACGCCAAAACAAAATCCCGTGATTCCGCCGGCGATATGAGCAGAGTGTGAAACCTAAAAAAGGCTACAAAAACGAGCAAATCTTTAGTTAGGTTTCCCAAAAAATATACCGAATCGCATTCTCCAGCGCAGAACCGACGAATGAGTGCGCTGGCGATGTCAAACGTCAGGAAGACCAGAATGAGAGCCAAGCGAACCCACCGATACGGCATTTCCGCCCAGTTCTAAGCAAAGGCAACTTGGAGCTTCTTATCTTTTTTTTGCAAAGGTAGAATGGTTTTTTCAAACTCACAATGACAACATTAGCAAGGTGAGCTGTGAGCAGCGCGTAAACTCCTGCCGACGCACCCACAACATACACTTTGGGGTCAAGGGTGTACTGCAGGAGAGCTCCTGAAAACTAGATTCGTTCGAAGACTGTTTCAACATCAGTAAGAGTCCTACCTGTCAAAACTGCCATCAAATAGAGAGGTCCTATTCGCCAAGGCTTATGAACCACCTCAAGAGGCACTCCAATCAGAAGCTGAATAACCATATTTCCGAGTAGATGGATTAATCTGGAAGTTATGTCATAATTGCTGGGCTCTAACCTAGAGGGGGCCACTCGAGATTCCATCGTAGAAATTAAGAATACTCTGATATCATATGCTTGATATCGCTATCAATCAGTGGTCTTCTCAGGCGATCTAGCACTAAGAGCCGCGGTAAATCCATCCTTCCATCATATCGCCTTTGAACAGCCGGTGCACCTGCAAATTGAGCCAGGGCTGGGCAGGCTCTGTGCCAGTGCCCCGGCTGTCCACCATCCCAATCCTAATCACGGATAAATGTACGCATCATGTCCTTAATTACATACTCAACGGGTATAGTACGTTCATCATTTCACTGAACGCTCACTCGGCACTCCGATACCGACTCTGGAGGGTGACCTCAAGCGAATTGCAGTTTAGAGCTTCTAGGGCCCGATCAGATTCTAACGTTAAAACATGACCTTTGAAACCAGTTGAAGAAAAAATTCGTGAAAAAAAAGACCCGCTTTGCAGAAGAAAAAATATCCCTTTTCATCAGGACAATGCACCGTGTCACAATAGCATTTCGACAATGGCTAAAATCCACGAATTAAAGTTCGAATTGTTAAAGCATCCACCGTATTCATCGGATTTGGCCCCTAGCGACTTCCATTTGTTTCCAGAACTCAGAAAATATATGCGTGACAAGCGTTTTTCATCAGATGAAGAGGTCATAACGGCAGTTGAAGCGTATTTTGCTGACCTTCCGGATTCTCACTTCAGGGATGGGATCCATAGATTGGAGGATCGTTGAAGCAAGTGAATTAATGTTCATTGAGATTATACTGAATAATAGAGTGTATTTTGAACCACAAAATTGTGTTGGCACAGAGGGGAATGGGAGTACGGGGTGAAGTTTAACCCTCCGTTGACCAATCACCCACGTCTTAAGGGACGGAGAGACGTCTGCCGATTGGCCGACGGAGCATTAAACCCCGCCCCGTACTCCGATCTCCCCCAGTATCATTGTTTTTTCTTGTAGAACGACAAAACTTATTGAACAACCTGGAATGATTTGTTTGGGAGTCCCGCTACTCTCTGGAGGCTCCTGCAATACATTTGGAGGTTCTTCTAGCAGCAGAGGAGATCTCCCCACTGCTGGTGGTGAGGCTTATGTGCAGAATGGGATCCGCTCTCCGTTCCTCAACAAAAGACGAAGAGCAGATCCTCCCCTATCCATGAAGGACGCACAGTCCATGGAAATACTTCGGTTTCTCAAAGCGGTATCATTCGCTCTTCACTTGAATTCTGAGTGCCCTACCTCCCCCCTTGAACTTAGCTAGTTTTACACCTCCCCCTCTTTTGTGAATCGGAACCCCCTCCCGCCTCAATCGCTCCAACAGCTGTCGGGAGGGGCTTCGATCTCCAGATCGCCTGAGTGGGAAATTCTATACAATAACTTTGATTGATAGCGTCATGAATTTACCTCATTTTTTTGGGTGCAAACCTAATTTTAGTGGGGAGTCAGTCCAAGATTCATTCATGACGATGAGAATTTCTTCCGATACATGTGAGACGTGCGTGTAGGGCAGTGGTACGAGGCGCCACTGTCATGTATGGTTTCCATTTTCGATCTAGTCTGACGCATGGACCAGGCTGCGGGCCGTGCGGGGTTGACGGCCTCACTGAAGAATGGGGTTTCGATCCGTGCGTGGTGATCTACCGTCGCAGCCCCGTCCATTCATCAGACTAAAATTATTGCGCGAACTCTAGTTGAGAGATCGATCCTCGCTCGAGCCCAATCAAGTCTTGTATCCCTCCGGGGTCAGTAAATCGATGCCACATCTGTCTGGGAGGATAATAAAACTGATTTCGAAATCGGCTGGCCCCAGCAATTCATGAATAGCGGGTATAGAGCTTTGGGAGACCGATTGGCTCCTCACGTTAAAACATGCCTGTCGAAGTGACAGAACATGTTTAAATGCAATTACCTGTCTGAACACGTTTGATCGATACGTATGATTTGTTCAGGAGCAGAACGGCCTCCGAAGCTCCATACTCGCACTGGCAAGTCATTGTATAGGCCCAATATACATTCAAAAGCCTCTAGATCTTCAATGGAAGCCGAATGTGTGGCGCATCCTCAGAGGGACTGATACACGCCGAGAACATTTTTTTTACTTTATATCAGATATGGGATAACGTGGTACTCTTTCGGATAAGACGACCCACTAGATCATGATAGCAAGATAATGGATGCAGTGCGTTTCAAAAGTACAGTGCGTTCAGAAATGATAGGCTCACCCTTGAAAACCGACGATTTCAAAACGCTTCACAGTTCGACGATCCAGACTGTTCGCTATTGAATACAGCAGTGCGGAAAACCTGTACAGGCCATAAAACGGCCAATGTCTCACCGTCGACTGCGTACCACGCGCTGCGCGACCGCACGCGCGTCGGAAGCAGACGAGTTTTGGCCGCCGCGCGACGAGTTTCGACCGCCGCGCGGCGGACGAAACGTCGCGCGGCGACCAAAACCCGTCTGCTTCCGACGCACGTGCGGTCGCGCAGCGCGTGGTACGCAGTCGACGGTGAGACATTGGCCGTTTTATGGCCTGTACATACTCAATCTTACGAATACTCCACGATTTTGAACAACTTCAGGACAAAGTTTCGAATTTTTCACCGTTCAGAAATGACAGGCTCACCCTGTAAAAATCCCAAATTTCATACCTCGAAAATTTTCCCGTTACAAGCCCGTTATACAGTGCGTTGCAAAATTATACGACATACCCCAATTTTTGCGATTCCAAACTTCGCGTGATTCAAGGAGACAAGCGGTAAACGCCAATCGATGCAGCACCCCCGAAACCCCCTGGGCACGAATCTTCATGAAATTAGAGCAACTGTCAGGAATCTGGCAACAGAAATTGTCAAAAATGGCCGTTGCAGATTTATACGACATAGCTGACGTTCTCGCAGAAATTTTGATTATAGACCCTCTGTATCAGTTCGTTCATGGTAAAAACCATTATAAACATCAAGTTGATAGTCTTCAGGATTGCCTTATGCCCAACCACTTCAAAAACGCTCTTTGGTATGTTTTTACCCAGCTTTTACGCCCCGTCCAATCTGCGCCCATTCGCCTATAACGGCTAGTTTAAGCGAAATCATGCACTCGTATTGTCTGCTCTGGTTGTATATTTAAAGCTCAAGAATATATCAAATGTTTCCCTCTGTGTTGAGGCCTGCGAACCTGCCGGCCATTCTACCAAATTGGCATGATCGGCTTGAAACCAAGCCTGCGTCGTCCTACTGCCAAGAAATGAAGGCGGATACGAACTAGAAAGAACAGGAAATGAAATTCCGACACATTCTGAAATTCAGTGAGGTTCATAGATCATGTCCCAAAACCTGGTCCACCACCCGAATCCAGGGTAGAACGTGTGTGGAAAAAATAATGTTTAGACCCAGATTTAGGTGATGTGGCAAGCTGGACTAGGTTTTCGCGACATGACCTGTGAACTTTACTGATTATCAGAATGTGTCGGAATTTCATTTCCAGTTCTATCTAGTCCATATCCGCCTTTATTTCTTGGCAGTAGGACGACGCAGGCTTGGTTTCAGGCCAATCATGCCAATTTGCTAGAATGGTCGGCAGGTTCGCAGGACCTCAACACAGAGGAAAACGTTTGATATCTTCCTGACCTTTTGATATACATCCAGAGGGGACACTACGAGTGTGTGGTTTCGCTTAAACTAGCCGTTATAAGCGAATGGGCGCAGATTGAATGGGGCGTTCACAAAAAGCTGGGTTAAGACATACCAAAAAGAGATTTCGAAGTGGTTGGGCATCAAGGCAAATCCGAAGACTATTAACTTGATGTTCATAATGGTTTTTACCATGAACGAACTGATACAGAGGGTCTAGAATCGCAATTTCTGCGAGAACGTCAGCTATGTCGTATAATTTTGCAACGGTCATTTTTGACAATTTCCGTCGCCATATTCCTGCCAGTTGCTCTACCCGGAGGTTTTCGAGGGTGCTGCATCCGTTGGCGTTTACCGTTTGCCTTCTTGAATCAGGCGAAGTTTGGAATCGCGAAAATTGGGTAATGTCGTATAATTTTGCAATGCAGTGTATATGATTGACGTGGATACATCGTACATCGCTGTTGCTAGTATGGGACGTGGTACTGCTTTTAATACTTCTGAACAAGCCCAGGGGCGGCATGCTCGTACGCGGCGGGTTAGGTTGGGGTCAGGCAGGGTTTGAAGCGTTGGCGCGTTTGATGATATCGATGCGAGGGCTGAAAGGCGGTTAGGCTAGCACTGAAAAATCATTCCCTCGCAAACCCTACCTAGGAGGGTGGGGCAGCCGGAACCCCGTTGAGACCTCAACTATTGATTATCTCCAGCACTCGCACAGCAATCATGAAACGCGCCGACGCCTCGAACCCTGCCTAAGGCGGCGTCTAGAGTTCATTCACGGCGCGATGCGACGTTATGATTAGCCTACGTATCGATCAAGCGACGTCGCGTCGCGTCGTCGCTAGGTGTTCACAGTGAAGAGGCGCGATACATCGAATTTGACGCGCAAATCATAATCGCTCCGCGACCATCGCGTCGCGTTGCAATGCAACGCGACGCGATGGTCGCGGGGCGATTATCATCATTTTTTCTTCCATCATCGGGGACTTAAAGGGCGTTTTTAATCTTCTCAAGCCTATTCAAAGACTGGGTTGATTGAAATTGTTATGGGTTATTGTATTGTTCTCGGATGATACTGCAAACAATTTTGTCTGCATATTTAAGTACAGTGTGATGAGGATGGTGGTTTCAAAGAGTTGACGAGCTATAAAGTTTTTTTACGGTTTACAAACGACACAAGCATAATTCGGTCTCATTTCACCGAAACCTCCCTATTCTGTATTACCAACTCCAAAAAAATTCCAAGCATCTTTTGCTCCCGATGTCTTTTTGATTGTTTCGTCATTAAAGAAGCAAGTTGTCGCAACGAAAACAAAAATGTGCCATAATAATACAGATAGGAGATAAAAAAGGTACAGTACACTCAAATAGACAGAATAAGATCAAATATTGATTAGTTTTGCTTGGGTACGGAAAATTGCGGAAATTACGCAATAGCGCGTATTGGTCAAGCGTTCGCGCGCCGTTCACACCTTGATTTCCGCGCGACGCGATTGTTGCGTCGCGCTGACATGTGCCATCGCGTCGCACCGCGAAAACTCTGAACGCCGCATAACCCCAACCTAACCTGCCGCGTACGTGCAAGCCGCCCCAGATTCGTGCCCTCGCCTCTGTTGGACTAAGTCAGCGAAGATTAGCGGCCCGAATCGGACGTTCGCAACACTGTGTTGGGCAGTTTCTTAGAGATCGGGCTCCCTATGGAAAGGCGAAATCTACCGGACGCCCTAAGAAGGCCACCAGTCAGGTTGCCCGAAGAATAAGTCGCCTATGTTCCAACAGCACACTGTCGCTGAATCAAGTCAGGTCTGAATTGTCGCTTGATGTTTCGAAAACAGCTGTCTTGAACACCTCAAACGGCAATGAGAACATCGTCCGCCAAGGTATGAAGAAGGCCCTGTCAATGTCCGCGAACCATAAATAATCTCGACTGGAATTTGCAAGAAGGAACATGGCAACCGACTGGGCAAAAGAAAGGCGGTATTCCATAAGCCATCAAAACTTAAAAAATGAGCTTAAAATTGTTCAGGTTATTTTCTCCGACGAGAAAAAATTTAATTTTGACGGTCCTGATGGAGCTCGGTACTCCGCAGGGATCCGTTGATCTTGAGCAGGAGAAATTTTGGTGGCGGCTCGCTGATGTGTTGGGGAGCATTTTGCAGCGAAAGTGTTTCGGAGATGGCCTTCACTTCCTGTCGGATGAACTCGGAAGAATATCAGGAAACTCCGAGGACACATCTACTGCCGTTCTTTTCTGGAGTACGTCGTCAGCGCTTCACTTTTCAGTAGGATAACGGTGCAGTACATGTGTCGAGGCCTACAAAATCCTGGTTGGAGCAGCAGCGAATTCGTGTGATGGAATTGCCTGCGTGCAGCCCTGATCACGACCCCATAGAGAATATCTGGGGCATAATTGTGCGCCAGGTTTATGTGAACAACGAGCAGTATGGCACTGTAGATGAGCTTAAAGCTGCTGTTCTCGAGGCCTGGACCAACCTTGATAAGAACGTCATATCCAATTTGCTCCTTTCTATGCCTAAGAGAATTTTTTAGGTCATTGCTAACGGTGGTGGACCCATATCGCTCCAGCCGCGAAGCGGCTGGAGAGGTTTGGTTTTGCCTAGGCCTTGTGATCACTTTGATTTTTATAAAATAGTTTATAGAATCTTTGAAACAAAATTTGTGAAGATTTCCTTCTGGATATAAGCGAAGGGGTCCAGAATACACCTGCTGTCCGAATTTCAACAAAATTGGTTCACAAATAACAAAGTTGTGAGCCCGAAAGCTTAAGGAAATTTCATGGTGTGCGCCGTAGGCCGTGAGCCGTAGGCCGTGAGCCGTGAGCCGTAGGCCGTGGGCCGTCACGCTTTTCAGTTCTCACTGCTAATAGCCACTGCCAATGGTCGAAGGCAATCAGCTTGGCAGACAGGTAAGATTGGTTGGGGTGCGTAGGCTGGTAAGTGATCGATTTGTAGGTGAGTGGGGATTCTGATGGCATCATCGGGACGACATGAAAAGTGCTTCGGGCTTCTGATGACGTCATCTGGACATCGCGAAAAGTGCTTCGGGCTCCTGAGGACGTCATCACGACATCGTCAGAAGTGCTTCGGGCTCCTGATGGCATCATCGGGACGTCATGAAAAGTGCTTCGGGCTTCTGATGGCGTCATCTGGACATCGCGAAAAGTGCTTCGGGCTCCTGAGGACGTCATCACGACATCGTCAGAAGTGCTTCGGGCTCCTGATGACGTCATCGTGACGTCGTGAAAAGTGCTTCGGGCTTCTGATGACGTCATCGGGACGTCGTCAAAAGTGCTTCGGGCTTCTGATGACGTCATCGTGACGTCGTGAAAAGTGCTTCGAGCTCTTGATGACGTCATCGTGACGTCGTCAGAAGTGCTTCGGGCTCCTGATGACGTCATCGTGACGTCGTGAAAAAAGCTTCGGGCTTCTGATGACGTCACTGGGACGTCGTGAAAAGTGCTTCGGGCTTCTGATGACGTCATCGGGACGTCGTGAAAAGTGCTTCGGGCTCCTCATGACGTCATCGGGACATCGTGAAAAGTGCTTCGGGCTCTTGATGACGTCATCGGGAGATCGTGAAAAATGCTTCGGGTTTCTGATGACGTCATCTGGACATCGCGAAAAGTGCTTCGGGCTTCTGATGACGTCATCGGGACGTCGTCAAAAGTGCTTCGGGCTTCTGATGACGTCATCGGGACGTCGTGAAAAGTGCTTCGGGCTCCTGAGGACGTCATCACGACATCGTCAGAAGTGCTCCGGGCTTATGATGACGTCATTGGGACGTCGTGAAAAGTGCTTCGGGCTTCTGATGACGTCATCAGGACGTCGTGAAAAGTGCTTCGGGATTCTGATGACGTCATTGGGACGTCGTGAAAAGTGCTTCGGGCTCCTGAAGACGTCATCAGGACGTCGTCAAAAGTTCTTCGGGCTCCTGAGGACGTCATCACGACATCGTCAGAAGTGCTTCGGGCTTCTGATGACGTCATTGGGACGTCGTGAAAAGTGCTTCGGGCTTCTGATGACGTCATCGGGACGTCGTGAAAAGTGCATCTGGCTTCTGATGACGTCATTGGGACGTCGTGAAAAGTGCTTCGGGCTTCTGATGACGTCATCGGGACGTCGTGAAAAGTGCTTCGGGCTTCTGATGACGTCATCGGGACGTTTTGAAAAGTGCTTCGGGCTTCTGATGACGTCATCGGGACGTCGTGAAAAGTGCTTCGGGCTCCTGAGGACGTCATCACGACATCGTCAGAAGTGCTTCGGGCTTCTGATGACGTCATTGGGACGTCGTGAAAAGTGCTTCGGGCTTCTGATGACGTCATCGGGACGTTTTGAAAAGTGCTTCGGGCTTCTGATGACGTCATCGGGACGTCATGAAAAGTGCTTCGGGCTCCTGAGGACGTCATCATGACATCGTCAGAAGTGCTTCGGGCTTCTGATGACGTCATCGGGACGTCATGAAAAGTGCTTCGGGCTCCTGAGGACGTTATCATGACATCGTCAGAAGTGCTTCGGGCTTCTGATGACGTTATCGGGACCTCGTGAAAAGTGCTTCGGGATTCTGATGACGTCATTGGGACGTCGTGAAAAGTGCTTCGGGCTCCTGATGACGTCGTCAGAAGTGCTTCGGGCTTTTGATGACGCCATCGGGACGTCGTGAAAAGTACTTCGGGCTCCTGAGGACGTCATCATGACATCGTCAGAAGTGCTTCGGGCTTCTGATGACGTTACCGGGACGTCGTGAAAAGTGCTTCGGGATTCTGATGACGTCATTGGGACGTCGTGAAAAGTGCTTCGGGATTCTGATGACGTCATTGGGACGTCGTGAAAAGTGCTTCGGGCTTCTGATGACGTCATCGGGACGTCGTGAAAAGTGCTTCGGGCTCCTCATGACGTCATCGGGACATCGTGAAAAGTGCTTCGGGCTCATGATGACGTCATCGGGAGATCGTGAAAAATGCTTCGGGTTTCTGATGACGTCATCTGGACATCGCGAAAAGTGCTTCGGGCTTCTGATGACGTCATCGGGACGTCGTCAAAAGTGCTTCGGGCTTCTGATGACGTCATCGGGACGTCGTGAAAAGTGCTTCGGGCTTCTGATGGCGTCATCGCTGACATGGTCAGAAGTGCTTCGGGCTTCTGATGACGTTATCGGGACGTCGTGAAAAGTGCTTCGGGATTCTGATGACGTCATTGGGACGTCGTGAAAAGTGCTTCGGGCTCCTGATGACGTCATCACGACATCGTCAGAAGTGCTTCGGGCTTCTGATGACGTCATCGGGACGTCGTGAAAAGTGCTTCGGGCTCCTGAGGACGTCATCATGACATCGTCAGAAGTGCTTCGGGCTTCTGATGACGTTATCGGGACGTCGTGAAAAGTGCTTCGGGATTCTGATGACGTCATTGGGACGTCGTGAAAAGTGCTTCGGGCTCCTGATGACGTCATCACGACATCGTCAGAAGTGCTTCGGGCTCTTGATGACGTCATCGGGAGATCGTGAAAAATGCTTCGGGTTTCTGATGACGTCATCTGGACATCGCGAAAAGTGCTTCGGGCTTCTGATGACGTCATCGGGACGTCGCCAAAAGTGCTTCGGGCTTCTGATGACGTCATCGGGACGTCGTGAAAAGTGCTTCGGGCTCCTGAGGACGTCATCACGACATCGTCAGAAGTGCTTCGGGCTTATGATGACGTCATTGGGACGTCGTGAAAAGTGCTTCGGGCTTCTGATGACGTCATCAGGACGTCGTGAAAAGTGCTTCGGGATTCTGATGACGTCATTGGGACGTCGTGAAAAGTGCTTCGGGCTCCTGAAGACGTCATCAGGACGTCGTCAAAAGTTCTTCGGGCTCCTGAGGACGTCATCACGACATCGTCAGAAGTGCTTCGGGCTTCTGATGACGTCATTGGGACGTCGTGAAAAGTGCTTCGGGCTTCTGATGACGTCATCGGGACGTCGTGAAAAGTGCATCTGGCTTCTGATGACGTCATTGGGACGTTGTGAAAAGTGCTTCGGGCTTCTGATGACGTTATCGGGACGTCGTGAAAAGTGCTTCGGGCTTCTGATGACGTCGTCGGGATGTTTTGAAAAGTGCTTCGGGCTTCTGATGACGTCGTCGGGATGTTTTGAAAAGTGCTTCGGGCTTCTGAGGGCGTCATCACGACATCGTCAGAAGTGCTTCGGGCTTCTGATGACGTCATTGGGACGTCGTGAAAAGTGCTTCGGGCTTCTGATGACGTCATCGGGACGTTTTAAAAAGTGCTTCGGGCTTCTGATGACGTCATCGGGACGTCGTGAAAAGTGCTTCGGGATTCTGATGACGTCATTGGGACGTCGTGAAAAGTGCTTCGGGCTTGTGATGACGTCATCAGAAGTGCTTCGGGCTTTGATGACGCCATCGGGACGTCGTGAAAAGTACTTCGGGCTCCTGAGGACGTCATCATGACATCGTCAGAAGTGCTTCGGGCTTCTGATGACGTTACCGGGACGTCGTGAAAAGTGCTTCAGGATTCTGATGACGTCATTGGGACGTCGTGAAAAGTGCTTCGGGATTCTGATGACGTCATTGGGACGTCGTGAAAGTGCTTCGGGCTTCTGATGACGTCATCGGGACATCGTGAAAAGTGCTTCGGGATCCTGATGACGTCATCGGGAGATCGTGAAAAGTGCTTCGGGCTCCTGATGACGTCATCGGGACATCGCGAAAAGTGCTTCGGGATTCTGATGACGTCATCTGGACATCGCGAAAGTGCTTCGGGCTTCTGATGACGTCATCGGGACGTCGTCAAAAGTGCTTCGGGCTCCTGATGACGTCATCGGGACGTCGTGAAAAGTGCTTCGGGCTCCTGAGGACGTCATCATGACATCGTCAGAAGTGCTTCGGGCTTCTGATGACGTTATCGGGACGTCGTGAAAAGTGCTTCGGGATTCTGATGACGTCATTGGGACGTCGTGAAAAGTGCTTCGGGCTCCTGATGACGTCATCACGACATCGTCAGAAGTGCTTCGGGCTTCTGATGACGTCATCGGGACGTCGTGAAAAGTGCTTCGGGCTCCTGAGGACGTCATCATGACATCGTCAGAAGTGCTTCGGGCTTCTGATGACGTTATCGGGACGTCGTGAAAAGTGCTTCGGGATTCTGATGACGTCATTGGGACGTCGTGAAAAGTGCTTCGGGCTCCTGAGGACGTCATCACGACATCGTCAGAAGTGCTTCGGGCTCTTGATGACGTCATCGGGAGATCGTGAAAAATGCTTCGGGTTTCTGATGACGTCATCTGGACGTCGTGAAAAGTGCATCTGGCTTCTGATGACGTCATTGGGACGTCGTGAAAAGTGCTTCGGGCTTCTGATGACGTCATCGGGACGTCGTGAAAAGTGCTTCGGGCTCCTGAGGACGTCATCACGACATCGTCAGAAGTGCTTCGGGCTTATGATGACGTCATTGGGACGTCGTGAAAAGTGCTTCGGGCTTCTGATGACGTCATCAGGACGTCGTGAAAAGTGCTTCGGGATTCTGATGACGTCATTGGGACGTCGTGAAAAGTGCTTCGGGCTCCTGAAGACGTCATCAGGACGTCGTCAAAAGTTCTTCGGGCTCCTGAGGACGTCATCACGACATCGTCAGAAGTGCTTCGGGCTTCTGATGACGTCATCGGGACGTCGTGAAAAGTGCTTCGGGCTTCTGATGCCGTCATCGGGCCGTCGTGAAAAGTGCATCTGGCTTCTAATGACGTCATCGGGACGTTGTGAAAAGTGCTTCGGGCTTCTGATGACGTTATCGGGACGTCGTGAAAAGTGCTTCGGGCTTCTGATGACGTCGTCGGGATGTTTTGAAAAGTGCTTCGGGCTTCTGATGACGTCATCGGGACGTTGTGAAAAGTGCTTCGGGCTCCTGAGGACGTCATCACGACATCGTCAGAAGTGCTTCGGGCTTCTGATGACGTCATTGGGACGTCGTGAAAAGTGCTTCGGGCTTCTGATGACGTCATCGGGACGTTTTGAAAAGTGCTTCGGGCTTCTGATGACGTCATCGGGACGTCGTGAAAAGTGCTTCGGGCTCCTGAGGACGTCATCATGACATCGTCAGAAGTGCTTCGGGCTTCTGATGACGTCATCGGGACGTCATGAAAAGTGCTTCGGGCTCCTGAGGACGTTATCATGACATCGTCAGAAGTGCTTCGGGCTTCTGATGACGTTATCGGGACGTCGTGAAAAGTGCTTCGGGATTCTGATGACGTCATTGGGACGTCGTGAAAAGTGCTTCGGGCTCCTGATGACGTCGTCAGAAGTGCTTCGGGCTTTTGATGACGCCATCGGGACGTCGTGAAAAGTACTTCGGGCTCCTGAGGACGTCATCATGACATCGTCAGAAGTGCTTCGGGCTTCTGATGACGTTATCGGGACGTCGTGAAAAGTGCTTCGGGATTCTGATGACGTCATTGGGACGTCGTGAAAAGTGCTTCGGGATTCTGATGACGTCATTGGGACGTCGTGAAAAGTGCTTCGGGCTTCTGATGACGTCATCGGGACGTCGTGAAAAGTGCTTCGGGCTCCTCATGACGTCATCGGGACATCGTGAAAAGTGCTTCGGGCTCTTGATGACGTCATCGGGAGATCGTGAAAAATGCTTCGGGTTTCTGATGACGTCATCTGGACATCGCGAAAAGTGCTTCGGGCTTCTGATGACGTCATCGGGACGTCGTCAGAAGTGCTTCGGGCTTCTGATGACGTCATCAGGACGTCGTAAAAAGTGCTTCGGGCTCCTGAGGACGTCATCATGACATCGTCAGAAGTGCTTCGGGCTTCTGATGACGTTATCGGGACGTCGTGAAAAGTGCTTCGGGATTCTGATGACGTCATTGGGACGTCGTGAAAAGTGCTTCGGGCTCCTGATGACGTCATCACGACATCGTCAGAAGTGCTTCGGGCTTCTGATGACGTCATCGGGACGTCGTGAAAAGTGCTTCGGGCTCCTGAGGACGTCATCATGACATCGTCAGAAGTGCTTCGGGCTTCTGATGACGTTATCGGGACGTCGTGGAAAGTGCTTCGGGCTTCTGATGACGTCATCGGGACGTCGTGAAAAGTGCATCTGGCTTCTGATGACGTCATTGGGACGTTGTGAAAAGTGCTTCGGGCTTCTGATGACGTTACCGGGACGTCGTGAAAAAAGCTTCGGGCTTGTGATGACGTCATCGGGACGTTTTGAAAAGTGCTTCGGGCTCCCGATGACGTCATCGGGACGTTGTGGAAAGTGCTTCGGGCTTCTGATGACGTTATCGGGACGTCGAGAAAAGTGCTGCGGGCTTCTGATGACGTCATCGGGACGTCGTGAAAAGTGCTTCGGGCTCCTGATGACGTCATCAGGACGTCGTCAGAAGTGCTTCGGGCTTTTGATGACGCCATCGGGACGTCGTGAAAAGTGTGGGACTATCCTAAACGGGGGGGGGCACTCAAGATTCAAGTCAGAAATGAAATGAATCACCGATCTATAACGCTATCAATCGAAGTATTTCTACAGAACTTCATCAACAACATTGATTGATAGCAGCATCGAACATCTTTTGTCAGGTTTTCCATTCATTTTCACGAGCGAATCGTGGGTGCCCCCTCCCGTCTATGATAGTCCCAAAAAGTGCTCGGGCTTCTGATGACGTCAGCGGGGCGTCGTGAAAAGTGCTTCGGGCTTCTGATGACGTCATCGGGACGTCGTGAAAAGTGCTTCGGGCTTCTGTAGACGTCATCGGGACGTCGTGAAAAGTGGTTCGAGCTTCTGCTGACGTCATCGGGACGTCGTGGAAGCCCGGAGAGTGGGCGGGTGCTCGGGACCCATTGCTGGTCATCCGAGAAATTGTGAAGGACACCCCGTAGAGTGATTAGGAGTCCCGGACCCGTCACTGGTAAATTGTGCAGGTTACCCAAAAGAATGAGCAAGAGTTTTGAGTTTTGCGCTAGCCGTCTGAGATAGTGTGCTGGATGAATCGGAATCTGCGAAGGAGTCCGAGAACACCTTGAAAAACTTTTCTAAAAGTGTGCTGATGACAAGCATAGCGTGCAGAAAGCTTGAGATATTATGTAGGTCATGTCGCCAGGCTGCTCTTCTGTTTCGTAACGCGCTGAGGCCATTCACACAATCCCATTTTGAGTGCTCCCTCTATCTTCTTCACCAGCCTACTGGTTTTTTCTGCAATAAATGGTAGTTGTTTATCAGCATCTAAATTCAAAAACAAATTGTTAGAGCTATCTCCATTCGCAGCTCAGCAGAGCTTTTTCATATCAAATTCATGGAATCGAAGCGGCTGTTCTGCGAAGGAATGGGGCGGAGGAAACGAAATAATGAGTATGGAAAACTGCTTTGTTCCACTAATGTGAAAGTGTTCAAATGGAATGGAAGGTAGTTTCTGACTGTGCAGGTTTTGAGTTATGTAGTTTCATTCGCAAGCGAAGAACTGCGGGCAGATTCTGCATCCCGCTGTAGGCCAGCAGGCTTTCATGATTATCGACCGGGCTGGCTACGTCTGAGCGACTAACTATCCCCGGGGCCTAAGGCCCCTGTCAGAGTTGGTTGAGAGAATCACCGTGGCCGACCCGTTCGATACGTATGAAAAACATGAAGGTTGCAAATAACACCCGTTGTAGCCAGCTGTGGCTGACGCGATCAACATTAATGAATTATGTAAAACGTTATCATGGATATCACTCATTTATTAGCTTATATCATGCGAACATCGGTCGCGCAAGCCACATCGGGTGATTTTTCTGAGATAGTTTTATAACAGGTTGGGTCATTGATTCTTGTGATCACAGAAAGAGGACTGATATAACGGGGAGATGAAGAGGTTTTTGTTCAGGAAATTCTTGCATGGGATATTACTGCGTAATATCAAGAAAAAGTGAACAATCCTGTAAAGGGGTCTCCCAAGCAAAGTGGTTTGGTTCGCGTTACAAACGTTTCAACAAAAGGGAACAATAGGAAGTGGAATGAGGAGAGTGTACAAAAAATGAACAATATCCTCTAAAAACTCTTTTCTTGGTCGAAACTTCTAAACAGTGGAAACAAACCCTTGCGGTTCTCTATGAGGAAGCGCTTTTGGCTGCATAAAGGACTTTGATTATGTGAGTGCCGATAAAATATTTATATATCACTTCCTCATACAGAATCGCAACGGTTTGTTTCCACTGTTTAGAAGTTTCGACCAAGAAAAGAGTTTTTAGAGGATATTGTTCATTTTTTGTACACTCTCCTCATTCCACTTCCCTATTGTTCCCTTTTTGTTGAAACGTTTGTAACGCGAACCAAACCACTTTTGCTTGGGAGACCCCTTTTTTACAGGATCATACTAGATTTTATTGTTTGTTCACGTTTTGTTCAATAAATAATTGTTTTCGCAGGGTGAGCCTATCATTTCTCAACGGCGAAAAAACCAAAAATTTACCTCAAAATTGTTAAAAATCGTGGAGTATTCATAAGATTGAGTGAACACAGGTTTTTTGCACTGCTGAATTCAATGGTAAACAGTATGGATCGCCAAACTGTGAAGCGTTTTGAAAACCTTGATTTTCAAGGGTGAGCCTATCATTTCTGAACGCACGGTATGGACGCACCCTCCAATATGTCGTTATCCCATCTGAATGTGATCGGTTGCAAAAGATAACATTACCATTAAACTCGTTGTGCCCGAAAACATTACTGTTCAACATTTCAGAGCCATAAGTGAAAAATTTAAGTACTTTTTTCTTTAAACCGCCAAATACTGCGCTACAAAAGTATAGACGCGCTATCAACAGTGCAAAAAAAACGCCAAATTTCATGGTCAAATTCCCCGTTTCAAAGTTTCAATAAATAAGTGTAGCTGTTTGCAAGTTACATATATTACAAAAGCTTCGTGGTCCTGCCTCTCGGAGAGTGAGTAAGCACAATTACGTGCCCTGAATATCGCAGAAGTGAGCAACAGGAAGATTGCCAAGATACTCGGGCGTTCATCGAGAGTTGTCGACAGCCATCCTGATTCCTATGGGGAAAAGGCGATGTCCGGAAGGCCGAAGAAGCTCTCTGCCCATGGTGTTCGCCGTGTTGGTCGGTTTGTTTCCAACTCGAACCTAACGACCACTAAAGTTCGAGCAGAACTGCCGACTTCTGTCTCGAGAACGACTGTCTGGAGGGCCTTTCCACAAAATTAAAACATCGTATGTCGTCGTCTCTGACCCGCCCCATGCCTCACTGGCACTCAAAAGGCAGCACGGCTACAGTTCGCTAAGAGGAACGCGGCGACGGACTGGTCCAAGGTGAGTATAATGTTTTTCAGATAATACTGAAGCAATTTTCGTGAAAATTCGTGTTCAGGCGATATTTTGCGATGAAAAGAAGTTCAGCTTGAATGGTTTCGATGTATATACATATCACTGGAGGGACTTTCGGAAGGGACCCATGTTCTTCAGTAAGGGGAACTTCGGAGGTGGTACTGTCATGGTTTGGGGAGCTTTCTGCAGTGACAGCGTTTTGGAGATTGCGTTCATTTTCCATCATATGGACTCCGCTGAGTACCAGCACATGCTCAGATGACACCTCTTGCCTCTCTCTGAGAGTTTTGGCCGAGATATAGCCGCGAAATAGCCCACCAGGCTCCGGTGCGGCTCCTGGTGGGCTGTTTCTCGGCTGTTTCTCGGTTATTTCTCCGCTTTTTCGCGGCCAATGGTCGGCCGCGACCACGTTGTTCGCTAAATAGCCGCTAAATAGCCAAAGAATAGCCCACCAGGAGCCGCTGCGGAGCCTGGTGGGCTATTCCTCGGCTATTTCTCGGCTAAAAACCGGCAACTTCACGCAGCCACCGATCTGGAAATGAGGGGGCGAGCTTCTATTGCCGGTCTTACCTTCAGTCACAGTTACAGACACCGATACCGTCAATCATAGCTATTGTCATGTGTTCCGTAAGAAACTTCAAAAGACAATATTGATGTCTCTTTGCGTATGTTTCCCAAACTCACGAATAAAGCCAGATATCAGAAGACATTTCTGGTTGAACCGCAACGCAGGGCTTGATTCCATAAAAGCTAGGGCTGAGCGAAAATCTTTTCAATAATTTTTGGACACGGAAGAAAAATGGTCAAAACGCAGGAAACGGAAAAGATCAAAAAGATTGTGGATTTTCTCATCTACACGTTTCGACGCTGCTCATGGCTTGCAGATCTCATTCGATAGCCTACGGTTTTAATCAGGTGTGAACAGATGTGAACATGATAAAATGTAGGATGTAAGGTGCAAAACTATAGTTGGGAGGGCACTCAGGGCTCGATCAAAAAATGAATGATACCACTTTCAGAAATCGAAGTAGTCCGTGAAAACAACTTTCCATGGGGGTTTTCATGAAAACAATGACTTATAACGCTATCAGGAATCTGATACCAGCAGAAACTTTCTTCATGCACGAATCATTTGAATTTTTCGAGTGCCCCCCTTCCCTTGACCAGTTTTGCACAGAAAGTAATCGTAGGGAACAAGTCATTCCGTACCTTGTCTGCGAACTGAACGTGGAGCCATCAGTATTGACAAAGGCTTGAATCCACAATATATACATGCCAAATTCGACAGATAACTCCATGTTCCACTGAGAAGAAACATTCTGGTAGTCTGAGGACATAATAAGAGAAATATAAGGCGTGCATACTATAAAATACGCCAATATCCTGCTATCATCCAAACTTATGAGCGTCCCATTGTGAATAGTTCCATGATGCTTCAAAAACCCATCAAATTGTGTATCGAAGAGTTATTTCGGCTGACTCAATACGTCGTACTCGCACAAATAATGCGCTTCTCGCGCTCGGAATTTGAGTACATTCGGTGCATTTGCATGCGAGCGGGAGATGGAAAGCGATAGGCAGTGTGCGTGGCATGATATCGAACACCCGCTCGGGTTCGCAACTGCGCTCCGATACGACTTTCGCGCTGCAATGAGAACGAATTGTTGGAGACGAATTTCAGCACAAATTTCATGTTTTCAATGTTTCAAGATCCTGTGCCTATGTTTTATTTTCACTAATACGTCTTCTTATGCGTTCGTGTCATGGTTTAGTCCAGGCAATTGAGGTTTTACCTTTGTTTAGCAGAGGAAAAACCGATGTTGTCTGCCCATTTTCGGAGTTTAATCCAATGTTGGACCTATTAGTGTCAGAAATTATCAAGTTACATGAAACTGAGTCGCAAACCATGGTCATATCGCTCCAGCCGCGAAGCGGCTGGAGAGGTTTGGTTTTGCCTAGGCCTTGTGATCACTTATAATTTTATAAAATAGTTTATAGAATCTTTGAAACAAAATTTCTCAAGATTTCCCTCTGGATATAAGTGAAGGGGTCCAGAAGACATCTGCTGTCCAAATTTCAGCCAAATCGGTTCACAAACAACAAAGTTATGAGCCCGAAAGCTTAAGAAATTTTCATGGTGTGCGCCGTAGGCCGTGAGCCGTAGGCCGTGGGCCGTAGGCCGTGGGCCGTAGGCCGTGGGCCGTCACGCTTTTCAGTCCTCACTGCTATTAGCCACTGCCAATGGTCGAAGGCAATCAACTTGGCAGACAGGTAAGTTGGTAGGAGGTATGTAGGCAGGTAAGTAATCGATTTGTAGGTCATTGGGGATTCTTATGACGTCATCGGGACGTCGTGAAAAAAGCTTCGGGCTTCTGATGACGTCATCGGGACGTCGTGAAAAGTGCTTCGGGCTTCTAATGACGTAATCGGGACGTCGTGAAAAGTGCTTCGGGCTTCTGATGACGTAATCGGGACGTCGTGAAAAGTGCTTCGGGCTTCTGATGACGGCATCGGGACGTCGTGAAAAGTGCTTCGGGCTTCTGATGACGTCATCGGGCGTCGTGAAAAGTGCTTCGGGCTTCTGATGACGTCATCGGGACGTCGTGAAAAGTGCTTCGGGCTTCTGATGACGTCATCGGGACGTCGTGAAAAGTGCTTCGGGCTTCTGATGACGTCATCGGGACGTCGTGAAAAGTGCTTCGGGCTTCTGATGACGTAATCGGGACGTCGTGAAAAGTGCTTCGGGCTTCTGATGACGGCATCGGGACGTCGTGAAAAGTGCTTCGGACTTCTGATGACGTCATCGGGACATCGCGAAAAGTGCTTCGGGCTTCTGATGACGTCATCGGGACATCGCGAAAAGTGCTTCGGGCTTCTGATGACGTCATCGGGACGTCGTGAAAAGTGCTTCGGGCTTCTGATGACGTCATCGGGACGTCGTGAAAAGTGCTTCGGGCTTCTGATGACGTCATCGGGACGTCGTGAAAAGTGCTTCGGGCTTCTGATGACGTAATCGGGACGTCGTGAAAAGTGCTTCGGGCTTCTGATGACGGCATCGGGACGTCGTGAAAAGTGCTTCGGACTTCTGATGACGTCATCGGGACATCGCGAAAAGTGCTTCGGGCTTCTGATGACGTCATCAGGACGTCGTGAAAAGGGCTTCGGGCTTCTGATGACGTCATCGGGACGTCGTGAAAAGTGCTTCGGGCTTCTGATGACGTCATCGGGACGTCGTGAAAAGTGCTTCGGGCTTCTGATGACGTCATCGGGACGTCGTGAAAAGTGCTTCGGGCTTCTGATGACGTCATCAGGACGTCGTGAAAAGGGCTTCGGGCTTCTGATGACGTCATCAGGACGTCGGGAAAGGGGTTCCGGATTCTGATGACGTCATCAGGACGTCGTGAAAAGTGCTTCGGGCTTCTGATGACGTCATCGGGACGTCGTGAAAGTGCTTCAGGCTTCTGATGACGTCATCGGGACGTCGTGAAAAGTGCTTCGGGCTTCTGATGACGTCATCGGGACGTCGTGAAAAGTGCTTCGGGCTTCTGATGACGTCATCGGGACGTCGTGAAAAGTGCTTCGGGCTTCTGATGACGTCATCGGGACGTCGTGAAAAGTGCTTCGGGCTTCTGATGACGGCATCGGGACGTCGTGAAAAGTGCTTCGGACTTCTGATGACGTCATCGGGACATCGCGAAAAGTGCTTCGGGCTTCTGATGACGTCATCGGGACGTCGTGAAAAGCGCTTCGGGCTTCTGATGACGTCATCGGGACATCGCGAAAAGTGCTTCGGGCTTCTGATGACGTCATCAGGACGTCGTGAAAAGGGCTTCGGGCTTCTGATGACGTCATCGGGACGTCGTGTGAAGTGCTTCGGGCTTCTGATGACGTCATCTGGACGTTGCGAAAAGTGCTTCGGGCTTCTGATGGAGTCATCGGGACATCGTGAAAAGTGCTTCGGGCTTCTGATGACGTCATCGGGACATCGCGAAAAGTGCTTCGGGCTTCTGATGACGTAATCGGGACGTCGTGAAAAGTGCTTCAGGCTTCTGATGACGTCATCGGGACGTCGCGAAAAGTGCTTCGGGCTTCTGATGACGTCATCGGGACGTCGTGAAAAGTGTTTCGGGCTTCTGATGACGTCATCGGGACGTCGTGAAAAAAGCTTCGGGCTTCTGATGACGTCATAGGGACGTCGTGAAAAGTGCTTCGGGCTTCTGATGACGTCATCGGGACGTCGCGAAAAGTGCTTCGGGCTTCTGATGGAGTCATCGGAACGTCGTGGAAAGTGCTTCGGGCTTTTCGTGACGTCATCGGGACGTCGTGAAAAGTGCTCCGGGCTTCTGATGACGTCATCGGGACGTCGTGAAAAGTGCTCCGGGCTTCTGATGACGTCATCAGAACATCGTGAAAAGTGCTTCGGGCTTCTAATGACGTCATCGGTACGTCGTGAAAAGTGCTCCGGGCTTCTGATGACGTCATCGGGACGTCGTGAAAAGTGCTTCGGGCTTCTGATGGAGTCATCGGAACGTCGTGGAAAGTGCTTCGGGCTTTTCGTGACGTCATCCGGACGTCGTGAAAGTGCTCGGGCTTCTGATGACGTCATCGGGACGTCGTGAAAGTGCTCCGGGCTTCTGATGACGTCATCAGAACATCGTGAAAAAGTGCTTCGGGCTTCTAATGCCGTCATCGGTACGTCGTGAAAAGTGCTCCGGGCTTCTGATGACGTCATCGGAACGTCGTGAAAAGTGCTTCGGGCTTCTGATGACGTCATCGGGACATCGAGAGAAGTGCTTCGGGCTTTTGATGACGCCATCGGGACGTCGTGAAAAGTGCGGGACTATCCTAGACGGGGCACTCAAGATTCAATTCAGAAATTGAATGAACCACCGATCTATAACGCTATCAATCGAAGTATTTCTACAGAACTTCATCAACAACAATGATTGATAGCAGCATCAAGCACCTTTATCAGGTTTTCCATCCATTTTCATGAGAAAATCGTGGGTGCCCCACCCCTGTCTAGGATAGTCCCAAAAGTGCTTCCGGGCTTCTAATGACGTCATCGGGACGTCGTGGAAACCCGGATAGAGGGCAGGTGTTCTGGACCCGTTGCTGGTCATCCGAAAAGTTGTGCAGACCACCTCGTAGAGTGAGCAGGAGCCCAGACTCGATGCTAGCCATCCGAGAAATTATGCAGCATACCTCAAAGAATCAGCAAGAGTCTTGAGCTTTGCGCTAGTTGTCTCAAATAGTGTGCTGGATGCCTCGGGATTTGCGCAGGAGTATGAGAACACCTTGCAAAACTTTTGTAAAAGTGTAAGGATGACAAGCATAGCGTGCAGAAAGCTTGAGATGTTATGTAGGTCATTGTTGCCAGGCTACTTTTCAGTTTCGTAACGCGGTTAGGTCATTCACACAACCCCATTTTGAGTGCTCCCTCATTCTTCTTCACAAGCCTTCTGATTTTTTCTGCAATAAATGGTACTTGCTTATCAGCATCTATATTCAAAAACAAATTGTTAGAACTGTCTCCATTCGCAGCTCAGCAGAGCTTTTTCATATCAGATTCATGGAATCGAAGCGGCTGTTCTGAGAAGGAAATGGGGCGGCGGAAACGAAATAATGAGTATGTAAAACTGCTTTGTTTCACTGATGTGGAAGTGTCCAGATGGAATGGAAGGTAGTTTCTGACTGTCCAGGTTTTAAGTTAGTTTCATTTGAAAGCGAAGAACTGCGGGAAGATTCTGCATCCGGCTGAAGGCCAGCAGGCTTTCATGATTATCGACCGGGCTGGCTACGTCTGAGCGACCAACTATACACGGGGCCTAAAGCCCCTGTCAGGCCCCTGACAGAGTTTGATGAGAAAATCACCGTGGCTGACCCGTTCGATACGTATGAAAAACATGGAAGGTGCAAGTAACAACCGGTGTAGCCAGATGTGGCTGACGCAATCAATATGAATGAATTATGTGGAACTATATCAAGGATATCACTCATTTATTAGCTTATATCATGTGAACATCGGTCTTGTCAGCCACATCGAGTGATTTTTCTGAGATAGTTTTACAACATTTTGGGTCATTGATTCTTGTGACCACAGAAAGAGGACTGATCTAGAGGGGAGATGAAGAGGTCTTTGTTCGAAATTCTTGCATGGGATATTACAGCGTAATATCAAGAAAAAGTGAACAATTCTGTAAAAAAGGGGTCTCCCAAGCAGAAGTGGTTTGGTTAGCGTTACAAATGCTTCAACAAAAAGGGAACAATAGGAAAGCGGAATGAGGAGAGTCTACAAAAAATGAACAATATCCTCCAAGAACTCTTTGCTTTTTCGAAACTTCCAAACAGCGGAAACAAACCGTTGTGGTATTTTACGAGGAAGAATTGACTGGTTCCCTAAAACAATTTGATATCATCTCCTCTTATAATGATAGCTATTAGGTACACATGCATATATACATATTTTATCGGCACTCACATAATCAAAGTCCTTTATGGAGCCAAAAGCGCTTCCTCATAGAGAACCACAACGGTTTGTTTCCGCTGTTTGGAAGTTTCGAAAAAGAAAAGAGTTCTTGGAGGATATTGTTCATTTTTTGTAGACTCTCCTCATTCCGCTTTCCTATTGTTCCTTTTTTGTTGAAGCATTTGTAACGCTAACCAAACCACTTCTGCTTGGGAGACCCCTTTTTTACAGATTTCCGGATTTGGTTTTAGTTTCCCAACAGATCGTTCAGGCTAACTATAACTCACTGATTAATGAATTTTCGGTACTGATTTACATCCACTGTAAGGCTGCTTTGTCGAACGGCTGCCTGGCCGCAGTCACACTATGACAGTTCATGTGAATGAGAGCCAAATTTTCACGCACGTAATGAGTTTACAAGAGGTTCCATTCAGTCGACACTTCTGCGAGTTTCTACTGGAGAAATGTTAATTGGAATTCCATCGATTGACTTCTGGAACATTTCCTGATTCTATCTCAAGAGGAGGGAGAGGTTCACCCTCGATTTTTATAAATGAAATAGAATTCTACTATCAGGTACCCGATACCGCTATCAAACTGTGGGAACTATTCGAAACGGGGGGGCACTCAAGATTCAAGCCAGAAATGAAATGAGACACCGATTTATACCCTATCAATCGAAGTATTTCTATAGAATTTCATCAACAACAGTGATTGATAGCAGCATCAAGCATCTTTTGTCAGGTTTTCCATTCATTTCTATAGGAAAATCTTGGTCCCCCCCCCGTCAAGGATAGTCCTAGCCAGTGTTGTGAAAACGCTAGGAACATTACGACTGATAGCGTCACCAAGTGGTAGTTTTTTTTTCAGGCATAAGGGTGGAACCAAGGGTAGCTTCTCTTCATTATGTTTACCATGATATATCCGGCTATTCGAATGGGTGTGTATTTTTTATGGGGGAGTAAGCCGCATCTCCACTGTGATATCGCAAACAAAGTAACGATGCAGGTGCCTGGTTGAAAGTATAATTGCGGGGTTCAAAAAATCATATTTGCTTCTGTGGTAGCGGGCATACTGCTCAGGATGCGGTTTACTCCCCTAAAGGCCAATTAGTGGAGAAGTGTTGACAATAATCAGTTATTACAGAATGCCGAATGTGGTGCATGCCTCGTATAGGCAACGTAGCGGGCGAAGGACAGCACTTTCACTCATTGGAATACGACGATATGGAGGTTAGCTTTATGTGAATAATACGCTTTTCTCTCTCACTTTGTCAAATGACTTTGCTGGATGTATCAAGCAGTTGATTATAGTAAGCAGTTCAGATCTTTCAGTTCAGATTTGCCCTTGACACTCTTGGGTTTGGTCACAAGGAGCTGAAGAGCGCTTGGAGACCGGAACTTCCGACTACAGGGTGGGGTATAAATCAAATATTTCTATTGTAAGAAGATTGACGCTCTGATTAACCATTTTCAGCGTCTTTGTGTCTCTTCGAAGCTCGGACAAGCAGCGTTTGGCGACCCTCAGGCAGTTAGCCGATGATCGTATGTGGTGGAGACCGCACGTCTTCAGAACTCTGCAGAAGGCGCTGTGAGTTTTTCAAACCTGTATTGTGCTGTTGATGGGACTCCACCATAATATGAAGATTTCCAGGCAGGATATTCGTTCGTTTAAACACAGCATCGTCGATGGTGAACATCAATGGCTTCCAGCTGATGTAGGTTATCTTCTTTTTACTGGCGTGGGATGGCATCCGTTGCTGTCATTTCTATACCTTTAGCATCTATTTCAGCATCGTGCGAAGAAGCCGCGCCTGGAGTCCGAGATGTGATGAATTTCGATTCCGTGATGGGCGTCAATTGTTACCCCATCTCCAGAATTTGATTGTTCTGACGGTTGTGCAAGTGTTATGTAGTTCGTTTCCTTTGATACCATGTTCAGGAGTTATCATCTGGCACACTTCTATACCCCAACCTCCAGATATGTTGGTGCAAAGGAATTAGTTTATTGCGAGGCTGCGAAAGGGGAGCTATTCCGAGCGTTTCACGGGATTGCAAAAAAAAGAAAACTCCCAAAAAACCTCTTCCTTCAACATCCCTGGTAATCTGCCCTCTGAAAAACGCCCATCGGTGCTCCGTTTCTTACTTGAACCTGCGCGCTTAGCCTCTGGAGAAGCCCCAAGTGAGACGGTAGTAGGAAATTCGACAAAAATAGGCGAGAGGAGTTTTCAGGAGGAAACGAGCGGTTTTCGAAAACGTTCGGTATATTAATCCCAATTTTATTTTAACGAAACGATGAATTTCTCATTTTCCGTGGAATCATGTCTTTTTGGTATCTCTGAGAACGCAAGAATGGAATGTGTCTATGGAAAATTGCTTTTTTGCTTTGCTTTTGAACCATATCCTCATTTCACTGTTCAGGCTTTTTGTTTTTGACCTTATGTCCAGCTTGTGGCCTGTTTAGCCGTATTTCCTGCTGTTGAGCAGCAAATATGAAAAAAGATTTACAGAACAGTTCCAGAGAAAATGCTGAGTTAATGGTCATCGCAGTCCAAAAACAACGAATGGCGATTAAAAAAGCTAGTACGTTAGTGAATCTGGGGGTACGAGCGCAATAAGCCGGCAAACGTTAAAAAATGTGAGCAATGAAATGAGTAAATCCTTAAAAAAACAAAAAAAAAAAACGGGGTCATTTAGGGGTCTCATAACAACCAAAGTTAGGAAATACGCGGTTAGGTCAAGCTACTTCAGTCATTGTGACATTATCGACATTGCTGTCTTTATGATAGGAAACCGGTTAGTGCAAAAATTGCTTAAATGATTGTAACCAGTTTTTAAACAAGTATCTCATGTTGTTGCTTTATTTTTTATTATATTGATTGCCGTCTATGTTCTAAACTTGAAACTAGCGTACTCAAAACGGTTATATGGTAATGGAACATGAATTTCCTGTTGTTCTGTGATTGTTATCAGTATTTTAAGAGAGATTCTATCATAAAGACTATTTTGTATGTGTTCGTTGCATTAAGAAGCTAATATCTGGGCCTATGTTACGATTCGAGGCGAGCAGGTAAGGTAAAATCTCGCCAGCGTGCAGTGGTTCGTTAATATACTATGAACAAGTCGTATTGTGCGACTATAATTGACGGAAAGTCCTAGGAATCGAAGAGGATAGTGGAGGGTTCCCCTAGCCCTGTAACGAAGCGAGGGGTGATCTGCAGGGGCAATACGGGCTCACCAGCAGTGTGTTTCCGCGCTGCGACCGCTCGACAGAATTATAAAATTCAAACCGCAGATTCTATCCACAGTAACCCAACGGTCATAATAAGAGTATTGAAAACAACTCCATCCATTTATCGTCATGATGAAGCGTAGGTCGGTAGAATGATATCGTGCTCCCTGCAAGGGACTCATTCCGGTACTCATGGAATAAGGGGCTGTAGTAAACCCCCTCAAAATGAAGTTAAGATGATCTTAAACGATCGTATGAAGAAATGTTGGAATGATCTGTAAGATTGTCTTGATGATATGGTGAAGAATATGAATCTCATCTGTAAGCGCAACATTCAGATGATGAACATTTTTAAGATGATGCTAATTTCATCAGGTTAGCTGAACTTCTACAGATCATCTGGGCAGAGGAAAGCGAGAGAGCACGCACTCCCGCAGAAGCTCGTCTTATCTTTAAGAGTAACCCCGGAGCGCCTCTTATTCTTCAGATGAAATACCAGTTATCATTATCAGCTATCACAAAACAACAAACATCTCATTTCATTCATTGAGAAAGAAAGCATGGAGTTGGTCGATTAGAGAATGACCACCTGCAGAATGAGGGCCGGCTTTTCTTATTCCCACACGTATAATCATGTGTTATCATATCATGAATATGAGAGGACGACCGCTTTAGGGCGAATCATCGCTAATGAAATGAATACGGGCCTAAGTTCAGCGACCAGTTGTGACTGATAGCGATAATTATGAATCAATAAGGAATTAAGATCATCTGAAAATTCTCTGGAAGAATATCGGATCATCTTATCGAATTGATATCAGATCATCTGATAGGGGTGGTTTACTACAGCCCAAGGTCTCGTATGATAGTGCGGTTGGAACGCAACACTAAGGACCTCCACATCAAGTTGCTCTCTTCAAGTTGCAAGACTTGTAGGTTTTCCCTACTGTTGCGTAAGGTAGCACCTTAGGTCGTTGTGCCCCACTAGTTGCACCAACATGCTGCTTTTTAACGGAGCTTTACCTCCAATTATTGCCCCAGCTGCTTCAGTTTTTGCTCCAAACTCCTGCGCTTCAGTTCTGCCCAATTGTTGCTCTCGACAACACTCACCAAATTGTCATGAAGAACCTCATTCCAGAGTATCGGAGTGAATTGCTTACAAGGAGCATGATAATCCACCAACCGACATTTTATAAAGGTTGTAAATAGGATGCAGATGTGTTCCTTTACTCTTATCATGGCCATTGGGTTACGGTGGATGAAATCTGCGGTTTGAGTTTTATAATTCTGTGACCGCTCGCGCCAAGCGGGACTCCCTCTCCACCTCCTACTCCCTGGCCGCGGCTGATGAGCCTCGCGAGATTGAGCCCGCCCCCGAGCGCGAGAAGCGCATTTCGTGTGTGAGTATGTGACTATAAAGCACCGTTCTGCAGAAGCACGCTCATACCGATCAGTGGACGAAGGGTTGCCGTAACCATTCTTGAACAAAACATGATAATGAACGATCACACCCGATCATAACATGGGGGGGGGTATAAAAGGGCAGAAGAGCGGTATGCATTCACTCACACACCCCACTCTAATCGAGAAGCCACTGAAAGGTGGCTGAGGAGGTCGAAATTGTGCAAACATGTTTTTGAGTATCTAATGCTTTTTTATGACATGGTATATGATCACAAGATATCACAAAGAGATATGATCACATGATATTTTGTGCAAGCATCTTTGTTGGCTGGTACGATGCGCTAATTTCTAGAGGCTCATTCATAGTTAGTCGCTTCGACTTCAAGTCGAAGCGACCAACAATACTGCCGCGATCTGAAATCGGTCCGTGCCGCGACTTCAAATCGTTTCGTCCAGTGATTTCAAAACGCTCGGGCGGGCGTAATTTCGCGTGAAATAGACGGACAATTGCGGACCAAGCCACGGGAATGAAAAAAAGCTTTCCTTTCTCGACAACTCAAACGCTAACGTCGGACAGGGAACGAGATTCTCATGCCGTAAAATGGCGTGTTTCGCTGTGTCGATTGCGTCCAACACCACTCATTGTACGACACCATGGAAATTTTTGCTACCGGAGAGAGTGGAGGGAAGATCGGCGGTGTTTGATCGGGCGCCGCTGAAGCGAAGAACGGTGTAGGGGTGCTATGACCTACAATAATCGGCGCGGCGGGGAGAGCGCGGCGCGGTTGCGTGGTGGCCAGAGCCGTATTTAAGGAGAGGTTTGCTGTCCTGAAGGACAGCCGTTCCTGCCATAGCCTTCGAGGCTATTTTCTTCTTTCTTGTGTTGTGGGGGGTCTCGTTAGCCTGGGTGGCGTAGGGATTCCTGCCAGAACATTCCATTTGGCCTGTGTGGCCAACTCTTAGTGTTCTTTTCTCCGTGGGCCTTGGTGGCCAATTCTTCTGTGGGGTTTTTTTGGGTGCCTTCGTGGCAATCCTAGTGGACTTCTTGAGGGCTCCGTGCCAGTTATTGCTGAGTGGCTAGGGTGGAACTAAGTAGGCCGAGTCCACCGTCTGGGGAGTCAAATCCATTCACTGCTGGTCCTCGTTTCTCCGTGCCCGTCGATCGTCTGGGTCAACCTCTCCACTCTCATCCCGTAAAGCTCCAGTGATACTTTTTCTAGGTTCATTGTTAAATTTTGTGTTTCAAATAAATCATTATAATTTTTCTCGTTCTGTTAATTGGTGCCGTTAAACGGTGGATATTGATCAGTGTGTGCCTAACCTTTTATCATTACCCCACATGGGGGCCGAACCAATTGACTGATCGATATTCGCTGTTGAAAGACACTTCTCTACGACATCCCTGAGCTAGGAAATTTGTTTTTCTCTCTCATCATTCACCGTTCGCGTCGTCGTGCTTGTGTCTCGAATTGATTGATTGTATTGGCACTCCGAGGCTACCGTAAAGCAAGGGTAACCCTGAGTGTATGAGAAGTCAGAAGGCGTTCAAAGCAGGAACAACGCCCTTCCTTTACGTGAGCCGGTGCCATCACCGAGTTATTGATTTATTCAACCGTTCATTTCCAGAATGGTGGTGAACAACGAGGCTATGGACCTACAAGAGAACGCGGAGCCGGAAAGTCAGGTGGGTGTTGAAGACAGTCAATATTCACTAACAAGGGTGACCAGGCAGAGATGCATGGAGATAATGGGAAGGTGTCAAGGGAAAGTGAAGGAGTTATTGGAGGCAGCGGGTTTAGCGAAAAAGAAGAGGCTGGAGATTGAGAAAGAATTGGAAGATAGTGGCAGGGAGATTCAGGATGTGCTGAGCCAGTTGATCAAACCTCAAGGCCTGTTAGATTCTGTGTCGTTCATGCTGACCCAAAGGGGGATTGAGAGCGTGGATGAATGGGAAGAGTATGTGAGAACGATGGAGCGAGATGGGGAAGCAATTTCCGGAATTTGTGAACTGTTGAACACAGACGTTTTTCAGGTTCAACGTGAAGTCCAAGAATTACAGAAGGCCGCACATGGAAATGGAACCACAGATGGCCAAGGTAGGGATGATTTCACGATAGCTCAAGAAGGGCAAACTCCAATAGGCGTGTTTCAGGGCCAGAGGACGCGTTTGACTGGACAGATGTCTGCCGCGCCTTGGAGGCCACATATGGTGACGCCGGCGTCAACAGTTCCAGCACTGGAAGAGTCAGGTCAGTGTGGTGCTCAACAGTTTGTAACTTTTTTTCGTTCTATGGCTTGTTCAGACCCTGGAGTGTTTGGGGGTGGACAAAATGAGAATTTTGAGGAGTTCCTAAGAAGGTTCTAAAGGAAGTACGAAAAGGTGGTAGCATGTGAGGCCACATTGATTGAGATATTGGGGGATGACCATCTGGCAGATCGGGCTAAGAATATTTTCAAGGCTATGCCAAGGCTCATTAGGGAGCAAGGATTTGACGCGGTCACCCGGGAGATGGCAAGACTCTTATCAGGCGACTCTACTGCTCGTAGGATGAGAGCACTGACGGAACTTAGGAACCTGAGGATCAGGGCGAATCAAGATGTCGCAGAATTTTGCATCACCTTAGAGAAACTGGGAAGGCAGGCGAACCCAGCGTGTACTATTGAGGACCGTTCTATGGAGTACGCTCAAATACTGCTGGATAACTTGAGTGAGTGGCCGGAACACTTTCAGCTGGTAGGGACACTTCATAAGGTTGACCCTCGTAAGGCATATGAAGAAATCAAGCAACTGGCACTAAGCATTGAACAGTCTAGGCTCATGGTGGGTGCCAGCAGGCGATTCAATGCTCCGCATTGGAAGAGCAGAGCAGCGCAGTATCGGGAGTTTCGAGGCACGAAGGATGGTGAACAGAGTGGAAGCAATCGTGGTCTAGGGCAAACAAGAGATGAGACTCCTAGATTGGAAGACAGAGGCAAGGGTAGCTACCATCCGACAAAGACGGTGTCAAATGGCGATAACCAGAAGTTTTCCAGAAGTAGTCGGCCCACTCCCAAACCAGGTACAGCGGAGGCTAGGAAATGTTATAATTGCTCAAAGTATGGGCATATCAGCAAGGATTGCCCTCAGCGATCTACAAGAGTGAACCAAATTCGTGAGGAGGTGAAATCTCAGGGAAACGGACAGACATTGTCAGCAATACTGAAGCAGGTGCGAAGCCTAGGCCTAGCGGTTAGAGGAGATGGTGTGATTAAGAATGAACTAGTAGGTGACCGTCTCGTCGCTGGGGTGAAGCTTCTCGGCAGTAGGAATACGGCGTTGTTGGATACCGGGTCTATGATAAGCATAGTTCCAGCGCACGTATTAACAGAGGCCCAGGATAGAGGGTATGCTATTGACTCGTTGAAACTTGTTCACCAGTCGTTGCTGAAGCCAGTATATGACGCATCGAACAATAGAATGGAGTTCTTAGCAGCGGTGCACATAGAGGTAGAACTGGAAGGCGGTAACGTTTGTACAGTGCCTTTCCACATTGCGCCTTCGAAAGATAGTGAAATACTGATTGGCACCAACGCATTGAATCGGTTAGGGGTCTGCGTGTCCATTGGAGGGCAACATGGTGCACGGAAAGTGTGTGGTAGTGAGGAAAGAAAGGTGGCAGTTGTACGACGTGCGTATGTACCACCACATGACTCAGCTCTAGTGTCAGTACGCTGTTTAGGAGGTGAAGACTCGGAAGGGGATTGTGTTATTTGGCCTTCCAAGCAGGGTATTGCTGCAGGTGTGTTCCGAATTCAAGAGCAGGAAACGGTTTTACCGGTGACAAATTCCAGTGACGAGCCAATGATGCTTAGGCAAGGAGAGGAGGTTGGATACTGGGATACGGACAAGTGGCACCAGAAGTGGGAAGACTTGGATGCTCTCATATTAGAGTCTGGAGAAGTTCCTCTTGATGTAAAAGATAGACTGGAAAAGTTGAGTGGACTGATACTAGACAACTCCGAGGGTGAAGGGTTAGATCCAGAAATTCGTAGCCTGTTGGAAGATTATTCAGACGCATTCTCTGTGTCCGACCGAGAGCTTTCACAGACTGATGTAGTGGAGATGACGATTGATACGGGTGATAGCCCACCGATCAAGATGAAAACTAGACCAGTTCCATTAGGAGTAAGGGAAAAGTTGAAAAGTCTGCTTGCGGATTTACTGGAAAGGAACATCATTGAAAGAAGTAAGTCTGACTGGGCGTTTCCGATAGTCTTGGTAGAGAAAAAGGACGGGTCTATCAGACTGTGTGTAGATTATCGTGAACTAAATAAGATAATCAAATTGGATGCCTACCCACTTCCCAGTATGGAGGCAGTGCTACAAAGTCTGAGCGGAAAGAAATTTTTCTCAACCTTAGACTTATGTTCGGGCTACTGGCAAATCCCGCTGGCAGAAGAGGCTAAAGAAAAGTCAGCATTCACGACGCCAGAAGGGCTGTTTCAGTTCACAGTGACACCCTTTGGTTTGAGTACTAGCCCACCTGTGTTTCAGCGAATGATGAATACCGTATTGGAAGATGTGTTGGGTGCCGAGGTCTTCTGCTACATAGATGACATAATGTTGTGTACTGATACGTCACATTGAACTGTTAGCGGAAGTCTTTAGTAGACTCAGGAAGGCTGGATTACGTTTGAAGGCTCAGAAGTGTTTTCTGCTAAGAAAGGAAGTAGAGTTTCTAGGGCACGTAATAGACGGCGAGGGTACACATGAATCCTGTGAAGGTTGCGGCAATCAGGAATTACCCGGCTCCGCGGAATGCCAAGGAGTTGCGGACGTTTCTGGGCATGGCTTCTTTTTATAGGAAGTTTTGCCTCGGATTTTCGAAGCACGCTGGCTGCCTATTTAGCTTAACCTCCCCGAAGTCTAAATGGTCGTGGCAAAAGGAGCACCAGGAGGCTTTTGATAGAATGAAAACCATGATCATGTCAGCCCCGGTCCTCAAGCAGCCCGACGTGATTGGTGCTAGAGACGGTAGTAAACCGTTTGTGATCTGTACGGACGCGTCCACAGAAGGCTTGGGCGCAGTACTATCGCAGGTAGGCGAGGATGGACAGATGCACCCAATTTTCTTTGCATCCAAGAGCCTTAGCAAAGCGGAACGGCGGTACCACGTGACGGACCTGGAAGCGCTCGCGGTGGTATTTGCAGTAAGACGGTTCCGCATGTTTATTTATGGGTTGCATACGGTCGTCATGACTGATCACCAGCCGCTCATGGCGTTGTTCAAAAGAAGCAACGTGTCAGCTCGCGTCTTGAGGTGGTCGCTCGAATTGCAACGATATAAACTGGAAATTCAGTACCTGAAGGGTAAGGCTAATGTAGTAGCTGATGCGCTCAGTAGGGGTACCGTGGCATCTACGACGGAAGATTCGCTAGAAGGATTGAATGAGGCCGTAGTGAATTCCGTAAGCACTAGGGTAGATTCAAAATGGATGGTAGAATTGAGAAAGGAGCCTTATCTTGGAGACGTGGTGCGATTGGTAGAGGAAGGAAAATGGGAGCAGGTGGTAAGAATTCCAGGAGAACGGAGACCATTGAGAATGGCAGACTTTGTGATAGAAGATGGGGAACTGAAAATTTACCTAGAGGATGGCAAAACAGCTCTCGTGGTACCCCAGAAATTTCGGTATGAGGTGTTCCACGAGGCGCACAGTGGCCTTTTCGCGGGGCATTTCAGCGCGAATAAGCTCCTCATGAGATTGAGGAAGGAAGTCTACTGGCCAGGAACGGCCCAGTATGTGTATAAATGGACTAAGGGGTGCCAGATGTGCTTCGTGCATAACCCGCGTGAAACATTGGTACCTCCTCTAAAGCCCATAATTACCTCCAAACCATATGAAGTGATAGGGGTAGATGTGCTTGAATTAGGCCCGACAAAAAGTGGTAACAGATATGCGGTGACCGTAATCGATCACTTCTCAAAGTTTGCGGCGGCGTATCCGGTCCCGGATAAATCCGCAGAGACGGTAGCTAAAGCCCTTTTTGTTCGGTGGATAGCTGAAGGCTGCAGGTGGCCGAAAACTATTTTGTCCGACAAAGGTAGTGAATTTGTGAACAGAGTAATGGAGGAAATCACGAGAATTACCAAAATTTCACATGTGACCACTAAAGGATACAATCCTCGCGAGACTGGGGTAACCGAGAGATTGAACGGTACAGTCGTAGCAATGTTAAAGCGAAGTACGGTGATACCGACGGAGTGGGACTCTAGACTGCCGTTCTGCATGATGGCATATAATATGATGCCGCACAGCGCGACAGGAGAGAGTCCATACTTCTTGTTGCACGGTATGGATCCAGTATTTCCGTCAGCAGTTATCCCGAATGGTGGAGTGAGTTGGTATGCAATGGATAAAGCGTTGGATGAGTACAAGGCGGAAATACTGCAGGCGGTCTCTGAAACTCATGAGAGAGTAAGGGAGTACAATGACAGAATCAGGGAGAGAATGAAGAACGAGTATGACAGAGCCAATAAGGTCGATAAGAAGGTATTTCCCAAGGTCGGTGACCGCGTTTATGTTCTGTTCCCGAATGAGAAGGCGAGGAATTCGCACCCCAAGTTAGTAGGGGAGTGGGCTGGACCATTCAGAGTGATAGAATCCAGCCAAAATTCGGCTTTGGTGAGCAGAATAGGAGAAAATAGTGATCCTATCCGAGTACAATTCGATGCCCTGAGAGTAGTACCAAAAGAAATTTCAAACGAGAAAGTCGGTACTGAGACCAGTAGAGGACGTAGAGGGAGAAAGCCTAGAGTGAAAGTTTGTCGAATTTATGATTGTCATTCCAGAGGTGTCAACCTGAAGAACGCGGCAGACCGAGGGCACGTCATGTTCCAATGCATTTGCTTTGTGACGACCAAGCTGGGTGACATCGAAGACGTGCAGTTCCCGGGCGCAGTTGCGAAGAAGGCGTTTGGAGATGTCTGGACCGCGTGGAAGACGACGTCCATTTTCATCAGGAAGGAGCTCACCGTTTCCCAGAAAATCCAGATGTACAACGAGCGCACTGTTTCGTTGGATGTCGAAGCACTAGTGAAGGTGCTAAAGCTGGCATATGCGGTGTGCACCGATTGGACGGAGTTCGTCGTATCAACTGCTGCGGTGTCGAAACATGAGACTCTCGATGGAAATTGTATCACCGATTTCTATAAGAGGGCATTCGAGCAGCTGAAAGAAGAACTGGAGATGGAAGCCAGAGTGGCGAGGAAGCCGAAGCAGGGACCAACCGGGTTCGCTGCGCCTGATTCTGCTCTACTCATGGAACGAGATGGACCACGTGGCGGATTAATCACGAAGGTCACCTTGTCATACACGTCGATGCTCGAGACGCTTCGTAATTGGAGTACATTTGGAGTATGGATTCTGGTGTTCCCAGTGGAGGGAAAAAGCGATAAGTCGGTGTTCGAAGAGATCGTGAAGCTGGTTCGAGCCCATTTCGAGGAAGGTGGTCGAGTGATCACAGTTTGGACGCCTGTCACGTCTCGCAACCTGGTGAAGTGGCAGTCGATGATAGATTTGTGGAGGACACTAGATGCTGCCTTACTGAGATTTGCGGGTCCAGATCAGATGGTAGTTACTTCCTCTACTAGAATGATTGAGGGGAAATTGTTCTGTGAAGCCGGATGTCCGGAAAGTTGTGCTCAGTTTTATAAGACTTATGGTGGGGTAGCGGCGGCGAAAACACTTTATGAAACTGTTCGTCGTCGAGTTTCGCAGATTGAGCTTCCTAAGCTACTGGACATGTCGATGAGGACATCGACTCCCGCGAGGGGGGACGTGTCGGAGAGAGTGGAGGGAAGATCGGCGGTGTTTGATCGGGCGCCGCTGAAGCGAAGAGCGGTGTAGGGGTGCTATGACCTACAATAATCGGCGCGGCGGGGAGAGCGCGGCGCGGTTGCGTGGCGGCCAGAGCCGTATTTAAGGAGAGGTTTGCTGTCCTGAAGGACAGCCGTTCCTGCCATAGCCTTCGAGGCTATTTTCTTCTTTCTTGTGTTGTGGGGGGTCTCGTTAGCCTGGGTGGCGTAGGGATTCCTGCCAGAACATTCCATTTGGCCTGTGTGGCCAACTCTTAGTGTTCTTTTCTCCGTGGGCCTTGGTGGCCAATTCTTCTGTGGGGTTTTTTGGGTGCCTTCGTGGCAATCCTAGTGGACTTCTTGAGGGCTCCGTGCCAGTTATTGCTGAGTGGCTAGGGTGGAACTAAGTAGGCCGAGTCCACCGTCTGGGGAGTCAAATCCATTCACTGCTGGTCCTCGTTTCTCCGTGCCCGTCGATCGTCTGGGTCAACCTCTCCACTCTCATCCCGTAAAGCTCCAGTGATACTTTTTCTAGGTTCATTGTTAAATTTTGTGTTTCAAATAAATCATTATAATTTTTCTCGTTCTGTTAATTGGTGCCGTTAAACGGTGGATATTGATCAGTGTGTGCCTAACCTTTTATCATTATCCCACACCTTGGAGAATTCATTCCTGGACTTCCTTGTTTTATTTTAGAAGAGAACTCAAGTTACATGATAATTTACGCATAAGGAGATTGAAACGACAAAGCATTTCCAATTTAGGCTGAGTTTCGGTGTGTACAGGCAAATTGAAAGAACATTGTTGTGAATTTTTTTCCATGATGTCGTAGAATGAGTAGTGTTGGACGCAATCGACACACCAAAACACGCTATTTTCCGGCATAAGAATTTCGTTCCCTGTCCGACGTTAGCGTTCGAGTTTCTCGACATTCCTACTTTTTTGACATTGTTGCCCTTACCTTCTAGGTAAAAGAGTTGCACGGTTTTCAAACAAAAAAAAATGGTTGTAAAGAGGATGGGGTGGAATTTGCTTGAACAGCAACATAAAACTAAAGCTAAAGTTACCTGTTGCTCGAAGCCGGAATGAAATGTGATTTTTCGGTAGCCTCATTACATTTTCTCGTCTCTCTCGTCGTAAATGTTTGATAAATACTCGTTTTTCCCTTTTACATGCCGTAGTTCATGCGAGTGAACTGTGACGTCCGCAATTTTGCGCCACATACGCAAGGTTGTGACGAAAGATTGCAGACTAGTCGCTTCGATTAGACGAATCGCTTTCATCATGGAAGCGACGCGATTAGTCGAAGCGACCCTAACAAAATCAAGCAGGTCGCTTCGGCCAGCTATGAAGTACCCCAGTCGCTCGGCGATCGCGACTGAAACTGCAAACTGTTCCAAACCGTCGCAAGTCAGTGCAAGATCTGTTGCCGCGATGGGTTTTGTAACTCTTTGCAGTGCCGCGACTAGCCGAAGCGACCTGCTGTGAATGAGCCTTCAGCTGACATTTAAGAATTTTTTAGGAGGGTTTCGGTAGCCCTTCGTCCACTGAGCGGTATGAGCGTGCTTCTAGGGTTATTCGGGCTCCACGAGTTCAATCGTAATGATATCTTTTGCAATCGAGCACATTCTGATCGGATAACGACGTGTTACAGGGTACTTTCGACGAGCACAATGCAATACTTTTGAAACGCACTGTATTGTTCCGATGTGACCTACCGCGCTGAACCTGCCTGTCGCCCAAGAGGTGGAATAAATCGTTCGCATGCACTGATAGCATCAACAACTGCTAATAGCATAATCTTCGTCTAGTGCGAAAGTGTACCGATAACGTTATCAGTCATTGTTTTAATAAATACTCTATGGAAATGTCTTGTTTTCGGGGAGCAGTACCATTCACTTTTCACTCGAATTCTGAGTGCCTTCCCTCCAAATTAGGTTTGCACCCATTTTTATCTTGAATTCTGAGTAGCCCCTGTCTAGGATAGTACCAGCGACTATTAGTGCCGGCTATAAAAGATACTACAATTCGAGTACCCGGCATGTAGCAGAGCGTAGGTGAAGAATCGCCACACTTGAGCTCTTAGTTTGGGAGCAAACAGCATCGGTCCGATGTGATTATCAACATAACATCCTGCACACAGGGAGAAAATGTCCTCGTCCTCTCGCAAAGGTTCCGTCCAGTAGTAGTAGAAGAAGACAGCCAGCTTAAAAATCTTGGTAACATTTAGATATCAGAGCAGCTCAGTTACTAACACTGATATGGCCGACGGCATGAATAATTGCTCCAGCAAACGGGCGTGTGACGATTGACTATGAGAATAAACACACCTCTATGATAGAAATAGTAAAGATGAATAGAGGTGGAGGACAACAAGTGTACTCGTCGATGTAGGAGTGAACTTCGACCCGCTGATGTTTCGTTATTACCTGGTCGGCAATCAGGTATAGCGCTCGTTTCATTTGAGACGACTGTGCCTTCTCGGAAGTTACCTGCAGTGAGCACAAAATTACATGGTATTGTTTCGAACCTGCATGCAATCACTCATACCAGTTGTTCGAACTCTTCAACAGTGATGCGCTCGTCGCCATCTCTGTCGGCTTCTCGGAGCAAGGCTTCGATTTGATCATCTCGAAGTTGTATCGAAGCTCTTTCCTTTTGAAGTTTCGTTCGCAGTTCATCGAGTGGGATGGAGAACTCCTCTCCGGACGAGGCTTTCAACTGAAAGCAAGAGCAAGCATCGTGTCTGTAGGAGATTCAAACTTTGGCAATGCTCACATCACGTTGCCATATGATGGTTGGATAACCACACATGGTGGGATAGGTTAGTACAATGAGGCCGCACCTGATAGAATTGAGCCCGATAATGAGATCGATACCGCTTCGTGTCCGAGAACATCGTCTGAAAAAAAAATCAGTTGCGAGTAACATTACCCTCTCACACCTTCGTCATACTATTGCGAGAGCGGCAAATGCCGCAATTATCACTAGAAAAGTGAGAAATCAGTTGTCTGATTCCTGAAAGTTTAGGTTCCTGGCAAAAGTAAAGATTTGGCATGGCCATAGAAATATACTCAGTTAAAAAGGGAAGCTAAAGAAAAATGAAAAAAGGTTTTGAAATAATCCTGAGAACGATTTGGCGTAGAATAATTTGTTTTTCGGGAAATGAATTGAAATAGATGAAAGTATGATTTGGCAGTCGAGTTTGCTTGGCAGTTTTTTTCAACTCATTGTGGTGAGCGCTTCGCGCTCACCACAATAAGAGTTGTGCAAAACGAGAGATCGCCTTGTCTGTGCTTATCCGTAGAACATATGGAAGCAAAATCACGAGTGTTGATTTTATTTCACCTAATATGCGAAGACCGCCGCATTACAGCTCTCGAAAAGTTTTGATGCATCTCATTTCACGCTTGATTTTGCTTTGATATGTTCTACGGATAAGCACAGACAAGGCGATCTCTCGTTTGGCACAACTCTTAATAAGAGTTGAAAAAACTGCCAAACAAACTCGACTGCCAAATCATACTTTCAACTATTTCACTTCATTTCCCGAAAAACAAATTATTCTACGCCAAATCGTTCTCAGGAATATTTCAAAACCTTTTTTCATTTTTCTTTATCTTCCCTTTTTAACTGAGTATATTCCTATGGCCATGCCAAATCTTTACTTTTGCCAGGAACCTAAACTTTCAGGAATTCCATTTATTTTTCCTAAAGGTTCCCTTTCTAACATGATTTATGCCTGGTGGTGTTAAATGAAAGTAAACCCACTGATGTCCTGCCCCCCTCCCCCCTTCTATGACGTCCTGCGCACTCCAACTGATGTCCTGCACACTCCCTCTGATGTCGTGCACACTCCCACTAATGTCCTGCACCCTTCCACTGATGTCCTGCACACTTTCTACGGCGTTCTGCGCACACCAATTTGGGTCCTGCACACTTTCTACGGCGTCCGGCGCACTCCCACTTGGGTCCCGAACGCTTTCTACGGCGTGTGGCGCACTCTCATTTGAGTCCCGCACACTTTCTAGGGCGTCCGGCGCACTCTCATTTGGGTCCCACACACTTACTACGGCGTTCTGCGCTTATCCACTTGGGGTCCGCACACTTTCTACGGCGTCCGACGCACTCCCACGTGGGTCCCGCACACTTACTACGGCGTTCTGCGCTTATCCACTTGGGGTCCGCACACTTTCTACGGCGTCCGACGCACTCCCACGTGGGTCCCGCACACTTTCTACGGCGTCCAGCGCACTCTCGTTTGGGTCCCGCACACTTTCTACGGCGTCCGGCGCACTCTCATTTGGTTCCCGCACACTTTCTACGGCGTCCGGCGCACTCTCATTTGGGTCCCACACACTTACTACGGCGTTCTGCGTTTATCCATTTGGGTTCCGCACACTTTCTACGGCGTCCGACGCACTCCCACGTGGGTCCCGCACACTTTCTACGGCGTCAAGCGCACTCTCGTTTGGGTACCGCACACTTTCTACGGCGTCCGGCGCACTCTCATTTGGGTTCCACACACTTTCTAGGGCGTTCTGCGCACACCCATTTGGGTTCCGCACACTTTCTACGGCGTCCGACGCACTCTCATTTGGGGCTCGCACACTTTCTACAGCGTCCGGCGCACTCTCATTTGGGTCCCACTCACTTACAACGGCGTTCTGCGCTTATCCATTTGGGTTCCGCACACTTTCTACGGCGTCCGACACACTCCCACGTGGGTCCCGCACACGTTCTACGGCGTCTTTCGCACTCCTACTGGGGTCCCGCACACTTTCTACAGCGTCCGGTGCACATCCATTTGGGTTCCGCACACGTTCTACGGCGTCTTTCGCACTCCTACTGGGGTCCCGCACACTTTCTACAGCGTCCGGTGCACATCCATTTGGGTCCCACACACTTTCTAGAGCGTTCTGCGCACACCCATTTGGGTCCCGCACACTTTCTACGGCGTCCGGCGCACTCCCACTTGGGTCCCACACACTTTCTACGGCGTTCTGCGCACACCCACGTGGGTCTCGCACACGTTCTACGGCGTCTTTCGCACTCCTCCTGGGTTCCCGCACACTATCTACGGCGTTCTGTGGCGCATTTATGAGTGACACCGTGCGGCGTTCCAAAAAGTACTTCCGAGATCCCGCCGCATTGATTGAAGCGTTGCCCGGTTTCAGGGAGCGTTCAATCCTGGGCAAAACCCTATCAGTAACTGTTTTTATTTCACTAGTTCATTTATACGAATTAGTAAATGTCGGATGGTTTATAATAACATGTTTACGTGTTTTTGACTTTCCTGACCCTCAATTTTGAGGTTCCACAAAAATTGAGCTACCAACTTCAAATTTTGACAGGAGCTAGGTGCAATCATAACCAACTTTCTGGCCAAAAATGAGCTTTCTAGCTCAACGTTAAGTGTTCCAACAAGATCGTGTACGCCAACTGGAAAAAAAGGAGATGAACCCTTTTTTCGACCAAAATGACGTGGTTTTGACAATTTTTCTCGAATCTCAGGTAACTATTCCGGACCAATTTTTGAATAATTATTCAGCCTCCTAAAGTGTATTAAATGCAAAAAGAACGGTCTTACAGTAACGAATGACGTGCGACGCCATCTCGACTGTTCCTCGAGATAACATGCTATGGTATGGCACACCAGGCCTATTAACTCCAGTAAGAGGCGACGCGACTATTACCGTGCTAGTTTATGAGCATATTAGCCCCCTGTCATAGTCGGCCGAAAACCGGCCGTTATGGTCCCACCCGGTCGATACGTATGAGAAACACGCAAAACAGGAAGAAATGAAGTGATAAAAATCATCCTCAACTGATAAAATTGTGGTGAGCGCGAAGCGCTCACCAGATTTGGTTTTGATTCGCCATCGCGCAACACTTTGATCTCAGTATCAGGGTCCAGAGTAAACGTAGGAAGACCGCTCTTTTTGCATTTAATACACTTTAGGAGGCTGAATAACAATTCAAAAATTGGTCCAGAATGGTTACCTGAGATTCGAGAAAAATTGTCAAAACCACCTCATTTTGGTCGAAAAAGGGTTCATCTCCTTTTTTTCAGTTGGCGTACACGATCTTGTTGGAACACTTAACGTTGAGCTAGAAAGCTCATTTTTGGCCAGAAAGTTGGTTATGATTGCATCTAGCTCCTGTCAAAATTTGAAATTGGTAGCTCAATTTTTGTGGAACTTCAAAATTGAGGGTCAGGAAAGACAAAAACACGTAAACATGTTGTTATAAACCATCCGACGTTTACTCATCCGTAAAAATGAACTAATGAAATGAACACAGTTACTGATAGGCTTTTGCTCAGGATTGAACGCGCCCTGAGACGGGGCAACTCTTCAATCAATACGGCGGAATCTCGGAAGTACTTTTTGCAACGCCGCACGGTGTGAATTAGAAGTGAGCCACAGAACGCCGTAGAAAGTGTGCGGGACCTAAATGAGTGTGCGTCGAACGCCGTAGAAAGTGTGCGGGACCCAAATGGGTGTGCGCAGTACGCCGTAGAACGTGTGTGGCGCCCAAGTGGGATGCGCCGGACGCCGTAGAAAGTTTGTGGGACCCAAGCACAAGCACGCCCATGCCGATCATTTTTTCCGCAGGGCTACCGTAACCATTCTTGAACAAAACATGATAACGACCGATAACACACGCTCATAACGTGTGGGGTATAAAAGGGCAGAGGAGCGGTATGCATTCATTCACAAACCGCTCTCTTCGAGAAGCCAAAGGAAAGTGGCTAAGGCCCCTGTCATAGTTGGCGCTATTTGCATCTGTATCCCCCCCGCACCCCCCAACACCACCCCGGTCGATACGTATGTTTAAAATGATGGAGTGAGGTTGAGAAAATCACTCGGTGCATCCAACTAGATATGACGATGATTACGTGGCCAACAGGATTGCACCTGTTCAGAGAAATAGTGAAGGAGAGTATGGTGAAGTAAAGGAGGTAGCAGTAAGGTTAGCTTTCTAGTGATACGCAATGTTTTATCTTCGACCCGCCCACCCGGTGATTTTCTCATCCACGTATTGCATGGATATCGACCGCGTCGGATACATTGAGTGATTTTCTCAACCTCACTCCATCATTTTAAACATACGTATCGACCGGGGGGGGGTGTTGGGGGTGCGGGGGTGTTGGGGGTGCGGGGGGGATACACCGAGTGATTTTCTCAGCTTCACCTCACCATGTTGTTCATACGTATCGACCGAGTGGGTGTTGGGGGGTGCGGGGGGGATACACCGAGTGATTTTTGCATCCCATTTCCAATGCATTCTGTTTGTATCGACCGGGCTGGAGGCGTCGGCTCATCCAACTATGACCGGGGCCTAAGGAGGTGGAAATTATGCAAACATGATTGGTGGCTATTACGATGTGATTATATCCAAGCTGACGCTTGGAAAAATTCGAAGGAGGGTTACGGTAGCCCTGCGAAAAAAATGATCGGCATGGGCGTGATTGTGACCCAAATGGGCGTGCGCAGAACGCCGTACAAAGTGTGCAGGACATCAGTGGAAGGGTGCAGGACATTAGTGGGAGTGTGCAGGACATCATAGAAAGTGTGCAGGACATCAGAGGGAGTGTGCAGGACATCAGTTGGAGTGCGCAGGACGTCATAGAAGGGGGGGGGCAGGGCATCAGTGAGTTTGCTTTATTTAACACCACCAGGCATAGACCATGTTAGAAAGGAAACCTTCAGGAAAAATAAATGAAATTCCTGAGAGTTTAGGTCCCTGGCAAAAGTAAAGATTTGGCATGGCCATTTTTTTCGAAAAATTAGAAAAATACTCAGTTAAAAGGGGAAGGTAAAGAAAAATGGAAAATGTTTTGAAGTATTCCTGAGAACGGTTTGGCGTAGAATAATTCGATTTTTGGGAAATGTAGTGAAATAGTTGAGAGTATGATTTGGCAGTCGAGTTTGAACCAACTATTTTTAAGAGTTGTGCAAAATGAGAGATCGCATTGTATAAGCTAATCCGTAGAACATATCGAAGCAAAATCACGCGTGATATGGCTAGCAGTAAACGCTCGTTCGGCAGCTGGAATGCCGCGATCTTCACGTATTAAGTAAAGTGAAATCAACTGTTTGTTCCATATCACGCGTGATTTTGCTTTGATATGTTTTACGTATAAGCTTATACAATGCGATCTCTCATTTTGCACAACTCTATAAATAGTTGGTTCAAACTCGACTGCCAAATCATACTTTCATCTATTTCGCTACATTTCCCAAAAATCGAATTATTCAACGCCAAATCGTTCTCAGGAATATTTCAAAACTTTTTTAACTTTACTTTACCTTCCACTTTTAACTGAGTATTTTTCTAATTTTTCGAAAAAAATGGCCATGCCAAATCTTTACTTTTGCCAGGGACCTAAACTTTCAGGAGTTCAGCCTTCTGTATGCCATCCTAGGTCGTATCAGAAGGACTTTTATCATTTGAGACGGTTTTTATCAGTTGAAGTCGATTTTTATCAGATTATAGGGTGATTCTTATCATTTGAGGATGATTTTAATCACTTCATTTCTTTCCGCTTTGCCTGTTTCTCATACGTGTCGACCGGGTGGGACTAGGCCGGTTTCCGGCCGACTATGACAGAGGCCTTAGTTGCTTTCCCACTTCAATCATTCTTTTTCTGCAAAACAGCCACTCGGTTTTCATTATAAAGTTAGCGCAGATGCATTGCGGCTTCCCAAATTATGATACGGAAGATGCAGCGAACAAGAAAGACTACTTGGCCGAAATTGCTGTGCTTGGGCACCAGGGATGTGCGGCAATTGCCGTTTGTCGGTTGCCGATTGCCGTTTGCCGGCCGTTTTTGGATGATTTTTGTCGATTGTCGTTTGCCGTTTGTCCTCCCATTTTTCGACAAAATTCGGCAAAAAATGCACAATAGATAACAAACGCCGTGATTAGGACTCGCATGCTAAATCCGGTTATCCTTGCTGCGACCTGCTCGAAAGAAGAGACACAGGCTATACAATCTTTAAAAACCTCAAGCCCGTTGGTGTACATAAGATACCGTGCGATTGGTCACGTAGAAGCAATAAATAGTATCGTTGTGTAATGATTGTGTGAGTCCACTTGTCTGGAAGACTACTAAATCTCACACCCCCTCCTTGTTGAGGTTTGGGCAATTAAAGGCAGTGTTCACGATAAAAATCGTTTTTCTGTTTTTCCGCCCATCTTGAAAACGGTCCCATGCTGATTCCAATGATGTCTCTGGAATAGTACAAGACCCCCTGGAAACGGAGTTATGGCCCCTCGAACTTTAGCAAGGGAAAATTGTGGACGAGTTGTCCGAGGCTTGTAACTCCCGTTTTTTGCAGCCGATGTGTGCGAGTTAACCTGAGTAAAGAGAGACGTTGAGGATGAAGGGAAGAACGGGGCTTTTGATCGGAAACCATCGCTTATTTAAAGGCAGTGTTCACGATAAATTCCACTTCTGATATATCCACGGTTTACGGAAGGTCTGGTGCCCTATATAGCAAGGCATGCTTAAAAAGGACACTAAAGACGCGTTTTTGAGCCAAACTAGGCCCTCCCTTGTTTACGTTGATTTTTGAGCGTGGAGGAATTGACCGCTAGAAGGATGATACCTATCAGTGCAATGAAGCGATCAGCTCCTTATCAGCACTTCCTTCACTTGATCATTCCTATAATCTGAGTCTTCATTTGTTCCTTTCAAGGGGCGGATCTGGGGCACGGGGCGTGTCTGGGGCACCAAAACGCTTGTTTGCAGCCGTTACTTTGTCGCTCCTTTCTCGTTTTCTACCGTTCTTTCGACACTGGGAGCCTAGGATCCTTCTCGCCTATCATTTCGCTGTGGAAAGTCAATGAGGATAATCATCGTGAACGCTGCCTTTAACCACAAGTTTAGGGGAACTGTTATAGGACGTGGGCGGAGTGGCCCAATGGGTCGGCTGGCCCACGAGATTTTCACCCACTTACCGGCCCGTTTTTCGTCGCACTTCCGTTCTTAATCTTCTCATAGGGACCCAAAGCTTACGTTTCAGCCAAAAAAGGGAAACTTTTTCTTCGTGAACACTGCCTTTAATCTAGTGCTCTTCGTGACAAGAATTAACATCCTGAACAATTTTAGAAGAGGGCATAAAAGGTTTAGGTAAAACACTGGTTGGCTCGACTTGTTTTAGATATTTTATAACAATACATTTCTATTGAGATCATCTTACGTCATAATAAACGGCTAGGGGTTGACCGTTGACCAGTGATCGTTGTTGACAACAGAAAACGCGGTACTTCACTAGGAGCGCGCAGAGCGACGGGAAAGTATGTGGGATCCAAATGGGATACTCCGAGCGTCGGGAAAAGTGACTGGAAGCTGACTTATTGTGACAGAGCACCAAGCTCCAAGGAAAGTGTGTAGGACCCAACTGGGAATGTGCCAAGCGCCAGTAGCTCGCTAGGAGTGCGCAAAGCGCCGAAGACTGAGTGCAAGACTTTGCTGAGAGTCTGTTACTGTCCTGGAGTGTAGGCAAGGCTTCACTGGAAGTGTAAAAGCTACGTGTAAAGGATGCCATACTTCAGTGGCAGTTTCTGGGCTTGTGAACTTCGTCGTCTCCTATCATGCTTACAATTGCGCTGGAAAACTTGCTAATAAGTTAATAATTGGAGTTTTGAGTAAAAGGGTCGGAGAGGGTGTACACGGCGTGGGGAACATCCGTTTCGGAACAGTTCGTTGCCTGACAATGAACTGGATGCATGGAATCGGGGCTGATGAGTTCTCTGAGAGTTTCGGCCGAGAAATAGCCGAGAAATAGCCCACCAGGCTCCGCAGCGGCTCCTGGTGGGCTATTTATCGGCTATTTCGCGGATAGATCTTGGTTATTCCTCGGCTATTTCACGGCCAATGCTCGGCCAAAAGCACGTTGTCCGCGAAATAGCCGAGAATTAGCCCACCAGGAGCCGCTGCGGAGCCTGGTGGGCTATTTCTCGGCCATTTCCCGGCAACTGGTTGTCTTCACGCAGACACGAATCTGGAAATGAAATTTTTTTTTACAATCACAGACAACGTTATCGTCAATTATTACTACTGTAATGTGTTCTATAAGAAGACGTCCAAAGACAATATTGAGGACTCCTTGCGTCGGTGTCCCAAACCCACGAATGAAGCCAAACATCAGAGGCCGGATTCATCATTGCGTTAGGCATAGGTTTGTCGATTTGGGTTGGGTTTAGCTCGTGCACACGCGCGCTAATGCTGGCGCGAAACCCACCTCAAGTTCACAAACCCGCGGTTGATGCAATGATGAATATGGCCTCAGAAGACATTTCTGGTAGAACCGCAACGCAGGGCTTATGTCCATTAAAGGCACAGTCCAACCTCGAATCGAAATTTCGTTTTTCTGTCTATCTTGGAGAAAATTTCACGCTGATCACAATGGTCTCTCCAGAATCGCCCAGAGCTCACTACGGACGGAGTTATGGCTCCTCAAAGGTTTTGATTTTGAACGGCTAGAAGTTCGCGGACGAGTTGTCTCGAGCCTATATTTTTTCGTTATTCGCAGCCATCGTTCTGAAGCAGGCCACACAACAAAGCCAGGCCAAAAACAATTCGAAGAACATAGGTTTCGAATAAAATCACTCGCGCGTCTCTTCCCTATTGAGAACGTAAACCAGGCAGTGGGCTTTACCCATTTTTTCTTTCAAGGGGGCGTGGTCGACCTTTCTCTAGCCTTTTCTCGCTTATTTGAGCGAATTAAGAGTTCGCGTTTGGCAGGGTTGCTATAGGCGGCGACCGGACCATAATATCAAAAATTACCTCTGAGGTTGAACTGTGTGTGCCTTTAAAGGCACAGTCCAAGCTCAGGGACGTAATTTGAGATTTCCACATAATTGTGAAGTAGACCCACCCCGTATACCACATGCCAAGTGCGAGCTCTCAATTCCTCCGAATAAGCGAGATATAGGAGGAAGCCACACTGGGGCGCCCTCCTCGGGAAGCCACTTTGGCACGCCCCTTTTACGATCTTTCGAGCTCACAGGTGGCGAGGTTAGCGATGCTTTCCAATCAGAAGCCCCGTTCTTCCCTTCATTCTCAGCCTCTCTCTTCATTCAGGTCAGCTCGCATACAGCGGCTGCAGATGACGGAAGTTATAAGCCACGGACAACACGTCCACCATGCTTCCGTAGCTGAATTTTTGAGGGGCCATAACTCCGTTCCCAGGGGGTCTTCAACGATTCCAGAGACACCATTTAAATCAGCGTGGGACAGTTTTCAAGGTAGACAGAAAAATAGAGAACCGACTCTGAGGTTGGACTGTGCCTTTAAGGCTACTGTTCCATCTCTGCACATGATAAAGATGTAGGAAATAATCACAAGGAGCTAGTCATTCCGTACCTTGTCTGGGAATTGAATGGGAAGCCATCAATATTGATAATGGCTTGAATTTTCACTATATGCATGCCGAATTCGACCGATGACTCCACGTTCCGCTGGGAAGAAACATTCTAGTACTCAGAGGAGAGAATATGGGAAATGTGAGGCGTACATACTATGAAATACACCGATATCCTGCTATCATCCGAGCTCGTGAGCGTCTCAATGTGAATAGATTTGCGATGCTTCGAAATTCCATCAAATTAAGCATCGAGCAGTCCTTTCGGCCAACTTAATACGTCTTATGTCACTACAAAGCGCCGTCCTGCTATGGTTGATCGTCGCCCGGTATGCCTACAAGAATACGTTCAGGTACTCTTTTGAAATAGACGACTCACTCTGGTAAAAAAGGTGTCCGCATTCTGCTACGGGATCATTTTCTGATGTTTTTGCTTATAAACATGTAGAAGCACAGAGCAACATGTGAAATTTATGCAAAGAACATATATGAAACACCACGAAAATTCAATTATTCTAGGTGGGTCGTCTATTCTGAAAGAGTACCTACGTTCATGAATAGGGGAAGCAGTAATAACAGGCGATTGAGAAACTCGACTTTACCCGTAGCATTCCGGAATTCTGGAGTGGGGCACCGCTCAGCAACACTAGGAAGTTCACCATCGGATAGACCGTTCATAACTTAAATAAGCCCAACTAAGCTAAACTAAACTAGACCTAAGCAGACCAAATATTTGGCGGCTATTTCGCGGCTAAATCGCGGCGAGCATTATTTGGCGGCTATTTTGCGGCTATTATGCGGCGAGCAGGCATTTCGCGGCTATATCTCGGCTATTTCTCGGCCAAAACTCAGAGTTGGGAGGAAGTGGTGGTGTATAGTTTGGGTTTGAGTTCTTGAGCGCAGTTGTGGAGAACTTCAAAGGTCGGAGGGGGAGAGGGTTGTCAAAAATGGAGCAGTTATTCTAAAATGCTTCCAAGTTTTTCCTTAAACGTGCGTTTCAGTTCCAATTTTCCACGCCATAGTCTACCCAAATTCCGGTCAAAAAGTGAACGTATGTACTGTGAGGCACGCCAACAATACGAAATGTGCATGAGAAAATAGTAATTTTTTTACCGTTACCTCTCGAAAATTCGTATAGCTTTTTGGACAAGGTTTTTTTATTTTGCCGTTTGTCGATTGCCGATTGCCGTTTGCGGGCCGTTTTGGGACAAATTTTGTCGATTTCCGTTTGCCGATTCTTCAAAATCGTTTGCCGCACATCCCTGTTGGGCACACCTTAAAGGCACAGTACACCCTCAGATATGAATTTTGAAATTTTCATTTGATTGTGTAGAAGACCCCTCCTAACACGTGTCAAATGCGAGATCTCTTCCTCCAAATAAGCGAGATATAAGCGACCACCACAGGCCCGACCCCCTGACAGATTTTCGGACTCGATGGCGGCTCGATGGATAGATGAATTCCAATAAGTCTTCGCTCTTCAGTCCATTTCCGGTCTATCTCCTCATCCTGTTTTGCTCTCGTGCAGAGATTTCGAATGAAGAGAAATACAGGCCTGAGACAACTCGTCTGCGAAATTTTCGCCCTCAAAATGCAGGCATTTTCAAGAAGCCATATCTCCGTCCGTAGGGGATCTTGGACGATTTCAGAGATACCATTGTGATGAGCGTGTGACTCTCTCCAAGATGCGCTTAAAATCTGAAAATAAATTTTCTGGGTGTCCTGTGCCTTTAAAGGCAGCAGTCACGATGAAAAATGTTATCGTAAAACCTATGAAAATCAGCTCAGATCGAAAACAGCTAAAAAACTATGAAGGTGGCGCGCTGAAAAACGGGTTAGAATTAGAGTTTCTAGGGCCCAAAGATTCCAGTTCGTGCACAAGTGCACAGCGCCAACAAAAAAGATTGCAGTCTCATGCCGAGCAGTCAAAAATTATCGACATTCAGAGGGGGAAGTATATGCAAATTTACCTAAAAAAACAGTTGAGCAATGAAAGCAAGCATTTCAGTCAATGTTTTTGACTTGATGAGTCAATGTTCGTTGATTGAAAATCGGATTCGAGCCAGCTGATGTTCTTTATATTAGAGGTCATGGATGTCGACGATGTGGAGTGGGCTCGTCCACCATCAAAGGACAAGAAAGTTCAGGATTCAAATTTGGCCCGAAACAGCGGAATTTTCGCGATTTTTTCTTTCAGGTCCTACTACTCTAAACCCAGAAAAGGTCTTAGAGAGGAAAAGAAGACAGCATATTTTAGCGCGACCACTGCCTTTGAAGGCAGTGTTCACGATTAAACCCCTGTTCATTTTTTGCCTATCTTGAAAACGGCTGCGATCTCAGATCGCTCTGTGCTGCGACCCCAAATCACTTCGTCCTGCGTTTTCATAGATTTCTCCGCCCACGCTTTTCGAAGTTGCATTTGCGAGCTTGATGGTCATGGGGCGTGTGTAGGGCTTCAGTAGGGGGTGCGCGGGAACATGGAACGTGTGCACACATGTTTCACAAGGTCCTGTATCCTCCTACTGAAGTCCTGCACAAGTTCCGTAACCTCCTGTACTCTTCTACTAGAGCTTAGAACCTTCTGCATGACGTCCTACACACTCCTCCAGAGACTATAGGTGCCATAGTATACAGAATTGTCGTCTCGACTAGACGAATTGCTTCCAGCACCGAAGCGACTCGACAAGTTGAAGCGACATAAGAAAATCAAGGGATTCGCTTCGACCACCTATCAAGTACCTACCTCAGTCGCTCGGCGATTGCAACTGATACCAACTGTTCCAACCCATCGCGATTCAAAGCTAAATCAGTTGCTGCGAGTTGTTTTTGTAACTTGTTTGGGGTTTCTGTAACTGTAGGCAGTGCCGCGACTAGTCGAAGCGACCTACTATGAAAGAGGCCTTAGGCATCTTCAAGGTTCACGGAATGAGCTACTGCGTACTCGGCATTGATATTCGTCTTTCACTTCCCGCATCCAATGTAGAAATCAACTCCGATAAGGTCATTCTAAAGTAGAGGTCACCCGTTTCAAAAATTGTTTTCTAGGAGTATACGAGGACAAAATATAAATCATTTAGCGAATTCGGCTCTGCCAATTGTGGTGCGCGCACACCTCTAGCTCCAGTATCTTGGATCGGAAAGAAGCTTGAAACTCGGCACCTCCACAAAAGTATTTTCATTAGTTTTAGCATTTCTTAAAGGCAGCAGACACGCTCGAAAAAGTTGTTGAAATAACTACGTTTCTGGAGTCTCATGGCTCCTAGTAGGCCGCTTCCGCCGTTGGAAGCGTCAAACACGAGTCAAAACTACTGCATTTCAGCAATGCAATTCGAAAAGTTTCTGCAACTCCGCCCTAAAATACAAACTCGTCCAGATTGATAGTACTAATACGGTCACTTTTGCTGGTTTTTGATGCTTCCAACGAGGTGAACATTCCAGTACATGCTGTAGGAGTATATCGGCTTTTCCATCTCAACCGTTTTGTTGCTAATATTCACTGTTTCATCCGCACGCAGTGAAACTCGTCCATTTTCACACGATAACAAAATAACCGTTATTCCTCTATTTGCGCACTGTTTTCGTTCGTTTTTTCGTCAGTTCCCTATACAACCAGCTCCAAAGCTTTGATTAATGTCATAAAATCGATACCATTTTTGAGCGTGTCTGCTGCCTTTAAAGAAATCGACCCGGCAAACTCCGTGATTTAGTGCTGTCAAAAATTCCTCATGGATTTTTGCCCTTCACAAAGGATTTTTGAGAAAATCGATAGTCGGTCAATTTTATCGTTTTTCTGAGAAAAGATAGCAAAATATGTATATGTTCTTCTCGTATTCTTTTGAGAGAGGACCCAGGATCCAGAAAGTTCCGCTAAAAAGCTTTATAGCAGGCAAGCTCTGCTCCAGAATGACCTTATCGTGATAGATCCCTTACAAGGGAAGTATACAAAGCGTAGGTCGGATCTGTCAAGATGATATCGCTAGTATCTCTTGTGGCTCAATAGTAAAACTGCGCACAATCCCGCCCTGAGCCGCAGGTTCCAAGAAGTTACAAGCTTGAAAAGCTCGTTTTTTGTGCTTTTTGTACCTTCCAAAAAGCGCGTTAACCCGGAAACGGATCTCAAAAATGTATTCAGCGCCCAAAACTACCCTCCTGGGCAAAGTCTGGGTGAAGGCACACTTTCCATAATTTGTCCAGACTGACAGCGTTTTGGACTTGTACGGGTTTTCGGTTGGGCGTTTACTTGTCACAATTAGAGGGCTCTGGAAACGTTTCAGAAAAATGTTCCAGATTTGATTTAAAATTCTCCCAGGGAGGTTTTTTTCGAGCGCTGATCACGAATCTGTGGTTTCTTAGTCGATTTTCCGAAGTTTTCGACTAATTTCGTTCAAAGCTTCCCAACCGGGGAAAATTTCGAGGGAAAACCGCCACTTTCGAGATTGCCGGATTTCTACGATAAATATGTCTCAAAATCATTCTCTAAGGGTTATTCGAAGTACTGAACACATATCAGGAGTCCTTTTATCGATTTTTTGCAGATTACGGTAGATTACGGTGATATACGGTAGTTTGCTCAAAATCTCAGATTTCACTCAAAATTTGTATACGGGAGTTATCCGGGGTGGAGAATACAAATTTACGTCCGTTTGTCGATTTTCGAAATTCTAAGGTGGGTTTTGACCCCAGAATGACCTCTTACCTACCAAGACCTACAGTAAACCTCAAAAATTCCACAACTGTGCTCCAGATTCGATTACCCCTACATATATGTTTTGAGCTAAATCCGAGAAAATTTTGTGAAACTCCAAAAAAATGCCTGATGGGGTACCCTTGCCTTTTCGAGAAGCCTGAAAAACGCTCATAACTTGTTCGAACCTGCAGCTTGGGGCGGGATACTGCGCATTTTCACTACTGAGCCAGAAGAGATACTAGCGATACTAGTCGTTTTGACGAATCCGACCTACGCTTTGTATACTTCCCTTGTTAGTGGGAAAAGGAGGAACGAATTCCGATACCGGCTACGCAGTAGATAATTTCGTGAGATTTTCACTGAGATTCCTGTGCCTTATGTCCACCATTCATTTCAGAAACGATTCCATGCTGAAAGTTTCGGTAAACTTCGGGAGAAAGATTCAGCGAAACGAAACGATCATATTAGGTGTTTGGGAATGCGCATATGGCGGCACAACAGGATTAGAATCTTTTGTGCAGGCATTTACTACACACCCTTTATAGTCGAGTAGTCGGATATTTGAAAAACGCGATATTCAAGTGCAGATAAAAAGTTTGATATTTGAAACGAAATTCATTTAGGACGAGACTAATGTGTATGGGATTTCGAAGAAGCTCTGCATTTCGGACATCTACAGCAGCGAGTCGAAAGACCATGCTATTTTTTGCTACATTTGTCAAGGAGTTTCTGATGTAGTAGTGAAAGGCATATAATACGACTATTCGCTATTGAAGCAGCTCGAAAGACCAGGTTGTTCAATAAGTTTTGTCGTTCGATAAGAAAAACACAATTTTGTGGTTGAAAGTACACTTTATCATTCAATGTAATCTCCCTAAACATTAATCCACTAAAAAAATCAAAGAAGAAAAATAGAAAAATAAAAAAAATTCAAGTCTCATCCATAGTGATGAATGGACGGACAAAATCCACTTTTCCTTTTTAAAACGCTCCAATGTTGCTGAGAAAGTCGCACTCGAATGTGTTTTTGTTCCATTGTTAGCGAATGCGGCACCCATTGTGCACACAGCTTTCTTTAACCCAAAATTTCATTTGAAATATGGCTCACACTGCCTAATGAGATGTGTAGAGCTTCTACTAAACCTCTCTCATTGTCAGTCAATCGACGATCTTCCAAAACCATATCCTTTATTTTGACTATGATTTCTGGTGTTGATGCGCTTTTTCGACGTCATTCACGTGGATCGTATTCAAGGCTTGTACGACCACGTTTAAATTCAGCAACCCATCTTTTTACTGTTCTAATAGTAGGTGAAAAATCATTATACACTTACAACATTCGTTCGTGAATTTCTTTTGGTGCTACACCTTCGAAAAATAAGGATTTTATCACTGCACGATATTCAATTTTTCCATTGCTCTGACACAGCGACACTAAATGTCTTGTAAACAAAGAATGAATTGACAGATTTAAATGAAACTTCACATACGTTCACATGAAGAGTGTACCAACAAAACAAAAAATATTTAGGCTAGTAGCAACGCCCTCTCTTATCGAACGACAAAACTTATTGAACAACCTGGTAGGGAGCTCTTTGAGAATGCGCCAGATCCCCCACGAGGTTCCTTCTCTGAGAAGAAATGCGAAAAATTGTTTCGAAAAAGTCGAATTCGAACGCTGAATAGGAAGTGGTTCACAGCAGATCCTGTCAATTGAAAGGATACTGATTGGATGAAGTACGTGCAAACACTCCATGGGCATGGCATCGAAGAGTTTTGTGAATAAAGTGGAAGAGCTGCGGCGATCACTTAATAATGCGAAGAGAGCGGGGGTGGAATCTAATACGGTCTGATGCAACGTGACGAAAAGATTGGCTGGCGGAGAACACGGCCACAACGACAGTTTTTCAATATAGTTACCCACTCAGGCTTTCTCAGGCTTTTCCTCCCAACTAAAATCAAAAAAGGTAGTCCGGAAGCTTAATTTCAGTGTTCATGATGATCGTCCTCGTTGACTTTCCACAGTAAAATAATAGGCGGGAAGGGTCTTAGGCTTTAAGTGTCAAAAGAACGATAGAAAACGAGCCAGGAATGGCAGAATAACGCCTGAAAAAAGTGTTCAGCAGCCTTCAAAACGCCTGATGCCCCTTCCGCCTCTCGACGTGAACAAACGAACACTCGAGATTGTGATAACAGGAAGTAATCTAGTCAAGGAAGTACTGATAAGTAAACCGCTTGATTGTACTTATAGGTATCATCCTTCATAGTGGTCAATTCCTCCGCGCTCAAAAGTCAACGCAAGCAACAGAAGGGCCTCTTCAGCACAAAAACGCCGCTTTTGCTTCTTTTTAAAAACGCCTTGCTATACAGCGCACGAGACCTTCCGTAAACCGTGGAGATATCAAACGTGAAATCTATCGTGAATTCTGCCTTTAATGTTCCACGCTTGTGTTCAGTTTGAGTTCGCTTGCAGATATCGCTGTTTTCGAAATCAAATGAAGCCCTCAAAGGATTGAAAGGAGGGTGGAGAGGAGAAAATACCTAATTGTGCTTCTCTAAAGGTGATCTGAGCGTTCGTGGTGGTGATATCATTACAAGGCGAATTCACAGCGGAAGCGTTGATGCTTACGTTGTGAATTCGCAATTCCAAAATCATCGCGTTCCCAACTACCATCAGGATCGGAAGTGGTTGTTATTTTCGGAAGGTCTTTGTCAGTCCGGTACTGCGTCTCAGACTCTATTAGCGTGAGTCCGCCTGCTAATTCTTCAAAAACAAACGAAGAACATTGTGGTGATAACCATACAAATGTACAGCACCCACCCTAAGTTTTGGCAAAAAGGCGAAAAAACGCGGAAAATCGCTTTTTTCGTCTTTTGATCATAACTCGCTTCGAAGTGGACAATTTTTGAACCTAAAGACATATTTGGAATACGCATCGGGCCCTCTTGCTTTTTGATCAAAACATGGCTTACTCTCAAACAAGGCATATAGGGTTGACACAATCAATCGAGTGCGTGAAAAGTGGGTCAATAAGAGCTGCTGAAATGTGTGACTGAGTCTACTTTCGTTTATTTGTATTTTTTTATTTAGCTTGTTTATTAGACAACTGTGGTGCGCGCAAAGCGCGCACCAGGATTTGGCTTTGATCTTTTCCGGCGCGGATGCCCTACAACGAGATCACCTATTCATACTGTCACCAGAGGTATGAGCTGTACACCATTCGAGCTTCTGTAAGAACTTACATATGTGTGCAAAATTTCATCCTAACTGGTCCCCGCTTTCTAAAGTTATGAACTCTCAAAGCACGCAAAAACGTTCTCCACCACCGCCTCCACCTCCGCCTCACCCTCCGTCCGTCGAATTCCATTTTTTTGGAAGGCGTGGACCAAGTCGCTCGAAAATTTGTGACTATAGGTAATCGGCCACGGGAATGCCGAAATTAATTGGCAGAACTCACCATAAGGACTTCTGGGCCCCTAACCAGCGGTTGAAACTCGGAAACCGGCCTCTCAAGATTAGTTTATAAAAATGATGGGTTTTTTGGTTATCAGTCGTTGTTTTCTTAGGGACTCCATATAAATACCTTGCTCTCTAGGGTGGTGTACTCTAAACGTCCGGCTCGGATGAGGACGCTGTGCTGGAGGGATGTTTTTGAGCGCGGCGCGTGTTCGTTCTACGCGCACCATCGATAAGAAGTCGTCGCAGGGTGTGCTGAAGTGTCGGCTGACTATGCGAGACCGCAATATGAGTATGCAGGACGTCATGGAATGTGTGCATGAGCCCCGTAGGAGTATGCAGGACATCATGGAACCTGTGCAGGACCCCAGTAGGGGTGTGCACGACCTCAGTAGGAGTGTGCAGGACATCATGGGACCTGTGCACAACCCCAGTAGGGGTGTGCAGGACGTCGTAGAATGTGCGCAGCACCTCAGTAGGGGCGTGCAGGACGTCGTAGAATGTGTGCGAGACCCCAGTGGGGGTGCGCAGGACATCATGGAACGTGTGCGGGACCCCACTAAGGGTGTGCAGAACACCATATAACAGGTGCAGGACCCCAGTTTGAATAGTTACATGTTTCAATTTGACTCATATAACTATCGTTTTATCTGCAAAATGATTTCGATAATAGGGATAAATTAATATTCGAATATGAATCGTTTCACCTGTGTCTTCACACAAACAATTCATAGCAGTAAAAATTTCTAGCGTCTTCAATGTAGGAGAAAGTTCGAGTTTCAATTGTTTGTACCAATACTGGAAATTTTTCGGAGTGATTATTTTCAGAATCCGAAAATACCATTCGCCGCCCTGATTTCTGAGTTGTTTTAAAGTTTGTGAAAAAAAAGTTATTTTTCGTAAAAAAAAAGTGAAGTAGTTATGACATATTTCGCCCTTTCAAGAAGTTGAAACTCTTCAGAATCTATGGAACTTCAACCTGAAGAACATCAACAATCAATTCCTGTAAAACTGCAAACTTCGAAACTGTCTCTATACTTGTGGGAAACGGTGAAGATTTTCCTCTAATCTTGCCTAGTCTTAGATGAACTTCGTTCTGACGAAGGTCCCCCTTCGGCTTCCCCGTATCTCCACTCCTTCCACTCTATCTCTCTCCCTTTCTCTTGACGATCTGGCGCACTCCTCGCTCAAAAACAGCCCCCGAAGTGGATTGAATTCGCGCAGCAGGAATGGCTGGAGAGTCGGGCCACCCAGCAGCCAGCGCGCGCGGCCGCGGCGAGTCACCGCATTGATTATTATCCTAAGCAAAAGGTCTGGCTCCACCAGTTGACCACTCGTCGTCACATGTGGATATACATAATTAAGTACGAGGAATAGGCTCGTAATATGGAATTTTCTTTGTTTTTCCGATTTTTCAATTAAAAAAACAGATTTATCGGAATGTGAGGAAAACTCTGTGTTATCTGAGCTGTGGCGGAAGAAGGCCCCTAACAGTTCCGTCTTAAAATATCAGTGCCATCGGGGAGTGAATCCTCGGTCGCGGACCACAAAGCGGCCTGCGTTGATCTCCTACTCAGGTAGTCGCGGGGGTTGGCGGCAGGTTAAAACGCCTCCTTCCTGGAAAAATTGATCCGATATAGCTGATCGGCGGAGGTTTTGGCGTGATTAATAACTGCCGGAGTAATGTCTCTTATCTGGCGGAGTTTTCGTGGCAGCTTGCAGCGGTATCCGAACTGTTTCCAATGTATACGCTGCACTGGAATGTGACGTGTTTGTGCTTATCACAGTTGACAGTGCTCGGGATATCGACGTTCTAGCTCGCGACGGTGGTAGCTTGAACGTCAATGTTGCTGCCACTCAACCTGCCGCCGACGCCCGGGACTGCAGGAGCGGTAGAAGGTGGTCGGTGGGAAGTGACTGGTGCGGAGCTTCCGGAGTAAACAGGTGGATGTGACGTCGAAGTAAGGTAACGTTCCTAGTGAGGGGCATGATTAGAATCTACGCAGGCTTGTGGGATTACGGTACGGTGGTAATTCATCCGGTCCTGTCCTGGATGTTTTTTTGTTAAAGATCGGGAGGTCATTGTTATTTGGTTGAACAAGACCTTTTGCTTAGGAGATTAATCGATGCGCGGCCGCACGCGCTGGCCGCTTTTGGTCCGCGACCAAGGATTTACTCAACGATGGCACGAATATTTTGACAGATACCGTAAGGGGTATGGTATACTTTGTCGCTGTAATGAGCGACACGCATGCAATCTAACACAAATCGCGGCGGGACCCGTATCGAAGCAACCGCAATGGCCGTCGTAGGAACAGATGTCGCGTGTGGGTCGCAGCGACGTGTAGCGGAGGGCTGACATACTGCAATTGTGCCATAGCCTGTCGCTACCACTGTCGCTGTCGCTGTACAGTGCACTGCGACAGCGACAGATTTAAAGGGCGGGAGGCGGTCGCTGTAGCTGTGCAGAGCGACGCGACCGTGTGTCGCAAAAGTATACCATACCCCTAAGGGGCCTTTTCCGCCACAGCACAGATAACACTAAGAGTTTTCCTCACATTCCGATGAATCTGTGTTCAAAAAAAAAACCGAAAAAAAAAACTAAGAAAATTCCATATTCGGACCCTATTCCTTGCATTTAATGATTTATATTCACATTTGACGTGGAGCCGTCAATTGGTGGAGCCAGACCTTTCGCTAAGGAGATTAGTCTATACGGTGACGCGCCGCGGCCGCGCGCGCTGGCTGCTGGGTGGTCCCACTCTCCAGTCCATCCCTGCAGCGCGAATTCAATCCACTTCGGGGGACTTTCCGAGCGAGGAGTGCGCCAGATCGTCGAGGGAAAGGGAGAGAGATAGAGTGGAAGGAGTGGAGATACGGGGAAGCCGAAGGGGGACCATCGACAGAACGAAGTTCATCCAAGACGGGGCAAGATTAGAAGAAAATCTTCACCGGTTCCCACAAGCATAGAGACAGTTTCAAAGTTTTCAATACAACAAGAATTGATTGGTGAATTGACTGGTGTTCTTCAGGTTGAAGTTTTATAGATTCTGAAGAATTTCAACTTCTTGGAAGGGCGAAATAGGTCATAACTACTTCGAAAAATAACTTTTTTTTCACAAACTTGAAAACAATGTAGAAATCAGAGCGGCGAACGGTGTTTTCGGATTCTGAATTTAATCACTCCAAGAAATCCCCAGTATTGACACAAACAATTGAAACTCGAAGCTTCTCCTACATTGAGGACGCTAGAGATTTTTACTGTTATGAGTTGTTCGTGTGAAGACACATGTGAAACTATTCATATCCAAATAATAATTTTGCGCTGCTATCGAAACCATTTTTCACATAAAGCAACAGTTATACGAATCAAATTGAAATATATAAGTAATCAAATTATAGTGAAAATTCGTATAAAAATTAATTGAAGTAAATAAAAGTGAATATTGAAAGCAACTAGAAAAACCAAAACAATTGAGAACTAAAAAATTCAAGGAAATAACCAAATGAATAGTAAATAAATAATACCTAAAGGAGAAAAAGAGATTAAATTCTTAAAAAATAAAAGTATAAAAAATAAAATTTGTAAAATGAGAAGAAACTAAATCAGAAATTCAAATAAACTAGAGAAGACCCAGTCACAAATTTCAGAAGCTCATATTGACCGTCTTTTCACTCACTCGATTGATTGTGTCAACCCTATATGCCTTGTTGGAGAGTAAGCCATGTTAGATCAAAAAGAAAGAGGGCTCGATGCTGATTCCAAAAATGTCTTCAAGTTCGAAAATTGTCCACTTTGGAGCGAGTTATGATCAAAAGACGAAAAAAAGCGATTTTCCGCGTTTTTTTCGCCTTTTTGCCAAAACTTAGGGTGGGTATTGTAGTACTATGTATGCCAATGCTATATCACGACTCTGTCAAGCCAGTCCATCTTAAACCCGCAGAATGTATTTGGCTGGCTCTTACAATGTCGCGCGGCATCTCTACGTTCAAAGCTAGACGATCTTATAGTTAGAGGCAGTGCTCACCATAAAAACAGCGTACGAGTCATCACAGGAAACAGAAAGGTCCCAAGCCCATTGCAACAATAATGTGGAAAGAAAAAAACGGCTAAAAACTAGCTATAAATATTTCTGTACGGTCTCAAAACCTGAATGCTATGCCCGCCCCGCCCACTTCCTCGATGGTTGGTGATGAAGTGGGAAACAGGGCGGCGCGGGAATCACAATCATTCTTTGGGGTCATATAGGGCTGTTTACTCCTCGTTTTGACCGGTTCTTCGATAACATGTTGCAATGTGTCTCGGACCTTTCGATTTTCGGCGAAAACTTTAGGTCTATTCTTATCGTGGATACTGTCTTTAATTTCCTTCTTCTAGTGGACAAAAATGTCACTTTTCCACAATATTCTCGCAGCTTCCTGTGAATAAACAAAATTTCTTTCATTGCAATGAATGTACATTACAAATAAAAATTTTCCCTCAAAAGTTCCGAGAATCCTCAAGTTCGCTTTTTTGCAGAGAAGTGGGGTCGAAAAAGTCTGTTTGAATCTGCATTAACCCAACTATAAGTATGGCTAGTAGTTCCAATGACTTCATTTTTCACACCATTAGTAAGGAGGAACTCAGATATGTTAATTCCAGATTAGCAATTTCGAAAGCAGATGACTGAAATCTCTTTTTTTGCATGCAATGCTCTCGAGCCATGCCTGCGAAGCGAATGCGGGCTGTGAAAACCTCCTGAAGATTGACGAAGAAGAGGTCATTTTTTCCGAAAAAGATTGATCATAGAAACGTTCAAAGGCAGTGTCCACGATGAAAAACGTTATCGAAAAAACTACAAAAATCAGCTTAGATATAAAACAGCTCAAAAACTATGAAGGTAGCGTGGTGAAAAACGGGCTAGAAATAGACTTATTAATACACTAAATCCCCAGTTTGTGCACACGTGCACAGAAAGATCACAGTCTCTTGCCAAGCAGCCAAAAAATATCGACACTCAGAGGAAGAAATAAATGCAATTTTACCTAATAAAACAGTTGAACAATGAAAGCAAGCACGTCAGTCAATGTTCATTGATTGAAATTCAATTTCAAGCCAGCTGATGTTCTTGATATTACAGATCACCGATGCCGATGATGTGGGGTGGACTCGTCGACCATCAAAAGGCAAGAAAGTTCAGGCTTCAAATTTGGCCCAGAACAGCGTTTTTTTCGCGATTTTTTCTTATAGGTTCTACTACTCTATACCCAGAAAAGGGTTTAGAGAGGAAAAGAAGACGAGCATATTTGAGCGCTACCACTGCCTTTGAGAGCTTCAAGTCTTTTTCATTAAATGAATTGATATCAAAGATCCTTAATTTGCTCGTAATTGAACTTACAAAAGGTTAAATAATACTAATCATACCCATTTCTGACAGATGCGTCGGCAGGCGAGTTTAATTCGAACATCTGTTCGACCGCTTTGTTTCATGATACCTTGATCTCTCAGTCCCGAGTGCGTTCAGTGAGCTTAGCCACGCCGTGTTGAGATCACCTCATAGTCACCTCACGGCGAAATCGCAAATGGAGAGTACGTACATTGGCAATGAGAAATAGCGCGAAGTAGTCTCCGAAGAAGATCAGGAAATCAGGAGGAAAAAACTAACAGCAAGGACTCTGCACCCTACTTTCAAGTTTTGATTAGAAAGTAGAGAAAGGAAAGGATTTCGAATCAAATAATTGGAAGCGTTGAATCGTAGTTGGTAATTAGCATTTGTGGGCAGGAATTAATGTCTTGACTGGGAGCTTCTGCACTTTGTGTACACTGTGCAATTTTTTAAAACGGTTTCAGACTTAGTAAGTGGTCCACACATTTCAAATTCCGGATGTATCCGAAATTCAGTTTTTTGAGTAATGATAATGATCTGTGGCCGTAATAGTCGCAGCATGTTGCATCGGATTGAATAACACTTTATAGCACATGTGCAATCTTCGGCAACATAATGCCGACTGATTAGGCAGCCGAACGTCTCGTCACAAGAACTGGAAGATACGAATCGAAGAACGAGTGGATGCGACAGAAGAACGAATGATCGTCTGATAAAACGGAGAAGCAGAGGCCAGCGGGCGAGAAGATGGCTGGCATGCGTCACGTCATGAAATCACTTCTCACTATCGCCAATAATGCAAACACTGACTCACCTAGAAGCCTGCGGACCATTTGAATGAGATCTCCAGGTGCTTGAGTGGGTGAATTTGATTCTCTTGAGAGAGGCTTTCGCTCATTTTGTTCAGTCGCCGCCGGAAAGATGGAGCGCGAATCGATATGCTATGCTGTCGGTGACGTCAAGTCGAGTTTGCTTGAGCAGCATCAACGCTCTGATGTACGCCGGACTGTCGGCAATAATAGAACCAGAAAGTGGCACTGCGGGGGAACGCTGCGCAGGAAAACTGTCATGCTGGTGCGAGGGAAGTATTGCTACTTACAAAACTCCCCCCTCCGTGTAAGTTCGCCTTCCTCTCTGAACCCTCTCGTTTGAATGCATAGGTTCAGATATAGATTAAACTTGCAACTGATCAACATGTGCTTGCCCTCTTTCTGTTTTAGGGCGTTCTGTGATCTAGATTTATGTTTTTCATAGACCTACGAAAAATGAGGACAGAAGCCGGCATATTTTCCCGATTGTCAACGAACACCTTGCCCATTTGAGTTTCCTACGGCGTCACCAAAGTGTCTTGCAATGCTCTTCTCCCAGCTTCAATAATTCATACACGGTACAGCAACAGGATACAGCAACAAAGTAAGGCAGGTATAAGAAGAGATGAAAAAACTACATACATATCTATACTTTCAGCCGTCACAGGTCCCTTTTAACGATTTCTTCATGATCCTTTCGGTTTTGAAACTGCAAAAGTATAGAAACACTCACCAGAACCTTCCGTAATTAAGAAAAACCCAGTATTGGTTAGGGCTTATGAAAGCTACAAACAGGCCAATAAGATGGGCCAGAGCGCGCTTTGTTGTACGTTTTGTTGTATGATGGCTTATAGAGAATTTGAATTCATATCTGATGTGAGAAGTGATTCTCTGTGAAAAATCCAAAATATTCATCACTTAAAGCGCTGAGTGTGTGCGCGATGCTGCAAATGGAAATCGCCAAAACTCGTCCAAAAACGGCCGGCAAACGACGATTGGTATATATTCCTGATCGCGATCCACCCAGGAGGTAGAGAAAGGCCACCGACCGTAGTCCCCTAACTCCTAGCTGAGTTGAAGCAATCAAAGTTTGAATACAGAAGCTCAGGCGTTTATTTCCAAAGGTTTTTTTCTGCTTCGTTTCGACGCAAAGATATGTCTTCATGTCAATGAGGCATGGATAGACCGTCGTGAGTGATTGCACTCGGCCGCTGTTCCACAATGGACAGCCGCTCGTGCATTGATGAAGGGCCCCGATACGGGCACATAGCGGTCTCGGCCTGAAACTGTAGTGATTCCGCAGTAGATTCCTCTCTGCCCCCTACAGAAACCTCTACGATTTAATCTGCATACGAGCGCGAGAATGAAGCAATATATTAGACACCAGCGGACTACTTACAACACGAAATCTCCTAGTTTAGGCCGCCATCAGAGTTGGCCGTTCGGCTGAGTCTCACCAGATCGGTTTGCACCAAAAATGGTGCAGAAGGGTGCAGAATATGGACTTGACTTACCAAAATGCACGCACCGAGCACGATTGCGTCCCGCAGTCATACGCTGTGTAAGGTTGTCGAACTAATGGGAGTAGGTTGGCGTTGGACGGATTCAAACGGTTTTCCGCCCAACTGTGACGAGGGCCTTAAAGTGTGTCCGAAAGAGAATGGCGGCTCATGCGGCCGGCGAGCTTGGCAGGCGGCCGTCGCATGTGCCGCTCTCAGACGAGTGTTGGATCCGAACGGCGGCCATCCACCTCCCCCGTGCTGTAGAGCTGATTGATCGAGTGTTTGCTACCAGCCGGTGCCGGCCCCGCTCGTAGTAGAAAGCTGTGGGGGAGGTTTCGCATGCTCGTCCGAGAGCGGTGAACGCGACGGCCGCCTGCCAAGCACGCCAGCCGCATGGGCCGCCATTCTCATTCGGACACACTCTACAGTCCCGATTCGTAATCACAAGCGGATATGCATTCGAGAACAATCAACAAAAGTGAAAATTTCATATCTCAATTAATGTTCTAAATAGAAATTCGTGTCTAGGACCATGCAGCTCGAAGCTTCACATTCTTCAAACGCGGCTCTCACAGACACCTTTGGAGTTGCGGACAAGACTCCCACAACCACAGCTGAACGTAGCTATATCTGGCTGATAGCTGCATGGAGACTCTGCTGTACAGTCCATGTCGTGATAAGAGCAGAACTCTGAAATTTTCAGTAACTAGACAGAGAAGAAGCTAAAACCTTAGTGTATTGATCCTCACAAGTGCATACCCTCATCGCTTTTGTCAAAACAGTCCTGCTTTCCATCCAGCACCAACCGTCCATCAATACACTCACCACTCACACAGCGGAACTGTCCGCTATCGCAGTCTGTTGGAAATCCTAAACTATGAATCTCTAGCAAATGTTACAAGAGTGGGTTGTTTGAAGGTAATACCAGTTGGCCTTGGAATGGTTGATCCCAGAGTTGTGACTGAGACCATGGTTGTAGGTGGCGTGGTTGGCCCAACAGTGACCGGTTCATCATCGGGTGGAGAGCAGGGCAGAAGCTGGCATGGTACTGGAAGGTGCAATCTACATTTCCGAATCGACAGTTCTTCGGTCGATCACTATATGCTGCCGTTACCTACATAGCCTGTCGAAACTACATATAAAGTCACGCATAGGATCGCAGGGCAAAGAATGTACGTAGTAGGTAGTGATACGTGTACGGTTGCCTCGAATTTGCTAGTCCAGTCAGTGATCCGCGTGCGAGTAGTCACCCCAGGCTTTTCTTGACGTCTGGTTCGCTTACGAAAATTAATGCAACATGCAGTGCTCCGCTGTGATCACTTCTTACTAGGGAACTTCGCGTGGCGTTCCCCTGGATCAGGAAGCAAATGAATATTTTCTGGTCAACTCTGGCACGCTCTCTTCGAATCTAAATTGGGATTTTGCTACGAACATTTGCGAGAAAGGGTATAGCCTATCAAAGTTAGTACCCTTTGCAACTGAGCTGAACGTGGCGTTTGTAGTTCTCGGGTGAATTTAGAAAGTTCAATGAAGGGTTATTTGACGTACTTTCTCAAGGGGTTTCTTGATTTTCAAAAGAAAGAACAGGCTGGGGACACATGAGTTACAGATTTCCTAGAAGGTTAAAAGTCTCTAATTGTTTGTTAGGCTATTTTTTTCTCTATCGAAACGCGCATTACGTAGTCTTCAGAAAATCCGGAAAAGGAACTCATTATTGTGTTCAGCGCCGAGAACTACCCCTTTGAGCCAAGTTTGGGTGAAGGCACATTTTCCGAACTTTGCGCAGACGGAGAGCGTTTTGGGCCCGAACGTACTTTCGGTTGGGCATTAATTTACCCCACTTAAAGGCAGTGGTCGCGATCAAATATGCTTGTCGTCTTTTTCTCTCCAAATCCTTTGCTGGGTCTCGAGTAGTAGGACCTATAAGAAAAAATCGCGAAAAAACCACTGTTTTGGGCCGAATTTGAAACCTGAAATTTCTTGTCTTTTGATGGTGGACGAGCCCTCTCCACATCATCGGCATCGATGACCTCTTATATCAAGAACATCAGCTGGCTTGAAATTGAATGTCAATCAATGAACCTTCGAATTTATGTACACATCTAGTCAAAAACATTGACTGAAGTGATGCTTTCATTATTCAACTGTTTTTATTCGTTAAATATGCATTTATTTCGTCCTCTGAATGTCGATGATTTTTGACTGCTCGGCATGAGACTGCGATCTGTTTCGTCATCGCTGTGCACGTGTGCACGAACTAGCTTCTTTGGGCCCTAGAAACTCCATCTGTAGACCGTTTTTCACCGCGCTACCTTCATAGTTTTTCAGCTGTTTTTGATCTAAGCTGATTTTTGTAGTTTTTTCGATAACGTTTTTCATCGTGGCCACTGCCTTTAAAGGCAGTGGTCGCGATGAAATATGAATGCCTTTTTTCCTCTCTAAACCCTTTTCTGGGTTCAGAGTAGCAGGACCTATGAAAAAAGTTTGCGAAAAAAACATTGTTTTGGGCCAAATTTCAAGGCTGAACCTTCCTGTCTTTTGATGGTGGACGAGCCCACTCCACATCATAGGCATCGTTGATCTTTCATATCAAGAACATCAGCTAGCTTGCATTTAAAATGTAATCGATGATCAATAAATTGCGGACTAGTCTGCTCGAATATTTATGTCCCCGTCGAGTCACAAATTGAATGATGGGCTTGCTCTGATTGTTGAACTGTTTTTATTAGGTCAATTTGCATTTATTTCTTCCTCTTATGTCGATGATTTTTTACAGCTCATCATGAGGCTGCGATCTTTTTGGGCGGTGCACGTGTGCACGAATTGGCAATCTTGATAACTCTTTCTCGCCGCGTAACCTTCTTCGTCTTTTAGCCGTTTGCGGAACAAGCTGATTTTTATGGTTTTTTCCACAACTTTTTCCATCGCGACCACTGCCTTTAAGGGCAGTGTTCACTATGAGAGTCGTTTCCTGATTTCAATGATGTCCCTGGAATCGTGCAGGACCCCCTGGAAACTTAGTTATGGCCCCTTGAAATTCAGCAAGAGAAGCATTGTGGACGAGATGTCCAAGGCGTGTAACTCCCGTTTTTCACAGCCAATGTGTGCGAGCTGACTTGAGTGAAGAGAGTAGTTGAGAGTGAAGGGAAGAACGGGGCTTTTGATCGGAAACCATCGCTCATCTAGCCACGAATTCAGGGGAACTGTCATAGGAGTGAGCGGAGTGGCCCAATGGGTTAGCTGGCCCACGAGATTTTCACCCACTTACCGGCCGTTTTTCGTCGCTTTTCCGTTCTTAATCTTCTTAGAGGAATCCATAGCTTACGTTTTAGCCAAAAAACGTGCAACTTTCTCTTTGTGAACACTGCCTTTAAAGGGCTCTGAAAGTGTTTCAAAAAAATGTTCCAGATTTCACTCAAAATCCTTCCAGGTGGGTTCTGTGGTGCGCTGACCACGAATCTGGGGTTTATTTGTCGATTTTTCAAAGTACTCAGCTTGAATCGTTCAAAGCTTCCAATCGGGGAGGGGGGCCTTGATGGCAAATTGCGGCGCGACTTTCAACGACCTCCGGAATAGGTCGATAGGTAAGACCTGAAATTTTTCTGCATGGGTTTTCTGGAGTGCTGAGCACGAATCTGCAACCCGTTTATCGATTTTCGATAGATTACGGTGGGTATACGGTAGCTTGGGCAAAGTCTCAGATTTGGCTCAAATATTCTCTGTGGGCGTTATTTGGGACATCGAACACGAATTTGAGGTCCATTTTTCGATTTTCGAGAGATGAATGTATCTTCTGGTTCCCAGCCAGATTTACTCCGTTCCCTCGCGCGCTTGTGCGGAGCGAGGGTAGAGACAGCGAGAATTTGTGGGGAGAAGGAGACGCGGCGTACGCACGCAGACGTACGCGACGAACGGAAATAAATCACACTCGGAAACAGATGATAGGTAACGCCAGTTAAAAGGCATTATGCCTACCGTACCTACAGTAACCCTGCGTCTAGCGACAAACAGACCGCAGATTCGGGAGAGGGTCTCTCTACACACGGAAGGAGGAGCACGGACGAGATTCATTGCTGACGCGACGCACGCGGCGGAACTTTTTATCCTATTACCCCATCACTGGAGCGCGTTTGCCACAAGCTCACGAGATTTCCCGGGGTTTTTCATGTTTTTATTCATTCTCACATGACTTTTCTGTATGTTCCTGAGTTGTTCCCCTCATCATCTTATCCTGGACATTCATTTCAATAACTCTTGTATGTTCTCGTGCCGTTGTACCGCTTAATATTTATAGAAAATGTAATATGGTATTAAAGATCGAGCACCACTTTAGATGTAGTGATGGAATCGTTGCCACCGTAAACCAGTTTGGCTCTGGATTATGAAACATAAAGAAATAGTCATATGAGAATCAATAAACACATGAAATGCCATGAAATCTTTCGAGATTGTGGCAAGCGCGCTCCAGTGACGGGGTAATCAGATTAAAAAGTTCCGCCTCGCGCGTCGCGTCAGCATGAAATCTCGTTCGTGCTCCTCCCTCCGTGTGTAGAGAGACCCTGTCCCCGCAGATTCGAGTTCAGCGCCCTGAAAACCCCCAGAAGAAAGTTTTGAGCAGAATCCGATTTTTTTTTCAAACACCCTAAAAATTGGCGGATGAGTAAGTACCCTTACCTTTTCGCAAAGCTTCAAAAACACATATTCTCGTTCAGCGCCGTCTGTGCAAAATCCTATATCAGATTCGGAGACAGCGAGCCAGAATTGACCAGAAAACATCATCATCTTTTAAATGGTTGGGATGGCCCTGCAAGGTTCAGTTTTTCGATCTGTCAGCTATTCCTTCATTATTTTTTTAAAAATCTCGTTTGTCTGCTCTTTAAATTCAGTACACATGGGAACAATAAGAAATTCGGCAAGTCATCAGTAACGACAAAGTGTTTCGAAGAATCGTGAAAAAGTCCTGCCATGGCTTGAAAATTTTTGAGCTTTCTCGACACATTCCCACAACTATATCTTCAGTGCAGCTTAATTCCATAGTAGAAGAAAGCAACAAGATTGTTCAGTTGCACTCGCCCATCGTATTGGTCGGTGGAAAGATGTAATATACCAGTCAGATAGACTCAATGTGAGGAAACTCCAGTCCATAGCTGTGTCTGCAGGAGTATGTAATCTCTCTGTGTATCGCACAATGAGAACGGCTTTGTTGTGGCCAAGAAGCGACTACTGCTTCTCGGGGTGGATAGGGAAAGGTACATATGGGGGCCTACAGGAGTTGACGGCGACCTGAAGGAGAGCCCATGAGTGTATCGTGTTCGCTTGCTCTAAAAGGCAGAGAAAGCTCTTTCGCAATGCAAGCGTTTCCCGAGTAAGGCATTAGACTTCCACCAATGGTAATGCTGCAAGATTTGTCCATCATATGCTACGCGGGCTCTTTGGGACGTACGTTTATCAGCTTCGCGGCGGGGTTTTTGATCTCAAAACTGAAAACCGCGGAGCCGACGTACTCGCAGTAGGCTGGATTTGGATTTTAGCGACAGGTTCTTGCTGGGTTCGCGGCGTTTTGCGACAAGTTAAACCCTTGTCGCAAAAATTTTGATCATAGTAGCCGCGACCATTCGGCTCCCCATCCAGATAGCAGCGAGAGACCATCATATTTTCGGAAAGCGGGCTGCGAGCGCTGACCTTCCAGCAGTAAGTTGAAATCTGTAATGTTACAGGAAAGCAGGTGGGTACGACAATGTCAGAAGTTCCCCTTTGTGCTGCTGGGCTCAGAAGTTCTGTTCGTTTACCGTCATCATAACGCTCCATTTCATAATTTCAAGAAAAAAAACGAAAATTTGCTAATAACCGCTTAATTTTTTTGACCACCACCTAAATTCTATAGTTCTGCCCTGGATGGAAAACCGTATATCGAATAAATTCGATTGACTCCTTTTTTAATGTCCGATTTTTGATTAGATTCGAACACCCCCTTTTTCCGAAGTCCGATTTCGAATACATTCGAGTGACCCTTTTTTTCGAATTCCGAATTCCGAATATATTCGAATAAATTCGATTCCAATATATTCGAATAATTTCTTGAGTAATTTGGAATCGGCAAACTGAAATCAACCCAGTTGAGCCGTCAATATATCCTCTATTTCGGAGCGAATCTTACTGCCATTGATGGTGAGCGTGTGCGTGCGTACACTACGGCCCCTTTGCCCAACACTTTCCCGCCATGCGGCCCCAAAACTTGAATGTGGTGTGCCCACTCCACCGGCTTTCCTGTAGCTGCCGAAAAAGTGGGTGGGGCGAGCACACCATATTCAAAGTTTCGGAGCCGCAAACTGCTATTGGTTGCTCGTTTTAGGCCGGTCTTCAACACATTCAATCGTTGCCTTCAAAGAATTTTCACTCTTCCATCTTTACACAATATTTTAACAAATTTAGCTCTGCCAGTTAGTCGCAACCCTTCGTTTCAGCTAATGGTATCGACATAGGAAATATTATTGAATATTGCCTTTAAAGACCGCCGTGAACATTTTTCAATTAGAAAAAATCCGGACAAAGTATTTGCAGAATTGGTCAACTTCATGTCCCAATTATTACCACCAGCCCACCATCCGAGGATTAGCGGACCGATTTACATGAGTTCTCAACTGGTTCATATGTCTAAAAAAGGCTATGTTTACGCTACAACTTCGTATCATTTGGTTTTGTAATCTTAAAACTTGCAGGAAACGGTATGCCCTGGGAGGATTTTTTTTTGCATTTTTGGCATATCCAAGGGTTGACCGCAATGTTAAAAGGACATGGTGCGGTTGCGGACTCGCACTAAAACTACGGTAGAATCTGGCACTTTGCCAGATTTCGTCATCGATCGGCGCCACAGCTGATATTCTCGTGAGCAAAGAGACGACGGTTGGCGCCGTTCGATGACGAAATCTGGCAAAGTGCCAGATTCTACCGTAGTTTTAGTGCGAGTCCGCAACCGCACCATGTCCTTTTAACATTGCGGTCAACTGTATGTCAAAAAAGGTATTTGAGTTTCTCGAACAACTTAAAATTTGAGCGTGTTCTTCTGAATTCCTAGTCAACATATTATTAGGTACGACCTTATTGGGTACAATTACGCATTAAACGAGGTGGAAGTTGTCAAACCAATCACTTGTTGCAGCGCTGACGAACACAGAAACACAGCAAACCGTGTTGTTTGGCATGTGGATCAAATCCACACCGCGGGCGTGGCTAAGGAGCAGTTCGGCTAGCAAACGCGACGCGCAAAGGAGAAACGCTGTGCGCGCTCATCATTCTTGGGGCGCGTTAACCGAGGACCTTCCAGAAAAGTAGTCGTTGTTCCATCATAGCCGTCCTCCTTTATCATTTTTTGCATTTGATTCGTTTTTTTTTTGTCTATAATGTGCTTTTCAGACGCAGTGCTTCTCATACCATCGTTTTAATTGAATTCGCACTTTTTATACAACTTTTTTAGGAGTTCTTTTTGTTTGCTCTTGCTGCGGAATGGGAGATGATGATATTGATTCCGACACCGACCCTACGTCTGACACATCAACCTTCATGAACAAAATGCAAAAAACGATAAAGGGAAACGGATAATATGGAACGAATACAATTTTTCTGAGTGCCCTCGGTTAACACGCCCCAACGACGATGAGCGTGCACAGCGTTTCACCGTCGCGTGTACCAGCCGAACTGATCTTTAGCCACGCCCGCGCTGTGGGTTCGATCCACATTTCCGTGTTGTTTCAGCACATTTTGCACGCGGCGAGACGCCAAGTGATTTCGAAATCCTTTGAAGTGGTCATGCCTGCCAATGGAATACACGGCCACCTACCGTACACCTTAAATAGCGACGACGGAGCAGATTTATTCGAAACTATTCGGAATTATACTGTGCTTATCTCGGCCGAATTCCGGTCCACATATGCGTCTCGACACGCTTTGCGGCCGCACGCGCTCGAGTCAGTCGGGTTGCCAGCGCCAAAGCCGACTCGATGTGGCCTTGTTATTCAATTTTCTCTAATTTTTCTTAATTTCCAGTTTCCAAAACCCATCTAGAGTCAGCACATCGGCGGCAGCGGCGCTGGAAGCTCTTCTGACTTGGGAGCGTGCGGCCGCAAAGCGTGTCGAGACGCAATTGCGGACCGGATTTTGACCCAGATAAGCACAGTACCTATTCGAATAAATATTCGAATAATAGGCTTCAAATGTCGAGTAGATTCGAATGACCCTGATCTTTTTGTGGTTCGATTTTTGAATAGATTCGAATGGCCTCTTTTTGTTCTGAGGTCCGGTTTTTGAATAGTATTCGAATGATGTGATTTTAGATATTCCGATAATGAATATGTATTCGAATGGCAAATATTCGAATATATCGATTCGAATCTATTCGAATGGTACAACTATACTAAATTTGGAAAGGATCATCATAAGCATCGACACATGGTGGAGAGGCCTAGAAAACGCATCGACTGTTCTTACTAGGTAAGCGCTACCAGACCTATCCGAAACCCTCTTCTGCAAAAACTGTGTGGCAATCACTGCATGCACAGTCTGGTGCCGTGAGCAATCCGTCGTGCGAAGAATGGTTGGGCTTCAGACACACGAAGGGCAGCATGCAGTCTGCGAAATTAGTAGTTCATTTGAACGATGTCAATTGGTGAATCAACGTGAAGAGCGACGGTGAACCCTTGGAGCACAGGCAAACGGCCGACTCCGCGGACCATAGTATAGAAACCAGGACATATTTGAGAGGAAATATGTATCCTTGGCTATTGAGCAAGAATAAAGGACGAAGACTATAAAATTAAGACTGGCGTGTAGAACCGAAAGACTTCATATCGTTGAATGGCAGACACAGGCTAACGAGCTCAGCACCGACCTTCATCGCTTCCATCTCCACAATCATCTTTTCCATCAGTGATCCAAGTTTGTAGTACACAATTGGATGTCGTGGCGCATTTGATCGCGTTCGGCATGTCGCACAGTGACTTCCCTAAGCGACTCGTCTTTTACAGGCAATCCTTCTAGTGAGTGTAGACCTACATTTGTGTTCAGAACATTGTGTGCTGACATCCTTCACCCGGAAGCACCTTGGACAAGGCAGTTTGTTCACGCGTATATTGCAGATGGCATTTCCATAAGCGCAACCTTAATTAATCAGGAGTCTTGAAATAAATTTTGTTGAGACCATGCGTATTTCAAATATACAAGTATGTTTGAATTCAATTTTACAATGTGTTCAGACTGACTTTTCTTCACAAATGAAGGATTTTCATGGGCCCCCTCGACATTTTCGTTCACAAGAGAGACCAAGCTACACAAAAACATACAGAATAGTGTACGGTTTTCTGCGCGTACAAAGCGTTTCAAGAAGCTTTTTTTACTCAGGCATTTTGTGGAGAAATGTATGTTTCCCTCTGAAATCCCCATCGACCACAAAATGAAACTTGACAGATTTTTGTTAAAGGCAGGGATCTGTTGTTGTGCAATCCTCATGCGAGGGTAGATCTGGCCATCGCAAAAGTGAAAATAAGTGAAAAGTAGCAAAAAAATCGCTCAGGAACAAGTTATTGCCCGGTGTGCGTCCGCCCCCTATTATCGAGATTTCTATAAATGTCTGTTTTGCCAACTTTTATTTTGCTTCTGAAGTATTTTCTGAACACTTCTGGAGAGCACTGACTACCTTAGCAGCAGAGTAAAAGGCGGATAAGCAGGCATCGATGGAAATCTCGTTTATTAGGGGGCCAGGAGACACCGGTAGTTGGCCGGTAAACCTTGTTTTCGAGCGTTTTTCCCGCGAATCTCCGGGTATTTTCACCAATTTTATTTTGTGACGACTAAAAACAAATTTTCATGAAGAGAGTACAAAAGTAATTTTCATCGCGCACCCTGCCTTTGAATAGTTTTTCAAGCCCTCTGTACATAACTAGCTCGCTGAGTTTCACTAAATGCGAACTTTCGAGAACATTCGAGCGCTATTTATTCATGCTACACACGTTAAGTTTGCAGTAGGACGATGACTCACCTTGCGGTGCAACTTCTTCAGAAAGCTTGAGCAAGATAGAGAGCCAGAACGCCGTTAACCTTAAAACCGATAACAAATCAAATGAAGTGCAATACAACTCCAGTTGGTGGAGGTCTAAACACAATAAGTAAGTGCTAGGACTTCTTCGCTTGAGGCCAGTAGGCGGATTTCATTCACAGGCTCACGTCTAGACGACAATGATCGGATCTTTCTTACAGGGTGTCGGAATGGTCGGATGGAGGCGAATTCGCACGCGGCATCGCCTTTCACCGAAGGGTCAACTTGTGAGATCGTCAAGATATGAGTGGTTGTGGGGGAAGAATAGAGTAACAATACTGTCTACGAACTGCAGCGGGGCTTGGCCTGTGTGGAATCGGTTTCGGTGGGTTTCGGCGTTTTAACTGGTCTCATTTTGAAGATCTTGAGAAGCGTTGTAACTAGTAGGACTGAAGGCAGCGCTTGACTGAGTTTTGCAAATGAATTGTTTCGACGGGTTTTCAGGCATCTGACAATGGCGAGCTTGCAGAAACGTCTGGCCAATAAATCCGATTCCACCTCTCGAAACATGGTTCGGCACAAAAGTGAATGAAATATACTTGCGATGCCCAGGTTTGAAGAAAAACGGACTTGGAGGTTATAACAATACTGTATGTCGGGCTTTCTCTACGGACCTTCCTGAGGCAGTGTTCACGATAAATTTCACTTCCAATATCTCCACGGTTTACAGAAGGTCTGGTGCCCTATATAGCGAAGCAAGCTTGAAAAGGACGCGAAAGTCGCGTTTTTGAGCCAAAATAGGACCTCCCTTGTTTACGTTGATTTTCGAGCGTGGAGGAATTGATCGCTAGAAGGATGATACCTATCAGTGCAATGAAGCGATCAGCTCACTTACCAGCAATTCCTTCACTTGATCCTTCCTGTAATCTGAATCTTCATTTGTTCCTTCCGAGGGGCGGATTTGGGGCACCAGGCGTGTCTGGGACATCAAAACGCTTGTTTGCAGCCGTTATTTTGACGCTCCTGACTAGTTTTCTACCGTTCTTTCAAAACTGGGAGCCTAGTATCCTTCCCGCCAATAATTTCACTGTGGAAAGTCAACGAGGATTATCATCGTGAACGCTGCCTTTAAGCGGAAAACATGGTTTTGCTTCTGATTTTCCAGAAGCGAAAATCGGCTGGCTACTACGTCTGACGACAATCTACCTCGAATTGCTCTATTTGTATCGATATGGGAAGTTTTTTTCGATTTTTTTTTGCCGTGAACCCTCGAACTACAGAGAATTGAAAAAAAAAAGAGTTTCTGCGCAATCGAGCCAAGCTTAGGAGTTTTTGATGAAGGATTAGCAAATGTATTTGGCAACCGACTGCCACCTCCTGAAAATCAAAACCGCAGCCATTATGTTAATACCAGGGCCGAGCGATTCATGTCCAGTTGGACAACGGGGATGACGACAAATTTTCTGGGAAAAATAAAAATTTGGGGAGGGGACGTGAAAATTTTGCGTCAAAAATAAATAATGCTCTCTAAGGCTTGTCAGTTGGGTAGTGTTGACTGCCAAAAATACAGTGTAGGATTGATTACAACAAATTAAATAAAGAATACAAAAAATTTGATTTTTTATTTGGAAAATTTCGCTCCTCCCAATTTTCAAACAAAAAAAATCAAGCTGAAAGGTACGCCAAAATTTTCACCAATTTCAAAGAATCAAGCTCATCAAGGTGGGGGTAAGTAACTTCTTCGAGGCCCGGGGCAACGGGGTAATACAAAAAAGGGTTCATTGCTTGAACTGCCTTCATCTGCTTTGAATATGATGTTAGAGCTAGTTTTATGTGGTTTTGTTCGTTTTGGTATATCGGAAAGCTCATAGAATGAACCCAAACTACATCGACGGTCTCTCTCCATCCCCCACTACTCACAGAAAAACTTTTCTCGAGACGTCTCCTTCTTCAAAAAGTAATCCATTTCGTGGCACCAAATACGATGCACTGATGGAAACATGGTTTCTACTACAAATTTTACAACATTTTATTATGTCCACTACAATTTTTTTACTGCCATTGTCATCATATGACAAACTGCTGCTACTACTATTATTATTAATACTATTATGCGATGAACTAGAAAAATTCGTTATGGACAAAAACAATACAATGTTATAAACTCTATGAGCAGAAACCATGTTTCCATCAGTGAATAGTATTTGGTGTGTAAGCAGCAGATTATTGCGGTAGGTAAATACCGGCGCATTGGTTGGGCCGGGATCATACTTCCAGCGACAAGCGACGCGACGCAATGTTTTTCACCAATGTCGACCGAGAATCGATATGCCTGATATGCAGTGTCGCTGTCGCTGGTCGCGGAAAGTATGATTCAGGCCTTATCCAGAACGACGACTCGCCGTCGTCACCACCTCGTTAGCGTCTTGCTCGCGCATCTCCCAGATTCCGCCCATAGAACAGAACGCCCGCCACCCATAACTGACAGATTGATATAAAGTCAGAAAATTTCATTGGGAAGCCGCGACGCTGAAATGCGGAAAACGTGAATGGTGGGAACACGTACGAGGGATGACTACCGGTTGAATGATTTTGCTCCCAATCAGGTTTCCTAATTCAGTGTTACGAACGTTAGTTTGTTCTTTTATTCGAATTATTTCAATGCATGAGTACACGCGTTTATCGCACTTTGTATCATATTGAGTGCCTGTATGTGCATCCTTTGTAGTACACTCGAAGGTGATTTTTGTCGTGAATACAGCCTATATGTAGCATACTCCATCGATGAAGAGCTCATAAACCTTCACTCACCGTAGAAAGGAGTGGAATTGGAATGTTCGAAGAAGCATTTTTGGCGTTCCATACGAGTCAGGGAGGGAGAAGGAGACCTGAATTCAAGTTGCGAGACCTCTGAGGGCGACGTGAGGAAGGCGGCCGAGCACAAACAATTGCTAAATTGCTTTGCCTTCTCCACATCCACCGCCTCGGGGCAACATAACAAAAACTCACAAAGAACGCACAATGAAGTAGATGCTGAAGAGACTGAGCGGAATGAATGAAGGCTCCTAATAAGAAACAAAGCTGATGGAGAGGTATGTAGGTCTCTCCAGAGAAAACGTGAAGGCTGAAAAGCAATCGAAGCAGAAGGAGGAACGAATGTGAGGTTAAATATGGGATCCGCACGAAATTCTGCGTAGTTCGAAGAGTTGAGGTCTAAGGGGAGTTGAGCTTGACATATGTTCACGACAAAGCAAGCGAACAAGGGTTTTTCATTGTCTGCACGGATTCAAGCGCTTTATCCGGGGTCCACAATTACACGACAATTTTCCCGTCACAAGCTGTACTTCTTTGGCCACTTCTTGCGGATGTGACACCCATAAATTTCTGGGACATTGCTTAGACACCCATGTCGTTGCAATCAGCAATTTGGAGAACGGACGAGTGAAAGTGGTAGGAAGTGTTTTCGAGGCAGTTCATGTTGATACTTCCCGAGTGTTTTGAGTATGAAATGAAGATCATTTGATCCAATCCAATTATTCGAATGCCATTTGAATGCTTCCTGAAATTCGGAAACTTTCGAAAAAAAAACTTCGATTTCAAACACTTTTTTCATCGTGAACACTGCCTTTAAAGGCAGTGCTCACGATAAAAAATGGGTTTCAGTTTCCACTAGGAATGGGTAGTGGAGGGGCACACAGTAACGTTGACGTCGAAAGAACGCATGAATACGAGCCAGGAAGAGCCCCAAATAAGCCCGAAGTTGCCACACTGAGCGCAACGCAAACCTTAAAGGCACAGTCCAACCTTGAAATAGTGTTTCTGCTTTCTAGCCTATCTTGAGAACGGTTCGACGCTGATTCCAATGATGTCTCTGAAATCGTACAAGACCTTCTGGGAACGGAATTATGGCCTCTCAAAATTTGTGCTGCGGAAGTATGGTGGACGAGTTGTCCGAGGCTTGTAACTTCTGTCATTTGCAACCGATGTCTGCGAGCGGACCTGAGTCGGTAGAGAGACTGAGAGTGAAGGGATGAACGAGGCTATTGATCGAAAGCCATCACTCATGTCGCCACTGTTGAGCTCGAAACATCGTAAAAGGGGCGTGCCAAAGTGGCTTCCGTGCGTGGGCGCCCTACCTACGGTGGCTTCCCCCTATATCTCGCTTATTCGGGGGAATCGAGAGCTCGCACTTGGCAGGTGTTATAAGGGGTGGATCCACTTCATATTTATGTGGTCTTCTCAGATTTCGCCCCTGAGCTTGGACTGTGCCTTTAAAGGCAGTGTCCACGATAAAAACCATGTCTGATTTTTTGGTGGAGATCGGCAGCTGCGTGGCCTACCGCAGCCCTAACGATGAAAAAACTAGGAAAAATGAGCTCGGAACGGTCCCCTGCGGCCCCAAAGTTGGACACCCGTCAGCTCTTCACATCCCAGATGCACTTTCCACGCCCACCGACGTGAATAAATGAATGCTCGAGATTGTGAGATGAGCGATGGTTTCCGATCAATAGCCCAGTTCTTCCCTTCATTATCAACTTCTCTCCTTACTCAGGTCAGCTCGCATACATCGGCTGCAAAAGACGGAAGTTACAAGCCTCGGACAACTCGTCCACCATGTTTCCTTAGCTCAATTTTCGAGGGACCATAACTCCGTTCCTAGAAGGTCTTGAACGATTCCAAAAACATCATTGGAATCAGCATGGGACCGTCTTCAAGATAGGTGGAAAATCAGAAAAACGTTTCTCATCGTGAATAAAAATCCTTTTCGAGTTTCCACCAGAAAACGAAGGTTTAGAGTCTGACTGTTTCATCCGTGAAGAAAGAATCATGAAAAACGCTGCGAAACATCTAAAATCAACTCTTCTTTTTGAAAGCCTCATTTCAACGGTGGATGAGTTGCGCTGGCATGGGCCTGAAATAGACAGCGTGCGCAAATGCGGCCTAATGCTAAAACTCAGCCGCGCTCGCGCTCCAATGCTAATGTAGCAGCGGACCAATCTGTTCCTCGGAGAACTCGACCGCGAGCGCAATGGCTAGCGCGAGCGAACTTCCGAGCCGTATGGAGCTCTTTCGGGCTCGTTTTCGTTCGTTCTTTTGACCCCAGTGCTCCAATGAAACCCTGAACTTTCGATTTCCGGCCAAAAACCGAGGACGAAATTCATCGTGAACTCTGCCTTCAAAAGCGCTATGCCTGATATCGATTTTATGATATAAATCAAAGGTTCAAAACTGGTAGTATGCGGCACTAACGAAAAAAACAACGGAAGCAGTATGCAGATAGAGGAATAAGGGTTGTTTTAGTTATCGAGTGGAAGTGGACGAGATTTAACATACTAGAAGCCATACAACCCTGTAATGTAGTTTTTTTCCAGCGTGTATGCTGCCTTCAACAATTAAGTGGAACTATCGGATTTCGTCCCTAAGCTTGGACTGTGTCTTTAAAGGCAGTGGTCGCTATAAAATATGCTTGTCTACTTTTCCTCTCTTGACCCTTTTCTGGGTTTCGAGTAGTGGGACCTATAAGAGAAAATCGCGAAAAAAAACGCTGTTTTGGGCCAAATTTGAAGCCTGAACTTTCTTGTCCTTTGATGGTGGACGAGCCCACTCCACATCATCGGCATCGATGATCTATAATATCGAGAACATCAGCTGGCTTCAAATTGAATTTCAATCAATGAACATTATCGTTCGGACTCATGTAGTCAAAAAAATTGACTGAAGTAGTGCTTGCTTTCATTGTTCAACTGTTTTTATTAGGTTAATTTGCATTTCTTTCTTCTTGTCGATAATTATTTGACTGCTCGGCATGAGACTGCGATCTTTGTGGGCGCCGCTGTGCACGTGTGCACAAACTGACATCTTTGGGCCCTAGAAACTCTTATTCTACCCCGTTGTTCACCGCGCTAACTTCATAGTTTTTCAGCTGTTTTCGATCTAAGGCGATTTTTGTAGTTTTTTCGATAACGTTTTTCATCATGACCACTGCCTTTAAATGCATCGCACGCGCTGAAAACCACTTTGGAGTTTTCGTAATTGGTCATTTGTTTGGGCCCGTTTGGGAACGCAGAGAGAGTTTGTTGGATCATTAGCGCACCATTTCGGAGATAAAGGAGATCAAATGTCTCAAATCCCGTCGAAAGAGTCCGGCCCTCGGTCAGTCATCTGGGCCCGTAGCAATCCCACCGAAAGGTGGGAGCTCATAGCTGCCTCCCCGGCGTGAGGTGGTGGCTCACATCGCAAGCGGAATAGGTGGTGGCCGTCCTATCCTAATGCACGTGTGTGTGCTGAGGTGGTGACTTCGCTCGCAGCCGAATGTCACCCACCTCGGCATGCAGCCATGGACCTGAGGTCTGAAAGGGAGCCACGAGCTGCGAGTGGACAGTGGAAATAGCTCGCATTTTGCAGAGACGCGTAGGGAGGGAGCCAAGTCATGGGTCGTGCATGACCGAGGTGGTGGCGGCGCGGGGAAGAGAACACGATCCTTTGACCGTTCTGACGACGTTTGACCATCTCCGTTGAGGTTCAAGTAAAATTCTGAGTTTTGTGCTGAGCATGCAAACGTTCCCCGCAATGGCTGTCAATTGGGCATGAGAATCATAGCCTCCGCTAACTTGTAATGGATCTTGGAGGAAAAATCATTATGAAGCCTACAACAACGGAAAACGTCTCAATGAGTGCCGATTATTGCTGCATTGATGCTGGCCATCTTTCAAGACGGCATAATCAATCGCTCCTCATCAGCTGTTAATTTTGCTGGCGCTGATTTCGCTCTGATTTCTCATTAATATTGCTGTTTGTAAACCCTCAGGCTGACTCTTTTTTTCATAAGAGGCTGTACTTGCAAGTGTCTATACTGTATGTTCCATTTCGTGAGTTCCTTCGCGAATTCGCGAAAATAATTTGAAATCGAATTCATCGAAGTATTTTCTCCAGAGAGCTTGTTAATTTTTCGGATGGTTTCTGGGTTCTCCACTAAGAGATATTTTTGCATATGAAAAGTTCGAGATGGTGTTTCAGTTAACCATATCTCTATGTGGCTCTGTTCATTTCGATCGAAATGGTGCTGTTCTGCGACACCTTTTCTCAACTCAGAAGCTGTCTGAAATGCGCATTCGATTAACTCCTTCCCCTCCCCTACAGTTGTACACGAACGAAATTTTGGAAAATTTTTCGAAAGATTTTTCGAAAGACGAAAGACGTTTTCGTTCCTTCGAAATTTCGTCGAACGATTTTTTTTTTCAAATTTCGTTCGTTCGAAATGTCGTCGATCGAAAATTTCTCAAATTTCGATCGTAATTGATTTTGTTCGTTCGATATTTTTTCGAAATTGTAAACTATACCCCCCCAAAAAAAAAAACCTCACACACATACCAACATATCGTAAGACACAGTGCGTGCAGCGCTTATGAAAAAAGGTGGAGAAAAAAACCTTAACAGCAAGTAAAGGAGAAATGGAAGCAGTGGTCAAGCACAGCAGCAGAATTAAAGTTGATGTTGGATATTCTGGAGAGAAAACAAGCACAAGAAATTCATTATTATGAGCTCCCATCAGATAAAAATTCGAACGATCGTCTCGAAAAAAATTCCAAAAGTCTGAGAAACTCCGATTAATATCGAAAAATTCTCTTTTCACTTTTTTTGCCCTGGAAACAATTAAAAACAGGGCTACACCACGGAGGTTTTAAAGGTAGCTGAGTTATTAACAAAGTTGTTGGGTACAGACGAAATTCTCGCTATAATTTCTGAGCGGTTTCTGGGCCTCTAAAAGGGCATTGCACTCGAAAACATGAAATTTTCAAAAACATCAAGATTTGCTTCATTCTCAACCCCATTTTAAGTCATTAAGCGAATAGCAGCGTGATCGTGTTACAGACACGGTTTTTGAAAGAAAAATCATTAGCCCTGTACGCATAGGTATAACTTTGGAGCTAGAGCATCAACTGCTTAGTTTCAAAAAAGGTAAGTATAACACGTTAGATAGGGATATTTTTTCACTCTGAGAAAGTCTCGAGTAATCTCGGACTTTTCCAAAAAAAAACAGAAGCTATGAATTTTTGCAAATTCGAAAATTTGTACTTGTGCAACTGCTGAAAACGTGTAAGCAAGAAATAGCCGTGCACATAGTTTGTAATGAACTTAGCAGATTAGGATGGACTGCAGACCTAAAGGGAAAGATTTGCATGGAATAGACGCATTCCTGTTGATTGTTTTGTTCATCCCACACCTTTCCTACTACCGAGAATGCCGCCTCCAATGTGACCGCGTTGTGCAGTTGCTGTGCGCGCTGTCCATGCGACTAACATGCGTGGTTCGACTCCATCATGTGGCTGATTTTTGAAAATAGATTTATCCTGTCGGAAAAGGTCGCTCCGGGTTGGCGACAGTAGGTGGCATCTGGGCACGATGTACCTCAGGTCGGCTGCCATCTTTATGTGGTGGCGGCGGGGGGTTTGCTACGGGCCCTGACACAAGTTGCTGCCAGCCATCGTATCTATTAGAATTCCTCGCGATCCAGCGCAACTGTTCAAAAACCGATATGGCGCGGATTCAAACATCTCTTTCACACAATTTCAATTTTGGTTTTCTTTACAAGTTGCGGTTTTCATGCGGTTCTCAAAGAGCTCTTACGCTATTTTATCTGCTAGAGGGATAAACCAACTCAGAACAATGAGAAAATAGGACATGGTTCTCTGCTCGTACAATGCCTTTACAATGATTGACCGCAAGGTTAAAAAAGGACGTGGTGCGGATTGCGGACTCGCACTAAAACTACGGTAGAATCTGGCACTTTGCCAGATTTCGTCATCGATCGGCGCCACAGCTGATATTCTTATGAGCAGAGAGACGACGGTTGGCGCCGATCGATGACGAATTCTGGCAAAGTGCCAGATCTGAAGCGAGTTTAGTGCAAGTCACAACCACCGTGTCTCGCATTTAACATGCGGTCAACTGTAACTCGACTGAATGAGGCCAGGGTTTTTCGTCCTTATTTGGTTCTGGTACAGTTTTTTCCGCCGAAGGTGGTAATCACCTTTCGAAAGATCTGTGTACATTCCAGCTATGGTCTCTACTAGAGTCCTTAGCATAGTGCCGCTCAAGCCACCCCCGTGCGCATCGCGTTTTCCCACCTGGAATGCCTCTTCGCGCTCACAAACATTTATCGGCTCCTACTTAGATCCTGTTTCTAACTGTTGAATAGTTCAAAAACATAGTTACGAATGTTTATGAGTGACGATATGGAGCCACAATCAGCCGACCGACGCGAACTGTTGAGGCGAAGCTCACTGTGCATTCTTTAGCCCGCCAATAATAGATCTGCTAGTCTTTTGTATTCAGTTTGGGATTTCCTAGGTTTCAATAAAATGTTTCACAGCGTATGTGCTGCACTTTTCAACTGTGTCAAGAGGAATAAACGTTAATCTGTGTTTTGGAAGATTAGAAATATAAGGCTTTCCTCGTATTTATCAAGAACTTTTATTCGTTATCAAGGACTTCCACTTTGCATCGATCGCATTCGAAGATGTCCTCGGAAAATGGGATAATTCGAATACCACTCAAGTTTCGCATCTCTAAAAATGAGGCCATTCGAGTAATATTAGATGTTGGGTCTTTTTGATCAGAGCTTAACAATTGTATGGAAGAAGCTAGCGGAAATAAATATCTGAAATAGCAGTATTCCGTGGTTCACCAACCTCATTTGAAATGAGATACGCACTCAGAATCAAATTTCGTTCTGAACGGCTCGACTGATGAGTGCTCGATGGAGCTTATTCACTCTGAAGAAACTGGCAGAGTGGATATGAGTTCCTCGTCAGCGTGTTTGTGACAGTGTTCATAGCAACATGAACGCATCCTGAAAGGCTACTCAATTTCTTCAGCTTCTTTACAGCCGCTGGCGAAAGCCGTGTGTAACTGGCGCCGTCAGTTGGTCTGAGAGGGACGCATTGTCCGTCCGTCCGCTCATCAACACCCAATCACCGCGGCCATTTGATAGGCCAGGAGGGTGCAGCACATGAAGCCGCCGTGACCCTTGGAGATGCTGCTCACCCACCTAACACCCCTTCTGCTAGTCCTTCTTGGTCTGGTCCCCACACTGCTCGGTCAAGTGCTCGAGAAATCGCGATCGGTCTGGGTAGAACAGGGTCTTGTGCGGGGAAAAATCTACAACATCGATGGACGACATATTCAGATATTTCGCGGCATTCCCTATGCCGAACCTCCGCTGGGGAATCTTCGTTTTGCGGTGAGTATTTCGTCCAGCTTGATTGAGTTCAAAAGCAATCTAGGCAGTTTGCATGCAAATACTGGAAATACTGTTTTGTACATAATTGCCATCCCAAAGCCTCCTTGTAACTTTGACATAATATATTACTAAAATTTTACTTTTTACTATGAAGATTTCATATTAATAATGAATAGGTTTTAAATTATGTAATTACAGTTTAGAACCGTTTTCGAATTCAGATCCAGTGCTACTCCACCCACATTGCGGCGAAGTTTTATTGCTCCCATTTCCTTAAAGGCAGTGTTCGCGATGAAAATCGTTTTTTCTGTTTTTCCGCCTATCTTGAAGACGGCCCCATGCTGATTCCAATGGTGTCTCTGAAATCATACAAGACCTTCTGTGAACGCAGGTATGGTCCCTCAAAGATTGAGCTATGCAAACATGGTGGACGAGTTGTCCGAGGCTTGTAACTTCCGTCTTTTGCAGCCGATCTATGCGAGCTGACCTGAGTAAAGAGAGAAGCTGAGAATGAAGGGAAGAACGGGGCTAATGATTGAAAATAATCGCACATCTCACGATCTCGAGCATTCATTTGTTCACGTCGGTGGGCGTGTGATGCGCTTCTGGGGTTTTCGATGCGCTCGAAGTTGCAACTTCGGGCTCTTTTGGGGCTCTTCCTGGCTCGTTTTCATGCGTTCTTTCGACGTTAACGTTACAGAGTGTCCATCCACTACCCAATCCTAGTGGAATTTCGAAAACTTTTTTCATCGTGAACTCTGCCTTTAAAGGCACAGTACACCCTCAGATATGAATTTTTAGATTTTCGCGTAATTGTGTAGCAGACCCCTCGTGTATAACACGTGCCAAATGCGAGATCTCAATTCCTCTGAATAAGCGAGATATAAGCGAACACCACGGGCCCGACCCCCTCCAGCCACCACCACAGGCCCGGCCCCCTTCCTGATTTTCGATCTCAATAGCGGCTAGATGGATGGATGGTTTTCAACCGAGTCGTCGTTCTTCTTTCCCTTTCCGACCTATCTCTTCATCCTGTTTTGCTCTCTTGCCGCGACTGCAAATCAAGAGAAATACAGGCCTGAAACAACTTGTCCACCAATTTTTTTTTGCCCTCAAAATACAGGCATTTTCAAGGACCATATCTCCGCTTATGGAGGGTCTTGGACGATTTTAGAAATACCATTGTGATCAGAGTGTGACCCTCGCCAAGATGAGGACAAAACCTAACAAAGAACTTTCTGGGTGTCCTGTGTCTTTAAAGGCAGTGTTCACGATGAAAAAAGTGTTTGAAATTCTACTAGGAATGGGTAGTGGAGGGACACTCTGTAACGTTAACGTCAAAAGAACGCATGAAAACGAGCCAGGAAGAGCCCCAAAAGAGCCCGAAGTTGCCACATTGAGCGCAAGGCAAACCCTAAAAGAGCTTTGCCCGCCCACCAACGTGAACGAATGAAAGCTTGAAATCGTGAGATGAGCGATGGTTTCCGAATACTGACCCCTTTCTTCCCTTCACTCCCGACTTCTCTCTTCACTCAGGTCAGCTCGCATACATCGGCTGTAAATGAAAGAAGTTACAAGCCTCGGACAACTCGTCCACCATGCTTCCTTAGCTCAATATTTGAGCAACCATAACTTCGTTTCTAGGGAGTCCTGTGCGATTTCAGATACATCATTTAAATCAGCGTGGGACCGTTTTCAAGATAGGCTAAAAAACAGAAAAACGATTTTCTTCGTGAACACTGCCTTTAACGCCAGAACTTTTTTGGTGTTGTTAATTGACTTTTTTGTTCAATAATTAGGTAAGAGGTACATAATTCAGGAAAAATCGGGAATGAAAACGAAAAAATCACTGTTTGAAGAATTGATAGATGGCAAATTGAGACCTTAGTTTTTTTTTGATCATTTAATTTTGTTTTATTGAATTGCTTTACTTTTGTTTTATTGAATTGCTACCCCTATACTCCCTATCCCTACACTCTGTTCCAATTGAGTTCGCCAGTGGAGAGAGAGCCCATAGAGGCAGAAATTCTCTTCCTGCGTCTTTGTGATTGCAGTGTTGGATGACTACATGCATACATGAGCTCTGGGGCATTTCTATTGGGCTCTCGATTTCGCTAAACACCAGCGATTAGCTGTCGCCTTTTCGCTGAAGCCTCCTTATCACCAAACCTATTTTGTCAAGGTCCACCGCTCCGCTGCTAGTGATAATCGGAATCCAGAGCTCACTCAAATTTTCCCAAAGTTTGTATTCGCGCAGGGGGGGGGGCGCACAGGCCGACCGGTGAACTCGGTTGGAACAGAACATAACAGCAAACCGTTGTGTGGCCAACGACCCGTACATAGAATGTGAGATTGGGCAATGAAATGCATAGTATTGACGCAATTTTCCATCTTCGATATGCCAACATGAACAACAGAGCTCAAACAATTTATGGGTTGGAGTGTCGGTTACCGCGTTTTTTTTCATGCAGGATTCGCGCTCTTGACTTACTTGACTTAAAGGCAGCGTTCACGATGATCATCCTCGTTGACTTTCCACAGTGAAATGATAGGCGAGAAGGACCCTAGGCTCCCAGTGTCGAAAGAACGGCAGAAAACGAGCCAGGAGCTGCAAAATGATGGCTGCAAACAAGCGTCTTGGTGCCCCAGACACGCCCCGTGCCCCAGATCCTCCCCTTGAAAGGAACAAATGAAGACTCAGATTACAGGAATGATCAAGTGAAGGAAGTGCTGATAAGTGAGCTGTTTGCTTCATTGCAGTGATAGGTATCATCTTTCTAGTGGTCAATTCCTCCACGCTCAAAAATCAACGTAAACAAGGGAGAACCTATTTTGGCTCAAAAACGCGACTTTCGCGTTCTTTTCACGCGTGCTTCGCTATATAGGGTACCAGACCTTTCGTAAACCGTGGAGATATCGGAAGTGAAATTTATCGGGAACACTGCCTTGAATCGGTTGGCTTTCGCCTGACGCGGTGATTCCGCATCTTCACCGAGGTGTGCCGTCCTAGTAGTCAGCCGCGTCCATTTTTCACGGTCTTCAGCCACAATTCGAACACATTCCATCCAGCTGTCACTATTCCATTTCCTGCGAAACGAAACATCGCGCCTGAACTGTCTTTCGATGCCGAGTGACTTCAAATCCCCTTTAACCACATCCGTCCAGAACTTTCGCCTACGCCCAGGTGGCCGTTTCCAGACAGGATTTGGAAGCATTCTTGAAGCGTGTTGTACGAGACGACCGGCGTTCTTCTTAGTATATGCCCAAGCAGTCGGAGTCGACTTTCCATTGCTGCTTGAGATGGCGTTAGGAGATGCTGGCACCTCCCTCGTGTCAAGCGTTGATGTAGTGCGTCGATTTCCTTGTAAAGGTCTTCGTTATGGCATACACGCGACCAGAAATATCCAAGCAAACGCCTAAAAAGCTTCCTCTCCATGCAATCCAACCTTGCCATCTGCGTGTTCGGTGCTGCCCATGTCTCCGATCCGTTCATCATGATAGGGCGAATAGCGGATAGGTAGACGCGCAACTTGACTTCCTTCGCGATGGTGGTAGACCACAAACACTCGGTTAGAGAATTAAATGCAGACGTAGCTTTCGCACATCGTTGTCGAATGTCCGCTGCATAACTACCATCGTTCTTCAGCAAACAGCCCAAATAACAGAAATCGTCCAAAAGTTCGATACGTTGTCCGTCCACACAAACTCCCGTTGAAGGCCTCTGAGAGACCCACATCTGCTTGCATTTGTCGGGACGAAGACGAAGTCCATAAGCTGCGGCATACTTTGAAACGAGGTTCACAATCCTTTGCAGTTTTGCGTTGTTTTCAGCGAATAACACAATGTCGTCGGTGTACTCCAGGTCGATAAGGGTGCGTCCTGATGGTGTTAGGATCACATCCGCAGGAAACTGTTCTGCAACTCTACGCATGATGTCATCAACGGCGAAATTGAAAAGAAATGGTCCTGCAACGGCTCCTTGCCTTACTCCTGTTTTCACCTCGAAAGCTGACGTAAATCAGACAGGTGTACGAACTGCTGCTGTTGTTCCTTTGTTCATGTCCTCGATTAACCGATCATACTTTTCCGGGACTCCATCTGCTCGCAGAGCATTGAACAATCGATCACGATGAGGAGAGTCGAACGCGGCTTCAAAGTCCACAAAAAGCAAGCTGTAATGGCTTCAAATACCGCTGCCACGATTCAATTACTCTTCTCACGACGAACAGTTGGTCGATGGTCAATCTTCCAGGTCGAAAACCGGCTTGCTCACCTCTGGTCGTTCTTTCACAATGTTTGATAAGTCGCTCGAGAATGATACGTTCTAAAACCTTGTACATGACACGAAGTAGAGAGATTCCTCTGTAGTTCTTAGGATCCGTGACGGATAGCTCCTTGTGAAGAGGTACGATGATCGCATGTCTCCACGAATCGGGTATCCTTTCGCTCATCCATATGGCACGGATGGTGTTGGTCATTTCACGAATCCCAGACGGAGGAAGAGCTTTCAGCAGCGATGTTGTCATCTCCACCAGCCTTTCCATTCTTCATTTTCCGGACACAATCCGAAACTTCAGACTCAGTCGGCGGTTCCTCCCTGACATCGTAATGTGCTCTCTGAACATGCGGAAGCTCAGGTACTGATGGCGCTGGACGATTCAGTAGTGAACTAAAGTAATCCTTCCATATTGGCAGCGTAGCATCACCAACTGCAACTCCATTGGTAGTGTTCAAGACAGGAGAACATCTCTTCATTTTCCCGCTATACTGTCGCAGCAACGTGTAGGCTTTCCTCGGATTCTTCTCCTTCCAAGCCTTCTCGAACTCCTTAGCTCTACACGTCCACTCTCGCTCGCGGTCACTTTGAAGCTGCCGACGCAACTTCCTCCTCAGACGCTTCTCCTCCACGAAGTTTCCTGCAGTTCGGAGAGCACATACTCTGTTGTAGGTAGATGTTGTTTCTTCTGAGACGTAGGCGAACTTCTTCTTAGGCTGTACAACCGGGAGTGCCTCTTTCGAAGCGTCCTGGATGCACTTGACAAAAGAATCCGCGTCGCAAAGTTTCTTCTTAGTCCGTACTCCGATGTGAATAGAAACGCGTTGTCGAAAATTCCTTCTGCACTCTTCATCTCTGAAACTTGTCATGTCAATCCTCTGGAGAGGCTGAGCCCCTCGCTTCCTCTTATGAATCCTCGCAGTGAAGTTCAACAGAACAGGACGGTGATCCGAATCGAATGCGACATCCCACACAGCTCTAGATCTTCGAATGTTCGACACTGGAATATTCCTCGTCAGAACATAGTCAAGCTGTAGTTTCAAAGTTGTCATCTTCCACTTCCGCTGCTCTCCTGGAGATAGCTGGGTTGGTCCCTGCCACGTACGCTGATGGCGGCGATGATTCCTCTTGAATGTCGATGCAATAATCAGACCACTGCGTTCACAAAAGTCGACAAGGCGGTAGCCATTGTCCGATGTTTGCTCCACTGGGTAGAACCATTTACCGACTACTTCGGATTCCTGATCAAGTCCCATCTCCGCATTTGCGTCAATCCCCACGACAACAGCATGTTGACAAGGTATCCTGGCCAGCAACGTATTGAGTTCCTCATAAAACGCATCCTTCGAATTGTCTTCGGCGGTTTCAGTGGGCGCATGAGCACTAACTATCCACAGATTGAATCCTCTGTGATCCCGCAGTCGTACGAATGCATTCCGGCACGACGTTGAGCCGAAATCCTTGACCATACCATTGAAATCCTTCCTTACAGCTATTGCACAGCCTCCCACTCTCCTATCGTCAGCGTTACCGCAGTAGATGGTGTACTCTCTGACGCTGATGACGGGTCTATCCTTGAGGCGGGTTTCCTGCAAAGCAGCAAACGGTGCATGGAAATAGCTCAGAAGTCTGGATAGCGCAGTTTTTTGGATATCACTCGACAGCGATCGACAGTTCAGGGCGGCGAAACTGTGGCTTGTGACCAAAGACTCCATGAACTCCCTAGGTACGGAGCCTAAGGTGTTATGGACCAGAGGCCTTGGTGTGCCGGACGGCGACACCTTTATGCAATGTGCGGGATATTTTCGCGATATAGTTGTGCACGCTATATCGCTCGAACGTTCCCTGTGTACACTCAAACGTCTGCTGGGTTCAGTAGAAGCAGGGGCACCAACGAGCAGGTACCAACAGACTTGTATACACACCCCCATTCGCGCTCTTATTATCAAAAAATGGGAGTCACTCGACAGATTATCCGGAAGCGATCCTTTTCGACTGGCTAGGTAGCGTACGTCTTTTTTCCCACTGGGTTAAACTTAACTGGTTTCGAGACCGATGACAGTGGTAACGATAGGACTTTATTTTATTGATATCAAAATCGATAAATACCTAATGTGATTCGAAAAACCACTTACACTGCGAACTTGCAGCGCAGAAACCTTTCGAATCACCAACAACCATTTTAAAAATATTAGATCACTCAAATAAACTCTTTAAAGTTCAGCTTTCTGTTAAGGAATGAGCTTCAAATATCAATATTTATCCATAGAAAACAATAGCTCCAACCCAAACCTATCAATCATGTGCTCTTTGCCGTTTTTCATGACTTGCCCCTTCTTTTGTTTCAAATTGTCGGCACTGTTTCGCAGCAAATCGCTCCTTCGGGAAACAACAAAGTGCGCGACTTGAGCGTTCCAGACGCCGATCGTTAACGAAACTTTTTCAAAAATTTCGGCGTTGCCTCTGAAAAAACCATGCCTTTATTGATTTTTAACATTGTTTTTTCATTGACATTAAAATGTATTAAATACGGTCTCATTTTGACACAAAGATTTAACGATCCGGAAACCAATAAAACTACTTCGATCAAAGCGTTTGGGTTGTAAGAGTGGTATACGTCGAGAGAGGAGTTGTCCCGTCTTCTGCAGTTCGAACTTGTTTTTGTAATCACTTCGCTTAAAGGCACAGTCCAAGCTCAAGGGCGAAATCTGAGATTTCCACATAATTGTGAAGTAGACCCACCCCATGTAGCACCTGCCAAGTGCGAGCTCTCAATTCCTCCGAATAAGTGAGACATAGGAGGAAGCCACCCTGGGGCTCCCACATCCGGAAGCCACTTTGGCACGCCCCTTTTACGATCTTTCGAGCTTAACAGTGGCGAAATGAGCGATGATTTCCGATCAATAGCCCCGTTCTTCCCTTCAATCTCAGCCTCTATCCACTCAGGTCGGCTCGCACCCATCGGTTGCAAATGGCGGAAGTTACAAGCCAAGGACAACTCGTCCACCAAGCTTCCTTAGCACAATTTTCGAGGGGCCATAACTTCGTTCCTAGAGAGTCTTGTACGATTTCAGAGACATTATTGGAATGAGCCTGGGGCCATTTTTAATATATGCAGAAAAACAGAAAAACGAGTTCGAGGTTGGACTGTGCTTTTAAACGGAATAGCCTGGTATTTGAACTGCAAGAGCAAGTCAACCCCTCAATTCTTTTGTGTGAGAAAAATCCTGCGTAAACTCTACATATTACGCAAGACTCGGATTGGGCCTTTCACTGATTTTCAAGTTAGGTAATGCAATTTGCATGGTCAATGTTTTTCGGTTTTACTGGAATTTGCAGATTATCTGTTTTCAAAACGAATATTTTGTTCATTTATATAAGGAGCCATCAAAACTGAGTCGTTTGGGGATAGACAGGGTCGTGGAAACTGGACAATAGAAATTTATGGAAGTTGACAATAGGGTTCAGATTCATTAATCGCACTCTGATTTAGCTCGTTCTCTCAGCTTCTTTAGCATAGCGAAAGCAACTCATCAGATATGCAGTCTATGCTTTGCTGCTAAATGGACTGCTAAATATCAGCCCAGCAAGCTTGAAGACATGGCGCGTTCGGCACCAAAGTTGCACCGAAAGAGCGCGGCAAAGTGCTGCAGTAAATCATCTGTTAGTTGTTGTAAACTAGCTAGCAACGTAGTGAGTGCAATTACATTCGCAGTTGTCATCATCTCATTTCAACCGAGTGTGATATCATCTTTTTTGTATTATGGAAATTTTAAGAGATTTTTAGAATTTTTTTTCCTATGGAAATCATCATATTACCTTTTACGTACGATATCTTCATTAAATTTAGTCTAGGCATTAGATGTAGCCGCGGCGGTAGATCGCCGCTCGCGATTGATTCCCTGCTGAGCGTTGGTGTTACACACGCAGCACGGCTCGGCACGAATAATCGCGTCTCGTCTATTCGCTATACTAGATTTGGCGAAAGGCCTACATGTGGTTCATTTTCTTCTCCTGCATGTTTCGAATATATTGAATTCATAGTCCCGTTCGATGATCCTACAGATCTTTTTTGTTTTGAAATCTTTCTGCGACTCGCAGTTCATTTTTGCTTTATCGTGATGTTGTTCCGCATTCCTCGATGAGAAGTCTGAAAACAAGGTATCATTTGCAATCTGCCGACTGCTAGCGCAGAAAAATGTGTTGTTTGTCGGTATGATGGTCTCCTAGCGGCGGTAACCAAGGGACGTGCACTCGGCACAGATGATACTCCTACACTGATACTCTTACTATTAGTTCCCTAATGAAGGTTGCAGTCACCTAAAATTAGGCGTTGTCGTGAATGGGTTAAACGGTGTAGGGAACAGCTCATATTTTTTTCTCTGGTCTGTTGTTTTCACGGTTTCTTATTTTTGCGTTATTTGTGCGTGTATTCATAGTAATGACTCCAGGTGTAAGAATATTGTGTGCGTGTGAGGAAACATAACTTTTTTGAACCTTTCCCGTATCATTCTAGCTCCAAAATTCAGGAGAAAAATTTTGAAAAGTTGCAGTCAAATGTGGCAGGGTGTGCACAGACACTCAACAAAACACGCTAGTAGACGGCAAGTTTTAAACGTTTGATGTGAGTTTTCAGAGAATAAAGCACTGAAGACGCTAAAGGTGTATATCATCTCCACGCACACATTGCCAGTACACCTTAAGTCCCTACTAAAAACCCAAGAAGAAATCATACAGAAAAAATGAAAGAAGCAAAGGAAACAACAGCCCACCACTAATTACCAAGATGGTGTTATACATAGAATCAGCAGAAACACTAAATACCACAAAGTTTTCCTTGCAAACCTCTTTAGAAATTATTAGTGAAAAATTCAATGGTGTCATGCTCCTCAGAGCTTTCTTCCCTCACAAAGCTCTGATTCGCTAGAACTGGTATAAAAAAGAGTGAATCGATCTGTGCCGATTGTACATCGAGCTTCCAACTTTTCGTCAGTTCTCAAGAATAACAGCTCTAAACCTTCAATTAATACCATAAAACCAACACATTTAGCGTGTGTGCTGCCTTTAACACCAATTATATATCACTGCTGGGGTCTCAGTGGAGACTCGCGAATATTCTCAGCAATTCAGTTCATGATTTTTGAAGCAAATTCTGGAGAACAAGCGTTTCGTAATGCAAAAAAAGTGTTGGAAAATGCCTATATAGCAATATTCACGCGCAAATTTATTAAAGAGCGGAATTTTTCTCGATTCCATCGCGGGCTTAGGTGCATGTATGATCCCTTCGTCAAGTTTAGTCTAGTGAACAAACGGGGCAGCGCCGGCAGGTCACCGCTCGCGATCGAAACTTCCTCGACAGATTCTCTGAAAAGTATAAACAAGTTACTTGTAATGTAAATGTAATAATTTTGTTTATTCACAATGTGTGACCATCGACGACACGCTACGCAGAGAACGCGTTCTGGACCACACGCTACACGGATAACGCTGTGCGGGGCCTTGCATGATAGTGCGAGTTACGTCTCAAGTACCTCAAACTTGGGTCTCCTCGGTCAATTCAAGTTACATGTAACATATCGACTTAGCGAGAAGATTAGCCTTTTTCGAGAAAAAAAAATAGTTGGGACATGCATCGAAAATTATTTTGAGTTGGTCGAGTGGATGAACTCAAGCACAGCGACACGTCGCAATAGTTATGCATAATACAAATGGGTCTATAACATCGCTCAATTGAGCAGACGTTTCCCGTGAATGTCACTGATTTTCAGAAGCCAGTGAAAAAGTCGCGATGGCATCAGGAGCTGTCGGCGGTTGAATACGGACCTCCTTGTATACAGTTTATGGATTTTCACCGATATGACAAGTTCTCTGCAGACAACATGAAGCGTCAGAGCGAGGACTGTCTCTATCTGAATGTGTTCAGCCCCTATGTAAGTACAGTTATATTTTCAACAGAAGTCACAACTTGCTGAAAACCTCACACTGTAGGATCACGAAGACGAGTCGAAAACGTTCCCGATTATCGTTTGGATTCATGGCGGCTCATTTTTGGCCGGATCAGCTGACACCGGAATCGACATGGAGGTTAGAACAGATCTCATCCGGAGAAAATTTTAAAAATTTTCTGTCAAGTTAAAAGATACAATGTGTTCCAGACAGTAGCTCGAAACATCATATTCAAGGGAATCACATTCGTAACAATCAATTATCGACTAGGACCTCTCGGTAAGTTAGATCATATCTTGTCAAGTACAGGCCCATTGATAAGAAGCCTAAGGCGGCGTTCAAAGTTTCCGCGGTTCGACGCGATGGCCCATGTCAGTGCGAAACGCTGGGCGACTACGCGCAACTGCGTACGTACGCAATTTCTCGTATACAAGCAACGGCAATTTTTCTCTAGCGATTCCGAAAGAATTTTTTTTCTCTAAGGTGCATGTAATCCTAGATATGCTTAGTTCATTCCTTTCATTGTTAGATTGTGTTAATGAAAAAACTGCAGAAAAGCAGCAACGAGTTTGCCATCGCGCGACGTCCGTCCCGTCGTATTGAATTGCAAGGCGATGCGCGAAGGGTAATTGAGCGCCATTTTGGATGTATCGCGCATCTTCACTGTGAACACCCAGTGACGACGCGACGTCGCTTGATACATAGATACGTAGGCAGACTATAACATCGCGTCGCGCCGCGAATCAACTCTGAACGCCGCCTAACGCGATAAAAACATGGCACAATAATGTCCAATGGTGATCACCGTGCTGAGGACAGCTTGAGCGGTCGCGTCGCAGTACGCAACGAGCAATTTCCTAGAGATATGATGGGGCGCTACGTCCTGCCTCGTCTCTCCTTAGGAGGCTGAACCATGAGCCGCTACGCACCCTCTCGCGCAATCCGCATCCAGGCGGCACCGTCGGACACAACTGTTCGTCGCAGCTCACAACTTGGAGCGCTTTCTTGCGGACAGCTGTGTTGTTTCACGCTAAGCTTTCGCTCGCTGAAGTCATCGCTACTCATGAAGTAACCCCGACTCTTACACTCATCCCTATTTGTAGGTCAGCCACTCACTTGATGCTACTTTCAGGCTTCCTCAATGCACGAATCGGTGATAAAATCGAAGGCAACTTTGGCATTTGGGATCAGGTTATGGCATTGCAGTGGATTCAGGCAAATATCAAACAATTCGGCGGCGATCCTTCTCGAGTTACCCTCATGGGTGAGTCGGCTGGAGGTGCTGCTTGTAGTCTGCTGGCACTCAGCCCCAAAACTGAAGGTATGAAATCACTACAACATGCTTTCTCAAGAATTATGATTCTTCTTTGAATCATTAATAGGTCTTGCTCAACAAGCCATTATCATGAGTGGGTCGGTTACTGCTGGCTGGGCAATTCATCGACATGGCACTCCCAGTTGGAGCTTGGAGAACCTCGTCAGCTATTTGACGTGAGCTTACTCCATCATCTGATTTCTTACTCTAGATGAGATTGTTACAGATGTGAGAAGACAATCAGCGGTGTTGACTACGCTTCTGAAGTAGTCGGCGATGAATACACCATCGACGAATTGGCGCAGAAGAAGTGCAATTATCAGGATGAAAACGTTCTCTGTCTCACGGTGGGTGGCACGTTTCTTTTTCCAAAGTTTTTGGGGCTATTATCGCGCAATTTATCGCTCGATCATCTGGCTCGTTTGATGATGAACGACCTCATGACAGGGTCATAACTTACCCCGTCTGAGATCCAACCTGCTCCTCTTTACACAAGGGCTTACAGATTAGCGCTCCTTCAACAGATAAGCAACAATGTAATAGCAAAATTTCAGGAAGACCTGAAACCACATGAGCAGCTGAGCTGCCTTCGCAAGAGCCTCAACTTCTCTTCCTCTCTGTTCAGAAAAGCACTCGCATTTGAGGCAAGTCTATCGTAAACGGACAACTCTGTCGTTGCCGCGACCCCTCAAAAAACCTTCTTTAAGTTGGGAGTCTCAAAAATGGTTGTAGACGGAGAGCTGGTGCCGTTGGCAGGTGCGGAATTGATCCGACAATATGCTCGGATACCAATCATGACCGGTGTGGCCAGAAAGGAATGGGCGCACAAGAAACGTGAGTTGTCCACAGCAAGATGATGAACAGTTGATACACCACGATAACTATCATTTTCAAGCTCAGTTCTACAACCTGCATCGGAAGTCGTCGCTCACCGCTGAAGAGGCTGGAGAGAGTGTGTTTCGCATTGTTGAAGGATCCTTCCACGACACCTCCCCAGTGAAACTAAGCAATTCCACTCTTCATTTGGTTGCAAACGCATCCTTCGTCAGGTGGGTCAGGTGGAAAAGTACAAAGAAAGCACAAAAAAGAAACTAGAGAGATTTTATGCATTACTGAAAAACTATAATAATGTATGTAACGATGTGTTAAAAAATCGGCCGTTCCAGTTACACTTGTAGACTGCTGCATTTGAACTTGTTCACGAAGTTGTGAGATGATGTTTATTGGCTGACGCATTCCGGGGTAGTCGCCTCCCTCAGGGCCTGAAAGGATCAAATCAAACTGCGCTTAGTCGGCCAAATGCCGAAGAGAACCCTACTGGAGTTCAAGCAACATGTTCTCCGTTTCAGTGAGGTTTTCCTCTACATTTATTTATTTCTCTACGATGTTTACGACAAACTTGACCGACTAAGCACATTTTGATTTGATCCTTCCAGACTATGAGGGAGGCGACCACGCCGAAACGCGTCAGCCAATGAACGTCATCTAACAACCTCGTGGAAAAGTTCACATTCAAAAACTTACAACTGATTCATCATGCCGAGGTCGATCGAGGTTCGTGCTTGGAGACTTATGCAAAACATTCCAGGTACATCGATGACCCATCCAACACCTACGAAACCAGTCGGGTTGTGTCTGCACTTCAAACAGTACGGTTTCTAATAAATAGCTTGTTGATGTCTTATTATACCTTATAAGTTCAATGTTACAGATGGAAGCAGACATCGAATTCGTATCACCTTGTCAGCGGGAAATCGACGCCTACGTACAGAACAATGTCACTGTATTTGCCTACTCTTTCGATTACATCCCAAAGAGTCCAATATTCGAGGAGGTCGGCTATAGTGTCACACCGATGGATTTGCTGCGGCGAGACGCAAAGATATGTTCGTGCATAGTATATATTTTAGGAGAAGAAAACGTTCAAGTTGTTCGGGACAGATCCCGTCACAATCACTAGAAAGGACCAAACACTGAAAGGTATCTGCTTATTAATAGTAAACTCAAGTACAGGTAGTATAGGAGCTGTTTTGCAGACCGTAAACTCGAAGCATTCCATGGTTTGGATCACGCATTCATATTCTCCAAGGGATACAGCAGCAATTTTGAAATCCGACCATTCACAAAGGAGGATGAGATGATGGCAAAGATTCTGACGAACATGGTCACCAATTTTGCAAAGAGTGGTGATCCTTCTACAAAACGGTAAATTTGGAGGCTCCACGAAACACTGGCTACTTTCTTTCCATCTAAGCGGATCTCCTCAGATTCACATGGCCAAGGTTCAACGGAAATCAATCTGCTGAACATGTCTCGATCAATATTCCACCAAAGTGAGTCACTGCAATAGCCAAGCAACGAAATTGGGTTGATTGGTGTCATCTAGGGTGATCCAAGGCGAATTGCACTGGCCTAATCCGAAGTTCTGGAACGTGGAGGCGGAGCTGATCAGTCGACACATTTTCAGCGATGGAGATGCAATCGCAGATCCAGATGCTGACCTGACGAACGAGGAAAGAGTCCAGGTAAGTAGCCAAGACTTAATACTTTCGGTTCTCCTTCTGATGATCAGTTCATGAAGGACATCTATTCCAGCTGAGCGCCTACCGACGCGCATGGTGGGCGCTGTGGTTACTTGTAGCAGTTTTGGCTATAGTCATTTGGGGTATCGTTATCTACGCGGTCGTCTCAAAGGGTAGCAGCCCTCGGACAAAACCTTACGATAACATTGTCATCACCCGATGACGGCCTTCCATACCAGGAGTTGAGTTGTTGTTATTATTCATTTTTAATATCAATAAATTAATTATAATTATCACAGTGAGTAACATGTGAAAGTGTCATTGTAAAGCCATCACATTTAGGGAGTTATAACCAGAATACAGTCGATGGCTAGCAACAGCTCTACTTGTTCTAGTTCTCGCCAAACCATTCCAGATCTGAAACCACTTCTAATTGCCTTGTACATCTCAGCACTTATGTTATTACTCAGCTGAATGGTTGCCACGGGACTGACTAGCTTTAATTTAGACTGGTAATCTCAATTGGATTAGGCTTATTTCCGTATACAAACAAACTGAAAGGGACGCGGTAGAAGCGCGTGAAAAACGTCCGAATGCGAATGTCCGCCCACACGGTCTGTGTGCGTGTCGAGCGGCCGACGCGTCGGTCTTCTCTGGACGAGTTTTCGCCCAACGAAATGCAGCTGACTGCAGCTGTAGCATCTCTTACTGGCAACTTTTATTCTCTTCTTTCAATCTTCAACCTTGAACACTGAGCATCTGGGCAGAAACAAAACATTTTTTTCTTACAAAAACAGAACTGTTCTAGAGCCTACACTGGGATCGGTTTTATGCCTCAAATGCGTCGAGAGTCTGGCTATTAGAAGCAAGGTTTGGTCTGAAATCCACAAAAAATCGCTGAACGAATAACTTCTCGTGATTACTCCTGAATGCAAGGAACAAGCGGAACATTTCAAAGGAGCAAAATTGAAAGGAATTAAAAAAATACCTTCTTCGACAATGTCTCAACCCCAAGACTGCAAAAAGCTCGCAAACATGTATTTGAACACTTTTTTACTTTTACTTCTTTTTTTTCAGCCAAGTGAAAACCAGTCCAGAAAGCGACCAATCGACACGCAAGACGACCGCGTAATCCAACACTTGCAATCGGACGCACTTTAGATATTTCAGGTTATAACTTCGAACACCTAGAGTTTTCCAAGCTCACGTGAGAAATCGGAGGACGTTTCGCACCCAAATTGGACAAAATTAAAATCCCTGGGGTTTCGATATACTCAGACAGAAAAATGGTCACCTAAACTGTCACTTTTTGGGTGCATTTCGGTGCAAATCATAGTGACCGGTTGAATCCCCGACAAGTCTTAGGGGCGGAGCACGGTTTCCGCTACCCGGTCAGCCTAATCGAGATTTGAAACACAGTGTTCGCGCGAGCGCGCAATTTGAACTTGAATGCCGTATTCATTATGACCCGGGCAACCTCTTCCTTATGACCCGTGCAACCTCTAAACGAGGCACATTGAACCCTCAATCAAACCTGCGTCATATACGGTGCACGATCCGGCATATAGTTACTGCGGCGCCGGCTATGGTGACCATGTTGACTTACACTCGCTCAAGTCCTCGCATCATGAAAGCGAAGGGTTCCAATGACAATCGATAGGACATGGATGGAACACACGCTGGATCTCTACCCATGGCAGAATTTTTGTGTGAGGGTGCACACTAAAGCCGGGTGATGGGCCCGAATCGAACTCTAGAAAATCGATAGAGCGCATCCAATTAGAGAACGGGACAGAGCCGGTCTACAAGATGGGGATCAACCGGTACACTGCTTCGGATGGAACGCTCTACCAGGAGGTAACCACCCGGTAAACGCATTGTTTGTCAGCCGGGCGCGTCATCACTGGCCCGAGTACCCTTGCAACTCGGCGTCACTGGCCCCCGCTTCTATGCTAGGAATCAGTGACTGTAAGGTCGCCCAGTTCGGTTTCCCTTTCTGTCTAAGTAGAAACAAGGAATGGAAAGCGCCAAAGACCATGCAAGCGATGTATACCACTCATAAAGACCTTTGTTTGTTCCGCGATGACCGCTTTTTCTAGCTTACGTTCAGAAAAACTACGTCTGTCACATCCAGTCGAAGCGGAATCGTTCGTCAGATGGGTGTATGCCCGAGCAGTCTGCGCCTCCGCCTATCATGCCGCGCGCAATGTCTAGGTCATCGGCGGAAGACTCGAGCGCACGTGCCGCGCCATCAATTAACATGGGCTATATCAATGGATGACGTCAAGACCGGGCGTGTTGCGGGCGGCAAGCAGCGAGGCACGCCGCACGTCGCGAGCGCGGATTATATTATGGATTGAAGCAAAACCAAGGTCAGAGAAGAAGAGGTAGGGATATATGAGTAGGGGGAATGAGAGGTTAGCATACGCGCTCTCAATTCTGCAATGCACCATGCAAGCCTCACTCCGAAAAAAGGGAAACGTTCGTATATAAAACTGGGGGGACTTGGTGCGTAAATGCCCTTTGTGGCAGTCACCTCGCGGACGGTCGGCATCGAAGCATCTACTTACGGATATGACTATACTGCAAGTAAGTAAATCTTCCTGGAATTACGGGGCGACTTCATATTAAATAAAATAGACGGAGCCTAGCATGCCCCCTCGAGTCAATATGCAGGGATCAGGTGATCATGTCATATATACACACTCTTCTCAAGTGCAAAAGTGTTAAAGGTGGACCGTATGAGATCCGCCAGCACCCACTCACCTCTTCGGTACCCTCCACTCACAAGCCTGCAATCGAATGGGTAACATACCTTGTTGACGCTACAAGCGTGATTTTGGCACTGGTTCATGTCACACTGCACCCGTTGCTGACAATGCCTGCATGCGATTCGAGCAATCGCTCGCAGTCGTTCCTCACGAGCCAGCGAAGAGATTGCAAAACAAAAAGTGGAGCCGTATTCTGCACATGCAGAACACCACGGATTACCACCAGCTGTCAGACATCCGGGGCTAAAATAAACACAGTTTGATGAACCATTAATTGTGTAATCTTCCATTAAACACAGGTATTACTTGTAACAGAGAGTCATAGGGTCAGCACGCCAATTTATGGACAGTGGCAGGAGATCAGTGACTCGTCGAAGGGCAGGAAGTATATGTACATGAGCGTAGTAGGTGAAGTGAATCTACAAAGTTAATTCCCTTCACAGATTCAAATCGAAACCCGGAATGAGCCCAAAGCTCACCTGCAAAGTGGGGTCAGTCAAGAAATCGGGTATGGATCGGACACACGATATCACTGTAGCATCTGGAGCACCTTCAGCCACAATATAAGGAATTCGCTCCCCAGCTAGAGCTATATGAGCGGGATTTTGAGCAGCAAGTCGCCTAGATAAAATACAAATTGTTCAAACTAGGCTGTGGCTAATGAAGGAATTGATGACTCACTGAGCAACCTTTAGCTGTGGAACCACTGCATTTTCAGCGTAATGACCACGGAATTCTTTCCAGAACACGAAGTCTGTATAGGACAGGTCTCGAAGGCGTGACAATTTCGTGTTGAGGTACGCAGTCAAGCTACGCCAATTCTGCGTGAAGATCAGCTTCAAACTGCGCTCTAGCACCTGAATATGGTCAGGCTCCACTCTAATTATTCAAATTCGGCGAACCATCGTAACCGACGGTTCAAGTGATGCAACCCCTTGTATGAAATGCTCACCTTGGCGACGACCAAACAGGTGTCGCGGCGAATCGTTTCAATTCCTTTTGCGTCCAACTGACCCTCTTCGTCGTCTTCATTCTCATACATCCACCCTGCATACCGCTTCTTCGTCTCCAGCACACAACCAATGTAAACCTATAGTTAGCAAGGCTACGTAAGTAGCATACGAGAAAAAAGTGTGACATCAAAAATTTTCGTTTAGATTCTACCTTCTCCAACTTTAACAACACAGGAGTGGGATTGGCATTGGTAACGTCTGCCGCAATACGCCGGCCAATGGCAAAGGCTTCGGCTTTGCTGGCTCCTAAACTGAGAATAGTAGACCATGTCAGAATAAGACTATAGCAGTGTTTTTTTTTATATCTAGCGTATACTATGGAACCTGAGATCTGCAGATTCACAGAAAACGGGCCGATTCACATAAGGATGAGTATGGAACAAGAGATTTCTTTTCGGGTTAATACCTAAAGGCAGTATTCACGATAAATACCGCTTTCGAGTTTTCAGTGTGAAACACTACGCTGGCAGATGCTGGAAGGGATAGGGTCGGAGAAAGCAGCGAAAATCAATAAAAAAAGCCGCGAAGTGAAGAGTTTGTTAGCCCAGTGCGCCTGCTTAGCCCGCCTCGCCCCCCGTTCTGACGAGCTTGTGGCGCCGCGGACGGTTTCAATAGCAAATTGCCAAACAACTCCACCACGTCCAGCCTGATCGACTAGCGCGGAGACCGTGAATACTTCAGGGGCGGCGCTATGGGGAACAGATTGAAGTGGGCCTTATTAATGCTAGGCAAGCAAAATCTGTACACGCGTTCACCATCAAGGTAGCATATGATGGCCCTGGAAATGATTCTTATGAAACGAAATAAAATTGATGATGCATTAATAACGAAAATGATGAAAAAGTTGCTACAGCCGTCGCCGCCATGACCGAGCGGCGCGAATGCCGTGCGGGCTTGCCGTCAGGCCGTTCATACTCAGACGCCACGCCCGCGCGTTACGCACGCGGCGCGCTGGCGTTGAGGAGTGTGAATAACACCTTATGCCTGCTTACTGAATCTTCAGATCGCTGACGCGCACTCTAGGCCTTTTGCCATCCGGAGTATGTAAAGTTAAGTCCGTGGCCAGTGTCCTCAAGAAAAAAACGTTCAAATTCAAACTACGGCTGGCGCGGCGGTTTCATTCTCGGAGATGGAGATTTAAACCGCCACGCCAGCCGCGATTTGAATTTACACGTTTTTCTTGAGGATACAGGCCGCGGATCTAATTATACCTTTGTTGCCTATTTACTGAAAAAAATTTATTTCACTCATTGCATGTTTCGAAGGCAGACTCTGGTTCATTTCAAGTGAACTCCTGTTTTTGGTTATTACAGGGCGGAGCGGTGGCTTTTTCGTCAAAACCTCCTTATCACAACTAATTTCACTGGGGCTCACCGCTCCGCTGCTGGTGATAATCGAAATCCACAGATCAGTAGGGGTGTGCTAGAGGCTACGCGATTTCAAAGGGCAACTAACCTGGCACTAAAACGAACATGCTATCTGTGTCACCATAAATAACCCTTGCTCCTCCATATTTTCCTTCATTCACCATCTCAATGGCCCTTTCCAGTGTCTCGCGACCTTTGCCGAGAATAGCGTCGGCAACCTAGGAGAATCGATAGCTTTATTAAAAAGAACATATTTTAGTTGCTCCGCTTCAAGTTATAGAAGGATATATGTCATTGAATGTTCATCTACCTCCACACAAGGCATTCGGCCGCTATAGTTGGCACTGGTATATCCATAGGTAACGTTTGCAACAAGCTTCAGTGCTAACTGGCGGGCATCCAGTACACGTTTCAAACGCTGAACATTTAAATCTGTTGTTGTGAGTTGTTTAGCGGATAGCATCGCCCCTCGGCAATTTTTTTTGCAACCAACTGACTTTGCTAGAAGCGTGCTTGATTGACGATTTCACCATGATCCGAGCCCCAATAACCTGTAAAAGTGATCGTTAATCAATGGTAATGAAGATAGAAAAGAAATTTTCCCTCACCTCCCGAAGAAGAGTAGGTAGAATTCCGCTACGTTGTGAATGAGTGACAAAAGCAGCCGATAACGGAGAGCAATGCAATTTCTTCCCCATAACACACTCGGAAAAACATGACTTCTGAATGATCAAGCAAAGATATTCTTTTTTTCTAAATGGAAAGAAGCAGAACCAGTTACAGGAATCGCATATCTGATGGCGCCCAAATCTATAGCGGTGTCTTTAATGTGAAGCATCTCCTCGACAGCATTAACCTAAAACCCATGAGATACTTCAGGGGGAATGGAAGGAAATACCCTGGAAATAAACAAGTACACAATTTATACGCAAGAGCTACAGCCCAATTCACCAAGAATGGAAGGGATCGAGGCTCACGAAGTTAGGAGCGGTCGCGTCGCGGTCATCGCGCACCAATGCTACACGTATTACTCACGCTTCCCAGGCCTTCTGCGTCAGGATTGCGTAAAGATTTTTTTTACAAAAGTATTCGGAGGAGGAAACTGAAAAATGGCAAAAAAATCGTAACCGGAATTCCGGAAACGGAAGATAACCAAAAATTGTCGTAAACTCCAAATACTGCGCGGACCGATCGCCACAATGGCATGAAGTGATGATACTCAGGTAAAACTAGTTGTCGAGAATCGGACGAAAAGTTGTCCTGCAGGCGTACGAATGCAGGACAACCTTCGCAGACTCTGGAGAATTCTGGACAACTTTTCGCCCAATTCTCGACAACTCCCGACAACTTCTCGACCAATTCCCGACAACTCCTAGCCCGATTCTCGACAGTTAACACACAGTTACAAACATGTACAACTGTATGTACATACCAAAAATTGGGGCTCCTGCCCAACCGTTGATTACAACGTTCGGTGAAGTGCACGTGTGGTTTCACACCACTCTGTTTGACGAATTTCCAACTTGACTCGCTTCTTCAACGTTCGGCAGAGAAAAACTGTGCATCGTATATGCTGTGGGTCTACAACATCGTTCAACATGGGCCGCTATTAGCCTTGCTCAACACCAGTGCGCTATCAATGTAGTGGTCTTCAGAATTACTCTAACATAAGACGGTGAAAGTTTGAGTAGAGAGTAAATCGACCACGCTAAACTCAAATATCCTACTCTCGTGGCTCCTAGTTTTCAAAATTGTCGACTTCCGGCGGGACCACACCTGAGGAAGGTGTGAGCCACTATATTGTAGCGGTGTTCAGCCTCCATCTTAGGCGGTGGAAGTTTGCATGCAAGGTAAAAAGACCCCGATAGACTCGAATATCCTACTCTCGTGACATGTACTTTGCGAAATGTGGACTTCCGGCGAGTCCACACCTGCAGCTAGCGGTCAAACCGCTGGCTGCAGGTGTGGACCCGCCGGAAGTCCACATATTGTACATCAATATAATGCTAAACAATCGTTGCAAGGTTTAAAGTTGCAAATTTCGATCAGAACTGAATCATTCGAGATTTATTCGAATTAGCAATCTTAATTTCAAACGTTATTCTGATACTTCTTGGGTAACTTCTTGAATAATATATTTTAAATCTGACTGCTGCAACTACTGATCATCAAAAAAAGATCAGTACTTGGAAGCTCGAAAACTTCCAAAATTCACTAACTTGGAAATCCCAACTTTTGGTATGTTCGCTATTTCGAGAAGATGAAAATTTCGAAAAAAACGAGTTCGATATTCCAGAAATCGTTGAAATACATTATAATTGATCACCAACTAGAAGAATGGAGAAAAAAGAAGAAAAAACACACAGAGGACCCACACGAAAAGAACGAAAACAGCAGTCGCAACTTTTGAAGAATGTGGTGTTAAGAGCATTTTGAAGTGATGTCCTGAATTCTTGGAAAATTTTCGACATATTCGAAACATATTCTCAATTTCGGAAGGAGTTGTCGAGAAATCTGTCCGAACTGTCGGCAAACACTCGTTCTCCCGAAATCTCGACCACTTTCGTCCGATTCCGGACAACTCGTTCTACCTGAGTACCTGTTGCATTTGTAGATCAAACTGACTTAAGACCGACCGACGCAAACTCTCAAATAGGTTCCGCAAATCATTTCATGCGCATGTGGCAATCGGCAACGCTCGATAGTTCTCGTCTAGGAGAAATCATAAGTATCCTCTATGATATGTTTTGTCGCTTCTCTTTGATTGCAGATCTCGTTTGATGACGTGTGATTTTGGTCAACAAGCAAATACTGATCCAGATTATCAAATCACTAGAAGGCATTAAACAATTTTAAATTCTAGCTCTTTGAAAATCCAAAAAACAGTTTTCAAAAATCACTTATTATATCTCGCCGCCCTTTCAAGACCCCCTAGGACCTGTCCTCTAGAAGGAAGTCCAAGCGTACCCAGATAAAGGCGAACGCGGGCGGCCGCGCTGAGTGTTCAAGGTACATAAAAAGTCAAATCTCCCATTCTCACCGACTTTTTATATCTTTTTCGAACCTTAAATACCTACCGGAGTAAATACAAATCGATTAGATTCAAACATGAAAGGAGACTCAGGAATAGGGAAAACCATTTGGTGATCTTTCTTGAAAACAGCGTCCGCGCAGAAAACCACACTTGTTTTTTTTCTTCTTAATCCAATGTCTGAACAAAGTGGAGATAGTTGGCAAAGCTTGACTAAAGAGTTGCTGGGTATTCATAATACTTTGGCCTCTTGAAAACTGCTCCATAGTCTGAAAAGGCGTTCTCCCGGTCGATCATCTAGCACGAGGAGCAGAAGCGCCACGACAGGCCGGGAAAAAACGAAATTCTATATTCTTTATTTCGAGAGATCTTCGCGTTCAGGAGTGCGTATTAAAAGCTTCTTATTTTTGAAGAATTTTCGACAGCAGAAAGGCAAAAAGAATCGTGGAACTTGAAAAGTTAAGGGGGCTAATCCATTTAAGACTTTCGAATTTCCGATATTTGTGTATTACACAAGGCACACCAAGACACGTAAAAAAAGAAGTTCAATGCTCCGGGATTTTAGAACGAAGTTTTCTCCGAAATTTTAAAGTTTCGGGTGGCCTCTTTGTGATATATCACAACCTGGTACGCCTCCCTGAGCAAAATATTAAAGGATAATGTTTTCGGCGTATACCAATCCTCTGGGGATGCGCCACACATTGGACTTCCATTCAGAATCGTAGAGGCTTTTGAATGTGTATAGGGCCTATAGAATGACTTGCGGGGGCCAGCCGATGTTCAATAACAAAAGAAAAGAAAAATAGAGAGGAGAGAGAAGTTGATAAAGTTCGTTTCGCCTCTTCCTTTAGACGAACTTTATCAAACAGTTCTGCCGAGGCTCTTCGGTAAAGAACAGCTCTTCGGTAAAGAACAGAACGGTCAAAGAGTTATGAATCAGGTAATGCAATAATATGGAAAAGAAATTATAGAAAGTACTCAAATACTAAGCACCATGATGAAATGAAAAAGCTCAACGGCAAGAATTATTCTCTACTTAAGACCAACAACAAACTTAAAACCACCTAGAACGAGGAGTGTATATATCATACCAGAGGTGGTATAAACTGTAGAGATTATACATAGGAGACATCATAATAAAGCAGTCACAACTTTTTTAATGTTATTTTAGTCATCTGGCATTAGGAACTTATACGAAATCTTCTTATTTCGGTAAATACATTTTATTACGCTAGAAATAATAACTTCTCTGGTGTATCCATTGACCATCAATGATTTCTTCAAATCTTTGAGTTTTTCTACAAAAAATTCAATTTTCGAGTTAACATTGGCAATCCTCAGTGTCTCTGTATAGATTGTAGAAGCCTTAACGTTCATGGATACCGCAGAATTGAAATGAGGAAATTTTTTAACTTGAAAATCGAAATCATCTGTTTTGTTGTATAAACTAGTATTAATTACACCATGGGCTATTTTAATTCTAATGTCAAGATAATTTGTAACAAATTCATTCAGATGGGTTTTCTTAATTTCTAGTATACTATTGTAAACCACCTTTAAGGTGTCGTCAATAAAGTCTTCTGTTCTGTTGTGGATAATTAGTAAGTCATCCATATATCTAAAGGGCTCTAGTATAAGATTGCTATGAAGGGGATAATTTTTTGAATAATTAAATTCCAGTACTGAAAGTACTAAATCTGCTAAAATTGGGCTAAAATTACCACCTTGAGGAACTCCTTGTTCTTGCATGAACACGATATTTCCAGAGAGGCAAAAACTATTCTTGAGTAGGTAATTTATGAAGTATATGAGATCTTGTTTTGTGTGGTATCTATATCTAGAATTTTGTACACAGGCAAGTCAGTGTTTTTATCCTCCCAGACCAGTCTGGTACCAATTTACCGACCCATGAGGGATAGAGGGCTTGGCTGACCTTGGGCGAGGATCGATCACTCAGTGTGCAGTGGCGCCTCTTGCCCGTGTGCAGTGGCGCCCCTTGCCACTGCCCCAGACTCGCCCCGAGCAAAATATTAAATAACTAAATACGGTTTTTGGAGCGAACGCTTCCTTTAAATGCGCAGCGCCACCGCTTGCGGTCACCACCTTATGGCTCTCTGCCTTGCCTTCTTTCCGAAGGACAACGGTATGTGTAGAGAAATGTGCCATGATTCTTTATGTTGTTGCATAAGTAGAAGGAGCCACAAAATGCAAAATGCATTTTATTTTCAATGCAAAAGCTATGTTGGAAATAAAAAATCCCCAACAAGAGTTCAGAATAAATTATTGTTTGCCTGCAAAAGTTGTCGGGTAGAATGAAAGAGTTTTGGGTGATTACGAGCGGTAAATAATGGGGTTAGTCAAGAAAGGAAGGCCATATTATGCGAAACAGTATCAGCTAGGGTTTGAAGGAGAGATCGGCGTAACACAGAGTACAGAATTTCAAAGGACGGATTCACCCCTCGTGTTACATCAAACAGTTTCTTTGAGAGTGAAAAAGGCAGGGTACAGGAAATCGTAATCACCCGCGAACCAAATATCCTCTGTGAACAGAGTAATTCTCACCTCCAATAGCGCGCGCGGCGCGCTCGGCTCTGCTCCCTCCGTCTCTCATGCGCTCACTCACTGTCTCTCACCTCCGCTCCGCACCAGCACGCGTAAAAACCATGAGACTTCCGTGGTTTTATAGCCTTTAATCGTTTTAGCAAATAATCGCGATATTGACGATTATCATGAGCATCGCCTTCGCTACAGATCAATCAGGATGTCGGCGGGCCACTTGCAATTCAGCAAATCCCGATGAGGAGGGAAGTAATGAACACTGGAAGCAAAAAATAACAATAAGATGGGTCGATCACCCTTCCGAAAATCGTTGAGAAGCAGTAATTGTAGGCTATTGCCATGGAAGGATATAGGGACTGAAATGAGAGAAAATTATTTTCGATAACACAGAACTATTTTTCACGTGAAGAACTTCGAAACTTTCAGAGTGGCCTACCTGGAAATCTAAAACAATCACAGGATCGAAGTAGACCTTGGACAGTGGCTCCAGAATGAGTTGCAGTTGCTCGGGGGCTTGCATTCTGAGAAGAGACAAAATTAGTGAATAGCTTTTCGGAGATGCAAGTCCATTAAAAAGGCAGAAATTCTGGTTCAACATACTTTATCCTTTGTGAAGGAGTTACGGAAGGTAGCGCAAACTTCTGCGTGTGGGCCAATCGGAACATCATGGACTCAACCCTCAGTTGTGAGCCTCTGCTCCAAACCTGAACATTATAACTGACCAACACTCGAAATTCTGTCTTATTGCGCCCCATCCTCACCTCATAAAACTGAATCCCATAGACACGAGCCATCTCAGCTGTTTTAAGAAACCAGTTGATTTCGTTAAGAAGTGAGATGTTCAGGAGAGCCAGCTTATTCAAATACTTCGCAATCCTTCCACTTAAGAATTATGATATGCACAGGTACAATTCCTGCGGAAATGATCCTGAATATCCTACTATCTCGGTTTAGCATCTCCCAGAATCTCCTGACAAAGCGAACGATCGTCCAGTATGGGTAGCTTCCTTTTCAGAACGTTCATGGCGGCTGTAGCTCTATCGTACGCCCTCCAAAGATTATGTGTTTGCGATAAAAAAGGCTGTAAGCTATTCACTTTTTACCTAAGCTGCAACTCTGAGCGAAGAACCTTCCATACAGCTCTTAAAAGTCTACCGGATGGCGGCTCCGTGTCATCGGGAAGGTCATGATGACGATCCAACGGAGCTTGATGTCCTGAAGCACATAGAACAATGGATACATTAATTACAGATTGCAACAAGAAACAATACATGCAAATAAGCTGCTCGCTGAGTTCTATAAGCTATTTTCGGCGCGGTAAATTCTCTTAAAGGCACTGTTCGCGATAAAAATCGCTTTTCTGTTTTTTTTTTTGCCTATCTTGAAACCGGTCCGATTCTGATTCCAATGATGCTTCTGGAATCGTACAAAACCTTCTGGGAATAGAGTTATGGTCCCTCAAAAATTGAGCTAGGGAAGCATGGTGGACGAGTTGTCCGAGGCGTGTAACTTCCGTATTTTGCAGCCAATGCATGCGAGCTGACCTGAGTAAAGAGAGAAGTTGAGAATGAAGGGAAGAACGGGGCTTTTGATCGGAAACCATCGCTCAACTCACGATTTCGAGTGTTCCATTGTTCACTTCGAGGGGCGGAAAGGGGCGGGACTTGCCCACAGCGGCGGGGTTTTCCCACTTTTTGAAGCCGTTTTTCGGCTCCTGGGTAGCTTTTCGTCCCGTTTTTTCGACGCTGTTCTGCTTTTGAGAGCCACGAGAAGCGTTTCTCATGAAAATCTCGAGGATGAAGTTTATCGCGAACAGTGCCTTTGTGGAAGATAAAATTGGCCGCGAAGCCAAGCATCAAAACTAGCCGGAAATATGCGTGGGCTCACCGCGACATACCATGGAATCGAAAGCGAAGTCATTGGCTATCAGGTCTCTTTTTATGTTAGCGGTCAGCTCTAAATGAACCCGCGGTCACTGCCCTTACTACAAAATGGCAACTGGTCAAAATCGCCGTTTTCAATGGAACTCATACCACTTAATGTACTTCCAATGACATTTCTTAATGTGAATTTGTAGCTGCTTAAGAGCCCTCTGAAACGAGCTACGAGCTGGGACCGATAGCGTGAGTGCAGTAGCCAACCGCATTCTTCCACAAAATCGGAAACGGATCTCGTTTTCGAGTTCAGCGCCTCAAATAACCCCCCCCCGGGCAAGTTTAGGAAAAAAACAAAAACAAAAAACACGTTTTACCCTCCGGCGCCAAAAATGAGAAAAAGCTCCCCTTTTTCGCCATTTTCGAAGTGCCGTATTTTGCCGGGTTTTTTTGGGCCGCTGAACACGAATGAGAGGTCCGCTTCCAGTTCATCGGACGATTACATTAGGTTACGGTGGTTTTTAGGCCATTTTTGGGCATCCCTCGACTTTCACGATTTTTGGATGTTTTTTGCCGTAACTGCAGTTCAACGTCGCAGTGCACGTTATGGTATGTTTACACAAGGTGCTGAGTTTATCGCAAAACGCTTGGCTCCGGACGAAATTGAACCAGCATATTCCCTTTCCGGGGGAGCGCCTTATCGCACTGCACCACCGAAGCCCCAGCGCCGCTCTCACTCAACTGCTCGGTAAATCTTCACCGAAGCAATCGCCCGGAGCCAAGCGTTTTGCGATCAACTCAGCACCTTGTGTAAACATACCATAACGTACACTGCAACGTTGAACTACAGTTACGGCAAAAAACATCCAAAAATCGTGTAAGACTTAACTAGGGCATCATCTTGATAGGTCTATGACTGTTAGATAGTCTCTGACGGTATTCCTGTGTCATCCCGTTATGCGGGTGAAAGGATGATTGCTTCGGTGAAGATTTACCGAGCAGTTGAGTGAAAGCGGCGCTGGGGCATCGGTGGTGCAGTGCGATAAGGCGCTCCCCCGGAAAGGGAATATGCTGGTTCAATCTCGCCCGGAGCCAAGCGTTTTGCGATCATCTCAGCACCTTGTGTAAACATCCCTCGACTTTGTCTGCAATGGAATACCGACCAACCGATTAATATCCTCAGCCAACGTGGCGTCGTTCTGCGGTTCCGAAAACAATCATTCCTTGGAAATGTTTTCTAGTACCACATCTGTTCATGACAGAATGTTCGCGAGCATTTAAATAATTTTTTTGTAGACTCTCGCCCCTCCGGTATCCCATTGTTCCCATTTTGTACAAACGTTTCCGTGTGCACCAAACCACTTTTGATTGCAAGAGCCCCAATCTGATAGAAATATTCATTGATTCCACTGGAAACCTAGGTCAATCTTAGTCTGGAATAAGGGGCTGAGCAGAGTGCGACCGCCGGGCGGAGCGGTCTGATGATGGGGAGCCTTATTGATAGATCGCCGCGATCTATCAATACGGCTCTCAATCATCAGGCCGCGCCGCGCCCCGGTGGCACTCTGCTCAGCCCCTGAAGAATTGACTCGTTCTCTCTAGTCCTTATTTTCAAGATTCCTTTCGATTTTTGTTTAGGAACAAATTTGCTCGATCTTGATGAAATCTGTTGCAGATGATATCTATTTACAGCATATGAAAGAATAAACAAGAGAAAGAACCTCTTGGATATCGCCCAATATGATGACAGAAATTGGCATATCCCAGCACCGTAGCTCTTCTGAACAGATATCCCCAAGACAGGCGAGCTGTATCGTAGCCGAACAGGATATCGGGATCAGATCTGAAAACTGTACGCTTAGCAGTACCAGGATGTTTACTTTTACAAGCGATGAAATCCTGCCTCCTAACGAGAAATTCCAGTTGTTCGAAAAGTCCTCGCTCATCCGGTACCCAAGCCAAAAATTCGTTTTCTGGGTTCTGAAGATGAAAAAATAGGTGACGATCAAAAAGGAGCTCAATCACATTGTGAAGACCTCGATGGGTAATGTAGTGACGAACACGAGCTGAGCTGGAGAGGTCGATCGGCAGACGTCCGAAAAAAGACAGAAGGAGAACCCTATTATAGGATCCGACTGAAATTCGGTAACCCTCTGCAATTTATAGAAAGCAAAGCAAAAAAAACAGAAACCATTTTCACAATTTGGAAAATTCTATAACGGAAAATGTGATGCGAGTGTGTAACGTCTTGTAAATCATTATTTTCACCACAATCTACATCAAAAACGTAAAGACTAGATTCAGTTTGAAACCTATCAAAAAACTTGTGCGCACAGTAGACTTTGAGCGATTGTGCTTCGCCAGATGGATATGGTAGCGAATACAAAAGAACAGAGTGATTGGCAGAGCTCAGTGAGGAATGAACTCGATCACGTTCATGGCAGAGACGCCTCTTCTAACTACACTGCTGACGTCCCTTCATACATAACATACTGAAAACTCATGAAGACGGTGAAAGTGGGCAGTAGAGAGTTTCAAATTACATGGGCCGAAATGTATGGCATCTTTGGAGAACGAGCTCATGTTGAGCTCGTTCTAAATAGTTGTGACAAGAATTTCGGTTTGCATCTGTTCCATTCTGGTCCTTGTTAAGTAGTTGATGGGTATACAACTATATCGAACTTCAACTCTGACTTAAAGATTTTACCCTCAAAGTACACTCAGAGTTTGAATACGATAGTTACCTGTGGATCAGGCATCGAGGCTTGCGTAAAAACAAGAAGCTCCAGACTTAAGGCACTCAGTGATGCGATTTCAGCCATATAATCTTCCTCTATTCCTTGATCCGCTTAAAATCAGGGATCTTCAGCATACATGGCATAATGAAGATGGGCTGAGACAATACAGGAAATCTTCCAAAACTCGGCGGGATTTCGGTAATCTGTGTTAGAGCATTGTGGAGCTGTGAGGCAGATCCAAAATGGTGTTTTCAAAAATGCTTATACTTCAGTTTTTATTCTAAAAAGGTTGAGAAACCACGTCAGGAACAATAGGAAGGACAGAGCCGACGTATAGTCCATTACGAAGTTCATGTCCGAGTGTGTAGGTCATTGTAATACCCAAAGTTTGCGACCGCGACGGGTGCTGTCAACTGAAACGAATCGTGCCGGGTCCAGGTCCACCAAGTAGAAAAATGCTGTCGCAAGTACAGTTAGCAGCACCTGTTGTGGTCGCTGGCTCGAAAGTGGGTACTATGCCTGAAATGTGAAAACCGTGCGGTAATCGGTCGCTGTCGCGTCCGTCGCAGTGCAGTGCACTGCGACGGGTGTCAGCGACAGCGACCGAAGGTTCAATCCACTGTCGTTCCTTTTTTTCTTGGCCCTGAGCGACAGCGACGTCACAGTGTTCTGCGACCTCGACATGTCTGTCGTAGGGCATACCAATGGCCGTACGGTGCCTCTGTCCACACTACGCACCTATGCCATAAACTCGATTTTTGTCAAACTTATTTATTGAACCCCGTTCTTATTCATAAACGCGGGCTCGTTCAGAACGAAGATCCTAGTTTGAAAGCTAACTGGTCATGCGTGATCACTTATGAGTTATATATACTTCATCGAGTCTTGGAAGTGTTCGAAAAAGAGAAAACCTATACCACTCGTTGGCGTGCTGAGTATGGCTGTACCGTCTAGAGATGGATTCATTGGCATCTGAAATGGAGAAAAATCAATCAAGCTGTGAATCCCATTCATAAAACAAACAGGGTATTGATCATTTTCTCCAATCAATAAACGAAAGCACCGGCTGAAAACTAGCGTCTGCGAACATGCTAGTCACATCGGAAGGAAACGATCCGCCCGATTCCGCAGTTTGCCCAGCGGAATTCGCACGACGTTTCAGGGGCAAATCAATGTCCATCGTCACCCATCTCCTGAATCATAGGTATACTCTGCGGCATTACTAATAAGCTCTCGATTTCGATTATCACCAGCAGCGGAGCGAAACGATATTCAGACAAAAAAGTCATCGCTCCTGGTGGTGATTATACATACATATCGTAATCGAGGGCTCACTATAAATCCCAGATATTACAATACTCATTGTAGCAGTGCGGATAAATGGCAAATAACGGCTGGACAAAGAACATAATATGGGGAGGAGGCTCTTTTGGCAAAATAAGAACTAGTAACGATCAAAAGGGCGTTCTTTCATTTACGCAATAACCGTTGTGTCCTCTCGTTGAAAAACGAGAAGGGACGAAGGATATTGGATAGAGGAAAGAACGCGCTATCACTTTCGAAATTCGCATTTAAATATACTGCGTGATTCACGCCCTGAATATTTTGAAATGTTTATATTCGCCTGCTAGTGAAGGACAAAATCGGCCATGCTTGAGTGAACAATTGATCCTTTCGAGAACTAGATGATTGACAGCATCAGGAGAGATTGTGGAAATTTTTCCTTGAGGTGAATTTCGGATTTTCACAAAAATTGCAATTTCTGCAGGTTTTCTTCTAAAAGAATATTCCATACTATCGAACGTCGTGATGAAGTACAAACATGTAATCCCTAATCCTCGTTATCTATTTTGCGAATTATCCACTATTTTTTTTCAGAAATCGATTTTCTGTTAATTTTCGATCTTTGAAAAAAAATAGTCTGTGAATCACAAACTATAAATGATTAATTCTGAAACACTTCCTAGAACACAACTACGACTTTCGACGCCTTGGAGCTTTCGCATGGAAGAGAAACTGCAGGAAGTGCACTTTCGAAAAAAAAACCGACATTCACACTACTGAGGAGTTTGGCAAATGTTTTGGTGCTATCATCCAGTTCTCCGAATGGTCAAATTTTCAATCTAGCACGGCTCATTTGCTGTCTCAATAGGAGGTAAATATAAATATTCTAATACATACAATACCCGCGCTAAGTTTGGTAAAAACGGGGAGCATCTCGCAGACTTGGCCAAAAAGCGTCCGATGCATGTAACTTTTTTGAATGGAGGCTTTTTTGAATTCTGAAAACGCTATCATATTCATAGATCAAAGTGCTACCTAGTTATCCGCTTTGTGGGCCGAAGTTCCCTAAAAAGGCTTTGTTTTTGAAGGAAATAGTTTTTGCAATCGTTTTTCAAAAATGTCGCACGCCGCGAATGAGCAGTATTTGTACAAGTACTGGAAGTGCAATCTGTATGATTTCTTCATAAACTAGGTGCAGTTGGGAGAATCTCAAGGTTTGTTTAGGTTGAATCTTCGAAATCCTTCATTCAGGAGTCCGCGCTTTTCTCAACAAAACTCCGACTTTTCAGGTAGTTCTCAGGCGTCTTTAATCAAGGGTATTGGAAATTCAACCTACACACACCTTGAGATGCTCTCACATGCACCTCATTCATGGAAAAAACACAGAGATTAATCTTGTATTACTTGTACGATCACTACTCAAAGTTTCGCCTCACTTTGCCGCGCGCGACGTTTTTGAAAAACGATTTCAAAATTATTTCCTTCAAAAACAAAGCGCTTTTAGGGAACTTCGGCACACAAGTCACATATTCAGGTAGCAATTTGATCTGTGAATATGAGAGCGTTTTCAGAATTCGAAAAAGTCTTCATTTAAAAAAGTTACATGCATCGGACGTTTTTTGCCAAGTTTGCCAGATGCTCCCCGTTTTTACAAAACTTAGCGCGGGTATTGTATATCCGGCACTTGGGCAACACATTATATTTAAAGGCAGTGGTCGCGATCAAATATGCTTGTCTTCTTTTTCTCTCAAAACCCTTCTCTGGGTTTAGAGTAGCAGGAATTATTTTTAAAAAATCGCGAAAAAACCGCTGTTTCGGGCCGAACTTGAAGCCTGAACTTTCTTGTCTTCTGATGGTAGACGAGCCCACTCCACATCATCGGCATCGATGATCTCTTATATCAAGAATATCAGCTGGCTTGAAATTGATTTTCAATCAATGAACCTTCGGACTGACCTGCTCGAATATTTATGCGCTCATCTAGTCAAAAACATTGACTGAAGTGCTTGCTTTCATTGTTCAAGTGTTTTATTAGGTAAAACTGCATTAATTTCTTCCTCAGAATGTCGATGATTTTTGACTCCTCGGCATGAGAATGCGATCTTTTTGAGCGGCGCTTTGCACGTGTGCACGAAATGTCATCTTTGAGCCCTAGAAACTCTAATTCCAGCCCGATTTTTCACCGCGCTACCTTCATAGTTTTTCAGCTATTTTTGATCTAAGCCGATTATTGTAGTTTTTTCGATAACGTTTTTCATCGTGACCACTGCCTTTAAGGCCGGGATCATACTTCCGGCGACCAGCGACAGCGACAGTTCATATCAGGCATGTCGATTTTCGTTCGATATGTATGGTAAACATTGCGTCGCATAGCTCCTCGCTGGAAGTATGATCCCGGCCTAACTGAGGGATTGGAAAGTGGCCGAGTTTCACGCGGCCGACTCAGCGGAAATACTTCGCTTTCGAATGGTATACCACACTTTGCCAGAAGAGTGCACCGGAGCGAGAAGGTTTCTCTAAAATCGGCAGGAATTTATGTTGAAACCTAAAAACATGTTGAACACCGGGGAAGAAACCTAGCGCAGTCCACTTATCTCCAGTTCGTCATTACCAAAAAAAATCAAAACCTCACGAATCGACTAGTGTCTCCGAGGGCGGTGGCAGCTCTTCATCATCCTCGAAGAGGTCTTCAATATCAGGAGCCTGCAGATGCGAAAAGTGCACTGATTTGAAGGACCTAACAGGCGGACCCATGCTGCCGCATTACCTCTTTTATCTGTTCGCCACCTTCGACTGACGGAATGAGTTGCGACATGAGCGCCTCCTCCTGAGCAGTGGTTTCAGCTCCCTCATCGTCGCTGTCCTCTTGGACATCCTTCACCTCAATAGCAGCAGCACCCTCATCAACGCTGGGCTTCTGGAGATTTGTGACATCTCCAGTCCAGAGAACCGTCGCGTCAAGGCTCTCCTCGTCATCTCCACTAAGACGACCACCAAGTAACGACTCTAAAATTCTGTAAGCTTTACCACGATAAACTTGATGAGCAGATGGCGGCGAAAGGTGGAAACGTACTATTCAGCGACAAGGTTTGACTCAACTGGTCGGAATTTTCCTCTTTCATTATACTTTTCGCAAGATGTTCACACCTCTCCATCAGATCAAGTTCCATCTGATTCTTCCAGTATGGACGTGGGGTATCTGGAATGCAGATTTTCCAATGTAAAAACACTTCTGCCTAACCCGAAACGGAGTGTTCAGTGCGAAGTCCCGCGATTCAAGAGAGGCATACAGGTATAACTTTTACTAAAAATTTAGTGGTCTTTGCGCTCGCAAGCGATTGCATCCCCGTAACTCCTTTCAAATTGAGAATATATTAGCGAGAGAGTTGAAAATCCTTCAAATCGGTGGAGAGAAGAATCATCACGAAAAACTCTTCTCAGAATCACGATAAGTCTATGGAAGAAGTCACAAGCCACAGGCTCTTAGCAAAATTACTTTCAGCCTCGCAAGATGCACTGGGCTTTAAACTATTTGGGGGGGACACTTGAGAAAATGAAATGATTCATCCATGAAAATGAAAATTTGGGCTGATATCATATGCCTGATAGCGTAGCAGACAATTTTCGTGGAGACTCCATGGAAATACTTTGACTTCTGAAAGCGGTATCATTCCTACTCCAACTAAATCCTGAGTGCCCCCCCTAAATAGTTTCATACCGACGCACAGTGCTTGCTCCTTCATCGACTTACAATTGTTGAAGGTGTCCTCGAGCTTTCGACCCTGAGCAGCGCATCTAGCTGCCTCTTCGCGCCATATATACTCCAAGCCTGGATTGCAGGAGTGAACTGAAATTGTATTAAAGGATATGAAAGGTCATGGATTTTTGAGGTGTAAAGTCAAAAAATACCGTTGGCTGAGTGTAGCTCGCTATTCATAATATCTGCAACAAAAGCATCACACTCAACAGCGCACGAAGTGACTGGGGTCAACGGCGAAAGCAGAGACGACCTAAATCGCGCCAGAATGGCAAGAATGGTTAGGTATGTGCATGCATATAGTGGTTCCCAGAGCTGTCTTCTGGAGGTTAAGGACGTTGGAAAGAGTAACAATGCTGCATGTTGGGTTTTCTCAATCGTCCTTCTAGTTGACCGAAAAGTTGGGAAAACAAGAAGAACTAGTTAACACATCTTCTTCTTCTTTGCAGCCACTGAGAGGGGTTTCGTCACAAATTGAGAAACTGGGCGACCAGCACTGGATTCGTCCACAAGTCCATTGTATTAAGCGTTGTTGGCTTCTTCGGACAATCAAATAGGTGCTTAGTGTCGTGGCCTTGGTTTCCACAGTCCGGGCACACGTCGGGCTGGCTATTGTCGATCCTTTGCAGGTAAGACATAAGCAATGGAGAATGTCCGCAGCGTAACGAAGCGACGATACACCTGGCACGCCTACCGAGTTCGGACTCGGTATCACATACCCTGGGCGGCACATCACCGAGAATAGGGTTGACGGTCGCTCTGGCGAGATGATCCTTCACGAACCGGGTGTGCTCCGCGGGCAAGAGACGAAGCCGTTCTTGATTCGAGTCGGTCCATCCCTGTACATTCACTTTGTTCGGAGCATCGGCAAACGGCACTCTGATCGATCTCTCTCTCACGACATTTAATAGTCTTCTCGACGGATGATTAGGTTGCTTAAAGGCAGCATACACGCTCAAAAACGATATCAATTTTATGGAATGAATCGAAGGTCTGAAGCCGTTAATCTTCAGAGACAACGAAAAAACCGGAAAAAATCGACTGAAATGAAGATATAACGGTTCGTTCTATATTGGCAAAGATGTGGACGAGTTGTACTGCATTGGCTGAAACAGCGGAGCTAACGACAAATTTGTTGTGATACCGACGCTAATGTACTCTTTCTAGAACGCTCACGACGTTGGAAGCGGAAAAAATGAGCCAAAATGACCGTTATCGAGCATTGAACATCTGCATTGAGGGGCGGAGCCCGTATCGGTGGGCGGAGAAAGGATGATTTTGTGACTAAATATGGCTCAAATACGGTCACTTTAACTCGTTTTCAACTCTTCCAACTTCTTGAGGGCTCTTCTAGGGCCCGTGAGACCCCACTAATGTAGTTATCTCAACAACTTTTGCGTGCGTGTATGCTGCCTTTAAAGACATTAATAAACATCTGCTGAGCCTGGAGCTGACAATGCTCTTTCACCGGCAATATAAGGGCCTCGGCGTGAAGGTGCTCAATCGGTGAGCTTTTTGCAGATCCAGTGGCTATTCGTAGTGCAGCATTCTGAATTCGCTGCATCTTAGTCCAGGAACTGTCCGACACGATGTGCTGCCAGACAGGTGCAGCATACTCCAATGCAGGCTGCAGAATAGCTCGATATGTCGTCAAGATTGTCTCTCTGCTGCCACCCCAGGAAGTTCCTCCTAGAGCTCTCAACACATTAAGCTTTGCCTTGATAATTGCCTGCTTCTGATCAGCATTTTTTGTGAAACTTCAGCGATGGGTCCAAAACGAGGCCCAGCAGTTTAGGAAATTGCGCTGTAGGCAAGAGGTCACCATCCCACCTGACAACAGGTTGGGCGCTGCGTTCCTTTCGGTCAGATGTGAATAACGAAACAGAAGACTTCGCCGCGGAAACTGTGAGCATCATACTATCGAGAAAGTTTTTAAGCTCGACGAGAAGGTCGCTGATCTTGTTTGCGGCTACCTGTATGTCACGATTACGGCACATGATGGTGATATCGTCGGCATACGCAACAATTGTTATATCTTCAGGAGGCTCAGGTAGGTCTTCAATATACAGGCTGAAGAGGGCAGGCTCCAGAAGGGCAGTGGTGGTGGAGTAAAGCTTTCTAAACCCATGTTGATAATGCTGTGCCTCATTCTGCTCTGCTAGGTCCCTTACGATTAGCTTTTCGGCTACTTTCGCGATCGGTGATAAGAGGCTAATAGGGCGATAGCCCTTCGCCGTGCTTTGCGATTTGCCTGGCTTAGGCAGGGGTATCACATTGGCGGTCTTCCATGCTTGGGGTAGAGTGCAGGTTCGGAAAGGAGTGTTTATGATATCTGCGATCATCGGTAGAAGTTCCGTGGGAAGCTTCTTCAAGATGGCTGCTGGGATGCCATCAGGTCCGAGGGCCTTAGAGTTTCGCATTTCCTTGATAGCCTTCTCCACTTGAGCAGGAGTAAAGGCCTCAGTGGCGTTCATCAGCGGCAGACGGCTTAGTTCTCTTTCCGTGACTCTGTTTTGTACGCCACGCTTGGTACGTGTGATGAAGAAATTTTTGCCAAGAGTATATGCGGCAGCCTTTCCTGATTTGAAGACGCTCTTATCGAACTCTATGGTAGAGTTCGAGGAGGGGGCGCACTTTCCAGATATCTTCCTCAATACTTTCCACGCAGTTGTTCCGTCGGTTTTAAAGTTCAACCTTTCAGTGAACTTCTCCAACTGCCTTTCTTGTGCTTGTCCACATCCTTTTTTATCTCTTCATCCAGCTTGGCCACCTCAGGGTCCAAATGATTCTCAGCTCTCTTTTCATCTCCTGTCCTGATCTTCTTTAGAATCTCCCAGGTGACATCAGGGTAGAAACTTTTTACACGTCCTTCAGGTATGGCCGCTTTTGTAGCCTTTCGGATGGCGTCAGATATGTGACGCTCTTTCTGGTGCACATCGCCATTCCGTGGATATTTAGCTGCCAGGCGGAGCGCAACCTCTCTGAATAGGACCCAGTCAGCAAGGCCTAAATTGAGATAAGAACGTTGACGAATACCAGTATAAGAGGCAAGAGAGTTTGAGAGATCATTATGGAGAAAGACGGGAATGTGGTCGCTGGAAAGAGTTGTGGAAGTGGACCATGTGCAAGAATTAGAAAGATTGGATGAAACGAGGGAGATGTCCGGGCTAGAAGGTCGGCCGTAGGAAGGGAGACGAGTAGGCTGATCATCGTTGAGGATAACCAGATCACACTCCTCAGCCCATTCCTCGACGTCTTCCCCTTTGGCGTCGGAGTCAAGCGCAGAACAGAACGTGTGAGCATTGAAGTCACCTGCAAAGACAGCTGATGGGGAGAGAGAGCAGTCATGCAACTGCTTAAGAAGAGGTATGGGGCTGTAGGTTGGGGGACAAGAAGTGGAGGGAGGGATGTAAATATTAAATAAAGATAATGGAGTTTTAAGAGGGAGGTGTACGGGAACGCACTCGAGAGTACCGTCCTTAGGAACATTTGGAATTAGATGAGAAGGTAAGTTAGAAAGCACAAACGTAGAAACTCCGCCTCCAAGAGCTGTCCTTGGGATGTGATAGGCAGTGTAACCTGGAATGTTTGGTTGGGGATAAGTGGTAGAGGGAGAGAGTTTGGTTTCTTGAACCATAATAACATCCGGATGATGAGTACGTGCGAAGAGTGAGAGTTCAGACAATTTGGTGCGAAGGCCGTTAAGATTTATATGTACAATAGAGAGGGGCGGTTGGTGAATGAGGAATCAGAGTTGCTGGGGACGGAGCACAGAACACAACGGAAGGATGAGTTGTGATGCCTCACAGAACTAAGACCTGAACAGGAGAAGTGCACCCACCTTTGGCATCCAAAGCATTGGACGCTTGTTCCATTCCAGGTGACTTTCTTGCTGCAGGTGGCACATTGATACTTCTGCACAGGTCCAGGATTCCTCTTGACGCCAGCCCTTTGTAGTAGAATCTCCAGGAGAGCTGGGGCCAGCCAGCGACTCTCCCATGACAAAAACCCTCTCGGTGGAGGGAGTGATGTCGGTCTGCACGAAGATGATGTCGTTTCCTCCACACTGCCGCGGCATGAACGTACGACATCTCGGCAGCAGTTAACACAATTTCCTCAAAAGGCCACCATGGGTTAAAGGTAGTGTTCACGATAAAAAATGTGTTCCAGTTTCCAGTAGGAATGGGTAGTGGAGGGGCACACTGTAACGTTGACGTCGAGAGAACGCATGAAAACTAGCCAGGAAGAGCTCCAAAAGGGCCCGAAGTTGCCACTTTGAGCGCAAGGCAAACCCCAAAAGCGCAATACACGCCCACCGACGTGAACAAATGAAAACTCGTAATCGTGGGATGAGCGATGGTTTCCGATCAAAAGCCCCGTTCTTCCCTTCATTCTCAACTTCTCTCTTTACTCAGGTCAGCTCGCATACATCGGCTGCAAAAGACGGAAGTCACAATGCTCGGACAACTCGTCCACCACGTTTACTTAGCTCAATTTTCTAGGGACCATAACTCCGTTCCCAGTAGATCTTGAACGATTTCAGAGACATCATTGGAATCAGCATGGGGCCGTTTTCAAGATAGGCGGGAAAACAGGAAAACGATTTTTATCGTGAACACTGCCTATAAGTACATATACATATTTTTCTACAAATTTTTGAAGGTACTAAAATAACTAAAGAAGAGTTCCTATTGGGAGCCACAAATTACCAGGTTGTTCAATAAGTTTTGTCATTCGATAAGAAAAACACAATTTTATGGTTCAAAATACACTTTATTATTCAGTATAATCTCCCTGAACATCAATACACTTGCTCCAATGATCCTCGAATCAATCTGTGGATCCCATCCCTGAAGTGGGAATCCGGAAGGTCTGCAAAATACGCTTCAACAGCCGGTATGACCTCTTCATTTGATGAAAAACGCTTGCCACGCATGAATTTTTTGAGTTCTGGAAACAAAAGGAAGTCGCTGGGGGCCAAATCTGGTGAATAAGGTGGATGTTCCAACAATTCAAACTTTAATTCATGGATTTTAGCCATTGTCATCCGATCAAATTTCGGTTCTTGATATTTTCAGTTGCAAACCATCACAATAAGAGGTTCACATATATGACGAGAAAAAGCGGGTAGACCTTTGGAAACCAATAACGGCTCAGAAAGTGAGGTAGTGATACCCAAAGCTCATGCGTCACGGAGCAAACAGGCAAAAATTTTTTGAAGCCTGAGCCAGGACGCCACTAGGCGTTTGCTTTGTTTTTCTAGAAAATCAAAACTTTTTTGAAGCAATTTCCTCATCAACTGAGAGCTTACAGTTGACCGCAATGTTAAAAGGACATGGTGCGGTTGCAGACTAGCACTAAATTACGGTAGAATCTGGCACTTTGCCAGATTTCGTCATCGATCGGCGCCAACCGTCGTCTCTTTGCTCACGAGAATATCGGCTGTGGCGCCGATCGATGACGAAATCTGGCAAAATGCCAGATTCTACCGCAGTTTTCGGTGCGAGTCCGCAACCGCACCATGTCCTTTTAACATTGCGGTCAACTATAATAAGGCTCTCGAAAATTTCAGAAGAACGTGTGCAAACCAGCGCGGCGACGGCCATTAAAAAAAGAGTGATTTATTGCCCTTCAAACTCACGAATTCAAAACACCTCTGATGGTCAATCCTTCAATGAGTGCCTCTGAAAACTATGATTAAACTTTGTTTATTCACGGCTGAGAAAACAATGAAAATTCCTAGGACTCGTAACGAGCTCTAGTTTCGAAAAAAATTTGAAGGTACCTTGGGAATCACATTGTGTTGAGATGCGATACTGAACACGTTTGAAGAAAATCTGATCCATGCCAAAGATCGAGTTGTCAATAAAGAACTAAAACAGTTCTGAAGTCACCAACGATCTTACATTATGGTAAGGCAGCGTACGAGCAAAAAACAGAGTTCAAAATTTTTCAACCATTTTGCGCAGGTAGGCCCGCCAGTTGTAATATATCGCCAAAAAGCCACCCAAATTACTCAAATTCTGAAGAAAAACTCATTTGAAAGTCCCTAAGCAACCAGCTTAATTTTTTCACGTCTGTCCGGTGAGTCTTGTGTAATACACAAATGTCTTAAAACTGGACGTCTGAAATGATTTAGCCCTTTCAAATGCTTAGGCTGATTATTTCTTTTGACCTTTCCATTGTCAAGAATTCCCCAAAACAATAAGCTTCCAATCAACGGTTGAACGCAAGGATCTCTCAAAATAAAGAATATGGAATTTTGGATTTCCACGGCGCCTCGGAGCCCGTCGTGGCGCTTCTGTTCCTCGTGCTAGATGGTCGACCGGGAGAACACCCTTTCATACCGCGGAGCAGTTTTCAAGAGGTTATAGCATTATGAATACACAGCCTTGAGGTGTCAAACTTTGCCAACTGTCTCCACTTGGTTCAAACGTAGAGAAGAAAAAATCAAATGAGGTTTTTTTTTTCGCGGACGCTGCCTTAAAAGAGGGATTTTTCAAAGTATGGGTGCGTACGTCTCTACAAAAGGCCGGTGTAGGCTAGCTTGAAGGAGCGGTCACCCTCAAGGCACATCCAGTCTCAGAATCGTTTCTCCGCTTATCTTCAAAATGGTCTCATGCTGATTTCAAAGATGTCTCTGGAATCGTACAAGACCTTCTGGGAACGGAGTTGTGGTCTCTCAAAAATTGTGCCCCGGAGGCATGGTAGACGAGTTGTCCGAGGCTTGTAACTTCCGTCATTTGCAACCGATATATACGAGCGGACCTGACTGGATAGAAAGACTGAGATTGAAGGGAAGAGCAAGGACATTAGTCGAAAACCACCGCTCGTCTCGCCACTGTTCAACTCGAAAGATCGTAAAAAGGGAGCGCCAAAGTGGCTTCCTGATGTGGGCGCTCTAGGGTGGCTTCCTTCTATATCTCGCTTGTTTGGAGGAATTGCGAGCTCGCACTCGGCAGGTGTCATACGGGGTGGGTCGACTTCACAATTATGTGGAAACATCAGATTTGGCCCTTGTGATTGAACTGTACCTTTGAAAAAATCAGTCACTGAAACGCACGGCAGCTCAGACATTTTGCTCCCAAAACGGCGTATTTCTGTGCGCACGTGGGCGAATTGATTCTCTCTAGTCAACAACTATAATTTCGAAAAGAAATTGTGTGCCTCTAAGGGTGCGGCATCCCGTACCCGTCAAAGCCTCCTCCAATGTTTAGAAAAAAAATTCCGGTTTTCAAATCAGAGACGCTCAGTCCCTCAACTCATCTGAATGAAATTCAATGGACTTCTCCGTTTACAGATGTCTTGAGTAGATCCCAGTGTACTGTTTTGCCGGTGTTCTATAAAGAGCTACTACTCAGTGTCCTGAGTAGTAGTTTTTTACTACCTGCAGTCAGTTGAAAAGCGACTTCGAGTCTGTATGAAAGCCTTAGTTGAGTCTTTTGTGGAGCAGCGATCTTTGCGGAGCTCGCGACGCCGCCGGCCAACGGACTTTAGGGCGCGAATGAAGAGCGGCAGCATCCATTCACTAGAATTTAAGAGCTCACTATACCTCTCAGAGTTCAACAGTCTCACAACATGGTTTTTGCCAAATCCATCATAGACAACTATGTGTAATTTCTTTACCTCATTTTGAACCGGTCGAAATGAAACCTATCGGGCTTATCATGTCGAAATCTCTTTCTTACGGTTATATTTTGCCATGACTGGCCGCTTCGCTCCTCGCTCCGCTCGGACGACGAGCGAGCTCATAGTTCAAATTCAACCAGCCAATTCGCCAAAGACGGAGCACCCTATCGGAGGAATGACACCACAGAGGTCTACTGAGAGCTGCAGCACTCTCGATCGAAGTCTATCTCAAGAGCATTGTATTTGAGTTTTTTGGTTTCAAAATGGATCTATTTCTGGCGTTACCAGGAAAAAATGAGATATAAAAAAAACGTGCCCGAAGTACATCTTTGAAAAACAATGTATGAATCCCTACAAAAAATCTCCATCTCCATTTTTCGCTCTTAATATACAGCTGGTGTGATGCAATATGAGCTCAACCATACAGAAATTGAATGAAAGTTGATGAAATCCACCGCAAACACATCCTTCAAAGAAGGTTCGTTAGAGTGGAGACAGTGGATGAACGTCAATTAAGGTGGTCAAAAAGGAAAAAGGGAAGTTTCCCTAAAACACTGTGATTTCAGAATTCGCCGTATTCTCAATATTCTTTTTTTTGCATTTGAATTTTTTTAAAATTATTCATTGGACAATTTTTCGAAAGGTGGTCGCCTTGAGAAATTCGTTGTTCTTTATAGAATAATCCACCGAAGTAACATAATTTTTTGAGCTGCTTCAAAGGCATCATACGCGAAGAAAACCGTATTCTATTTTTTCACGTTTTTGTGTAGCTTGGCCTCTCTAGCGAACGAAAATGTCGTAAGGACCCATGAAAAACTTTCATTTGTTAAGTAAATTCAGCCTGAACACACCATAAACTTGAATTTGAACTTCGAGCGAAAATCGTTTTTCATGTTTTTCTGCATTCGTAGTAGACCTCGCCACTATAATTTTTGAAATTTTTCTGCTTTGAGACCAATAGAGCCCACTATTTCACAGTACTTTATGATTAGGGTGAGCGTTTATTCTCATCTACCAGATGCAAACTGACCTGGAGTATAAAAGGAGTATGCGCTTCGAATGGTTGCATGAGAGGAAACTCATCCACTTCTCTGCCCAACGCATTAAAGAGCCTGAAACTGGTTTTAATGAGACGACGTAAGAGAGCCTGTAGCCGATCTGTTGCCTGGCCTTGTTAGACACCTGACAGTGAGTGTTATCCAGCAAAATTGCAAATAAGTATTCGCCTATCAACCAGTGAGCAATCGTCGGGCACTCCACCTCTGTGGCGGCATTCAGAATTTTCGCGGGGCGACGCGATGGCACATGTCAGTGCGACGCGGAAAATGCGTCGCGCAGGTGTTTAACGTCTTCATGGATCGTGAAGAGACTTCGCATCCACTGTTGAAGGTTGACGCAAACTTGGTGCCATATGTTATAACATAGGTGCACCGAGTTCGCGGCAACCTTCAATAGTGAACGCGAAGCCTCTTCACGATCAATGCCGATATTAGATGTGAACGCTGCGCGAACGCTGGGCGACTACGCGCAATTGCGTACGTGCGCGATTTCTCGCAGCAACGTCATTTGTTGCTAGCCATACCAACAGATTTTCTTATTCTTCCAAATGCATGTGATTCTAGATAGCACAATATCACACTCTACAATCCACAAAATGCAGAAGAATCAGCAAATCCTGCTGCTGTTGAAGTTTCGAAGACGATGGGCAAAGGAAAAGAGATAGTAATCGGTTGTCGAAAGCGTCTCTCGCCATCCGACTGTGCCTTTTTTTGAACTTTTAACGCACGCCTTTTGACCAGATGTGATATATAACTCCGGAAGCGCCAACTAATCTCTATTTGACGCTTCTTTCAAGTCACGGCAGAGCCTGGACCAGCGCAAATCTTCAGTACTGAGCGACTTCTGCTCATTTCCAATCGAATTTCGAGAGCTGCCAAAGTTTATAGCACATCTGAACCATCCTAAGGCCAAGTGATATAATTCGCGGAATATCATAACAACAATTTTTTGATCAAAAATCTTAGGAACTTCCTCGAGGCGACTTCTGGTAAAAGTAATAATGTGATAAGCTCTGATATGATGAGCTGAATGTGGGCGCCTCCCCAAACAAATTCATTAACACCAGAACCCTTTACCTTTCAACTGATAAGGTAAATGCTACTGAGTACAATATGGTCCATGTATGTCAACTTTACAGTTTCGCAGCTGGTGGCCTACTAGAAAGTAATTAGAGGCCCTCAAATATGCACAGTATCTAAGCTTCACACTGAAAGTCAGCATATAACTAGGAAACCACCAAGTTCTGCCCGAAGTGGGAAGCATTGTATGAAAAACAAGCTGACCGCTCATTCGAACAAAGTATCGCACTAGACCAAAAGGCCTACACTGAAAAAAAATTTTAAAAAATACGAAGTCTAATTGCGAGCAACTTTCGCGACACCCTGAGGGAACATGTGAGGCATTAGAATAAGACGCACGCTACAGTAGGACAAAAACAGGTTGGTTACAGGAACCACGCCCCTTAGTCATTACCAGAGGTGACACCCTATTGACCAGCTGTCGACAAATGAAATTACCTAAATCACCATTAAAGGCAGCATACACGCTAGTATACTTGGACATCGAATAATTTCAAATCATCCGATAAATGAATTTTTCTCCTCAATATTACAACGAATCGAGATTTCTCTGGTTCTCCGACAACAAGTAGGGGGAATCTTCTCATAAGTTAGGTTAGAGTAGAATCAATTGCATTCATTGAATCACAATCATCGATTATTCGGAAAAAAAAGACGACTTCGACTACTAGTCGATTTTTTTTTCCTGAAAAAAACTGATATTTGTGATTTTGTGAATGCACAGAGTTCTACTTTGCCATGAATTATGAGAAGACTACCCCTAACTTGGAGCCTAAAAACCAAAATTAGCTCTAGCCATTCTGACTCCAGAGAGAAAAATTCTGAAATTTTAGGTTCCTGGCAAAAGTAAAGATTTGGCATGGCCATTTTTTTTTCGAAAAATTAGAAATATACTCAGTTAAAAGGTAAAGGAAGGTAAAGAAAAATGAAAAAAGTTTTGAAATATTCCTGAGGAGTGAAAGCTCGTTTGGGAGCTGGAATGCCGCGGTCTTCACGTATTAAAGTGAAGTAAAACCAACTCATTTGTTCCATATACTCGAAGCTAACCCACACGGCGGCTGCGGGAGTTAGCTCGTCAAATCACCGCATGTTGTCCCTATTTTCCCACAAATTTGTCTTTCACCATCGGGAGTAGCTCACATTCAGGAGAACAGGAGCCTGACTTGATCTCTGTCTGAAGAAAATCAGTTTCATTGTGTTTCAAAGGAGAGAGCTGTGTGCTTCTTGTTTTGTCAGGGTGGCGGACAACTCGTCCACCTCGCTCTCTTCACAACGCTGCGAAGCAACAAAAAGCGGGATCAGATTCTATTTTGTAGCTGTGAAGGTGTGCACTTCATACAAGAGTTTCGCACACCCGTAGGTTCCAATTCCTGACGCAAACCCACGGGTAGCGGGTGCGTTTGGACGAGTTACACCCCGCAGCCGCCGTGAGGGTTACCTTCGAGTGTTCCATATCACGCGTGATTTTGCTTCGATATGTTCTACGGATAAGCTCATACAATGCGATCTCTCGTTTTGCACAGCTCTTATCAGTAGTTGGTTCAAACTCGACTGCCAAATCACACTTTCAACTATTTCACTACATTTCCCAAAAATCAAATCATTTGACGCCAAATCGTCCTCAGGAATATTTCAAAGCTTTTTCATTTTTCTTTACCTTCCCGTTTTATCTGAGTATATTTCTAATTTTTCGAAAAAATGGCCATGCTAAATCTTTACTTTTGCCAGGAACCTAAACTTTCAGGAATTGTGGTGCGCGCGAAGCGCGCACCAGATTAGGCTTTACCTCGCCCATGCGCAACTCTGCGATTGCGGAATCAGCGTTCAGAGTAACTGTGGAGATGCGGTTTTTTCTCCATTGGAAAGAGCGTAAAAAGCTGGTGTATGTACCAAAAAATGGTTTGGAATGGTTTCTTGGCGCTCGAGAAAAATGGCGAAAACCACGTGATTTTGGTCCTTCTTTTTAGACGGCGTTCACGATCTTGCTGCAGTACTTAAAATTGAGCTAGGAAGCTAATTTTTTGGCAGGAGGCTAGAAATGGATGCAGCTAGCTCCTATTCATTTTTGGAGTTGAAAACTCAATTTTAGCGGAACCTCACTATTGCGGGTCAAGACGGGTAAAAACATGTAAACATGTTATTGCAAATCATACGACGTTCCCTGAACTTCGAAAATGAACTAGTGAAAATCAACACAGCTAATGATAGGCTTCCGGCCAAGATTGTTCTCTCTTTGAGATGGTTGGTGTAAATAGGACTTCAGCAAAGCGCAGGGCGCCGCAGAAAGAGACGATTATAATTTGCAACCGGCACAAAATTCTCACTCAGGAATTATCCTGTTAAAGTTGGGCTCTGGCCTATTGAGGCAAGTTAAAACCTGTTTTACGTGTACTATGTCAAGACGCGTATGCAAATAGACATGTTTGACAAAGGTATTAACAATGTTGCTGGTATAAAAGGCTCCTCATCTCGCAGTGTGCCTCAATCGACTCTTCGGAGCCGGACATGGAAGTGGCCTCAGTCACTTTTCAGAAGATCCACCGGATACCGGAGGATAATTTGTGTCGCCGAGGGGATATCCCCACGGCTCGGGGGAGGGGGGAGGTGGTATACTTATGTCGAGTCGAGTCATCGAGTCTTGATATCGACTGAAACAGTCGACATCGAGTCATTCGACTACTCGATTATTCGAAATTTTGAAAAATCGAATTAGTCGAAAACTCGATTATTCGAAATTTTGAAAAATCGACTTAGTCGAAAACTCGATTATTCGAAATTCTGAAAAATCGACTTAGTCGAAAACTCGATTATTCGAAATTTTGAAAAATCGACTTAGTCGAAGACTCGATTATTCGAAATTTTGAAAAATCGAGTTAGTCGAAGACTCGATTATTCGATAGACCCTAATAGTCGAATGAACTCGATAGTCGACTGTTTCGAGTCGAAAGAAATCACCGTCAGGTAAATTAGTTCACGTAGTTAACCGAAACTGTGCCACCAGTTTTCGAAGACGTATTTGCGGACCATGATGGCGGAGACTCCTCCATGAGTTTAGAAGATCTCGAAATAGAAGACTATATGTCGTGACTTATTAATGTTAAACTCACACCCGCCTATTTCCACGGTTCTAGTCTCCAAGGGAGATTTAAATCTTCAATTACTCCACTTGGTCATCTCACTTGACCACGCCCATTTTTCGGCGCCGCAACGACTCTTCCGATTTCGGAAGCAGGGGGAAAATCCTGGGTTCGTGTACTAAACAGAAGGCGGTACGGAAAAATGGGCGTGGCCTAGTGCAATTTTATCTGATTTCATCCAAAAATTATCCGATTTTATCCGAAATTTTACCCGAATTTTATACGATTTTATCCGAATTTTCGACCCTTGGAATAATGGTTCGATTCAGATAATGCCGATTTTAAATTTCCCGGATATTGGTTCGATTCAGATAATGCGTTTTTTCGAATTTTCGGATTATCCGAATCTCGGATATCCGAAAAGGAGTGATTCGGATACTAAGTATACCGTATACCCGCCGTAATCTACCGTAATCTGTCAGAATTCGTCAACTGGACCTTAGCTTCGTGTTAAACACTCCAAAGCACCCTTCGAAAAACAATATGAGCCACATCTACTGTAGAAATCCGCAAATCTCAGAAGTCGCGTTCTGCCCTTGAAGTTTTTACATGCTGTGAAGCTTTGAACGAAGCAAGTCGTAGACTTCGGAGTCGTAAACAAGTAAACCCCAGATTCGCCCCAAATAACCGACCTGGGAGGATTTCAGGTCAAATCTGGAGCACTTTTACAAACGCTTTCAGAGCCCTCTATATGATACCAGCCGTCCTGCGGGCTCCGCCCGCCTGACGGCTGGCTGGGGGCTTCGCCCCAGACCCCCAGATTTCCGCCTCCGGCGGAAATTATCAAGTTGTCTTGGCATATATAGAATCGGATTAGAAATTATTTTTCCCCAATATATTTTGTTGTATACATAAAGGTTGCCTGCCACTCATGTGGACACATGGAAAGGCGAACAGCGGTAATTTATAGCGAGAAAAGCAATAAATATGCTTCAGTTGTGCACGCACACAAAATCAATCCGAAGTGCGGCAAATCCTGTAGATTAGCGTTCTCGAGCTCGTTTCAAAGACATTCTTCTTTCTGCGGCGTCCTGCGCATTGCTACGTAGTACCGCACACTTTCTACGGCGTACAGAGCACCCCCCCCCCTGAGGTCGCGCACACTTTCTACAGGCGCACACCTACATGGGTCCCGTACACTTTTTATGGCGTTCAGGGCACTCTTACATGGGTCCCGCACACTCTATGGCGTTTGGCGCACTCTTAAATGGGTCCCGCACGCTTTCTATGGCGTTCGGCGCACTCTAACATGGGTCCCGCACACATTCTATGGCGTTCGGCGCACTCCTAAATGGGTTCCGTAGACTTTCTATGGCGTCCGGTGTACTCTAACATGGGTCCCGCACACTTTCGATGGCGTCCGGTGCACTCTTACATGGGTCCCGCACACTTTATTTGGCGTCCGGCGCACTCCTGAATGGGTTCCGTACACTTTCTATGGCGCCGGCGCACTCTAACATGGGTCCGCACATTTTCTATGTCGTTCGGCGCACTCCTAAATGGGTTCCGTACACTTTCTATGGCGTCTGGCGCACTCTAACATGGGTCCCGCACACATTCTATGGCGTCCGGCGCACTCTAACATGGGTCCGCACATTTTCTATGTCGTTCGGCGCAGTCCTAAATGGGTTCCGTACACTTTCTATGGCGTCTGGCGCACTCTAACATGGGTCCCGCACACATTCTATGGCGTTCGGCGCACTCCTAAATGGGTTCCGTACACTTTCTACGGCGTCCGGCACACTCTAACATGGGTCCCGCACACTTTCTATGGCGTCCGGCGCGCTCTTACATGGGTCCCGCACACTTTCTATGGCGTTCGGCGCACTCCTAAATGGGTACCGTACACTTTCTATGGCGTCCGGCACGCTCTTACATGGGTCCAGCACACTTTCTATGGCGTTCGGCGCACTCCTAAATGGGTCCCGCACACTTTCTATGGCGTCCGGCGCGCTTACATGGGCCCCGCACACTTTCTATGGCGTTCGGCGCACTCCTAAATGGGTACCGTACGCTTTCTATGGCGTCCGGCACACTCTAACATGGGTTCCGTACACTTTCTATGGCGCCCGGCGTACTCTCACCTGGGTCCCGTACACTTTCTATGGCGTCCGGCGTACTATAACATGGGTCCCGCACACTTTCGGTGGCGTCCGGCGCACTCTTACATTGGTCCCGCACACTTTCTATGGCGTTCGGCGCACTCCTAAATGGGTACCGTACACTTTCTATGGCGTTCGGCGCACTCCTAAATGGGTTCCGTACACTTTCTATAGCGTCCGGCGCACTCTTACATGGGTCCTGCACACTTTCTATGGCGTTCGGCGCACTTCTATGGCGTCCGGCGTACTCTAACATGGGTTCCGCACACTTTCGATGGCGTCCGGCGCACTCTTACATTGGTCCCGTACACTTTCTATGGCTTTCGGCGCACTCCTAGATGGGTTCCGTACACTTTCTACGGCGTCCGGCACACTCTAACATGGGTCCCGTACACTTTCTATGGCGTCCGGCGTGCTCTAACATGGGTCCCGTACACTTTCTATGGCGTCCGGCGTACTCTCACCTGGGTCCCGTACACTTTCTATGGCGTCCGGCGTACTCTAACATGGATCCCGCACACTTTCGATGGCGTCCGGTGCACTTTACATGGGTCCCGCACACATTCTATGGCGTTCGCTGCACTCCTAAATGGGTCCCGCACACTTTCTATGGCGTCCGGCGCGCTCTTACATGGGCCCCGCACACTTTCTATGACGTTCGGCGCACTCCTAAATGGGTACCGTATACTTTCTATAGCGTCCGGCACACTCTAACATGGGTCCCGTACACTTTCTATGGCGTTCGGCGCACTCCCAAATGAGTTCCGTACACTTTCTATGGCGTCCGGCGCACTCTTACATAGGTCCTGCACACTTTCTATGGCGTTCGGCGCACTCCTTGAAGGGTTCCGTACACTTCCTACGGCGTCCGGCGCACTCTAACATGGGTCCCGCACACATTCTATGGCGTTCGGCGCACTCCGAAATGGGTACCGTACACTTTCTATGGCGTCCGGCACGCTCTTACATTGGTCCCGCACACTTTCTATGGCGTTCGGCGCACTCCTAAATGGGTTCCGTACACTTCCTACGGAGTCCGGTGCACTCTAACATGGGTCCCGCACACATTCTATGGCGTTCGGCGCACTCCTAAATGGGTTCCGTACACTTTCTATGGCGTTCGGCGCACTCTTACATGGGTCCCGCACACTTTCTGTGGCGTTCGGCGCACTCCTAAATGGGTTCCGTACACTTTCTATGGCGTCCGGCGTACTATAACATGGGTCCCGCACACTTTCTATGGCGTCCGGCGCACTCTTACATTGGTCCCGCACACTTTCTATGGCGTTCGGCGCACTCTTACATTGGTCCCGCACACTTTCTATGGCGTTCGGCGCACTCCTAAATGGGTTCCGTACACTTCCTACGGAGTCCGGTGCACTCTAACATGGGTCCCGCACACATTCTATGGCGTTCGGCGCACTCCTAAATGGGTTCCGTACACTTCCTACGGAGTCCGGTGCACTCTAACATGGGTCCCGCACACATTCTATGGCGTTCGGCGCACTCCTAAATGGGTACCGTACACTTTCTATGGCGTCCGGCACGCTCTTACATTGGTCCCGCACACTTTCTATGGCGTTCGGCGCACTCTTACATGGGTCCCGCACACTTTCTGTGGCGTTCGGCGCACTCCTAAATGGGTTCCGTACACTTCCTACGGAGTCCGGTGCACTCTAACATGGGTCCCGCACACATTCTATGGCGTTCGGCGCACTCCTAAATGGGTTCCGTACACTTTCTACAGCGTCCGGCACACTCTAACATGGGTCCCGCACACATTCTATGGCGTTCGGCGCACTCCGAAATGGGTACCGTACACTTCCTACGGAGTCCGGTACACTCTAACATGGGTCCCGCACACATTCTATGGCGTTCGGCGCACTCCTAAATGGGTTCCGTACACTTCCTACGGCGTCCGGTGCACTCTAACATGGGTCCCGCACACATTCTATGGCGTTCGGCGCACTCCTAAATGGGTTCCGTACACTTTCTATGGCGTCCGGCGTACTCTAACATGGGTCCCGCACACTTTCTATGGCGTCCGGCGCACTCTTACATGGGTCCCGCACACTTTCTATGGCGTTCGGCGCACTCCTAAATGGGTTCCGTACACTTCCTACGGAGTCCGGTGCACTCTAACATGGGTCCCGCACACATTCTATGGCGTTCGGCGCTCTTAAATGGGTCCCACACATTTTCTTCGGCGTCCGGCGCACTCTAACATGGGTCCCGCACACATTCTATGGCGTTCGGCGCACTCCTAAATGGGTTCCGTACACTTTCTATGGCGTTCGGCGCACTCATAAATGGGTTCCGTACACTTTCTATGGCGTCCGGCACGCTCTTACATTGGTCCCGCACACTTTCTGTGGCGTTCGGCGCACTCTAAATGGGTTCCGTACACTTCCTACGGCGTCCGGTGCACTCTAACATGGGTCCCACACATTCTATGGCGTTCGGCGCACTCCTAAATGGGTTCCGTACACTTTCTACAGCGTCCGGCACACTCTATCATGGGTCCCACACACTTTCTATGGCGTCCGGCGCACTCTTAAATGGGTCCCGCACACTTTCTGTGGCGTCCGGCGCACTCCTAAATGGGTTCCGTACACTTTCTATGGCGTCCGGTGCACTCTAACATGGGTCCCGTACACTTTCTATGGCGTTCGGCGCACTTTAACTTGGGTCCCGCACACATTCTATGGCGTCCAGCGCACTCCTGAATGGGTTCCGTACACTTTCTATGGCGTTCGGCGTAACCTAACATGGGTCTCGTACACTTTCTATGGCGTTTGGCGCACTCCTAAATGGGTACCGTACACTTTCTACGGCGTCCGGCACACTCTAACATGGGTCCCGCACACTTTCTATGGCGTTTGGCGCACTCCTAAATGGGTACCGTACACTTTCTATGGCGTCCGGCACACTCTAACATGGGTCCCGTACACTTTCTATGGCGTTCGGCGCACTCCTAATTGGGTCCCGTACACTTTCTATGGCGTCCGGCGCACTCTAACATGGGTCCCGCACACTTTCTATGGCGTTCGGCGCACTCTTAAATGGGTCCCGTACACTTTCTATGGCGTCCGGCGCACTCTAACATGGGTCCCGCACACTTTCTATGGTGTTCGGCGCGCGCTCCTAAATGGGTCCCGTACGCACTTTCTATGGCGTTCGGCGCACTCTAACATGGGTCCCGTACACTTTCTATGGCGTCCGGCGCACTCTAACATGGGTCCCGCACACTTTCTATGGCGTCCGGCGCACTCTAACATGGGTCCGCACACTTTCTATGTCGTTCGGCGCACTCTAACATGGGTCCCGCACACTTTCTATGTCACACGGCGCTCTCTAACGTGGGTACCGCATACTTTCTATGGCGTCCGGCGCACTCTTACATGGGTCCTGCACACTTTCTATGGCGTTCGGCGCACTCTAACATGGGTCCCGCACACATTCTATGGCGTTCGGCGCACTCCTAAATGGGTTCCGTAGACTTTCTATGGCGTCCGGTGTACTCTAACATGGGTCCCGCACACTTTCGATGGCGTCCGGCGCACTCTTACATGGGTCCCGCACACTTTATATGGCGTCCGGCGCACTCCTGAATGGGTTCCGTACACTTTCTATGGCGTCCGGCGCACTCTAACATGGGTCCCGCACACATTCTATGGCGTTCGGCGCACTCCTAAATGGGTTCCGTACACTTTCTATGGCGTCCGGCGTACTCTAACATGGGTCCCACACACTTTCTATGGCGTCCGGCGCACTCTAACATGGGTCCGCACATTTTCTATGTCGTTCGGCGCACTCCTAAATGGGTTCCGTACACTTTCCATGGCGTCTGGCGCACTCTAACATGGGTCCCGCACACATTCTATGGCGTTCGGCGCACTCCTAAATGGGTTCCGTACACTTTCTACGGCGTCCGGCGCACTCTTACATGGGTCCTGCACACTTTCTATGGCGTTCGGCGCGCTCTTACATGGGTCCTGCAAACTTTCTATGGCGTTCGGCGCACTACTAAATGGGTAACGTACACTTTCTATGGCGTCCGGCACGCTCTTACATGGGTCCCGCACACTTTCTATGGCGTTCGGCGCACTCCTAAACGGGTCCCGCACACTTTCTATGGCGTGCGGCGGGCTCTAACATGGGGCCCGCACACTTCTATGGCGTTCGGCGCACTCCTAAATGGGTACCGTACACTTTCTATGGCGTCCGGCACACTCTAACATGGGTTCCGTACACTTTCTATGGCGTCCGGCGTACTCTCACCTGGGTCCCGTACACTTTCTATGGCGTCCGGCGTACTCTGACATGGGTCCCGCACACTTTCGATGGCGTCCGGCGCACTCTTACATTGGTCCCGCACACTTTCTATGGCGTTCGGCGCACTCCTAAATGGGTACCGTACACTTTCTATGGCGTTCGGCGCACTCCTAAATGGGTTCCGTACACTTTCTATGGCGTTCGGCGCACTCTTACATGGGTCCTGCACACTTTCTTTGGCGTTCGGCGCACTTCTATGGCGTCCGGCGTACTCAACATGGGTTCCGCACACTTTCGATGGCGTCCGGCGCACTCTTACATTGGTCCCGCACACTTTCTATGGCGTTCGTCGCACTCCTAAATGGGTTCCGTACACTTTCTACGGCGTCCGGCACACTCTAACATGGGTCCCGTACACTTTCTATGGCGTCCGGCGTGCTCTAACATGGGTCCTGCACACTTTCTATGGCGTTCGGCGCACTCTCACCTGGGTCCCGTACACTTTCTATGGCGTCCGGCGTATTCTAACGTGGACCCGCACACTTTCGATGGCGTCCGGCACACTCTAACATGGGTCCCGCACACATTCTATGGCGTTCGCTGCACTCCTAAATGGGTCCCGCACACTTTCTATGGCGTCCGGCGCACTCTTACATGGGTCCCGCACACTTTCTATGACGTTCGGCGCACTCCTAAATGGGTACCGTACACTTTCTATAGCGTCCGGCACACTCTAACATGGGTCCCGTACACTTTCTATGGCGTTCGGCGCACTCCCAAATGGGTTCCGTACACTTTCTATGGCGTCCGGCGCACTCTTACATAGGTCCCGCACACTTTCTATGGCGTTCGGCGCACTCAAATGGGTTCCTTACACTTCCTACGGCGTCAGGCGCACTCTAACATGGGTCCCGCACACATTCTATGGCGTTCGGCGCACTCCGAAATGGGTACCGTACACTTTCTATGGCGTCCGGCACGCTCTTACATGGGTCCTGCACACTTTCTATGGCGTTCGGCGCACTCCTAAATGGGTACCGTACACTTTCTACGGCGTCCGGCACACTCTAACATGGGTCCCCCACACTTTCTATGGCGTTCGGCGCACTCTAAATGGGTTCCGTACACTTTCTATGGCGTCCGGCGCACTATAACATGGGTCCCGCACACTTTCTATGCCGTGCGGCGCGCTCTTACATGGGCCCCGCACACTTTCTATGCCGCTCGCCGCACTCCTAAATGGGTCCCGTACACTTTCTATGGCGTTCGGCGCACTCCCAAATGGGTTCCGTACACTTTCTATGGCGTCCGGCGCACTCTTACATTGGTCCTGCACACTTTCTATGGCGTTCGGCGCTTTCCTAAAAGGGTTTCCGTACACTTCCTACGGCGTCCGGCGCACTCTAACATGGGTCCCGCACACATTCTATGGCGTTTGGCGCACTCCTAAATGGGTACCGCACACTTTCGATGGCGTCCGGCGCACTCTTACATTGGTCCCGTACACTTTCTATGGCGTTCGGCGCACTCCTAAATGCGTTCCGTACACTTTCTATGGCGTCCGGCGTACTCTAACATGGGTCCCGCACACTTTCTATGGCGTTCGGTGCACTCTAACATGGGTCCCGCACACATTCGATGGCGTTCGGCGCACTCCTAAATGGGTTCCGTACACTTTCTACGGCGTCCGGCACACTCTAACATGGGTCCCACACACTTTCTATGGCGTCCGGCGCACTCCTACATGGGTCCCGCACACTTTCTATGGCGTTCGGCGCACTCTTAAATGGGTTCCGTACACTTTCTATGGCGTCCGGCGCACTCTAACATGGGTCCGCACATTTCTATGGCGTTCGGCGCACTCCTAAATGGGTCCCGCCCATTTTCTATGTCGTTCGACGCACTCTTAAATGGGTTCCGTACACTTTCTATGGCGTCTGGCGCACTCTTGCATGGGTCCCGCGCACTATCTATGACGTTCGGCGCACTTTTACATGGGTTCCGTAAACTTTCTATGGCGTTCGGCGCACTCTAACATGGGTCCCGCACACATTCTATGGCGTTCGGCGCACTCCTAAATGGGTTCCGTTCACTTTCTATGGCGTCCGGCGTACTCTAACATGGGTCCCGCACACTTTCTATGGCGTCCGGCGCGCTCTTACATGGGTCCCGCACACTTTCTATGGCGTTCGGCGCACTTCTAAAAGGGTTCCGTACACTTCGTACGGCGTCCGGCGCACTCTAACATGCGGTCCGCACATTTTCTATGGCGTTCGGCGCACTCCTAAATGGGTTCCGTACACTTTCTATGGCGTCCGGCGCACTCTAACATGGTCCCGCACACATTCTATGGCGTTCGGCGCACTCCTAAATGGGTTCCGTACACTTTCTATGGCGTCCGGCAAACTCTAACATGGGTCCCGCACACTTTCTATGGCGTCCGGCAAACTCTAACATGGGTCCCGCACACTTTCGATGTCGTCCGGGGCACTCTTACATCGGTCCCGTGCACTTTCTATGGCGTTCGGCGCACTCCTAAATGGGTTCCGTACACTTTCTATGGCGTCCGGCGCACTATTACATGGGTCCCGCACACTTTCTATGGCGTTCGGCGCACTCTTAACATGGGTTCCGCACACTTTCTATGGCGTCCGGCGCACTCTAACATGGGTCCCGTACACACTTTCTATGGCGTTCGGCGCACTCTAACATGGGTCCCGTACACTTTCTATGGCGTCCGGCGCACTCTAACATGGGTCCCGCACACTTTCTATGGCGTCCGGCGCACTCCTAACATGGGTCCCGCACACTTTCTATGGCGCCCGGCGCGCTCTTCCATGGGTCCCGCACACTTTCTATGGTGTCCGGCGCACTCCTAAATGAGTACAGTACACTTTCTACGGCGTCCGGCACACTCTAACATGGGTCCCGCATACTTTCTGTGGCATTCGGCGCACTCCTAAATGGGTTTCGCACACTTTCTATGGCGTCCGGCGCGCTCTTACATGGGTCCCGCACACTTTCTATGGCGTTCGGCGCACTCCTAAATGGGTTCCGTACACTTTCTATGGCGTCCGGCACACTCTAACATGGGTCCCGCACACTTTCTATGGCGTCCGGCGCACTCCTAACATGGGTTCCGCACACTTTCTATGGCGTCCGGCGCACTCTAACATGGGTCCCGCACACTTTCTATGGCGTTCGGCGCACTCTAACATGGGTACCGTACACTTTCTATGGCGTCCGGCGCACTCCTAACATGGGTCCCGTACACTTTCTATGGCGTTCGGCGCACTCCTAAATGGGTTCCGTACACTTTCTATGGCGTCCGGCGCACTCTAACATGGGTCCCGCACACTTTCTATGGCGTTCGGCGCACTCCTAACATGGGTTCCGTACACTTTCTATGGCGTCCGGCGCACTCTAACATGGGTCCCGCACACTTTCTATGGCGTTCGGCGCACTCCTAAATGGGTTCCGTACACTTTCTATGGCGTCCGGCACACTCTAACATGGGTCCCGCACACTTTCTATGGCGTCCGGCGCACTCTAACATGGGTCCCGTACACTTTCTATGGCGTCCGGCGTACTCTAACATGGGTCCCGCACACTTTCTATGGCGTCCGGCGCACTCTAACATGGGTCCCGCACACTTTCTATGGCGTCCGGCGCACTCTAACATGGGTCCCGCACACTTTCTATGGCGTTCGGCGCACTCCTAAATGGGTCCCGCACACTTTCTATGGCGTCCGGCGCACTCTAACATGGGTCCCGCACACTTTCTATGGCGTTCGGCGCACTCTAACATGGGTCCCGTACACTTTCTATGGCGTCCGGCGCACTCTAACATGGGTCCCGCACACTTTCTATGGCGTTCGGCGCACTCCTAAATGGGTTCCGTACACTTTCTATGGCGTCCGGCGCACTCTAACATGGGTCCCGCACACTTTCCATGGCGCCTGGCGCACTCTACCCTGGGTCCCGCACACATTCTATGGCGTTCGGCGCACTCCTAAGTGGGTTCCGTACACTTTCTACGGCGTCCGGCGCACTCTTACATGGGTCCTGCAAACTTTCTATGGCGTTCGGCGCACTACTAAATGGGTAACGTACACTTTCTATGGCGTCCGGCACCCTCTAACATGGGTTCCGCACACTTTCTATGGCGTCCGGCGCACTCCCAAATGGGTTCCGTACACTTTCTATGGCGTCCGGCACACTCTAACATGGGTCCCGTACACTTTCTATGGCGTCCGGCACGCTCTTTCATGGGTCCCGCTCACTTTCTATGGCGTTCGGCGCACTCCTAAATGGGTCCCGTACACTTTCTATGGCGTCCGGCACACTCTAACATGGGTCCCGTACACTTTCTATGGCGTTCGGCGCACTCCTAAATGGGTTCCGTACACTTTCTATGGCGTCCGGCGCACTCTTACATGGGTCCTGCACACTTTCTATGGCGTTCGGCGCACTTCTATGGCGTCCGGCGTACTCTAACATGGGTTCCGCACACTTTCGATGGCGTCCGGCGCACTCTCACATTGGTCCCGTACACTTTCTATGGCTTTCGGCGCACTCCTAAATGGGTTCCGTACACTTTCTACGGCGTCCGGCACACTCTAACATGGGTCCCGTACACTTTCTATGGCGTCCGGCGTGCTCTAACATGGGTCCCGTACACTTTCTATGGCGTCCGGCGTACTCTCACCTGGGTCCCGTACACTTTCTATGGCGTCCGGCGTACTCTAACATGGATCCCGAACACTTTCGATGGCGTCCGGTGCACTTTACATGGGTCCCGCACACTTTCTATGACGTTCGGCGCACTCCTAAATGGGTACCGTATACTTTCTATAGCGTCCGGCACACTCTAACATGGGTCCCGTACACTTTCTATGGCGTTCGGCGCACTCCCAAATGAGTTCCGTACACTTTCTATGGCGTCCGGCGCACTCTTACATGGGTCCTGCACACTTTCTATGGCGTTCGGCGCACTCCTAAAAGGGTTCCGTACACTTCCTACGGCGTCCGGCGCACTCTAACATGGGTCCCGCACACATTCTATGGCGTTCGGCGCACTCCGAAATGGGTACCGTACACTTTCTATGGCGTCCGGCACGCTCTTACATTGGTCCCGCACACTTTCTATGGCGTTCGGCGCACTCCTAAATGGGTTCCGTACACTTCCTACGGAGTCCGGTGCACTCTAACATGGGTCCCGCACACATTCTATGGCGTTCGGCGCACTCCTAAATGGGTTCCGTACACTTTCTATGGCGTCCGGCGTACTCTAACATGGGTCCCGCACACTTTCTATGGCGTCCGGCGCACTCTTACATTGGTCCCGCACACTTTCTATGGCGTTCGGCGCACTCCTAAATGGGTTCCGTACACTTCCTACGGAGTCCGGTGCACTCTAACATGGGTCCTGCACACATTCTATGGCGTTCGGCGCACTCCTAAATGGGTTCCGTACACTTCCTATGGAGTCCGGTGCACACTAACATGGGTCCCGCACACATTCTATGGCGTTCGGCGCACTCCTAAATGGGTTCCGTACACTTTCTACAGCGTCCGGCACACTCTATCATGGGTCCCACACACTTTCTATGGCGTCCGGCGCACTCTTACATGGGTCCCGCACACTTTCTGTGGCGTTCGGCGCACTCCTAAATGGGTTCCGTGCACTTTCTATGGCGTCCGGCGCTCTTAAATGGGTCCCACACATTTTCTTCGGCGTCCGGCGCACTCCTGAATGGGTTCCGTACACATTCTATGGCGTCCGGCGTACTCTCACCTGGGTCCCGTACACTTTCGCTGGCGTCTGGCGCACTCTTACATGGGTCCCGCACACATTCTATGGCGTTCGGTGCACTCCGAAATGGGTACCGAACACTTCCTACGGAGTCCGGTGCACTCTAACATGGGTCCCGCACACATTCTATGGCGTTCGGCGCACTCCTAAATGGGTTCCGTACACTTTCTACGGCGTCCGGCACACTCTAACATGGGTCCCGTACACTTTCTATGGCGTCCGGCGTGCTCTAACATGGGTCCCGTACACTTTCTATGGCGTCCGGCGTACTCTCACCTGGGTCCCGTACACTTTCTATGGCGTCCGGGCGTACTCTAACATGGATCCCGCACACTTTCGATGGCGTCCGGCGTACTCTGAAATGGGTTCCGTGCACTTCCTACGGCGTCCGGTGCACTCTAACATGGGTCCCGCACACATTCTATGGCGTTCGGCGCACTCCTAAATGGATCCCGCACACTTTCGTTGGCGTCCGGCGCACTCTTACATTGGCCCCGCACACTTTCTACGGCGTCCGGCACACTCTAACATGGGTCCCGCACACTTTCTATGGCGTCCGGCGCGCTCTTACATGGGTCCTGCACACTTTCTATAGCGTTCGGCGCACTCCTAAATGGGTACCGTACACTTTCTATGGCGTCCGGCACGCTCTTACATGGGTCCAGCACACTTTCTATGGCGTTCGGCGCACTCCTAAATGGGTCCCGCACACTTTCTATGGCGTCCGGCGCGCTTACATGGGCCCCGCACACTTTCTATGGCGTTCGGCGCACTCCTAAATGGGTACCGTACACTTTATATGGCGTCCGGCACACTCTAACATGGGTTCCGTACACTTTCTATGGCGCCCGGCGTACTCTCACCTGGATCCCGTACACTTTCTATGGCGTCCGGCGTACTATAACATGGGTCCCGCACACTTTCGGTGGCGCCCGGCGTACTCTCACCTGGGTCCCGTACACTTTCTATGGCGTTCGGCGCACTCCTAAATGGGTACCGTACACTTTCTATGGCGTCCGGCGCACTCTTACATGGGTCCCGCACACTTTCTATGGCGTTCGGCGCACTCCTAAATGGGTACCGTACACTTTCTATGGCGTTCGGCGCACTCCTAAATGGGTTCCGTACACTTTCTATGGCGTCCGGCGCACTCTTACATGGGTCCTGCACACTTTCTATGGCGTTCGGCGCACTTCAATGGCGTCCGGCGTACTCTAACATGGGTTCCGCACACTTTCGATGGCGTCCGGCGCACTCTTACATTGGTCCCGTACACTTTCTATGGCTTTCGGCGCACTCCTAAATGGGTTCCGTACACTTTCTACGGCGTCCGGCACACTCTAACATGGGTCCCGTACACTTTCTATGGCGTCCGGCGTGCTCTAACATGGGTCCCGTACACTTTCTATGGCGTCCGGCGTACTCTCACCTGGGTCCCGTACACTTTCTATGGCGTCCGGCGTACTCTAACATGGATCCCGCACACTTTCGATGGCGTCCGGTGCACTTTACATGGGTCCCGCACACATTCTATGGCGTTCGGCGCACTCCTAAATGGGTCCCGCACACTTTCTATGACGTTCGGCGCACTCCTAAATGGGTACCGTATACTTTCTATAGCGTCCGGCACACTCTAACATGGGTCCCGTACACTTTCTATGGCGTTCGGCGCACTCCCAAATGAGTTCCGTACACTTTCTATGGCGTCCGGCGCACTCTTACATGGGTCCTGCACACTTTCTATGGCGTTCGTCGCACTCCTAAAAGGGTTCCGTACACTTCCTACGGCGTCCGGCGCACTCTAACATGGGTCCCGCACACATTCTATGGCGTTCGGCGCACTCCGAAATGGGTACCGTACACTTTCTATGGCGTCCGGCACGCTCTTACATTGGTCCCGCACACTTTCTATGGCGTTCGGCGCACTCCTAAATGGGTTCCGTACACTTCCTACGGAGTCCGGTGCACTCTAACATGGGTCCCGCACACATTCTATGGCGTTCGGCGCACTCCTAAATGGGTTCCGTACACTTTCTATGGCGTCCGGCGTACTCTAACATGGGTCCCGCACACTTTCTATGGCGTCCGGCGCACTCTTACATTGGTCCCGTACACTTTCTATGGCGTTCGGCGCACTCCTAAATGGGTTCCGTACACTTCCTACGGAGTCCGGTGCACTCTAACATGGGTCCCGCACACATTCTATGGCGTTCGGCGCACTCCTAAATGGGTTCCGTACACTTCCTACGGAGTCCGGTGCACTCTAACATGGGTCCCGCACACATTCTATGGCGTTCGGCGCACTCCTAAATGGGTTCCGTACACTTTCTACAGCGTCCGGCACACTCTAACATGGGTCCCACACACTTTCTATGGCGTCCGGCGCGCTCTTACATGGGTCCCGCACACTTTCTATGGCGTTCGGCGCACTCCTAAATGGGTTCCGTACACTTCCTACGGAGTCCGGTGCACTCTAACATGGGTCCCGCACACATTCTATGGCGTTCGGCGCACTCCTAAATGGGTTCCGTACACTTTCTACAGCGTCCGGCACACTCTATCATGGGTCCCACACACTTTCTATGGCGTCCGGCGCTCTTAAATGGGTCCCACACATTTTCTTCGGCGTCCGGCGCACTCCTGAATGGGTTCCGTACACATTCTATGGCGTCCGGCGTACTCTCACCTGGGTCCCGTACACTTTCTCTGGCGTCTGGCGCACTCTTACATGGGTCCCGCACACATTCTATGGCGTTCGGCGCACTCCGAAATGGGTACCGAACACTTTCTATGGCGTCCGGTGCACTCTAACACGGGTCCCGCACACATTCTATGGCGTTCGGCGCACTCCTAAATGGGTTCCGTACACTTTCTATGGCGTCCGGCGTACTCTAACATGGGTCCCGCACACTTTCTATGGCGTTCGGCGCACTCCTAAATGGGTCCCGCACACTTTCTATGGCGTCCGGCGCGCTTACATGGGCCCCGCACACTTTCTATGGCGTTCGGCGCACTCCTAAATGGGTACCGTACGCTTTCTATGGCGTCCGGCACACTCTAACATGGGTTCCGTACACTTTCTATGGCGCCCGGCGTACTCTCACCTGGGTCCCGTACACTTTCTATGGCGTCCGGCGTACTATAACATGGGTCCCGCACACTTTCGGTGGCGTCCGGCGCACTCTTACATTGGTCCCGCACACTTTCTATGGCGTTCGGCGCACTCCTAAATGGGTACCGTACACTTTCTATGGTGTTCGGCACACTCCTAAATGGGTTCCGTACACTTTCTATAGCGTCCGGCGCACTCTTACATGGGTCCTGCACACTTTCTATGGCGTTCGGCGCACTTCTATGGCGTCCGGCGTACTCTAACATGGGTTCCGTACACTTTCTATGGCGCCCGGCGTACTCTCACCTGGGTACCGTACGCTTTCTATGGCGTCCGGCACACTCTAACATGGGTTCCGTACACTTTCTATGGCGCCCGGCGTACTCTCACCTGGGTCCCGTACACTTTCTATGGCGTTCGGCGCACTCTTACATGGGTCCCGCACACTTTCTGTGGCGTTCGGCGCACTCCTAAATGGGTTCCGTGCACTTTTTATGGCGTCTGGCGCTCTTAAATGGGTCCCACACATTTTCTTCGGCGTCCGGCGCACTCCTGAATGGGTTCCGTACACATTCTATGGCGTCCGGCGTACTCTCACCTGGAACCCGTACACTTTCTCTGGCGTCCGGCGCACTCTTACGTGGGTTCCGTACACATTCTATGGCGTCCGGCGTACTCTCACCTGGGTCCCGTATACTTTCTCTGGCGTCCGGCGCACTCTTACGTGGGTTCCGTACACTTCCTACGGCGTCCGGCGCACTCTCGCTGGGTCCCGCTGACTTTCTACGACGTCCCGTTTGATTGTTTCGGGCTTAACCCTTGTAAAACAGAAAAGTCTGCAATTACAGAATGCACACCGTAAACTGACGGACTGACTGACTGACTGACTGACTGACTGACGGACGGACGGACGGACGGACGGACGGACGGACGGACGGACGGACGGACGGACGGACGGACGGACGGACGGACGGACGGACGGACGGACGGACGGACGGACGGACGGACGGACGGACGGACGGACACCACTCTCCTTTATTACTATGGAATGATGGAATGATAAATAAAAGCTCAGCGCAAAATCCGTGAAAGTGGAAAACGCTGTCACTCTGTGCAGAAATCGAAAAATATGCTCTCACTTGAACTTCGAACAAGGGGTTGTTTTGGGCGCTGAGCACCTATGATGAGGTCCGATTCCAGATTTTCCAAAGGCTAAAGCGCGTTTTGGAACGTACAAGAGGTGCGGAACTCTGGTGAAAAACGCCTATAACTTTTTACAGAGTGGTTTCAGGCAACTTCGAAAAGCGCTCTTGGATTCTACGTCAAAAACGGTTTTGGGAAAGTACACTTCAACCGGAATGGCCAAAGCAACTAATAATAGTTCCCTTGTGAGAACATCTTTCGCGCCGGTACCGCGATCCGCGATTGTGCGACGCTCGTCTTTCCCTTGTCCCTCGATCCGCCACCATCCCGCGAAAGTTACCCGATCGACCCACCCGTGGTCATTCCTGTGCACGTACCATGATGCTACCGTGATAATTACCCCCGGTCCAGCGCTCTCATGCTGTGCAGATTTGTAAAGCGGCGCGAAATAGGACACGGGCAACTACCTTATATGTAGCTTTGGGTTAATCTGATAGGCAACACTCGTTCGGGTAAAACACCGAGACGGCATGGGTGATAGGACGCAGTACGATAAGGGGTGAGGCTGACAGAATCGCGGTACGCTCCTGGTTCGAAAAAAAGAAAAGAAAAGTGATTCGAGTAAAACAGTCGAAATAAGTGTTTTAGAATTTCAATTGTCGAAATTTGCGAAAAATGAGTTAGCCGAAAATTTGATCATTCGATTATTCGAAAAATCGAGTCAATTCGACTACTCGATTATTCGAAATTTTGAAAAATCGAATTAGTCGAAAACTCGATTATTCGAAATTTTGAAAAATCGAGTTAGTCGAAAACTCGATTATTCGAAATTTTGAAAAATCGAATTAGTCGAAAACTCGATTATTCGAAATTTCGAAAAATCGAGTTAGTCGAAACCTCGATTATTCGAAATTCTGAAAAATCGAGTTAGTCGAAAACTCGATTATTCGAAATTTTTGTCGAGTCGCCGAAGTATAGGAGGTGGTACCCAAGTATGGACCCATCTCCCCACGGTTTGCAGTGGGGTGGACCCCACTGCGAACAATGGTGGTGAGGTCACCCCCACCTCCCGTTAGGATCACTACAGAGATGATCCTTGTGGGATGGTTTCTTGGCACCCGAGAAAGTGGAGAAAACCAAGTGATTTTAGTCGAAAAACTGTTAATCTTTTTTTTCAGACGGCATTAACGATCTTGTTGCAACACTTAAAATTTAGCTAGGAAGTAAATTTTTTGGCAGGAGGCTGGAAATGGATGCAGCTAGCTCCTACTCAATGTTGGAGCTGAAAGCTCAATTTTAGCGGAACCACAAAATTGAGGGCCAAGGCGGGTAAAAACATGTAAACGTGTTATTGTTAACCATCCGACGCTCACTGAACTTTAAAAATGAACTAATGAAAATCAACACAGCTAATGATAGGCTTCTGCCCAGGATTGTTTCCTCCTTGAGACGGTTGGTGCGAATAAGATTTGAGGAGTGCGCAGGGCGCAGCAGAAAGTGTGCGAGACCCAAGTGGAAGTGCGCAGGACGCCGTAGAAAATGTGCGGGCCCCAGTGGGAGTGCGCAGGACGCTGTAAAAATGTACAGGACCACAGTGGGAGTGTGCAGGACGCCGCAGAAAGTGTGTGGGCCCCAGTGGGAATGCTCGGGACGCCGTAAAAAGTCTGCGGAACATCAGTGGGAATGCGCAGGATGCCGTAGAAAGTGTGTGGGCCCCAGTGGGAGAGCGCAAGACGCTGTAAAAATGTACGGGACCACAGTGGGAGTGTGCAGAACGCCGCAGAAAGTGTGTGGGACCGGAATGAGAGTGCGCCGTACGCTGTAGAAAGTGTGCGAGACCCAAGTGGAAGTGCGCAGGACGCCGTAGAAAATGTGCGGGCCCCAATGGGAGTGCGCAGGACGCTGTAAAAATGTATGGGACCACAGTGGGAGTGTGCAGGACGCCGCTGAAAGTGTGTGGGACCGGAATGAGAGTGCGCCGTACGCCGCAGAAAGTGTGCGAGACCCAAGTGGAAGTGCGCAGGACGCCGTAGAAAATGTGCGGGCCCCAGTGGGAGTGCGCAGGACGCTGTAAAAATGTACAGGACCACAGTGGGAGTGTGCGAGACGCCGCAGAAAGTGTGCGATCCCCTAGTGGAAATGCTCAGGACGCCGTAAAAAGTCTGCGGAACATCAGTGGGAATGCGCAGGACGCCGTAGAAAGTGTGCGGGCCCCAGTGGGAGAGCGCAGGACGCTGTAAAAATGTACGGGACCACAGTGGGAGTGTGCAGGACGCCGCAGAAAGTGTGCGGTCCCCTAGTAGGAATGCTCAGGACGCCATAAAAAGTCTGCGGAACATCAGTGGGAATGCGCAGGACGCCGTAGAAAGGGTGCGGGCCCCAGTGGGAGAGCGCAGGACGCTGTAGAAATGTACGGGACCACAGTGGGAGTGTGCAGGACGCCGCTGAAAGTGTGTGGGACCGGAATGAGAGTGCGCCGTACGCCGTAGAAAGTGTGCGAGACCCAAGTAGAAGTGCGCAGGACGCCGTAGAAAATGTGCGGGCCCCAGTGGGAGTGCGCAGGACGCTGTAAAAATGTACAGCACCACAGTGGGAGTGTGCGAGACGCCGCAGAAAGTGTGCGATCCCCTATTCGGAATGCTCAGGACGCCGTAAAAAGTCTGCGGAACATCAGCGGGAATGAGCAGGACGCCGTAGAAAGTGTGCGGGCCCCAGTGGGAGAGCGCAGGACGCTGTAGAAATGTACGGGACCACAGTGGGTGTGCAGGACGCCGCAGAAAGTGTGTGGGACCGGAATGAGAGTGCGCCGTACGCTGTAGAAAGTGTGCGAGATCCAAGTGGAAGGGCGCAGGACGCCGTAGAAAGTGTGCGGGCCCCAGTGGGAGAGCGCAGGACGCTGTAGAAATGTACGGGACCACAGTGGGTGTGCAGGACGCCGCAGAAAGTGTGTGGGACCGGAATGAGAGTGCGCCGTACGCTGTAGAAAGTGTGCGAGACCCAAGTGGAAGTGCGCAGGACGCCGTAGAAAATGTGCGGGCCCCAGTGGGAGTGCGCAGGACGCTGTAAAAATGTACAGCACCACAGTGGGAGTGTGCGAGACGCCGCAGAAAGTGTGCGATCCCCTATTGGGAATGCTCAGGACGCCGTAAAAAGTCTGCGGAACATCAGCGGGAATGAGCAGGACGCCGTAGAAAGTGTGCGGGACCGGAATGAGAGTGCGCCGTACGCTGTAGAAAGTGTGCGAGATCCAAGTGGAAGTGCGCAGGACGCCGTAGAAAGTGTGCGGGCCCCAGTGGGAGAGCGCAGGACGCTGTAGAAATGTACGGGACCACAGTGGGTGTGCAGGACGCCGCAGAAAGTGTGTGGGACCGGAATGAGAGTGCGCCGTACGCTGTAGAAAGTGTGCGAGATCCAAGTGGAAGTGCGCAGGACGCCGTAGAAAGTGTGCGGGCCCCAGTGGGAGAGCGCAGGACGCTGTAGAAATGTACGGGACCACAGTGGGTGTGCAGGACGCCGCAGAAAGTGTGTGGGACCGGAATGAGAGTGCGCCGTACGCTGTAGAAAGTGTGCGAGACCCAAGTGGAAGTGCGCAGGACGCCGTAGAAAGTGTGCGGGCCCCAGTGGGAGAGCGCAGGACGCTGTAGAAATGTACGGGACCACAGTGGAAGTGCAGGACGCCGCAGAAAGTGTGTGGGACCGGAATGAGAGTGCGCCGGACGCCGTAGAATGTGTGCGAGACCCAAATGGAAGTGCGCAGGACGCCGCAGAAAGTGTGTGAGACCGGAACGAGAGTGCGCCGAACGCCGCAGAAAGTGTGCGGCCCAAAAGTGGGAGTGCACAGGACGCCAAAGAAAGTGTGCGGGACCCCAGTGGGAAAGCGCATGACGCCGCAAAAAGTGTACGGGACCCCATTGGAAGTGCGCATGATGCCGTAAAACGTGTACGGGACCTGAGTAGGAAAGAAAGGGTCGTTTTTTTATGTCTGCGGGTCACAATTTTTAGAAGTAATAGTCGTCCGACCACACCGATCGGTAATGATTTAATTATTTGCCGTAGGCAAAAGCTTTCATAAAAGGTTTTGCCTCTCCAGACTGGGAATCGCTGAGCAAAAATCAGGTCATAAAGGGAACCTTTGGGAAAAATATATGAAATTTTCAAAAGTTTAGCTTCCTGGCAAAAGTAATGATTTGACAATGTTACAACTACAAGAAATATAGAATTTAACAAAATAAAATAAAAAAAAACAACTCGAAATATGTTTGAAAATGATTTGGCACAAAATAACCAGAAGTAATGAAAAACTGGGAAATGTAGTGAAATGACCAAACCGGATTTGGCGGTCATTCATAGGCCAACTTTTGATAAGTATGTAGTGACTGACGAGCGATTACATTTTAAAAGATAATCCGTTAAACTTATCAAAGCTAAATCAAGCGCGCAACGGAAACCGTAAAACGTTTCATTGAAGCTGTAATACGGAAATCAGGGTGATTCAGGCTATGTGAACGTATCGCTCAAATCCGTTGCGCGCTTGATTTAGCTTTGATAAGTTTAACGGATTATCTTGTAGAATGTAATCGCTCGTCAGTCACTACATACTTATCAAAAGTTGGCCTATGAATGACCGCCGAATCTGGTTTTGGTCATTTCACTATATTTCCCAGTTTTTCATCACTTCTGGTTATTTTGGGCCAAATCATTTTCAAACATATTTAGAGTTGTTTTTTTTTATTTTATTCTGTTAAATTCTATATTTCTTGTAGTTATAACATTGCCAAATCATTACTTTTGCCAGGAAGATAAACTTTTGGAAATAAATAGTTGGTTCTAACTCGACTGCCAAATCATGCTTTCATCTATTTCACCACATTTCCCAAAAATCGAATTATTCTACGCCAAATCGTTCTCAGGAATATTTCAAAACTTTTTTCATTTCTCTTTACCTTCCCCTTTTAACTGAGTATATTTCTAATTTTTCAAAAAAAATGGCCATGCCAAATCTTTACTTTTGCAAGGAACCTGAACTTTCAGGAATTTCATTCATTTTTCCTGAAGGTTTCCTTTCTAACATGGTTTATGCCTGGTGGTGTTAATTCAAAGCAAACCCACTGATGTCCTGCCCCCTCCCCCCCCCCCTTCTATGACGTCCTGCACGCTCCCAGTTATGCCCTGCACACTTTCTGTGACATCCTGCACGCTACCCCTGATGTCCTGCACACTCCCACTGATGTCCTGCACGCTGTCTATAACGTCCTGCACACTCCCCCTAATGTCCTGCACGCTGTCTGTAACGTCCTGCACACTCCCACTAATGTCCTAAGCACTCCAACTGATGGCCTGCGCACATTCTGTGACATCTTGCACATTCCCACTGATGTCCTGCACACTTTCTATGAAGTCCTGTACGCTCCCACTAATGTCCTGCGCACATTCTGTGACATCCTGCGCACTTCCACTAATGTCCTGCATACTGCCACTGATGTCCTGCACACTTTCTATAACGTCCTGTACACTCCCACTGATATCCTGCCCACTTTCTGTGACATCCTGCACACTCCCACTGATGTCCTGCTTACTTTCTATGGCGTTCTGCGCACACCCATTTGGGTCCCGCACACTTCCTACGGCGTCCTGCGCACACCCATTTGGGTCACAATCACTTTCTACGGCGCCCTGAGCACTCTCATTTGGGTCCCACACACTTTCTACGGCGTCCGGCGCACTGTTATTTGGGTACCACACACTTTCTACGGCGTTCTGGTCCCACACATTTTCTGCGGCGTCCTGAGCACTCTCATTTGGGTCCCACACACTTTCTACGGCGTCCGACGCACTGTTATTTGGGTCCCATACACTTTCTACGACAATGTGCGAACTCTCAATTGGGTCCCACATACTTTCTACGGCGTACGGCGCACTGTTATTTGGGTCCCACACACTTTCTACGGCGTCCTGCGCACTCTCATTTGAGTCCCGCACACTTTCTACGGCATCCTGCGCACTCTCATTTGGGTCCCACACACTTTTTACGGCGTTATGCGCACACTCATTTGGGTACCGCACACTTTCTACGGCGTCCTGCCAACTCTCATTTGAGTCCCGCACACTTTCTACGGCGTCCTGCGCACTCTCATTTGGGTCCCACACACATTCTACGGCGTCCTGCGCACTCTCATTTGAGTCCCGCACACTTTCTACGGCGTCCTGCGCACTCTCATTTGGGTCCCACACACTTTCTACGGCGTCCCGCGCACTCTCATTTGGGTCCCGCACACTTTCTACGGCGTCCTGCGCACTCTCATTTGGGTCCCACACACTTTTTACGGCGTTATGCGCACACTCATTTGGGTCCCGCACACTTTCTACGGCGTCCTGCCAACTCTCATTTGGGTCCCACACACTTTCTACGGCGTCCAACGCACTGTTATTTGGGTCCCGCACACTTTCTACGGCGTCCGGCGCACTGTTATTTGGGTCCCGCACGCTTTCTACGGCGTCCGGCGCACTGTTATTTGGGTCCCACACACTTTCTACGGCGTTCTGCACGCACCCATTTGGGTCCCGCACACTTTATACGGCGTTCTGCCAACTCTCATTTGGGTCCCACACACTTTCTACGGCGTCCGACGCACTGCTATTTGGGTCCCGCTCACTTTCTACGGCGTCCGGCGCACTGTTATTTGGGTCCCGCACGCTTTCTACGGCGTCCGGCGCACTGTTATTTGGGTCCCACACACTTTCTACGGCGTTCTGCACGCACCCATTTGGGTCCCGCACACTTTATACGGCGTCCTGCCAACTCTCATTTGGGTCCCACACACTTTCTACGGCGTCCGACGCACTGTTATTTGGGTCCCGCTCACTTTCTACGGCGTCCGGCGCACTGTTATTTGGGTCCCGCACACTTTCTACGGCGTTCTGTGGCTCACTTCTGATTCACACCGTGCGGCGTTGCAAAAAGTACTTCCGAGATCCCGCCGTATTGATTGAAGCGTTGCCCCGTCTCAGGGCGCATTCAATTCTGAGCAAAAGCCTATCAGTAACGGTGTTCATTTCATTAGTTCATTTTTACGGATGAGTAAACGTCGGATGGTTTATAATAAGATGTTTACTTGTTTTTGTCTTTCCTGACCCTCAATTTTGAGGTTCCACAAAAATTGAGCTACCAACTTTAAATTTTGACAGGAGCTAGGCGCAATCATAACCAACTTTCTGGCCAAAAATGAGCTTTCTAGCTCAACGTTAAGTGTTCCAACAAGATCGTGTACGCCAACTGAAAAAAAGGAGATGAACCCTTTTTTCGACCAAAATGGCGTGGTTTTGACAATTTTTCTCGAATCTCAGGTAAGCATTCTGGACCAATTTTTGGATAGTTATTCAGCCTCCTAAAGTGTATTGAATGCAAAAAGAACGGTCTTCCTACGTTTACTCTGAACCCTGTGACTGAGATCAGGGGGTTGCGCGATGGCGAATCAAAGCCGATTGATTTTCCGGATAATTGAAATTATTCGATGCCCAAGTATACACTCTGCCAATTCGAGACTTGATGCTTCGGGGAAAGCGGCCTTTATCACGCTCTGCTACCATTAGGCATCAAATTCACCTTTAGCGCCGTCATCAAAGCTTATCCGCGCAAAGGGTGAATTTGCTGAGCGGTCGGATATCAGTCATCGCAAAGAGTGAAAATACCGCCGTTGCTGGCATGTCAGAAATTTCTAAACAAGTGAAAACATCTCAGCGAAAACATGATAAAACAATTGATCACGTCTCGATGTGTTTACTATGAGCACAGCCGGTATAAAAGCCGCCTCATCTCACTAGAGTCCTCATTCGGCATTCTGATGCCGGCCCTGAAAGGTGACTTCGGGTTACCCTCCGGAGGCCAGCACAATTTTGGCTGCTGGGAGGATAGTGGGTATCCTCACGGTGGGGGGGGGGGGCGAGTTACGCCGCGGTCCGCAGAGGGTGGCTCCTCACCGCAGACCTCGGCGGAGATTACGCCCTTGTTGCGGACAAGGCGGGGCTTCTTGCACTGTGGACCATCCAATTTGTGAAATTTTCAAGGTAAACTCACCCATTTTTCAAGGTAATTTCACCTCATTTTCGGGGTAAATTGGACCCTCTCTCGCTGCCAGTTCGCACCATTTTCACGGGATATTCACCTCATTCTCACCTATCCTAGCGGCAAATTCACCCATACAGTGAATTTAACGAGGCAAATTAAGACTTCATGCCGACTTGTACATGAGCATCAAGTCTCTTTTGCTGAGCCATCAAGTCTTGAATTGGCAGAGCACGCTAGCGAACTCGGTTGAAATAATAAAGTGAGTAGGCCGTACAGCACTTACCATGAAACCAACGCCGTTGAAAGCGCCGGAGAGGAGCCACATTGACCCTACTAGCGCGATGCTGTGTCGCCCGCCATGGCAGTCGGCTAAACTCCACTCACCCCAACGAATAGCAGAAGCAGGCATCTTGCATAGCAATCCAACAGGCTGTTCACCTCGTGGACTCCTACTTGATGGTGCTGATTTTTTTGAACGTGTATTTTGAGATATTCTGCCGTCTAGATCGTACAGATTCACAAATTGCTTATGAATCGTTGCCTGATCCTACTTTTATGTTGCATTTTTTGACTTACTTGACTTAATCGGTTGGCTTTCGCCTGACGCGGTCATTCCGCATCTTCACCGAGGTGTGCCGTCCTAGTAGTCAGCCGTGTCCATTTTTCACGGTCTTCAGCCACAATTTGAACACATTCCATCCAGCTGTCACTATTCCATTTCCTGCGAAACGAAACATCGCGCCTGAACTGTCTTTCGATGCCGAGTGACTTCAAATCCCCTTTAACCACATCCGTCCAGAACTTTCGCCTACGCCCAGGTGGCCGTTTCCAGACAGGATTTGGAAGCATTCTTGAAGCGTGTTGTACGAGACGACCGGCGTTCTTCTTAGTATATGCCCGAGCAGTCGAAGTCGACTTTCCATTGCTGCTTGAGATGGCGTTAGGAGATGCTGGCACCTCCCTCTTGTCAAGCGTTGATGTACTGCGTCGATTTCCTTGTAAAGGTCTTCGTTATGGCATACACGCGGCCAGAAATATCCAAGCAAACGCCTAAAAAGCTTCCTCTCCGTGCAATCCAACCTTTCCATCTGCGTTTTCGGTGCTGCCCACGTCTCCGATCCGTACATCATGATAGGGCGAATAGCGGATAGGTAGACGCGCAACTTGACTTCCTTCGCGATGGTGGTAGACCACAAACACTTGGTTAGAGAATTGAATGCAGACGTAGCTTTCGCACATCGTTGTCGAATATCCGCTGCATAACTACCATCGTTCTTCAGCAAACAGCCCAAATAACAGAAATCGTCCACCAGTTCGATACGTTGTCCGTCCACACAAACTCCAGTTGAAGGCCTCTGAGAGACCCACATCTGCTTGCATTTGTCGGGACGAAGACGAAGTCCATAGGCTGCGGCATACTTCGAAACGAGGTTCACAATCCTTTGCAGTTTTGCGTTGTTTTCAGCGAATAACACAATGTCGTCGGCGTACTCCAGGTCGACAAGGAGCGTCCTGATGGTGTTAGGATCACATCCGCAGGAAACTGTTCTGCAACTCTACGCATGATGTCATCAACGGCGAAGTTGAAAAGAAAAGGTCCTGCAACGGCTCCTTGCCTTACTCCTGTTTTCACCTCGAAAGCTGACGTAAATCCGACAGGTGTACGAACTGCTGCTGTTGTTCCTTTGTTCATGTCCTCGATTAACCGAACATACTTTTCCGGGACTCCATCTGCTCGCAGAGCATTGAGCAATCGATCACGATGAGGAGAGTCGAACGCGGCTTCAAAGTCCAAAAAAGCAAGCTGTAATGGCTTCGAAAACCGCTGCCACGATTCAATTACTCTTCTCACGACGAACACTTGGTCGATGGTCGATCTTCCAGGTCGAAAACCGGCTTGCTCATCTCTGGTCGTTCCTTCACGATGTTTGATAAGTCGCTCGAGAATGATACGTTCTAAAACCTTGTACATGACACGAAGTAGAGAGATTCCTCTGTAGTTCTTAGGATCCGTGACGGAAAGCTTCTTGTGAAGAGGTACGATGATCGCATGTCTCCACAAATCGGGTATCCTTTCGCTCATCCATATGGCACGGATGGTGTTGGTCATTTCACGAATCCCAGACGGAGGAAGAGCTTTCAGCATTTCAGCAGTGATGTTGTCATCTCCACCTGCCTTTCCATTCTTCATTTTCCGGACACAATCCAAAACTTCAGACTCAGTCGGCGGTTCCTCACTGACATCGTAATGTGCTCTCTGAACATGCGGGAGCTCAGGTACTGATGGCGCTGGACGATTCAGTAGTGAACTGAAGTAATCCTTCCATATTGGCAGCGTCGCATCACCAACTGCAACTCCATTGGTAGTGTTCAAGACAGGAGAACATCTCTTCATCTTCCCGCTATACTGTCGCAGCAACGTGTAGGCTTTCTTCGGATTCTTCTCCTCCCAAGCCTTCTCGAACTCCTTAGCTCTACACGTCCACTCTCGTTCGCGGTCACTTTGAAGCTGCCGACGCAACTTCCTCCTCAGACGCTTCTCCTCCACGAAGTTTCCTGCAGTTCGGAGAGCACATACTCTGTTGTAGGTAGATGTTGTTTCTTCTGAGACGTAGGCGAACTTCTTCTTAGGCTGTACAACCGGGAGTGCCTCTTTCGAAGCGTCCTGGATGCACTTGACAAAAGAATCCGCGTCGCAAAGTTTCTTCTTAGTCCGTACTCCGATGTGAATAGAAACGCGTTGTCGGAAATTCCTTCTGCACTCTTCATCTCTGAGACTTGTCATGTCAATCCTCTGGGGAGGCTGAGCCCCTCGCTTCCTCTTATGAATCCTCGCAGTGAAGTTCAACAGAACAGGACGGTGATCCGAATCGAATGCGACATCCCACACAGCTCTAGATCTTCGAATGTCCGATACTGGAATATTCCTCGTCAGGACATAATCAAGCTGTAGTTTCAAAGTTGTCATCTTCCGCTTCCGCTGCTCTTCTGGAGATAGCCGGGTTGGTCCCTGCCACGTAAGCTGATGGCGGAGATGATGCCTCTTGAATGTCGATGCAATAATCAGACCACTGCGTTCACAAAGTCGACAAGGCGGTAGCCATTGTCCGATGTTTGCTCCACTGGGTAGAACCATTTACCGAGTACTTCGGATTCCTGATCAAGTCCCATCTTCGCATTTGCGTCAATCCCCACGACAACAGCATGTTGACAAGGTATCCTGGCCAGCAACGTATTGAGTTCCTCATAAAACGCATCCTTCGAATTGTCTTCGGCGGTTTCAGTGGGCGCATGAGCACTCACTATCCACAGATTGAATCCTCTGTGATCCCGCAGTCGTACGAATGCATTCCGACACGACGTTGAGCCGAACTCCTTGACCATACCATTGAAATCCTTCCTTACAGCTATTGCACAGCCTCCCACTCTCCTATCGTCAGCGTTACCGCAGTAGATGGTGTACTCTCCGACGCTGATGACGGGTCTATCCTTGAGGCGGGTTTCCTGCAAAGCAGCAAACGGTGCATGGAAATAGCTCAGAAGTCTGGATAGCGCAATTTTTTGGATATCACTCGACAGCGATCGACAGTTCAGGGTGGCGAAATTGTGGCTTGTGGCCAAAGACTCCATGACTCCCTAGGTACGGATCCTAAGGTGTTATGGACCAGAGGCCTTAGTGTGCCGGACGGCGACACCTTTATGCAATGTGCGGGATACTTTCGCGATATAGTTGTGCACGCTATATCGCTCGAACGTTCCCTGTGTACACTCAAACGTCTGCTGGGTTCAGTAGAAGCAGGGGCACCAACGAGCAGGTACCAACAGACTTGTTGCATTACGAAAATATTTTCCTCTGTTTTTGCGCAATAAGCTTCATCCACTAGAAGATGTATGTTTTGTACTTTGATCCCATTTATATAGCCAAATCTCACTTCGTGCGGTGGAAAGGGTTGTAGAGAAAAATCTTTGCGAACTGCTCCTCGTCCTGATGATATCCGTAAATGGATCTAAATGAAAAAAAGTAAACAGGAAAAGTAGACGCAGGTATCACCTTCAAACAGTCTTGATGAATTTAGTGGACAGAGAAAAACAATCCGATCGAAGACAAATATTTTTCAGTCCATGAATATGTTTTCTGAAAAAAGCACTCACTTCTTCATAACGGGCTCGATCTTGCACACATAATTCGTGAAGTTCTTCTTGTCCGTCCCGTCGTATTTTGATGCCATTTCTCGCTGAATCAACTGATTGATCTTCTCCTTCATTAGCCGACCGAGTGCTGGAGTGAAATCAGCTCCAACACGAAGCAAGAGGTAGGGTAGGACTCCATGGATGTGAACACAGGCTTTCTTCCCTAAACTCATAAACTTCTTGGAACAGCCCTTCCAGTGAGGATACGGGAACAATACCTTCAGGGGTGATCCCAAAAATATGAAAAGTAGGCACTTGGTGTTTCTGCTCAGGATACAGGGCCCGAGTCATAGCAGTAGGATGAGCCATGCTGTATTCACACAGAACATTTCTCAGCTTGAACGATGGTTCTGGCATCAGGATTATCCAAATCTGATCTACAACGTGAGCCATCAGAAACCGGACTTTTGAGAAAAAATCCAAAAAGGATGTGTAACCAACTTCTGATCCAACTTTCGATCAGTGCTAGTGCTAAGCGACAACAGTGGTGACAGCATGACGCACATTGAGGAGACATGTTTTCATGCTGCTAAACGGGAAAAGCTGAACATGCAGTACTGTCAAAACCAAGCTGAAAGCGAAAAAAACTGGACAGAATGCCGTCACTACAAAAACGCAAATGCAAATATGGTTTACGCTACGGTGCTAGGTGTGATATACCCTGTACCTAACGAGACGGCAAGCGAAGAGTCTAAAGAAGCAGCGCTTCCTCTGCGTCTCTGTCATTTTTTTACTACGGTAAGAAGTTGCGTACGCAAATACGAAGCATGTCTTACCGTAATCTAGAAACAGGATTCGACGAGTTTTTCACGTTCTCACTTCTTCTTTCCACATAATTCATTGCTCTCTTGCGTTCTTTTCGCTCGAAATGCTCGTGATACTCATTACCGAAACAAATATTCTTCTTCACGTGGCAAAGGAAGTGTTTCAGGATATGGATAACAGCTCAGAGGGCACGAAGTCATCTGTTTTTGGATTACGGTAAGGCATGCTACGTATTTGTGTACGCGACGTCTTACCGTAATACAAAGATGTCAGAGACGCAGAGGGAGCGCGGTTTGTTTGGACTCTTCGCTTGCCGTCTCGTTTGGGACAGGGTATACAAGTCAACTTTGGTCCTACCCCCCCCCCAAATCACGTGATATCCTCAGCTCCCCCCTGGAGGAGATAATGACCACTAATGGTGGGACGTCTTCAAATCTCTGTACAAATCATGGACGCACCTTGAAGCCAAAGAGCGCTACACTAGATGGTCGGAAAGTTCAGGATTGTAATGAAAAGTTCACAAGTATTTTTCGAAATTCTAATTAGTGTTTTTTCGCGTTGCTGCAACGTACGCAAAACCTAGTCCTGGAACAAAATAACAAATTAAGTTTTTTCTAGTCCGTTCAAAACGGTTTTTAGAGACCAATTTTCAGGTGTGACACAATCGATTGTATCACACCTGAAAAACAGTTTCCAAAATACGCTTCGAATAGGTTAAAGAATCCTAATTTGTTACATGGGTCCAGGACTATCCTTTCCGCACGTTTCAGCAACGCGAAAAGCCCTAATTGGAAATTCGAAAAAAATTTGTACATTTTTCATTACAACCCTGGACTTGGACATTTTTTAAAAACCCCGTCTAGTGCGGCACTGTATTCATGAATTTTTAAATATGTTTTAAAATGCGGACAGTCATACTCCAAATTTAGTTTTCGAATCCTAGACTGCACCTATGTGCCCTCAGGGCATCGCAAATTTTCCAGCCTCGGGCGGGATCGCACCTTGTAGGTAGCCAAAAAATGCCCACTCGTGAACAACAGCGGAGGTGCCAGGTAGTAGCCATCACGCTGCCAGCGGTCCAGCAGCGTCTTGGCAGACCGCCGGCTGGGTTCTGGCGGAACGGCTGGCTAAAAGCTGGCGGACACCAGTAATGATTTTTGCTCGCCAGGCAAAAGCCGGAGGTCCGCCAATCCCATCGACTGAGTATTTACGTTTATATACAATGGGAATACTTTCAAAGCATAGTTAGACTTTTGAAAATTTGAGCAACAAATTAGAAGACATACGATGAAATTTCAGTGTTTCCGGAAGAAAACGTTGAAGTGGGGTCTATGTTTGGAATCTACCGCCTTATCGACAGAAAAGGGCATGTTGGTTTTTCCAACCCTTTTGGCCATTGACTAGGATAAATTATGGATAAGCTCTTACACTGGTTATTGCAGCATCTGCTATCTTTTCCTGTAGCCAAGGGAAAGGAAGCTGTACATCATTCGAAGAGCCTAATCAATATACATATCTGAGCAAAGTTTCATCGTAATCGGTCACCGCTCTCAAAAGATATGGCGCCTCAAATGACGCAAAAATTTTCTCCCCCATCGCCTCCGTCCGTCACATTTCATTTTTTTTTTGGAAGCGTGGAGCAAATTGCTTGAAAATTGGTAACCAGAGGTAATCGGGCACGATGATGCCGAAAATAATCCGCATAACTCACCATTCTACCTACTGGGCCACTAACAGGTGGTACAAACTTAGAAACTAGCCTCTCAAGATTAGTTCATAAAAATGACGGGTTTTGCCGTTCTCAGTCATTCTATTCTTAGAGCCTCCATATAAATAGACTCTGGAAAACTCTTAATGACCTGTGGATTTCGATTATCTTCAGCAGCGTAGCGGTGAACCTCTGTAAAATATAGCTAGTCATAGGGAGGTTCTGACGAGAAAGCCACCGCTCCGAGCTGTGATAATCGAAATAATGAGTTTACTTGAAATGAACCAGAGTCTACCTTGCTCTCTAGAGAATGTACTCTAAGCGTCCGGATCGGAAGAGAACCTCAGGCAATTCGCGGCCCTGAACCGCCTGACAGTTCGGCTCGTGTTGCCCTATTTTCCGGGCCACTGCTGTTGCTATCCGAGCTACCGCTGTTGCCGTCCGGGCAAACTGGAGGAGCCCGGACAGCAATAGCGGCGGCCCGAACAGCAACAGCAGTGGCCCGGAGATTAAGAAAACATGAGCCGCACTGTCAAGCGGCTCGGGGCTCAAAATCGCCTGAGACAGTCAGTTTCACATGTAGGGCTGGGGTTCTGCATTCGCCTTCTTGAAATTAAGAATGTACCCTTCTTTTCCTTCTTCAAAACGCAAAGCTTCGAGTGTTCTTCTTGCGTGGTAATTTTTCACTTTGCTCTTCTGCTGTATCATACTGCGCCTGTTTTTCATGCCTACCTTATGTAGCGTATTGAATAAATAAATATCATCGGATACAGTTCTAAGAGCTTTTGTCACACCTCGAACAAGGTACTGCACAAGAGATAGCAGAGCTGCAGGCTAACATCAGCCAGCAAAACACACGGATTATTTTCCTACGCAAAGGCCTTTATCAGCGAATAAGGCCGGGATCATACCAACGTCGCTGCGGTGCGTGAGAAAAGGCGACATCGATCAATCGCGGCGATACTGCGCATCGTAGTGAATTGATTGTTTTGCTGTGCAAAACGGCAATGATGGAGTGAAGTGGGATGAGATAGTCGTCCGAGAATGGTTGTCACCTTAGTTTTTAGCCACACTGCCGAAATTTATAGCAAATGTGCATACCGCCGCGATGAAGTCGCGAAGTCGGCTCGCTCTCAATCTGGCAGCGAGACCGCAATATCGCGGAAATATGCATACTTTCTTAAAACCTCAAAAAAGGTTAAAAACGTCGTTGTCAACACAAGGCGTTGAAGCTAGGACTTTTTCAGTCGTCACCGTCTACCGTTACAGGCAATCGCTTCGGGACCACCTCGAAATCCACTGGCACTAAGCCAAGAGACAACGTAGCGCAGCAAATCGCCGCGAAAGCAGAGGCAGGGTTTTTGCAGACGTGTATTGTTGATTTAGAAAGACACAGCGCGCCTAAAACTTCACCTTGGCAGGTACCTAACACGAATTTGAGTTTCTTACACTGTTTTACGGGAAATTAAGTGTAAATGCATAAGCAAGCTTACGCCTGTGACCCGAAATTAGTTGGAAATTCAAACAAAAAGGTATTCTTAGACGCTGAGCACAAGTTTGCTATCACTTTTTTTTTGCTAAATAAGAGAAGATTCTGTTGGGCAAGTGGACTTTCCGCTCGCTAACCTACTGTTTTGGTCCACATCGCAGCCCTATACGTATGGTATATTCGATCTATCGAAATCTGAGTAACTAATAAACTGCTCACAAACAGAACAAATTTAGACCCAAACACCTGTATCCGCTGTCGCTAGTCATTTTCTGGAACATTCGCTTCGCTCTCTTGGCTTGCTGCCAATGGATGGCGAAGTGGTCCCGCCACGATTTTCCGTAACTGTGGACGGTGACGACTGAAAAAGTCCTAGCTTCAACGTCTTGTGTTGTCAACCATTCTCGGGCGGATGATAATCTCATCCCATTTCGCTCCACGAATTGCCGCTCTGCTCATTAGAGCAATCAATTCACTCCGATGCGCAATATCGCCGTGATATATCGATACCGCATTTTCTCACGCATCGATGCGACAGTAGTATGATCCTGGCCTATATCAAAGACCGCCGCGGAGCAATCACATCTGCTTACGCTTTTGAACAGCTTTGCAATTCCACATGCAGAAGACCGTAATGCTGGGTTCACAGTTCCATCGCGTAGGAACGCAATGAAAGCATCGGCAGACGTCGCGTCGCGCACCGATCCGCGTTTGAGACATTTCATCGCGTCGCTCCGGGATGGAAGTATGAGCTTGGCCTGAGCCCGTCAAACTCACATTACTGAGATGATTTCCTGGTGAATGAACCAGTAACGAAGACCTACTCAGTACTGAACGTCAAAATGCTGCGGGAATGACAAGGAAACATTATCCTTCACAATTCCAAGTTATGACTGAGGAAAATACGCTCTGTTCAGGGACACCACAAAAAAGAATGATCCAGAAGCAGCCAAGTGCTCGGGTGCATGAACACAAACATAGGCAGTTGCGATTAATTCCCATATCGTAGTGAAATTCTCATGTGCAAACACAGACGACTGCTGTCGCACTACGCGGCCGAATATAATGCTTTTAGGGCGGGTGATGTTCGCTAAGTGGCGAAAGAGGTAGGGTCAGGTAGAACGAGCGCCGGCGGAGGTGAAACAATATAGGACGACATGCTGACCCTCTGTCGTCCTATAGCGTTACACCTGCTGTGCCTTGTTACCCTCGTCCATGTCTCGGCTCGTTGACCGAATGCACAGAATAGGAGGCGCCTGGTGGCAGTTCGAGACGTTGAAAGCCGCGTTGCAACGTGGGTCATCCGGCTTCGCACTGCGGCACTCAAAGATGTCACAAGCCTATCCTACAACGTGTTGGACGGGGTCGTCCGGCAAACTGTGAAAAGGGCTTAAGGGGCGTCGCACTCCGCATGCACCCGCCAAGCTACCACCAGGCGCCTCCCTTTCTCTGCATTCCATCAACAACAACCCCATGCCTCCGCGTCTCCTCTGCCTGGCCCCTACCCCTCTTTTGCCAGGGGCCCGATGCATCAACGCGAACGTCGGGGTTTGGGCAGGCGCGGGGCACGCAGGGCAGCGAAATCGGCAGGCTAAGCTGCCAGGGCAGGGGCAAGGGCAGTTAGGGACACTGTCCTTGACTGCCCCGGCTGGGGCAAGAATGCGGAGACGCTGCGAAAATCGACTTTTTCCTATTCCTCACACCTTTTTCTTTTGAATTTCACTCCTTGTTAACAGTGATATGCTTAAAGCTCTCATTTATAGTAGAAATGATTTTATTATTGATAACTTCTTTTCATATACCCTGCTTTTGAGCACTTTCTTGACGTTTTCGTTGAACAAATTCCATAATACTGCGCGCATCTACGTTCTCCGTAATGCTTCCGTAATCCTTGCGCATTCAACTTATGTGCTAGTGCTACAGTTCCAGTGAAATAAGGAACTTTGAAAAATGTTCTGTCAGAAAATTTTTTTCACAAATTGTTCTATATTTTTTCTTGGGAGGAGTGAATCTCGACACACGTAAAGTATTTACAGCTAAATTTCGTTATTCTTCCTGTTCAGATTCATCCGGCAGATCCTTTGAATTTCGAAAGATAAGTGTAGCGAATTTGGTGTTTTATGTGATGGTTTGAAAAAAATCCTAACACGAGAATATTCTAATAGAGGGCATTTTTCGAAAATCTCTCGAAAAATAGGATCGCCAGAACTGCCGTTGTTTGTACACAATTATATTGCTATCGATAATTTTTTCGAAGTAATTCATGATTTTTGTGAAAGCATGCTGACGCAGGAAGAACTGTAAGGTGCTCGCCTCGTGGCGCCAGACTGTGAGGAGGGCGGGCAGATCAGTGGGAAAGGCGGTCACACCTATTGGTTGAGGCCACTTTTGCAATCATTAGCGCTGCCTAGCCCTTCCCACTGATCTGGCCGCCCTTCTCACTGTCTGGCGCCACGAGACGACCAACCAGAAATCTCAGCTGTGCTCGGCTAATCGAACGCAGGTTTCAGCCGCAAAATAGCGCGCGCCGTACGTAATTGCGTACGCTGCGCTGGGGCTAGTTGTCCCGACGCCATCGAGCGCATGTGGATACGGGACAGGGCACCGACTCTCGGGGCGCCTTCCCCTTTCCCCGCCGTGTGCGTTGATGCATTCGGCCCCAGGTAAAAGCGATCGTTCAGCAAGGACAAAGACAAGCATGCAGGTGCCACGATTATCCTCTAATAGCGTAAGGCGACAGAGGTCTGCAAGTGCGGACCAGATTTCACACCGATATATATAGTATCCGTATTCATTTCAGTCTGACGCATGGACGACTGGCCGTGCGGTGTTGGCCGCTACTCAGACCAATGGGATTTCGATCGTGCGCGCGATGATCTATCGGCGCAGCCCCGTCCATTCATTAAACTAAAATTAATACGTGAAGTCTAGAGTGTGGTCAACAAAGTGATAATCTTTTGAGGAAAAAAAAACAGATATGGTACTCGCTAACCTTCTGCGCATCAAAACACATATTGAAGAATCACCTTTATTTAGTTCATATTGAGCACAATTATACCACATATTCTGAAAATACCCGTGAAACACTACATACGAAAACTAGCTGAGAAATTAGGTGACAATTCAAGAAAGCGAGCCCCAATCGAGACCGGAACGAATTTTGACAGGAAGAGGGACAAGAAATTCTGGAAAAACTCCTTGCATCTTCGAACGCATCCATCGCTTCACAAGCTCTTCATCTTGAGACGCACACTCCAAGATGATCTCATCATGAATAGTCATCACTATTCTCGTCGCGCCTGAAAAAATCCCTTATGAAGGGAGATTCCAAGTGAAAACAAACGCGACGGCTCACCTTGCCTTCCCTCACCGAGTGCCACGATAGCTCTTTTGAAAATTTCGCTAGCAGTCCCTTGGATTGTGTAGTTGATGCTCTGTCGGTCGTCTCTGGCAATGTCTTCCTGACGTCCACGAGAATTGCAGGTTACTCGACGTCTTCCTAGAAAGGCACAGCAGGTAGAAGCGAATCAGTGGAACTATTAGAATCTACACTCAACAAAAATGCTCACGTAGTATAGTACTGACGTAGCCGGCTTTCACACCCTGCTCTTTAGTGTTATTAATGTAAGTCCTCACCTCTGCAATTAATACATGACATCTGTAATTAATACATGCTATATCTCCAGACAGAGGAAGGAGAACCAAAGAGCCAAAAACTAACTCGGGTACGACTGGAAAAAGTTCTTTATGAGTCGACCCGCTTCATCAGTGGACTTTTTCACTGTCTCCGCCAATGTTTTTGCTCCCATTCCATAGATAACACCATAGCACAACTTCTTAGCCGTATCCCGTGAGATATTCAACGCGGACGACATGTCTGTGAAGACGTCTTTGCCTAGAAACAAGAAGTCCATGCCATTGCACTTATCAAAGGTTATTCTGCGTTTAATTGGCTATGTCATGTCAAACTCATACAGAGATAGCTGTTACAACAATTAGGTGTAGCGAGGCCAAGGTTTGAAAAGCATGAATGAGAATTATTTTTCCTGCTCCATATATGAACGCTTCAATCCATGGGCTTCACAAGGTACTATACATAGACCTTCCCGCGATTCTAGTCTAGAAAATGGACGACACGCGATCCTCTGCGACGTTAGCGACACTACCGGTTAACGTACTTTGGTAGCGAATGACCCCTCGGCTCCGTCGGTAAAGTCACACGCTAGTTTTCGATTTCTCTTTACCTGAATTAATGTGGCCACCTTACAGAGTTCTAAACGCGTAAAGTCGGCATAGATCCTAGCGATTATTTGCGTTCCCAATTCAAGGTTAGCGCTAACTCGGTGCCATATGCTATAAAATAGGTGCACCAAGTTTGCGCCAACCTTCAATGGGGAACGCAAAGTATCACTAGAACTCATGCCCACGGTATGTAGCTCTCCTCCTCAAATCCGCTACATAATGGCAATTCCCATCTTCCTGAAACATCGGTATTCTTGCGCTATTCATTGGGGCGGGAGCATACTTCCAGCCAACGCAATGTTTACCATACATATCGACCAAAAATCGATAGGCCTGGTGTGCGCTGTCGCCGCGCCGGTCGCGGAAGGTATGATCCCGGCCTTACTTCCATTTAGTTGAAACTACTTCACTTCATGCGCTTGAGATATCAGAAATTTACTATTATTATCATTATCCATTATTATTATTATTCAGAGGATAATAATAGAATAGGTATTACTGGGTGAGGAAATTTAAAGCGTAATAGGCCCTATTAAAGACAGTATTCACGATAAATTGTGGATGTTCATCTTCTTAACGATTATGATAGCTCAAGAGCTTACGGTGAGAGAAGCGTCAGTAAGAACTTCAGAAAAAGACGAGAAAGCACATTTTTCCGCCCTAAAAGGACCTCTTGTGTGACGTCATATTTTTGAGAATGTAAGGATTGACCGATGTGAAGGAATGAAGTCTTTGCAGGTGATAACGTGATTCACCTTATCCACTGCTACTTGTCGGAGCCATTAACTTTGCTGACCGGCTGTTTACGTGTTCAAGTTCCTTCAGAAAGTATTAGTTTGGAAGGCGGGGTAGCCCAATGGGTTGACTGGCCTACGCGATTTTCACCCACTTCCCGATGGTTTTTCGTGATTCTCTCTTCACTGCTTTCATCGACAGGTCGCAAAGCTCACGTTTATGTGAAAAAAAAACTAGAGATTTTTCTATCGTGAACGCTGTCTTTAGTGCATGGAGCTCGTCTGAAATCGCGTCTTATGACCTAAAATTTTGGCTACAGCCTAAAATACTGCTACTACACTGCTCTGTATAGAGAAGCTTTCCGTTTGTACTCTTATTGATCTGGTATTGTTCGCTTTGACCTTTTTTTGCTATAAAAATATGTATCCTCTTGCCACTGTGTGCCACTGCGGACTCGCGCTGCTGACACGCGACGCATCGGTTCCGTACGAACCCCACGCCCGCCCCTTATCAGCTGATCATGTGGTTTTTTCTTCATTTTCATGGTTTTTCTCATTTCTCGCAACTTTTTCAACAGTTTTTAACCCTTGAATGCGATGTTAGCTATATTACTCCCGTTTGTGGAAGCTTTGATTTCAGGAACAGCGGAAACCATCGGTAACTAATAAGACCCGCCAATTTTTGATGATATTTTTTCGTGGTGTTACCAACTACAATACCCACCCTAAGTTTTGGCAAAAAGGCGAAAAAAGCGCGGAAATTCGCTTTTTTCGTCTTTTGATCATAACTCGCTTCAAAGTGAACGATTTTCAAATTTGAAGACAGTTTTGGAATCAGCATTGATCCCTCTTTCTTTTTGATCAATACGTGGCTTACTCTGAAACAATGCATATAGGGTTGACACAATCAATCGAGTGGGTGAGTATGAGCTGCTGAAATGTGTGACTGGGTCTACTCTAGTTTATTCGAATATTCGGTTCAGTTTTTCTTTTCATTTACAAATTGTATTTTTTTATATTTTCAATTCTTTAAAAATTTAATCTCACTCTTCCTCTAGGTATTATTTATTAGCTATTCATTCAGTTATTTGCTTTGAAACTTTTTGGTTCTGAAATATTTTGGTTTTTCTATTTGTATTTAATACTTATTTCAATTCCTTTATTGGATTTTTATACGAATTTTCACTGTAATCTGAATACTTTATAATTCAGTTTGATTACTATAACTATCGCTTTATCTGAAAAATGGTTTCAATAGCAACGATAAAATATTATTCGGATATGATTCGTTTCAACTTTGACTTCAGACGAACAATTCATAACACTGAAAACTTTTAGAGTCTTCGATGTAGGAGCAAATTCAAGTTTCAGTTGTTTGTGTCAATATTGAAATTTTCTTGAGTTATTATTTTCAAAATCCGAAATTACCATTCGTCGCCCTGATTTCTAGAATTTTTTCAAGTTTGTGAAAACAGTTATTTTTTGAAGTAGTTATGACATTTTTCACCCTTCCATGAAGTTGAAATTCTTCAGAATCTATGAAACTTCAACCTGAAAACATTACCAATCGAATCTTGTCGTATTGTGAATTTCGAAACTGTCTCCATACCTGGGAAACAGTCAAGATTTACTTTTTGATCCTGCCTGGTTTTGATGAACTCCGCGCTGGCAATGGTCCCATAGCTGCCTGCGCCTCCACTACTTCCACTCTATCTACCTGTTCCTCTCGACGGTCTAACACTCCTCGCTCGAAGACAGTCCCGGAAAGGATTGAATTTGAGCAGCGAAGATGGGCTAGAAAGACAGCGGTGGAAGGTGTGGTCCTTGGAAAACCAATGTTCCGAAAGCATAATGGGTGAAGCTTCTGCAATGTTGGTGTACGGGAAGAGATAAAAAGCAGTTAACGGTATGAAGGGCTGTTTTCGGACAGCTTCGGAGGGTGCAGAAAATAAAGCTTAACTGTGTGGGTGGCCAACATCATACGTGCATTTAGAGAAAATCGGAACAGGAACTAGCTCTCTATGGGTTGTCCTTTCCTGGGAAGTTCCAGTCCCGTTCTCGAACTGTGCTATCGGTGAGTGAATCCTTAGTCGCAGACCATCCAGAAACCGACGCGCGGGCCGCGGCGCATCACCACCGCACTGATGACTCCACCACGCAAAAGGTGTGACTCAACCAACTAACTGCTCTTCAACAATTGCGGTCAGAAATTATTGAATACAAGGAGAAGGATCGGAATATGGAATTTTCATTTTCTCAATTTCATAAAAATCACCCGCGAGCATTGCACCCACACGGATAAATGCTTTCTTTTCTGAACTCCTCCGAAGCTGTCCGAAAACAGCCCCTCATACAGTTAACTGCTTTTATCTCGTCCCCATACATCAACATTGCAGAAGCCACCCATTCTGCTTTCGGAACATTGGTTTTCCAAGGACCGCACCTTCCACCGCTGTCTTTCTAGCCCATCTTCGCTGCTCAAATTCAATCCCTTTCCGGGACTGTCTTCGAGCGAGGAGTGCGTTAGACCGTCGAGAGGAACAGGTAGATAGAGTGGAAGTAGTGGAGGCGCAGGCAGCTAAGGGGACCATTGCCAGCGCGGAGTTCATCCAAAACCAGGCAGGATCAAAAGTAAATCTTGAATGTTTCCCAGGTATGGAGACAGTTTCGAAATTCACAATACGACAAGATTCGATTGGTAATGTTTTTCAGGTTGAAGTTTCATAGATTCTGAAGAATTTCAACTTCATGGAAGGGTGAAATATGTCATAACTTCTTCAAAAAATAACTGTTTTCACAAACTTGAAAAAATTCTAGAAATCAGGGCGACGAATGGTAATTTCGGATTTTGAAAATAATAACTCCAAGAAAATTTCAATATTGACACAAACAACTGAAACTTGAATTTGCTCCTACATCGAAGACTCTAAATGTTTTCAGTGTTATGAATTGTTCGTCTGAAGTCAAAGTTGAAACGATTCATATCCGAATAATATTTTATCGTTGCTATTGAAACCATTTTTCAGATAAAGCGATAGTTATAGTAATCAAACTGAATTATAAAGTATTCAGATTACAGTGAAAATTCGTATAAAAAATCCAATAAAGCGAATTGAAATAAGTATTAAATACAAATAGAAAAACCAAAATATTTCAGAACCAAAAGTTTCAAGCAAATAACTGAATGAATAGCTAATAAATAATACCTAGAGGAAGAGTGAGATTAATTTTTTAAAGAATTGAAAATATAAAAATACAAATTGTAAAATGAAAAGAAAACTGAACCGAATATTCGAATAAACTAGAGTAGACCCAGTCACACATTTCAGCAGCTCATACTCACCCACTCGATTGATTGTGTCAACCCTATATGCATTGTTTCAGAGTAAGCCACGTATCGATCAAAAAGAAAGAGGGATCAATGCTGATTTCAAAACTGTCTTCAAATTTGAAAATCGTTCACTTTGAAGCGAGTTATGATCAAAAGACGAAAAAAGCGAATTTCCGCGCTTTTTTCGCCTTTTTGCCAAAACTTAGGGTGGGTATTGTAGAACCCGTATCTAGTGTTTGTTACTCATTTCTCTAGGAAGCCCTTCAATTATCGTGAACCTTTCCAGAATTTTTTTTAATGTTTAGGCTTGCCCGTTTCTTCAAAAGAAAACTCCAGCATGTGTTTTTTGTTTTGAAACTTTTTTTGGCTTAAATTACTTTGATGGTGAGTACTTTTGTTGTTTTACTACTTTTGAAACCTTTTTCCTAAACATGCGTTAGGCCCGAATTTTCTTTGTTCAGGCGCGCACGATTTTTACTGGATCCGGCGTATTCAGGAAAAATGTATTAAGAGAAGTGTAACAACAGAAATATAAATCATACGAGTGAGTTCAACCAAAAAAAATGAAAATAAAAAACGCCTGGATTCGGGAGGTTTTTTTGGAGCATCAAGCCAGCTTTAACTATAAAAGATCTGACAGAATTCACAATCAACAAAAGCTTGCTGGAGAAGTGAAAAGTTAATAAGAAACACCAAAAAAGCAGTTCCATGGAGTGAGCACCAACATGAAATGAAAGAAAAATTGAAAGAATTGGCCGTTCCTATCCGTTGCGAACGATTCCCGCAATCCCTGAAATCAAGACTTTGGCAGACGATCGTCGTAATATAACAAGCGTGGCATTTGAAAACCAACAATTGTTGGGAAAAGACGTCAGAAACTTAAAAAACAAGAAAAACGAAGAAAAACCCCACATGATCAGCTGATGAGGGGCGGGCGCGGAAGCTCGTACGAAACCGATGCGAGCCCCTAATGACACACACTAAATTTAACCCCGTATCAGAGGATATGCCTTCCTTTCTGTGCAAATTTTCGTTTTTTAACTTTGTCAGATGACTTTTTTCCATTGAAAACGCTCCCGCTCCCCTTTGTTTTACCTTACTCCGACCAAAAATTTTTACTTCCACCCGAAAAAAATCGAAATTTCTCATGTCCCCCCCCCCGTTGTCCGGCCAGACAGCACCCGCCTAACCCTGTGTAAATGCACTAGCCGAAAAGTGATAGCGCATACAAAATCGTGTTCTAATCGCAGCAATTCAAATAAGGTAGTTTTCCCATTCCGCGGTTTTCAAAGGCAGGGCGATAAAAACTGCTTTCGCGCTACCCTCATGGGAAAAAGATCCAGCCATCATAATATTTAAAATAAGTGGAAAACCTCAGAAAAAAACGCAAAAAAAGTTAGAACGGCTAGGTGTCCGCCCGCCACAATTAACGAAATTTCTATAAATGCTTGCTTTGCCGTCTATTATTTTGCTCTTAATGTACTAATTAGTAGTCTCTTAAAGTAGTTGGCAACTACATCAAGAGGAAAAAAGAAGGCAAACAAGCATTCATGAAAGCCTCGTTGATTGGGGGCGGGCGAACACTCAGCAATTGGCCATTCTAGCTTGATCCTGAGCTTGCGCGGTGTTGTCCGACTTTTCATTCATTTTCACTTTTGATCTCATAAGAATAGCACCACAACCGTTTTTACCGCAAACCAAGCCTTTACCTGAGTTCCTTTCATAGAAGGACAAAGTTTTCGGTGCCCCTCTCGATGTGCGCCACACAATCGACACCCAATAAGAATCGCAGAGGATTTTTAACGTGTGCTGGGCTCACATGATGACTTGCAGAAGCCAACCGATGCTCAAATCAGCGTTCTTATCCTTCCAGACGAGTCTCGTACCCCCTTTCCTAACGAAATTTTTTCAATATCCGAGAAATTTCGGTAGCCAAGCGTAAAGCAGTTTTGAGAGAGGAATCTTGAATTTTTTTCTTTCTCGATTAAAGCTGCTTGCTTTTTTGTTTTCTGGGATGATACCTAAGTAACTGATCCGCTCTGCAGTTTTATTTTGATTGTACCATTCATTTTGGCTTCTCTTTCTAGTAAAAAAAAAACTGATTTGTGGCACATTGAAGGCACCAAGAAATATCAAAATCTCGTTTTCATTGTATAATTCGAACAATTTTTCAATTGAAAAAAACTCATCTTAGAACTGCAGGGAGGGAATAGTAGATGATTACAGCTGAGCTCTGCTGCTTACTGATGGGTAGAGCTAGTCCAGAAAAGGCAGACGGGACGGCCTTTTCAGTACGTACGACAACCGCATGAGCGGCTGGCTATCCCCATTCGGACATGCTTTATCTACCTTTATCAACCTTAATCATCCGAAAACTGGTAATGGACTTCATATTCGCGTTTAACGCCCTGAAATGCCAACACAATGCGAAAATCACTTGTGTTGTTCTATTTATTTAAATTTAACCTTCTGTTTGTTCAACTTTATATGTAGCAATGAACCAAGAAATCATCTAAAGCAGTTGGGCGACAGTAACGGAGGATTCCTGTTGAGTCAAAACGTTGGACTCCGGGATCACATAAAACGGGAAACCAACGAGTTTAGCCAACGTTACGAACTGGTTGAGTTTTTGTAAATCTCATCACAGTTTCCCCAGTCTCCATGAAAATAGAAACCCAATCCCGTGAAAGTGCCGGATTTTACTTCAAACTTTCCTAACAAATTAACAGACTTAGGAGATTTCGATTGCACTCATTACGTCTTCCGAATGACGTACCATCTTGAAGTATTTCCATAAGAGCCGGATCACCACTCAGATGAGCCAACACTCGAAGCTCCAGCTGACTGTAGTCGGCACTAATGAGTATGCAGCCTGAACCGATACAGTCTGAACAAAAGGATCTGTCTCAACTCAGAACAGAATTCTCACCCGGTCTAGCACGAAAAAGATGACGAAGTCCAATTCCATCGATTAACTCTTCTTTCGGGACAGTTTGTACATTTGGTTCCAAACAGAGGATGCGTCCTGTAGAAGTATTCACATCGATATGACTCCTAACCATCCCATCACCGTCCACGTAGCGCTCCATTGGCACTAGGCATTGCTACAAAATAAGGATATGAAAAAAGTATACTGTTTATAACGAACTGCCCAAACTCATGGTCCTTCGCTGGCCCTCTAATGGCCCTCTACTATGGTAATCGACACGTTCCTTTCCAGTACACGTCACTGCCACCACTCACCAAATCATCAGCTGGATGGCGGAATGGCGTTGCAGGTATGTAGGTGGAGACAATGACGTGTCGACCGCTTACGGGGTCGCCGATGCATACTTTGGTCGGCCGAGAACAGAACGCGTTGATTACCGTCACAGAGGGTCAGTAAAGGGCCAGTGGCGGACCATGTACACTCCGTTTTAAGCAATATATATGATTGGTCCTGTCATATAAGAAAACTATTTATGGGAACACCTTATGGAACACATACCGAAACACCATGTTTGATGCGCCGATAATTAAGTATCTTTGCAACAATTGGATGTTGTGTCTTCATTTGTTCTAGAATCGCCTTGTTCGTCGAAAGATGGCGCTTGGTCGACGAGCCACCCGGATACGAAAGTTTCAGTCGGGAGAATAACACCTGGAAGTTCTTCTTGTACACAGCTAAACACGAGAAAGAATCCAACTTTTCCAAACAACTCGATGCAGTCGTCGTGAATTTACGCTGACCATGCAAACCAGGGCTGTGCGTTATAACGTTAACGTGTTAACGCAATAACGGCTTAGCGCGATTTTTTTTGGAAAATTAACGATTAACGCTAAACAAAAAAGTTCCAAAATTACGCTAAATTGGGTTCCTTCATTGCGGTGGAATGACGGCACTGATTGATTTGCTTCAATAGCAAATTTCAAAACTGGGGCCGTGCACGTCGAAACATTTTTGCTTGTTGTGACTATATCGCAGACCTCAATATTTCCCATTCCATTGAGTATCTATTTTAGTTATTTCTTCTCAATATCCATGAGTTCCATTCCGTGCTCCAAAAGGAAAATGTGAGGTCTAATCCACCTCTCTGCGGTCGAGTAAGGTACCAAACGAGGGTTGGGAGCGGGGATTGAAGGCCGGGTTGCAAAATTTGGTGGACCGCACTACAGACTAAACCGAGAAACGGAATAAAATCTGCGTCAAGTGTGCACATATACAAAACCAATCCGAAGTGCGGCGAATGCCGCAGATTATGGAGCTTTAGAGCAAGGTTTCAAGGATATCATTCTACGTTTGCCAGACGGTGTAGCACACCACTTGCCAAGACGTTCCAGACACCCCTTCTGGGGCCGTATGCACATCTCTCCCCGCACGTCTCCGTCCTCGCGAAGCCACTCTGTGATTGGTCATCAGGGGAGATTGACCAATCATGGATGGCCCTTGCAGGGACGGGGACGCGCGGGGAGAGATGTGCATACGGCCCCTGGAGTTCTATCCACTTTCTACGGCATCCTGTGTAACGATTTTCCAGGTTGCAAGGCATACTTCACATACGCTTATCTTTACACGGCGCACTCTGCACATGAAGCACTACTCAGTTTCTACCGCGCGTCGCACGCCCTACATCAAACGCTTCTGCCTTTCTACGACGCGGCGCACTCCCTCAAAAGCGCTAACCATTTTTCACGACGTCCTGCTGACGTCATCTGAACGCCCAGCCACTTTCCACGCCTTCATCCTTCCGTGGCATCATCTAAAGGCCTACTCCTTTTCCACGAAGTCCTGCCACGTCATCTAAAGCCCCAGCCACTTTCCGCGACGTCCTGCTGATGTCATTTGAGGGTCAATTCTATTTTTTCTGGGACCTCTGATCATTTATCGATTTTTGGTGGGGTGAGCTGTTATTAAATTTTTTTAACGAAATCCAAAATTAACGTGTTAACAAATTAACGGGTTAACACGTTTTTTTTCGAAAATTAACGATTAACGCTTAACGAAAAAACCAATTTTCATTAGCGCATACCCCTGGTGCACACGTCACGAAACTTGAAATTTGAAAGAAATTCATGATTAAGCTCGTTTTCCTCGCTGCTGCTTAGAAGTGGCTTAGCATATGTAGCTCCGCTATCGGTGAAAGGGCTTACAGTAGCCGAATGTGAAGCTCTGACCAAGGCGTGCTTATAAATCCCCAATAGATTTCGCGTGATATGTTTTGAGAGTTGTAGGTGTGAGACAAAACATGAATAATCCGCTCTTGAAATCGTGTAAATGCTTCAAGGGATTATCAAGAAGGAAACTTTGACAGGTTCGCGGAAAGGTAAGAGTAGAAGGAAAAGAAGAGTCGTTACGGCGAATTTTTAGGGTATGCAGGAAAAATATTCCAGATTTGGCTCAAAACCCTTAACTGGGAGTAATTTGGGGTGCTGAACACAATTCGGTACTATCCTAGACAGGGAGGGGGGCCACCCACGATTTAGGACAGAAAGGAAATGAATCACCACTTGAAAACGCCCCAATCGAAGTATCGTCGACCACTGGATGGGAGGTAGCCGCGGCGCAGCGACCTAACGCGATATCACTTGATCGATGTGCATGACTATCATTACGGAGCTCATTAGAGTCCCGCCGCTGGAAGGCGCGGCAGCATGCAATTAAGGAGAATCGATCGTGCTGCGCCACATGATCGATACTCCTCTATTGCACGCTGCCGCGCCTTCCAACGGCGGGACTCTAATCGGCCCCTAACTCCTCGCTTCCGTGCTTGCCACGTGTGTTCGTCGAGGCTACCCCCATCCAGTGATCGACCAAATTTCTGCAGTTTTCTAAGCAACAATGAATTGATAGCAGTATCAAGCATCTCTTCACAGAGTTTTTCTTCATTCCTATGAATAAATCTTGGTGCCCCCTTCTAAGATACAGCCTACAAATCTGAGGTCCGTTTGTCACTATCCTTACTAAGGGTCGACAACTGGACAACTTTCAGAGTGGAACTTGATAGCAGTCATCTGGCTCGTCTTGAGAGAAAGAGGAGTATCGTGAGACATGTATGCTTTTGAAGGCCTCCAGATACGGAGTTGGTCGGCGCAGCGTCTTACGCACCACTTCTAAACACCAAGTAAAGCGTCTCGCTTCCCAGCCAGCAGTCAAGGGGTACGATCCCCACCGAAGCATGTCTTTAGTGTTTGATCAGGGGTGCGTTCCAAGAAGATTTCCATGGGAGGAAAATGGGTCTGATAAGATATAACGAATGATAATCTAACAGATAGGCTCATTTCATGCGGTCTCTCGATCAATCATTGGTCGGCTCTTATCAGATTCATTTTTCCTCCCGTGGATATCTTCTTGGAACGCACCCCAGAATATCAATAATCTAAGATTCGGGAGCATTTCTAATTGAATGTGCATCCTTTGAGCTTCTAAGCGAACATTTTGTGTTGACCTACTTTACGAACATTATCGCTGAAACGAGTTATGACGGAGTTGTCTCAGTTTGGCAGAAAGGTAATGTAAAAGCTCAGCATGCGATTTCAACGGTGTTCATGAGAAACGATTCCCATTTAGCTCACTTTTTTCTGGAGGTTATCCAGCGTTGAAAAAATTTCGCGGGAAATCTGAAGCAAGTCCTATGTAGTTAGAGGTAGTATCCATGTTGGAAAAATATTTTCCAGTTTTCGTCGCAAGTCGAAGGATCCGCCCTCACTGCAAGGTCAGTGTCGAAAGACAGCTAAAAACGAGCCCAAAATGAACCCCAAACTTCAATATGACACATATACCACGCCCACTCTCTTCGATAGCCACCGATCAAAGGTATTGCCAAACAACTGAAAAATCGACTTCAAAAATACAAGGGACAATTTAACGAGTATGATTTATTCCAGGATCCACGACTTCGCCAAAATCATTTGTGTGGCTTTTAGTTGAAGCTCTTCGAAGAAGATTTTCGGTTGTTCACTTCGAACAGTGAACGTCGAGGGGAAAGGGGCATGCCCTCCACGTCCACTTCACTTCAATTTTAGGGCAGTATAGGGCCATTCCGAGCTCGTTCCTAATTATTTCTCGGCATTGCTCTTGCAGTGGGTCCCGAATCGCTTCCTTTCCGGCGTAAACCTGGAGAAAGTTGTCACTGTGAACACTGACTTCGATTGTGTAGGCATCAGGGGTGTGCGGCAAAGGAATTTAAAATTTCGGTAAACGGCAACGGCAAACCCCAAAAATGACCGGCAAACGGCAAGACGGCGAAATCTGTTTTGTGCTGTAATACACTACATTTGTTAAGTCATGTGGTACTCTATGTTCCATGTTTTTTCCAATATCTGCCAGTTCCAATGTTCCTGGCGTTTCACTAGCATTTACCAAACAGTTCCAATGTTCCTGGCGTTTCACTAGCATTTACCAAAAGCTTCTTGAAGCCTTAGGTGATCCGAAACGCCTTTAGCGCTGTTCTGTATGTGACCTATATAGGAGTCGCTATCAAGTTCGACAAGCCGTTAGCTGTTGATCCCCCCCCCCCTAATCGAAGCTTCCGTTTAAACCAAAGCTGGAGACTCAAAGCTGGCCGCCTTTTTGAACATTGCAAAGTGTGATTGAACCGCAAAGGATTTCCTCTAAAAGGGGCTTGCGGTCAGCGCGACCCAGCATAGTCGATTTAGCGACGGGCAGCAAACCCTGAGCAAGCTTGGTGCGGTGGGAGCGTGGGCCGACCCAAGGATTGTGGCCGATACCGGTACGACATTCATAAATGAAGGTACGAATAGATGGATGAATACACGATGACTGGTCGACATTTAAAGGCACTGTTCACGATAAACTTCATCCTCGAATTTTCCATGACAAACGCTTTTCGTGGCTCCCAGACGCAGAACAGCGTCGAAGAAACGGGACGAAAAGCTACCCAGGAGCCGCGGGCGAGTCCGGCCCCTTTCCACCCCTCGACGTGAACAATGGAACACTCGAGAACGTATGGTGAGCGATGGTTTCCTATCAAAAGCACCGTTCTTCGCTTAATTTTAACTACTCTCTTTACTCAAAGGCATCGTACGCGCTGAAAACCATGTTTCGTTTTTAAGCGTTTTTGAGATGTTAGCCCCCTATAGTGACTAAAGGTAGCGAAAAGCTCGCTCAAAAACGTTAACTTTTCAAGAAAAAAACGTTTTAAAAAACTTCTGGAAATCATTTGAATTTCGCGCCGGCATCTACTCGGGATAGTTACGCGGAGGGCGCAAGGAACAGTTCTACAATTCGTCCATTGGCGCAGCGTTGGGAGAAATCGCTCGTTGTGTGACGAGAAATTTCCAGTCGATAATGTCACTTTCGTCCGACGGTGCGTCAGCGTACAGTGGCATGCCCTGTACTTAGCGACACGACGCTCTGCTCAAATATTGCGAAAGTGCCAAATGACTGACGGAAGGGCCGGCCCCTTTTGACGGAATTCCTTACTTTCCATTTCCTCTATGCTCACAATGGTACGTTTTTGAGCAGCCAAGCTCGTTGTACGTTCTCACAGGGGCCCGAGGAAGGGATTGAGCATAAAAAATGGAAAGCGGATTTCAGCGCGTACGATGCCTTCAAGTCAGCTCGCATACATTGGCTGCAAAAGTCGAAAGTTACAAGCCTCGGACCACTCGTCCACCATGCCTCCCTAGCTCAATTTTTGATGGACCATAACTCCGTTCCCAGAAGGTCTTCCCGTTCACAGAAAAGTGATTTTTATCGTGAACACTGCTTTTGAGGCAAAGACAGTACACAGCGCGCGATTTAGGCTACGACCGCAGTCCCTCACAATTGTTACTGTTAGTAGTAGGCTCAAAGGTTTTTTATTTCGCTCACTTCAAACTACGATTGAATGGTTTTTCTTCTAAGGTTACAGCAGTGGAGTGAGACATGTCTGGCTGAATGCCGTGGGCACGTCGATCGAATACGCAGAAATAGAGGCATCCAGTGACAGTATGACTAGTACGACGCGCGCGACGGAAAGCCGCTGCGCTCACGTCGTCGCTGGAGCGCCGCGTGCAGTGCGTTTGGCTAGCCGGACTGGACGCGGCGCTTCCTTTTCTGTGTACTCGGTCTAAAAGCCGGCAAGAGGCCCATTACGACAAAAATGTCGGCTAAAAGCGAGTAAAAACTGTTCATTTTCAAGAAAGCCGGACAAAGTATACGCAGAATCGATCAGCTTCCTGTCCCAGTTTTTACCATCAGCCCACCAAGCGACGATAAGCGGACTGATTTACACGAGCTCTCGACTGGTTCATACGTCTAAAAAAAGCTGCTTTTACGCTATTACTCTGGTTTCACTTGGTTTTGTAATCTTGGAACTTCCTGAAATCGGTATGCTTTTAGAAAGAACTTTTTTTACAATTCTGGCATTTTTACGGGGCCAAGAATTTGAAGATTGAAAAAAGGCATAAGGAGGCTCCCAAACGACTCAGAACTTTAACGAACTCCTGGTCAAGATATTTTCAACAGTTTACTCTCACTTAATGTGACGTGGACGAGAACTTAAGAAAGTGAAAGAAGAGCAAAGTTGGAGGACCTGGCTGAACTCTTGTGTCATTCGCCCTACGGATATCAAGGTAGCTGAGGCCAGTCGTTTTAAATGCAGTGTTCACGATTAGAGTCGTTTTTCTGTTTTCCCGTTTATCTTGAAAACGCTCCCATGCTGATTTCAATTATGTCCCTGGAATCGTACAAGACCTCCTGGAAACGGAGTTATGGCCCCTCAAAATTCAGCTAGGGAAGCATTGTGGATGAGTTGTCCGAGGCACTCCCGTTTTTGCAGCCTCTGTGTGCGAGCTGACCTGAGTAAAGAGAGACGTTGAGAATGAGGGAAAGAACGGGGCTTTTTATCGGAACCATCGCTCATCTAACCACGAATTCAGGGAAACTATTATAGGACGTGGGCGGAGTGGCCCAATGGGTTGGCTGGCCCACGAGATTTTCACTCATTTACCGGCCGTTTTTCGTCGCACTTCCTTTCTTAATATTCCTAGAAGGATTCAAAGCTTACGTTTTAGCCAGAAAAACGTGCAACTTTTTCTTCGTGAACACTGCCTTGAAGTACTGGTTTGCGAGTGGACCTGATCTGTATGCTTTCCAACGAATCAATGTTTTTACCGATTTAATGGGTACAATTACACATTTCATGAGCTGAAAATAGTAGCTGGAACTATTCAAAATAATCATTTGTAGCAGCTTCGAATCGCTGACCAGTACAGAAACTGCGGTGGTTGCGAGTCCTGTGGTTTCAACACATTTTTGCCAAAATTTTGCCGTTTTAGACGAAAATTTCTGCAAACGGCAACGGCAAACCCCAAAAATGGCCGGCAAACGGCAATCGGCAAACGGCAATTGAAGCACACCCCTGGTAGGCATGCTCTATAACCGACCCTTTTGATGCGATGGCACTTTAATTCAGTTTTCTTTTTCCAAAGGAAAAAGAAAATACAAACTTCTGTTACGAATGAAAGTAGTAGTCTATGTACAGAAAACGTTTTTCAAACATAAACGTGAAGAGGATGATTTCAAACATGAACATGAAGAGGATTCTGACATCGTCTCTCGCCTGATTACTTGCATTTCATTGCATGTGATGGCCCCATTTTCCAAACAGACTGCTCTCCAACTCTGCGCTACACATTTTTCATTAACGACGAGCGGATCAGGGTGCTGAAAAATCTGTGCATCCATACTTCTAGAAATGAATATCTTCCAGAACCTCTTTCAAACTATTTTTTCGAGTTTTCGGCCGTTTCGTTGTACACGATAAAGCGCTCTTTATACCCCTGAACGCCAGTGCGGCTCGCTCGTGACGCCCGCTCCGTCATGGCGGGGACGGCCGCAACGACTTCGCCATCATTTTCATGATTAATCCATTATCAATTTCATTCCGTTTCATGATAATTAATTCCATTACTATCCTCTGCCAACGTAATGGTGAAGCATGCACAGAATTAGCTTGTTTGGAAAAATTAAGGCCCACTCTTTTTCGCTGCGCCATGCCGTCGCCGCCGGAGTATTTATAGTATCTGCAAGCGCGTCACGCGCATAGAAAGTGTTCATACTCTAACGTCACTCCCGCGCGTAACGCTCGTGCCGGGCTGGCGTTGAGTAGTATGAACAGCGCCTAACTACCCTGTGGTACTACAAGTTTAATTAATTTGAATTTTCAATTGCTTTGCGCCCCCATGTGTCAATTTCTGACCTTCTTCTTTGCTTCGTTGAACTTATTTTGATATTTCACTATCAACCTACTCGCCTGCTGATTTTTTTGCCCACATTTATCTATCAGACTTGTCTACAACTGTATCCATACCGATCACCCACAAATAGCGTTTTTTTGTTCGCCGTCTGTTCACAGTTTTCGCTATAGGCGCGGCACGCGCTGTATAACCGCTTGCCTACCGACGTTTTCCCGCGCACTCCTCGTGTCCAGTACAGCCAGGGAGGCTCCGCTCAGAGCTCAATCACGGTTTTAGGAATAGCGTTTTTTTGTTCGCCGTCTGTTCACAGTTTTCGCTATAGGCGCGGCACGCGCTGTATAACCGCTTGCCTACCAACGGTTTCCCGCGCACTCCTCGTGTCCAGTACAGCCAGGAGGCTCCGCTCAGAGCTCAATCACGGTTTTAGGAATAGCGTTTTTTTGTTCGCCGTCTGTTCACAGTTTTCGCTATAGGCGCGGCACGCGCTGTATAACCGCTTGCCTACCAACGTTTTCCCGCGCACTCCTCTTGTCCAGTACAGCCAGGGAGGCTCCGTCCAGAGCTCAATCACGGTTTTAGGATTGGCATCATTGCTCGATTATCTTTTTCATTCCGAATCATCAGGATTGATTAGACCGCTATACCATCTACCATGTGAGAGAATGTGTGCATATTGGCGGTGCCGCTAGAGTTTCCATAGTTGCCTTCCGCTCTCATATTGGTCTACTGCTCATCAAGCGCTTGGCCTACTTGTATTCAAGTGTCGAACGAGCACAAAATGAAACACACAAAAACAATGCCAATTATTTTCAGTAGGATGTCCAAGATATGTTCAGAAAACAAACCTCAGAAACCTGTATAGAGCTATCAAGGTTGAAGGGCTTTCCAGCAAGAAAGGAACACTCATTTTCCAGCTTCTCCATCTCAGCTCTCAGCTTTTTCAACAACGACGAGCATAGAGTACGATCGAAGCAGAAGCCGCCCATACACATTGCATTCACAACCTGAAATAGAGAAGTCAACCGCGAAGCGACCCATCATCTCGTGGAAAATGAACTGACAGATACCTGAAGAGATTGAGTCTCCAGTTGAAGACTCTCCATAGATGAGCAGTTAATTACCATTGGGATCAAGATTCCAAGCAACCTTATATAACCGATAAATAACATTGAAACATGAAAAATCTTATGGCAGACCTCGACACCAAATACGACTGAGTCGCAGCTGATATTCTCGGATTCATACGGATTAGCCTTGAACAGTCGAAACTCCATTGAAATTTAGCTGCGATTTCCGGCAGGAACAGAACACGGTCGCCCTTTCGCATGTGTGAAAGAAAGGCCAGGTGAGAAATGCACTTGAATCTCACTTTCTAAAAACAATCTATGTATACCAAGGAGAACACCAATCACGGATTGAAAGTGAAGAACTGACCTCAAAACTGAACGTTTTTCTCAGCAAGTGACAATCTCTCAGCGCATTGACAAAGATCAGCTCACAGCTCTGTAGAATCAAAGAAATACATGAAATCCGTTCGCTCAACGAAATCGACTGAGAAGGGGTTGAGGATGGACACGCAGCCTCCTCCTCCTCATTTCCTGCGAATACCAATGAGAATTCTATTGAAACACAGTCTTCAGGATTGCGAAAACTTTGTTACACAACAAAGAAACAATCTGAGGAAGGAAAGGAGACACTATGGACACAAATAAATGTTGAAAGCACGGAAAAAATCGGTTTGTTGATGGAGCACGCAGAGTGGGAGACGCCTAGAAGCAGTTCCGCTGGCTGAATGCGACGAGCGCGGCGCAAGCGTTTGCCGTTTTTGGGAAATCATTACTTCCTCGTTCAGCTGAACTCTTTTGACGAAATGCAATATAGCATTCGAAAGAGCATCTCTTCCTACATCTATTGTTCTTTGTCGCCTACCGTAAAATTCAACGTGTTTTAGGAATCACATTTGAAATTAATGGGTAGTCCAAGTGATGCATATTTTTAGACGTTCATATTCGCCTTCCGTCGAGATACCAACTCGGACAGTCGGGGCTTAGTACCAGGACGTCCAATAATTCCTGTCCGAAAATTTTCAAAATTCGATAATTTTCCTTAGAAGTGTTATAATATCAGGCAAGTGTAAGAACCTTCTAGAAGGTTCTCCTAAGTTCTACGCTAGGGGTATATAAGGCGCAGTCGCCGCGTCTACCTACCAGCACAAGCTAAAATGGATGAAGGTCGAATTCGTACGTTCGTGTACTACGAGTGGCTGCTGGGCAACGACACGGGCACCGCGGTCGCCAACATCTGCAGAGCGTGCAAGGAGGATGCAGTGTCCCAACGCACAGTCAGCCGCTGGTTCAATCGTTTCGAGAGCGGCGACACGAGCCTCGAGGACAGGGAGCAAAGCGGGAGGCCTTCTACGGTGGATGATGACGAAGTCCGTCGCTGTATCAAGGAGAAGCCGGAAGCCACCACCCGTGAAATGGCGACGACGCTCGGCTGCAGCAAGTCCACCATCCACAATCGTCTCAACTTACTCGGCTACCACAAAGTTCTGGCCCGTTGGATCCCCCACCGTCTGACGGACGCCAACAAGCAGAGCCGCGTGGACGTCTGCCAGTCCCTCCTCCTTCGTCCGCATCGCAAGGAGTTTCTCGAGGACCTGGTCACTGGAGATGAGAGCTGGGTCCTCTACGACAACGTCGTCCGCCGTGCCGTCTGGATCCCGCGCGGAGAAGAGCCGCCGACGACGCCGAAAACCGACCTGCACCCGCTGAAGATCATGCTCTGCTGCTGGTGGGACACCAAGGGCATGCTGTACTTCGAGCTGCTCCCACAAGGCAGGACGGTCACCGCCTCCATCTACACCGATCGGTTCGAGAAACTGGTCGCCGGCATCCGAGATAAACGTCCCCGACGGGCCTCGGTCCACCTGCTGCACGACAACGAGCGCCCCCACGTGGCGAAGGAGACCCAGCAGAAGTTGGCGACGCTCGGCTTGGAGACGGTTGCCCATCCGCCGTATTCCCCGGACCTCGCCCCCTCCGACTACCACTTGTTCCGCCCGCTGAAGCACCATTTGGTCGGAAAAAAATTCACCAACTACGACAACCTCAAATACGACATCGCGGACTTCTTCGAGTCGCAGCCCCCGGAGTTCTGGGCGAAGGGTTTCGGCAACCTGCCCAATCGATGGACCACTGTTGTGGATAACTGTGGTGATTATATTGTTGATTAGACTTGTTTTTCAATAAAGTTGAAAAAATTAAAAGTGGTGAAATTTTCGGACAAGAATTATTGGACAACCTGGTATTTTGTGGAAGCTGTGTGCGATGTTGTCGTTTCCTCCGCTTATTGAGCGTTTCTCGTGAGTACTGTTTCGCATAGCTGCACATAGTTTTGCACATGGTGTTATTACCTTCGCTGGGAATTGCTGTGATTTTTTGTTGCTGCTGATTTGATAGTGGACGCTACTGACAATGGAATTACTTTTCTAGAACATAGTTTGTGGATTAATAAAGTAATAAACAAGGTGAGAATCTGAGCTGTTTTAGCCGTGTTCGCGCTTTGCTTATGATTGCACAAATTAGAAAGACGTGGTTTAGCAGTCATAGAAAGTTCAGCGGTAGAAGGGTACTGTGGGAGCGTGGGTAGAAAGCGGTACCTGTAACCGAGAATAGCAACCCCCGCGAAGGCAGAAGCCACTGATTTTACTCCCCAATACCCCCACGATAGGCACCCTCCCATTCCCCAAATACTATTCAAAATCAACCCACGCCCTCACGACAGGCATCTTAGGAGGGTACGACTCCGCCCATTTTGGGGGATGGATAGCAGCTGTCGGTGCTATCCAAAGATGTTTGGGAGCCTATGCACCCCCGAGTTTATCAGAGTAATCCTCCAACCTTCCCCAAAATGAGTGCACAATCGTATGAGCCTAACTATACTTTGGAGGTTTTGGTGAACTGAAATGCACATACAGCTCAATACTGTTTTGGAGTGGTTAGAGATGTGACAAAATAGTGCTAAAGTGATGGAGGCCAAGGTGGTCGTTCTTTGTGCTCCGATTCTTTTGATTTATGGAAGGATACGCGTCCGAATGCGTACATACACTTTGCTAAGCAGAGAAATAGCGAAAAATAACGGGTTTTACCACAAAACGGCAACTTATGCACTAGGCTGATATGAACACTTAAATACAGGGTTTGCAATAAAACGGTAACCGTGCTATTCTGCTGAGGAGGTCGATTTGGCCAACGCGAAAGTGGAGATAAATGAAAATTCGGAGAGGAAAAACTCGCAGGAACCACTTAGAACGTTTCAAGAGATATTTCAAGGGAGTCCGCCCGCCCCAAATAACGAGATTTTTATGAATGTGTTATTTTCCGTGAAGTATTTTGCTCCTGAAGTAGTTAATAGTCTCTTAAAATTGTTAGCAACTACTCCAGAGGTTAAGAAAAAAGACGGCAAACCAAGCATTCATGGCAATTTCGTAGCTGGCGGGCATATGGGCACCCAGCAATCAGCCGTACTGACTTGCTCCTGCGCGTTTGTCTCCGACTTTTCATTTATTTTCACTTTTGTGATGGCCGGATCTAAATTCTCATGAAGACAGCACAACTACTGTTTTTTATCGCGGACCCTGCCCTTGAACTCTCGAGACACGATAGGCGGAAGAAAACACGAGTTCACACTTTCCCGAGGTTTGTGGATTGAGTACACGAGAAATGCTGATAAAAACGACAGCAAAATGAAGATTTCGTTAGCACAGTACGCCTGCTCTTAGCCTACCCTGCCCGGTTCTGACGAGCTAGTGGCGCCGTGGACGTTTTCGATGGCAAATTACCAAAAAACTCCGCCACGTCAAGCTTGATCGATGCGCGCTCATTTCGCCGTTGGCGCGTGTTTGAGAAAACTAGCGGGGCCCGTGAGCTCGTCCACGCTCTGACATTAGAAACCGCTAATTTAGCTTATTCTGAGCGCTTTGCTTTGCTGGTTCTTCCCTCTTCGATAGCTCACGATCAAACAACGAGCTCACGACCGAACAACCCCATTTTCGAGTCGAACTCGAAAATAATACTCATCGTGAACACTGCCTTTAGTAAGGGATTGAGTATGCAACACCTTCTCCGACCTATGTGCCGATATTCTGGCGATTTAATGAGCTACGCGTTCGTTTTGAACAACTCGACATGCACGTTGATGATCAGCGCATGATTCCGATGGGCGAAAGTGTTCGCACGAGTAAGGTAGTAAAACAGATTTAGTATATAAATCGAACGACAGGTAGCCATGTTTTTCTGATTTTCGAATGCTTCTAATGACTTATTTAGGCATCTGGTGGAACAGGGCTGTGCGTTATAACATTAAAGTGTTAACGCATTAACGGATTGACGCAGGCTTTTTTTTTCGAAAATTAACTATTAACGTTTAACGAAAAAGTCTTAAGATCAAGTATATTTAGTTCGTTAACTGTAGTGGACTTATGGCACTTATTAATAGAAAGCCCTGATGATTTATTGATTTTTGCTGTGGTCAGATGTTTTTTAAAAAAAATTTTAATGAACGTGTTAGCGCATTAACGGGTTGACGCAGTTTTTTTTTTCAGAAATTAACGATTAACGCTTGACGAAAAAAAATACTTTCCATTAAGGCCGGGATCATACTCCCGGCGATGAGCGACGCGACGCAATGTTCACCATCAATATCGACTGAAAATCGATATGCCTGATATGCGCTGTCGCTGGTCGCGCGAAGTATGATCCCGGCCTAACGCACACCCCTGTGGTGAAGACACTGACGTTGGTGAAGCCAAACAGATTGTTCATCTGGCAACGTTCACCAGCCGTTCTTAGAAGGCCATTTCGAAGCCCAATTAGAATATTTCTGTACATTTTTTGCGATTGTAATACGTGGATTGCTAATTTACGCGAGAACTACTAGCCAACCTCTATTAGACATGAAAAGTTAGATGATCATCCATTACCTGGGAAGTATTCTTCTGTGAGAGGAATATAGCATGGAGTACCATCAGAAGGGCACAGGCAGATGCCATGTATCTCACATTCTGAAGAAGCTCTTCTGGTCTTCAGCGCTAGTGCCACTCCCACTTTGTCCCACAAGGCACACCGCTGACTGAAGTAGTTCCAAGTTGACTCACTCCTGAAAGAAAAATTAACGAAAAAATATACGAAATTGAAGCTGCCAACTTGAGAAAATTTATGAGGAATCTTGTACTAAATCCACTTTGAAAAGACTAGGAATTATGAGTGCACCTTGAATTTCACAATGAGTTCGAGCTAAATGGTCTCCCCTCGATCAAGGTATCAGCAGGAAGAAGCTGGGGCAGGAATTCAAGGTGCACTCATAATTTCAGACAGCCTTCGAGAGAAGCTGAAAGACTCCGAAAAAATAAAGATTGAATTGAAAAATAATACATTAGGATGAAAGATTGTTCAAGGAATTCTTTCAAAAAACCCCGAAACACCAGATTCGACTACTGAGTGTACGAACGGAGTATCGCTCCGTGAAGTCTCCACAGGGAACTGCTGAAGAATATGAAAAATATCTGCACACTGGATGCAAAATCCTCATCCCAATTTTTGACTCCTACTCATTTCCCTACTTGAATCACCTGCAAACGTCATTAATATTGAGGTCCGATTGCGATGCTGGAGAACATGGCAGACGATTCATACGCGAGGCTTTTCCCACAGGACTTGCCGTCGTGGGCGATTTGACCTTCAAAATATTTGACAAGTCATGAACGCAGTAAACATTCCTAACACGAAGGTGTACTACCAAAGTTGGCTGTCTCGTCCTCTTCACTGATGGATGCAGCTGGTTGGGCGTTCCAAACGAATTCCTCATTTGGAGTGGCGAGATGGAAGCCCTCCCTAGAACCAAATACACTATGGATAGGAGAGCGATTGAGAAAAAAGACATGATTCCATTTGGAAAGAAGTTCGAGCCCATACAGAAGCGACACTCAAGGAGCCATGGGTTCATAATTGAAAAGGATATTCTCTTTTCCCGATATTAAAAACAGTTCAAAAAAGAAGCTTCATTGGGTTTGATACAAAAGACCGGATTTAGTTCATTCACATTGCAGGCTACCTGAAACTTCCAATAGATGAGAGAATTACACAGGAAAACATTGTTTCCATCCCAAGGTGACTGCAGAATTCTTTTTTACATCAAAGAAAACTGTGATACTGCTTTACCCACATACTGTATTAATTACCTAAAACACACACCACCGAGTGTCGAACAAATTAATCAAGTGGACCCCAAGTTGATTCGCACACTTAATCGAATAACTCGAGAGCATGAGTAGTCGAATTTCCGATTAGGGAATTGTGATAATACTTAATTTGAATAGGAGTTTCAATTCGGAATTTCGATTTCCATTATTATTAAATTGCTAATTACTAGCTCATAGTTATCTGACAAATATTTTTCAAGTATTCCAACAAGCTCATATGGCAGTATTCGGACACTCAATCGCAAAAATAATGCTCACTCGTTTTCGAGTCTTTTTCGAAAACTATTCGGTTGGGGAACATGTTCATGAGTTCTTTTTAAATTGGCTATTGCGTACTGATAATTGAGAATTTCAGGTTTATATTTCAGGTGTACGCAATGGGTTGATGAATAATTACGGAACGTTTTTTTAAATACTTTTATTTAACGAAAACAATAACAATATTTACTCAAAAAACATCATTCGAGAGCATAGACACCATCCACTTCAACAACTGCTCCAATTTGCTTGGCAGTCGGTCGATTCCACATGCGAAGAAGTCACTATTCCTGAAGGCAGTTTGCCAATTTTCAGAGAGCGATTGACATGATAGTCGGTTGGTGCTTCTGTCGGTGAGTACGGCCGATGTGGGAGCAGATACCATCCCTTATTGGCGATGGATTCGATTACACGGCGCTCAACATGTGGACGGGCGTTATCGTGATGGAACACGATGTGCTTTTTTGCGCGGTCTTTTCGACTCGATTGCAGCATTAGGGCGATCAAGCTGAGCCAGATAGACGTCGCTGTTGATGTTGAATTGCCGCTTGCCATTTCTGTCGGGGATTCTCCATTGTTGCCTTTCATCTGCGTTGTTAAACCAATAACGAATGCCATTTGAGATGATTTCCAAATGAATGATTCCGCTTCTGTCCCACCACACACACCACCTAGCCTTTTCACGGTGCACGCCTTTAGTATTCCTTAGGGGGAATCACTGCCTTTTTAGGTTTTCGAAGAGAAGCCATGACACATCCTCAGTGACAAGATGCTTCAAAAATGGTGTTTGTTCGTTTCGATGCAGTAAATAGGTGACAATTCGGACGCGTTCAGTTTTGTTGTCGGAGAGCTCGTGGGGCACCCATCCAGTCAATTTCCATACCCTTCCAAGCTTCTTCAGGCGTCGAACGATAGTTGATTGACTGGCATTAAAGTCTTCAGCCAGCATTCGCGTTGTCAGGCTTTCGTCCACTTCCACGGCTGTCAGAAGCGCTTGATCATCAAAATTCGATGAACGACCTCTTCCTTCTTTATCCTCCGAACTGGCGTCACCTGATTTGAAGAGAATAAACCACTTCCGTACTGCTTTATCCGTGATTATTCCTTCACCAAAAAGTTCGTTGAGATCGCGAAATGACTGGGCTGCGGTCAATCCTTTCTCGTAGTGGTAGAGCATAATATGGCGAATACGAGTGTGATTTTCGAGACGCATTTTTCCACTAAATATTGAGGATTAGTTTTACATAAATATTGAGGATGGAACGACAATTTTTACTAAAGAAAAACGCGTTAATAGAAACGGTCCATAATTATGCATCAACCCAATATTTATATCACTAATAAACCGTTTGGTAAAGAGTTAGGTGCTCTACAGATTTGTGTAATTCGTTTTTTAAGATTTTATTTCTATCGATTTTCCGATCGACAACATGGAGTGCCAAAATAAGGCTCGCTCTTAAAAAAATCAGCAGGTAAAACATCTAATCTGAGAATTCGATTACGCTTACTCATATGGCGAGAAATTCTCTTTCGAACGACCTATAACATATCCCCAGAATTTCCTAAAATTATTGCGAAAATTCACAAAAAGCGCAAACGTTTTTTTTTCTAATTTTTGCAGAAAACTACGTTCTCGCGTTTCTGTATATTGACATTTCTTCAAATGGAGAGTGCTTATGACAAAAATTTGATCAATCTAGTATTTTTCGCTGTTTTTGAGACCTGCGTCCATATCATTACTAAATTATTCATGTCATTCCGCACGAAATACTCGGCCATGTGTTGAAAGTGCATGGGCCAGGCTTTGAGTTAATCGTCGTTAGCGAAGGGATTTCCAAATGGTTGGCGAAATGTTATAGGGCGTTCGAATGAGATATTTCCCGTCATACAAGAAGCTGGAATTGAATTCCCAATTCTTCTGAGAATTTTTTTCTTTGATTTTTGGGTCAATATGGCAGGGCATCTCTTCGGCACTCCAACTTATCGATCCTAAGAAGGACGAAAATCAAGTGTTGAGAAAAAACCACATTCTATTGCACAGCAAATAATTTCCTTTCCAACGACATTACCATATTGCCCAAATTCTCAAAAATCAGTGCACACGTTTCGAATGAAAAAAAAACCCGAAGAACTTGCTCCCCAACTGAACGATATTCGGAACTACGAGTAGAGTTCAAAGAATCTAATATTTGCGAAACTAGCAGCCAAAATAATCAGTTCACTCAAGCAGAAACTTTCTTTCATTTGATCTCTCACATCCGAAGAATTGAACATTTTGAAAAAATCATGTATTTGTTGAGTGCTAAGGTTTTAAATTGCTTTATGTCAACCTGTTTTCAATGTGTTGTGCATGTGCGCTCAAGTACAGTAAATTTGTAAAAAAAAATCGAATACCTTTCAGGCGATCTTTGAATATAGCCGCTGGAGAGGGGACATCCTTGTTAAATACTGGAGGTTCGTCAAATGAATCGAACGGCTAAGATGGGAACCAGTGAAAACATCTCGCTATAATTCTAAAGGAAGAAAAGGAGAGCCTACCTGATTCTCTTTATCGCAGATCAATGACACCTTCAGAAGGCTGCTCTCCAAATCATCGACTTCATCATCACAAGCAGTTTGGGCTTGAACATCATTACGATCGTCAATCGCCAGCTGGAAGGGACCCAAACTGAATTAATTGAGTTCGCAGAGTTTTTGTTCCAACTCTGAATTAATTAGCATAGCGAGTAAGTCATTTGAAAGATCTTTGCCTGCTCTACTGCTATACAAGACCCCACAATTCACTTTTCCATTTCCCATGAAAATAGTGGTACACCCTCATTATGAAGAATATCTCTATTAGAAGTACACTTATAGAGGCCTGGAAAGTAGAAGCGCATTTAGTTGCAAAAGAAAGTATGCGGTAACCTAAGTTTTCATTTTTACACTAGAACTTGTATACCCAGAAGGCTGAATTCGGTATTCACGATATCTACAATTCTTCGCTATCAACCGCCTTCAAATATCATGGGTGAGTCTAATGTTCACAAATGGTTAACAAAATTTGAAGGCAGTGTTCACGATGATTTTCGTTCCAGAGCTTCTCATTTAAAACAATGCGTTGGCCACCAAAATTATGAGAAAATGGCGGAAAACGCACTAGAACGCCTTATTTTGGTGACATAATTATCTGATCTAGACTAGTTGTCCGGTTGGATGGACATGTTCTCGATGGTTGTGACAACCGCGAAAAATGGGGTCAATCGAAAGTGGAAGAATGATTTATGCAAAACGCCATCAGTTAGAGCCCGAAGGAAAGAAAAGAGCAACAGAGAGTAGAGAATTCCAAACGATCGGTCCACAAAAGATTTCATTGGCACAACAAACTGCTGCTTTGAGAGGACGGGAGCAGAGTGAGAATACAGGATTTCGTGTACTTCTGGTGCGTTTTTTTCTGAATTTTTCTTCATTTTAGCTCCCCCTGTGGCCAGGCAATCGATCTCGCAGATAGTCTCAGAATTGAGAACTATCGCGACCACTGCCTTTAAGAAGAAAGCGACTTCGAGTGAGTCCTTCGCTCGAAAAAGACTATGGAGGCAGTCGACGCGGAACCGTTGGTCGGATCAATGTATTCTCAGGCAAACCATCGCTCCGAGCGGGACCGGCTCCTCCCAATTATGACGTCATCGCCCGGACAGCGGGCGAGGGGCCAACTGGCACCGCGGTCCCTGTCCGGTGCCAGTTCGCCCCTCGGTCGCTCTCAGGTCGCTCTCGGGGCCACAGCGGTGCCATCGCCAGAGATAGAGAGACGCGGGATTGGCTGTTCTTTGAGTGATAACGTGCGAGCCACGTTATCACTCAAAGAACAACCAATCCTGCGGGTATAAAAAGCGGCTCGCCTCGTGTAGACGGGTAGTTGGCCTTTCGAGGCCACTCTTGAGAGGTGACCTCGGATCACTCTCAGGATGACAATTTTTGGCGGCCGAGGGATCCTCCATGGCCCGCGGTGGGGAATGCTTCCTCATTGCGGATCATGCTGGGATGGTATCCTTGTTGCGGCCTGTGGCAGGATTAACCTCCTGACCCACAGGCTGTAACAGGTGCCTTATCCTCTTAACAGGCTTAATCCTCTCCAGAAGAGGCGGAAATAAAGAAAATTTAGCAATTAGGAAATTTTTGAAAATCGCCCGAACAGAGACCGCAGTGCCAGTTGGGACCGAAGATCGCTCCGACCGATACTGCTGTGGCCCGGAGAGCGGCTGCTGTGGCCCGAGTAGATGGCTAATTTTCGCTCGGAGCGGAGAGGCAGCGCCGCTCGAGTAGCTCTCCGGTACCGCTCGGAGCGATGGTTTGCCTGAGTTGTCGGGCAGTCCGCGCCTTTGCGTGTTCATATATGAAGCACGCTGTTTCTACGTCTGGCAGAAAACAGATCTGACAGACGATTCCACATCGAGCACATATTTCGCGGCAATTGCAGGATGCACCGTGTGAATGAAGATACTGATTAGAAAAGGCCGAGCCATACTGTTTCATGACAACGCAGAACCTTACGTTGCAGAAGTCACCAAACACGTCATTTAAGAGTTCGGGTGGAAGCTTCACCGGCATCCACTAGGATATTGTTTTCGCTTCAATGGATTGTCACAATCTAGGACCGACTAAAGGACAGCAGTTTTCAAAAACATCGATTCTTACCTCCTGGGTAAACGATGACGAAAATGGACACCCCAACAGTAACCTCTCTAATTCAGGTATCCTCTGTAAAAAAATCGGAATTCCATAATTCATCGCGCGTGCGCATGCGCGCAATGCTGCTGCTCCGTCCGCATTCCGCTCTCTCTCTCTAACCTTCGCTCCGCCTCCGCCGCGAAGAAACAGTGGGAATCCACTTTTTTACAGCTTATACATATAATAGATAATAGTTATCAAAAGATTTCACCTGCACGAGCATTTTCTGGAACACCACACTGAGGAGCACACAGCCAATGCAAAAACAACCACAGAGGGTGCCCCGATAACACTACAAATTATGACTGAGTTGCAAACCGTGAGGCAAACTGGAAATCGTTCCAAAAGAACGAAAAAAGGGGAGGAACAAACTGCACTACGTAATTTGAAATGTTGAACTGGACAGATAAATCAGGAGTCAAATGCTTGCACACACCGTTAGACGCTTTCTAACAGAACGTCTCCCTTTCCCTCATACATCGTTGTTTGTTGCTCGTTGTTTGTCCAACTTCTCCTCACTTCCTTTGATTATATATCCCGAAAAAAGGAGTCTGGAGGTAGCCGAAAAAGCATTTCTGACTTCTAATAAGTGCTCCTTTCGCAGTGATCAACCGAAGCAACTTGGAGCGCCTTTTTCTTACGTGACAACGACACGGCAAGCGTCAACAGTGTTTGAAATCTCCAACTGAGTGGTTATACATGGATCCAATGGCTCAATTGCACCTGGGCAAAGTCAAAAATGAGCTCGGCTTAAGGTTTAATCAGGACAACAAACTGACCTCTTCCATACTTTCACTGAATAGGTCGATACTCTCCTCCTCTATACTACTCATATCGAGTTGTTCCTCTTTATTTTCTTCAAGCACACCAGTATTCTCACTAAACTGATGATGCTGAGCTTTCTGTTGAATAGAAGCAACCAACATTAGAACGAAAAAAACAGAGAACTTGTATATAAGATGCACATCTCACTCACATTTGTTCAACCCCGATGGTCGAACCATCCAAAACGATGGATAAGCTGGAGCTATTCTCAAATCGCTCATCTGAATAGCCTGAATCCCTGACCTCAGCGTTCGACTCTAAGAACACGAAATCATTAGAAGGAATAACCCCAGCGGCCAATCCCGTCACACCTTCGGGTGGAAGTGGAGATTCTGTATTTCTATCCGCTAAGGTTGAGGCCGACATCTGATTAACGTTGAGTCCAATAGACCTGGAACACATAAAGTTCAAATGTATCTTGAAACCATCGGCTTGTACTGAAGTATACATTACATTCAAAAGCAAATGTAGCGTCGAATCGATCTCGTTCATAACCAAGATCACAAAATTAAACAGTTGCATGTTGACCCTTTCTTTAGTAAAACAGATAGCATTCAAAATGGGACTCTTGCAGTAATTTCGCGGATGTGCGATCAGATAACTTGGATCATGAACGAAAAAGCATTTTTAAGGTATAGGCAGATCCTCAACTCCATATTTCGACAAACTGATGGGTCTTTTGCATTGGGAATGACAGAATCACGGACTCCCGGCCTTCGGCCAGGTTAAGGCCGGGATCATACTTCCCGCGACGAGCAACCGCGACAGCGCATATTAAGCACATCGATCGTGTCGCCGATCGTGGGTAGTATGATCCCGACCTAAAAGTGTTTAGCCTAGAGGCGACCGCATGCATGGGAACTTGGAGTCACCAGAGCTGACGCTAACCACGCAGAACACTGTAGCAGAATCTAAATCGCCGAAATTCCGGACTTCAAGGATCTCAGACGTGTAGTTGAATTACGCACTTTCCGGGTGAACCGATTATCCGCTTCCACTAATTCATTGTCCAGTAGTGTGATCTGTTTTTATCGAATCGGACGAGGCACCCGTCAATTTTTGGTTTACCGGATTTCGAATATTTTCAATTTAGAATTCTTACGGCAAACTTCGGATTATTCCGATCTTTTGATTTTGTGTCATCCTGGATTTCAGGTATATATTCAAACACAGTACGGTCGGTGTTTAGAACAAAGCAGACGATTTTTCTAATAATACCGGTTGAAAGATTGGTCAGAAGGCGCCGCAAGGGCGCATTTTCGCATTATTTTCGTCCTTTCTATAAACTCACTTCAATGTCAACTTCGAGCGAAACTAAGATGATACTGGAGTTGAGAGCTAATCAAAGTCATAGCCATTATTCGTGTTCCGTTGAAAATTGAAGAAGTTTGACAATTAGTCTGCTCTGTATATACGGCGCCATGACGAAGGGGACGCGAGCGTCTGCGTTTCCATTCCTCTACCGTATATGCAGGGCTGGCTGACTGATTGCGAAGCTTCTATAGTTCTTGACGAAACCCCAACGACGGCTATACCATTGGGTAGCCCTCAACGCCAGGATGATGAATATTACCCCAGTTTCGCTCAAAGTGCATTATTCAAAAAGTACGAAAAAAACGCTTCTCCGCGCGCTTTCTAAACAAATCCTACGAGCGTTATTGTGGATGAAGGGAAAAAATCGAAGGAATTATCGCAGACTTCAGAGAGTCTTATTCATTATTTCATTAACACTTAATTTCAACCCCGAAACTGTTGCATGACTCAAACCATCTCTTCGAGAAATGGTTTTAGATATTTTAATGTTTTTAAACTTTAAATAAACTCAGAACCGAAGATGCTCTTTGACTCCTTCGAAAGCGCGCTCCCTCACAAGCTCAGCTGCTTCCTCTAGTCGTATACGCGGCTCGCCAAACAGCCATTCATTCAAGCCATCTGTAGATCCATGGCTGAAATCAACCACTTACATATGTCAAGTGGATCTGAGATTGCCCAAGGTTAAACCGATACTCGATATGGGAGGAAATGATAAGGAAGGCGACTGAATGTGAATCCCAACAATTCCATCTGACCAATGTAATGAACTACATATGCAGTCATACTACTTTACCCAGCTGACATTGCGCAACACTTGTAGTATACATCATCATTTCGGGATGTGACCTTACGGCCAATTACGGTATCCATAGCAATTACCACCCAACACCATTCGGATACGGTAATTGAGAAGCGCAACAAAGCGCCCATATTGGATCGCACCACAAACAATGCTGCAGTGAGATAAAATGTGATCTGTTATCCTAATGATCTCGGCATTGAGATCTATTTTAATGAATCTAAGGTCAAAGTGAAGACGTCACGGAAACGAAGGTCATTTCTCTAAACAAATGTATGTTTCGAGCAAGACTAAATAACTGATTTAAAAACCAACAACCCTGAAATTGGAAACAATGGGATAATTGTGGGTTTAGTACAAAACTTGCCCGAAAACGTCGACTTCAACCCACCTCAAAACAAGAAGCCGCCACAAAAAAGGGTGCCCGAACACCCTTACTTAGGTTGGGGATCAATCGTGAAACACTGATGATGACAGAGGGTAGTTCTAACACTCAATCCCAATCCTCTACTCAATATATATGTATAGAACGAGGATGTGATGCAGAAAACTAATGCATCTAGAATGTTTCACAAGTCTGTGTCAACTGGGATTAACTCGAGAAAGTCTACAGATAATTTCTAAGCACTTCGTTGGAAACTTGGGGAGACTTCAGGGAAATTTTTATATAATGTCGAAAATTCAAAAAAAGACAACAGTATTTTTGACAAATCATTACGCTCCTTTTCTATTTTTTCCCCTGAAATTGGGATGATTTGTATTCGTCTAAAGCCTCTTTCAGAGTTTAATTGCCGTGCGACGCAATGGGATGATAACCATAAGCATCGATCTGGATCGCCCCGAACGTCAATCCGTATTCAAAACATGCCATCGCGTCGCGCGGCGATCGGACTCTGAAAGAGGCCTAAGGGGCGACGGACCGTTTATTAAGTGGAGCAAACTTCAAATTAAAGGCAGTGTTTGCGATCAAAAAGTAGTTGTGTTATCCTCACGAGAAGACAGATCTGGCCACCACGAAAAAGAAAATAAATGGAAATGGAAAAAAACGAGTTCCAAGATAGGTCGACTGATTAAGGGTGCCCGCCCGCCCCCATCATTGAGATTTCTATGAATACTCATTTCAGCGTCTTTTATTTTCTATGACTCCCGCAAAATTATTTTTTTCGGAATCACACACTGATCACAACTGTATCTCCGAAAATTGAGGGTTGGGCCTGTGGTGGTCGCTTTTATCTCGCATATTTTCAGAGGAATTAAGATCTCGCACCTAGCAAGTTTTATACAAGGAGGGTCAACTCTTGAAAAAATGAGCATCTTGCAAGTTATAGCCACCTAAAAACGGCTACGGCTGTGGATTCGATCATCTACCACCTCTGAGTCGCTCATCTACCACTTTTCATAGAAAGTTGATGCAACCGTCAAACAACATGAAAAGCAGTCACGGGATAGACTCCACATGCAGAAAAACTTTACAAATGACGGTTATCAGATCCCCAAGTGCAAAAAAAACTCCAAAACGAATCTGGTGCGAAATTCGAATCCTTTTTACAGTTTGTTTGAACTCGCTTTACTTTACAAATGAAGGCTTCTTGTGGGCCTCATTCGACAGTTTTATTCATTAGAGAGGCCAATTTACGCTAAAATTTGGAGAAATAATGAACGGTTTTCTGCGCATGCGATGCCTTTAATTGGGGGCGTGCGGACACTTAGCAAATAGGCGCTGTAGCTTGTTCGAGCATGTTTTATTTTTCAATTTTTATTTATTTTCACATATGTGATGTTCAGATCTACATTCTCATTAGAATAGTAAATGACAGCTTTTATCGTTAACCCTGCCTTGAATAAATACATCTCGACGTAAGTTGAACACATCCAAAAAAAACACGATCCCCTCTTATCTGCTCAGCTCAAGGTAGGATCTCAGCAGTATCCCTTGCGAAACGGAATACATTGGCCAAACCATGCAAAAAAAGTTCAGTGCTCGTAAAATTTCTGAGGTGCGAGCACAACAACAGTTTTGTAGCGAACCCTGCAGAATCAGGTGAGTAGTGTCCGGAATCCATTCATTTTCTCTGCTTTCGCGTACGTTTCCAAATTGACGAACATTTTCTCATTTCTCACTTCTCTGCTCTTGTATAAAATACTAAACGACCTCTCCATTCCTGTTGATCGAAGATCAACCACCCCATTACCAGCGCCTTCCATTATATTGTCTTGATTAACCTCCAAATCGGTGTGGCCGTTCTTCTTGACGCGTTCTCGCCCTCAATATGCGCGGGTGTCTCGCTCATGGACAATTAGGCACACACACTCGCACAAATCGCGACGCCAATTGAGCCAATCACAACTGCCCGCCATTCGTATACAGTAATCCCAACGGGTGTAGTGAACGAAAACATACAGAAACGACATACGCACAGCAAAACACACAGAAAGCCAAACTGGTGGCAAACCTCATAGCTATTTCAGAACAATGATAGGAATCAAACCTCTCGAATGGCACAGCCAGGGATAGGATGTCTGAAATCCTCTTCAGTGGACAGTTTGACAGCTCAACCAAGGAAGTGATGTCATTCTCATGAAAAATGCGAGCTCTTAATAGGGACTTATCAGGATCAAAAAGACGCAACTCTTCGACGAGGTCAGACTCACCGACTGGCATCGATCCCCGCGATGGAAACAAGTTCTGTAAGTTCTCTTCGTACTCCAAAGGCTAAACGCATCGCAAAACTCTTGAGGAGGTCGCACAAGTAGGTCCACCCAAGACGTGAAGAAAAGGCGACCACCATCGCTGGAAATAAGACAAGCCCTCTACTGCTTTCTGGCACAAAGTTTTCCAGCTGCCTTATTGGATATTCCCTTAAAGGCAGACGCCAGAACTGCTTTTTGGTGCCCTAAAGCACTAAAAGCTTCGCGATAGATGTGTGACAAGAATATGAGTCGAGGTTTTCTTGCAATTGATGGCAACCCCGAGGCAGGCATCGTTTTATGATTAAGATAAAGAGTACGTCTCAGACTTTGAAGACGAATGCCTCCTTCAGCAATGCAGGAGAATATGTACAAATGTTGGCCCGGAAAGCATTCCATGGGTGCTAGAATAATGTCTGCGGCCAACAGTTTTGTGTACAGCTCGGCACCCTCGTGAATACGATTTTCATCAGAAAAAAAACTAATTTAAATAACTCGAAAGTTTGCAACCTTGGCGTCTTCTCCACTCTTTCACTTTTTCCTTATCGGTGTGACGTTTGGGCGATTTCACCTTTAAACTGGAACTGCACAGACTGGCTCGGACAGTCAATGTATCTCTACACGAGCAAAGAGTACAGTGTTACTCAGACAGCCGGGAGGGGGTAGTACGTCGGCACAATAGCGTTAGTACTCCAGGGCAAACATGGAATACTACCCCTTGTTGTGAGCAGGAGCTGCTGCTAAGGCCCCGTCCTAGCAGACGTCCTAGCGTCAAGTGACCGTAAAGTGACGCTGGGGGTTTGCATCTTCAGCATTTGTTATTGATCTGACTCCCCAGCGACCACTGCAGCCGGCTTGTCGCTGACGGTGGAGGCATAGTGACCTTAACAGCTGTCACTAATATTATCGATACCATCGTTAACCACGTGCCGTCCTCGGACACGTTGAATGCGCCAGCCGTCGAGCGTCATGCGCCAGCGTTTGAGCGCTGGCGCATGATGCTCCGACGCATTAACACTTTACCGCTTGTCGTCTGCTATGGACGGAGCCTAACGGCTGCATATGCTGCCAACGTATGCTGGTGTTCTCCCCCCCCCCCCGTTGTCGACAGCCTCTTCTGCAAACGGGAAAAGAATTTAGACTGCCAACTTTTACCGGTGTTGGGTAAGATCCTAGTCACAGCCAGCAGCAAGGAGGCCAACGTCAACGGTCCGCAACAAGGACATAATCTTCGCCACGGTCCACGAGGCTTCCCTCGAGAGGCTATGGGAACGATTCTCTTAGCGTCCAAAATTTACGTTTAGAAAGAGACGCAAGGTCACCTCGGACAGACCTTAAACGGCTAACTGCTTCCTCAGCGAGACTGGTCGCCTTAAAAACCCGCCGCCGTCGTACAAGAGGATGCTGCAATGTTCATTCGTATCAGACAAGTCAATGGAGGAGAGAGTCAGCAGACACTAGTAGAGAGGGGCTGGCAATATCACGCGTACCAAGGCAAACAAAGGGGTAGTGCTCCTGCTCGTTGGCAGCACCTCCTGCTGTTAGCAGTAACTACAGCACGGGTGCTGCTGATCCCTTTTTGCAAGAGTACTAACGCTATTGTGCCGACGCACTACCCCTGGACTGTCTGAGTAGGTGTAGACCACACATTCTAGAGTCAACTGAGTAACTGAACGTTGCACTTCACAGGAAGTATGCTAATTAATCACCTTTACCAGTAATGCGCACGAGCGATAGAGCATGAATACAAGAGTCGTGAGCACAAGGACGAACTTGTCTCAGTTCATGCCCTTTCGTTACTGAACTGATGTGGTAGCGATCGCTCCCTCTCTAAAACTGCCCAGAAAAAAATTAGAAATCTCCGAATTGTGATGAGGAGGAAACAGAACATCGTTGAAGTCTATGACAAAGAGCATTGTCTCACACGATTACAATTCTGAAAGTTCATCGAAAATTCCGTGGTAAAATAGCGAGCCGTCCTGTAATTTTTTTTTGTTCGCAAAAGTGTTACACAGAACGTTAATAAGTACAGTTGGCTTGGATCTTGATTGAAATTTGTAATCCCTATTGAAGGTTGACGCGAACCCAGTGCCATATGCTATAACATAGGTACACCGAACTGGTGCCAACTTTCAATTGGGGAACGCAAAGTATCACTAGGATCCATGCTGAGTGTATGTATGGTAGACGCGGAAAGGTTCGTCGTATTGGTGCTTTCTGCCGCAATGGAAAGAATATACTTCTTCCCTCCATTCCCTCAATTACTAACTACAAATACATACAATCAATCCCTCAATTACTGAGTCAAAAATAAACTCCCGCTCAGAATCGAACAGGCTTGTGAACGTGTACTGGGGGTATGATGTATCCCAGGGAGGGGGTCGGAACCCTCGACGCCCGGTGGTTGGGGGAGGGGACGGACCTTCGACCAGGAACCAAGATGGGCTTCCATAAAAGGAGCGGGGTAATGAGAGTCAAACTATGAAGTGATATGTTACACTTCGACAGGATTGGAAAATTCGTACACTAAGATGGACTCTCAAGCACAATAGGTTTCATGTTCGATCCCGCCAGAGGTCTAAATTTTTGCAAGCCTGGGAATCATTGGGTAGTTGACTAATTTGGAAGAGCGTTGTTCACTGCGACATCTTGAAGTTTCGTCCACGAGTAAGCACTTTTAGGCTACTGACAAGGTGCGACCCGGCCGGAGGCTGGGCATTGTTCGATGCCCTGAGGGCACACAGGCGCACACAATTGTAAGAGAGCTGCATCAGTAGCATGACTGTTCCTATCTGAAAACGTACCCAGAACTTCATTGGCGTCGGTGGAAGCTAAGCTGCGCTACACTACATGGGCGATGCCCTTTTTCATGAAGGCAAAAAGGTGTAGTTTCGGGTACGAGAACCACACTCAGAGTATGGCTGTCTGTATCCGGAAACGTACAGAAATTTTAAAAACGCAGTGGCAAGCTGAAGAGCGCTACACTAGAAGGGTTTTTTGGATATTGCAAATTCAAGAGTATTTTTCGAAATTCCTGATAGAGCGCTCGCGTTGCAACAACGCGCGTAAAAGTTAGTTTAGGACCTGAATAAGTTTTTAGGTCCTTCAAAACGACCTTAGATACTACTCTTTAGAGTGAAATGTACATCCAAATGCGCCTAGCGTTGAATATTCATATTTACAATCAGGCTTGGTTGGACTCAAAGTTAGGTCGGGATCGAACTGAACTGTGAGCGGCGAAAGCGACACCACCGGCCACTGCATGACAAATATGAACTTGAATGTGGGATTTGGCCCAAACTGTTCCAAAAGTAGGTGCTATAGGTCAGGATACCTAGCTTAACTCACATAAAAGCGAAAGCTATTCTAGCAGTCTGTGTGTTCTACCGAAAGATTCATAACCTGAAATAATGCTTTTTCAAAACGTTGGTCAATAAAACTAAATAAGTGAGTCCACTTCTTCGCCTGTTCTAGGGCTATTAAAGGCAGTGTTCACGATAAAAATCGTTTTTCTCTTTCCCCGCTTATCTTGAAAACGGTCCCATGCTGATTTCAATGATGTCCCTGGAATCGTACAAAACCCCCTGAAAACGGAGTTAGGCCCCTCGAAATTCAGCAAGGGAAGCATTGTGGACGAGTTGTCTGAGGCTTGTAACTCCCGTTTTTGCAGCCGATGTGTGCGAGCTGACCTGAGGTAAAGAGAGAAGTTGAGGATGGAGGGAAAACGGGGCTTTTGATCAGAAACCATCGCTCATCTAACCACGAATTCAGGGGAACGGTTATATGACGTGGGCGGAGTGGCCCAATGGGTTGGCTGGCCCACGAGATTTTCACCCACTTACCGGCCGTTTTTCGTCGCTTTTCCGTTCTTAATCTTCTTAGAGAGACCCAAAGCTTACGTTTTAGCCGAAAAAACGTGTAATTTTTTCTTCGTGAACACTGCCTTTGAACACCGTGAACACTCCCTCAAAGAAAAGAAACTTTCTTGGTGAATTTGAACCATTACGTATTTATGGGAGCATGGTGCGCACACATCGCCCTACTCTCGCCTAACGCAGCCAATCAACAGTCTAACGGAGGCAATTCTTGGACACAAGGGACACAGGCCAATTACTCGCCCCGTCTCCTCGTCAGAAAGCTGCAAACGATGTGGTGCGAACATCTTCTAGATTATCGTAGAAAGGGCAGACGTTCTTTCGAATTCCTACCAGCATAGGTGGCACTTTGCAGCTGAAGTGTTTGCAAAGTACCACGACTGATCCTGAATCGACGTGCCACTTCATCTATTGACTTCTCGTTGACCACGTCGAACAGAGCCAGGGCAGAGAAAAAGCGCAGGTGAAGCTGAAAGGTGGTAGTCAGCGAAGAACAGGAGAAAACCTCTTTGCTCTCCAATGTTAAAGACAGGAATATTTAGTCTACCGTGCAAGACACGGTCAAGAATCTATTAGGATAGCCGGAAAATTCTGCATCGAATGGGGGCCTGCATATTTACCATTCTCAGTCTGTAAACTTTTGATCAACTCTGGCACACCACTCGAACGCTCAACTTTTCTCTATCTAACATCGTTTACTCCTAATCGAAAAACTCAACCTGCTTCGAATTTGTTTTCGAAAAGGAAATTTTGTGTATCGAAATCTTTGAATGTCTCTAACCCTTTTCTTTCTACCCATCAAAGACTGCTGAAGTGTATGGAACACTTGAACCCGTAAATGTGTACTGGATCGTAGCACCAATACGGGTCCGCGAAATTTATTCAATGGTACGAATTTCGCATTTTTTTCCAAAAATTTCAAAAAACAGGGACACTTTCTGTCATATCTTCATCAAACAATTGTTTTAGGTCAAACAACGTTCTGGTCAAGAAGTATGAACAGCGCCTTCTCTAACGATAATTCATATGAATAATTATCGACTTTTTTTCCAGAAATTCGACTTTTAGAACTTTCTGAGTTTCAGAAATGAAATCGATAATTGACAAAAAATATTGTTTGATAGGACAGTGTCCACAAAACATACAGGCTATAAAACGGCGAAATTCACATGGTACAAACGCGTGCTGGTGCGGAGCGGAGGTTAGAGACAGTGAGAGAGCGGAGGACAGACGGAGGCTGAGGCATCGCGCGCGCCGCTCGCGCCTCGAATGATGTGAACCACGACGTTTTATAGAGGGTCTCTATGAAGTTGTGGAGCCTTAAGTCGCTGTATAATGAAGATATGACAAAAACTGTAATTTTTCGCAAATTGTCGAAAAATGCAAAACTCGCCCCCCTTTCACGAATTTTGGAGAATCCATTTTGGTACAGTAATCTAGTTTTCAGTGGTACGATAGTTACACACATTTGAGCAGTCTTGATTGGCAGAAGGAAGAGAAGAAGAGACGTTCAAAGATTTTTGATACCCAAAACTTCCCCAACATTTTCGTTTACAATTCGAAAAATGTCGAAATTTTTTTCGAGAAGCGTCAAACGCTGTTAGATTGAGAACGAAACAGACAAAGGAAAATTCGCTAACTCTCTTTTGTTTGTGCAGAACTTTACGGCCAACCTAATACATATTTCGTGAGTTTGCCATTTCAATAAGTCAATAAAGAGTAGCCTTTTGAATACGGTGCAACCACCATGGAAATACTGCCTGCCGTAAAGATATCGTCGTTATGGCTAAGATAAGGCTATCGTTCCTCATAATACGCTATGTTACATCATCTTAAAGTCTAAAAATATTTCACAAACCCATTGCATTTCGAACATCAAACAGGTAGATAGGTTTACCTGAACCATTACAAAGACTAAGCAATACCTAGATTCCAAAATGTTCGCCATACCCACGAATACAGGCTCGGTGTCGATTCTTGATGACGTTCCAAGATTCTCGCAGATAGTAGTCATCACTAAACCTCAGTCTTTCTTCAACTCGGCCTCCAATAAGCCAAACTCGGTGCACTGAGCTTTACAGACATCGGATCCACACAGTGAAGTCGATTGGAATGAAATGCAGTGAGCAGCAGCTCAGTTGTTCTTGCCTAGCTGAGTAGTGGAGGTCGCGCTTGCACCAGTCTTTAACGGATTTCGCCGTCTGCCCCAGTGCAGAGCTGGTGGTTAGCCACAGGGCTCGCTAGGAAAATAGAAGAGGGACCGAAATTTCGAAATAGTTTCAGAAATCGCCTCCGTTCCCGTGAAGGTTTTGGAAACTCGATTCGTCGTCCCTCTCGTAATTTTCATGACAGTTAAATCCTTCTCTTCACTTCCGAAAGCCATCTGATTGGTCCGCTACTTGTTGGAATTCAAGAAAGCCTGTGGTGGAATTATGACCACGACTGCGAGAATACAACGTCGCCACCACAAATCAACTCCAAGCCAGTGTTCGTGGAGATGGTGAACATTTAGGAATCTAGGTATTGTCAAGAAGTTGTCATGGTCCAAGTTGGCCTATGTATGTGTTTGATCCTTCAGATGAAACTTTGTGTTCGAGAAACATTTAGAAATCTGCGCGCCCTTAATTATGGAACACCCTGTTTTTGATACTAGAAAATGAACAATGCGGCAATGAAGACAATTTGAACAAAATGAAAGATACATTTTTTTCTTTCTCGTAAATTCTGATCTACAGAATGGTTCGCAGGTGTATCACTACAAACAATACTGTTACTTTGCCCGTAATTCTTAACTTACATTTGAACGTTTTCTAAGACGTTTCGACCAGTTCAGGCTGTTTCCCTAATAAAAATCATAAAATATGGCACCCTTATTCACACTTGAACGCACCGATTTTTTATACATTCAATCGAATCCACGATTCGGTCGTTAGACGAATGCATATCAAAATCGTTGATAAAATACATACACATAGAATTCGCCAGCTAAATACCTGGTAGTTCCGATCCGTCACGGAAACACTTGTGCCACGCAGGCGAGACATAATGAACCGGTCACTTGCTCCCACCTAAAATAGCACAATTTACTCGAAGAAGAGAATTCTCCTTGATAGCTTCCATCAAATCTTCACACAATCTTGCAGAAATCTTTTTTTTCTTGGCGCTAATTTATCCTCCGTTGGAAGAACTAACCAGTTTCGCAACTCTCTTTTCTTCCGGTGACAGCTTCGAGAAAACACTGTGCAGATGGTTCCAGTCACATCCTTGCCAAATAGAGCAGTTAGTTGGAGTGACCTATACCGCAATAGCACATAGTTTTCGCAACCTATTTGCTACAACGATACTTACTAGATATAACATATGAAGTTCAGTATCTAGCGCAATAGCCTTCTTCGCATGTTGGAGATCATGGAACACAAAAAGGGCAGCATCTGGAGGAAGAGCCGAGGCTAGAGCGGCTCGTCCCAATTGAGTAGAAGAGAGGGACGTACCTAAAGAAGACGGGAGCTAGACCATTTGGAACAGAATACTCTTGTGAATGCTTGGAATATCTCACAACTCCTTTCGCCGTCCTTCGTTTCCTCTGCAATCACAAAACGATTGGCGACCAGGTCACATATAGCATCCTCCACATTTCTGAGTGGCTTAAAAAGTGTGAAACGGTTCACTTCTTCCAGTTCTTCTATACTTTGTGTCAGCCCATCACATATGCACTGAAAATGTCCATTCAAAACATATCCAGACGTTTTCAAAAGTATCCCAATCGAACCTACCTCCAGCATCAACTTGGTATGGTCCCTTACTGGATTCACAGGAGACTGGGGAGCGGAACGAATCAGTCGCAACACTTCTTGTTGCTCGCTTTGCTTCACGGCCAAGATACTCTCCCCTAAAAACTCAAAATTTGATTCAAAAAGTATCAGAGACACAAGAGGCATGTTGAACCGACATGATCTTCCCGCAATTGAACCATTCTGAAGTCTCTGCTATTGGCATGGTACCTATGCGTGCATGACCTTCGTCCACGGATAAATAGAAAAAAACGAATTGCTCGGAATCTTATGCTTTTTTCTCTATTCTCGCCTTCTTTCTTAACAAAATTTCAGAGGAATGAGTGATGCCCACGCATCTCAGCTCGAACTGTAGTCACTTAAAGGCACTGCTCGCGATAAAAATTGCTTTTCTGTTTTTTTTGCCTATCTTGTTAACGGTCCCATTCTGACTCCAATGAGGCTTCTAGAATCGTACAAGACCTTCTGGGAATGAAGTTATGGTCCCTCAAAAATTGAGCTAGGGAAGCATGGCGGACGAGTTGTCCGAGGCTTGTAACTTCCGTCTTTTGCAGCCAATGTATGGGAGCTGACCTGAGTAAAGAGAGAAGTTGAAAATGAAGGGGAGAACGGGGCTTTTGATCGGAAAACATCGCTCAACTCACGATTTCGAGTGTTCCCTTGTTCAAGTCGAGGGGCGACGTCGAGGGGCGGGACTTGCCCACAGCGGCGGGGTTTGCCCACTTTTCTAAGGCGTTTTGCGGCTCCTGGGTAGCTTTTCGTCCCGTTTTTTTTCGACGGTGTTCTGCTTCTGAGAACCACGAGAAGCGTTTATCATGAAAAATTCGAGGATGAAGTTTATCGCGAACAGTGCCTTCAAGGTTTCTGCACAGTTGTGCGAGGCGAGTCGCACACCAATGATAGGGGGTAAAAGACAACCACGGAGCCACCGTTTATCCCTCACTAGCGGCGCGACTCATCTCGCCTGACTATATGGCGACTTTGGTCATCCTCACGCTGCGACACGTGCTCCATGGCGGCGTTCGGCTTAATCTTCGTTAGGGTCAGACGATGTGCTATTTAACTCGTCAATGCTGGACCTACCAATATAAGCACATCTGAAATTTTCCAAAATTTGCAAGCTATCCAGGGAAACTACGAAAGGCGATGCTAAAAATGGAGTCTTGAAGATTAAGCCCCCTCAATCAAATTAATTTGTAAGCGCTGTGTCCACTTTTGATCCTCTTCACAACTATCTACGCGTATTTTTGAAGAAACCAGCTTTTTTTAGCGCACAAATGTCCTCCTCACCTCAGAAAAAAGCATATTCTCAACTGTAGCCTTCTTACAACTTCATTAATCTTCCTCATCATCCGATGTTATGTGCACTGTTGGCGTCAGCACTACAACGCAAGATGGATTGTCACGTGCAGTCCTGCCAGGTTCCGAAACCACCTGTTCATCTACCGAAGCTCAGACTTCATATCTACGTACGTTACATACAGGATGGGACAAATTTGCGGTAACTCAATTAAAGCTCCATGGAAATGTCGTTAGAGCTAATAGCTGGGAACAAAGGAATAAGTTTTATTCTTCAAATAATTCTATGCAGGACCACATCATCCACACGGGAGAAATCTCCATAATCGTCAATACATACGCAGCAACTGTCTTTCTCCATCCTTAATGCCTACATTTACTGATTTGTTTTTGACAAGTCGATATTGGAAATCTGCAGAAATAGTCATCTAACTGGCTGCCTTCGAATGAGAACGCGTCTTGGTAAAGATGGTTACGTTTTGCATTGTTGTTAGACCTATGTGCGTGATAGAGAAAACAGGTCTATCGCTTCCAACACGACGATTAGGCACTTTAGGTTAAAGGCATCGTACGCGCAGAAAACCGTATATAATTTGTTCATGTTTTTGTGTAGCTTGGCCTCTCTAAAGAACTAAAATGTCGAAGGGGCCCATGGAAAACCTTCAATCGTAAAGAAAAGTCAATCGGAACACATTGTAAATACGAATTTGAACTTCGCGCCAAAATCATTTTTGAAGTTTTTCTGCGTTTGGTGGCTTCGTCACTGTCATTTTCGGAGTTTTTCTGCATGTGGAGTTCGTGCCGTAACTATTTTTCAAGTTGTATTACGGTCGCACCGGCATTCTAGGAAAAAGTGCTAGATGGCTGGTGAGAACTGCTGGCGAATCCTCATCTTTAACCCATTCCAACCTCATAACCCTACGTTTTTGACGCGCCAAGGTTGACCAGTGTGGTCTACCGGGCTCAATCATGAAATTGAGCATGAGAAATGGAAATTGCTTTCCAGCGCGAACGATGCCTTTAATACAGGAATGAAGCCTCCAAGAAATACTAAAATTTCCGGAAAACGTTGATTGCTCAGAAACCTTCAAGATAATATTGAATGACAAAAATGCGGCGCGGCTGCGACTTCGACCATCGAAAAATCGTGGTCATTATAGCGGCAAATATGAGGAAGCATTCTTAGTTTAAGGGAAGGAACAATAAATACGAGAAAAAGTGCAAGATGCTTTCGGGAGAAATAGATTATCACGCACAAATCATGGTTTGCTTAGGACTTGATATCATTCTATTGAAATCGCTTTTCCATGATTGTAAGTCCATTTGTGTTGTAGATGTTTCAATAGTAAATAGTAATTAAATATGAAATATGCCGCCGTAATTCTGCCCTCACTTCATCCAAGCTCTGCTCTTTCGCAGAGATTCCCGCGAACCCCTCTGGAGTCTTGCCTTCTTTCCACGACATTTCGCACATTTCTTCTGAATTCCTACGCGCTTTTCATAAAACTGTGGGCGCTCCTTCTGAAGCCACGTCCTCTTTAAGCGATGTCCTGCACACCTTTTCTGAAGCTCTACTCGCATCTCTTGAGTTTGAGAGATCATTTTCTCAAAAGACTTTTGCGCCCTAACGAGTGTACTCTTAAGATCTTCCTAGTGCTCAACGAGGGCTCTGCAGCCGACGCGAACTCTATCAAAGGTATACCTACCGTGTTTACTTACAACGCGAAATTTCATACCTGCTACTGTCAAGCTCTTCCGTTTCAGAAGTTAAATGGAGATCTGTCTGAGCTGGTATTGTCATCACATGTTGGTTGGACTCAGAAGCAAAAAAAGTTAAATAAATTCTAACTTATTGTTAGTGGAGAAGCCCAAATCACATTTTTTATAGTATAATCACCACATTGATTTAATTAATTATTCTTGTCCATCCTATCTCGAAAGCACAGAGAACAAATGCAAATTGATGCGTACGAGATCACACATTTCAAGCTGCGTTAACGACACCTCAACACTTCACTCAGCCATAAATTGGCAATTTGGCTTGAATTGAACTTGACCGCAGGAAGGGCGCTTGTTAATTTGTGCGCGAGAATTGCCATCCGATCGGCTGCCCCAAGCTGGATGGCCTGTCTCCTTCCGCCGCCTACCCGGCTCTGCTCTCTCCGCACTCGCAACACTCCCCTGCAGCCGACTGAAAATTAGCCAATGGCCCTTACGCCACGCCCTCCTCACTCCCATTACTACAGTAGCAGACTCGTTTCTCTGCTCAGTATTTCTTCTACAGACATCACGTATTATGGCCGTCGAGGAGATGCAGCTCTCAAATGGCGTCATGGGAGCTGGACCTATGGGGGCCATGCAGGGTCCAACCATGGGACTCGGCCCACAACGCATGAGTTTCGCCATTCACGAAATTCTCGGCTTACAAGGCAATGCCTACTTATCACACGGTTACTGCCCGCAAGGATTCTTTCCACAGCAGGTTGGACCTCTCAAACCTTTCCCACTCGCTGCTGAACATTTTTAAATACACATCTTTCCAGAATTTCGCTGTTGACATCGGTTCCTGTGCATCCTTCGACAGACCGCTTTGTGGGTCGGAACAGCTTATTGCTGGGACACATACAGGTGCATAGTTCTCAGTAATCTCGAACTCTCTAGCGAGCACTCTTGCTCCTTTCCATCGAGTAATCGCCTGCTCCAATTAATCATACTCTGTTTCCTGCTCTTGTTCACGGTCATTAGGCGTCTATTTCATATATGGCTGCGATTTAAATAATTCTGAAAATGAAGGTGTCTCATATAAAAGTTCGAAGTTTGTTGTCTGTTTAGTGCTCAACACAAGCTCACATGACTTGTATTTAGTCTTTCTTTTAGAGAAAAATCTTTAATTAAGGTACTCCAACAAATTATAATATGCCGGTGTCCGCCTCCCATTCTCTGCAGTCCGATGATGGGAACAGTCATGGTTCTGGAGGAAAAAGCAAAAGAAAGAAACGAAGGCATAGGTAAGTCGGTTTGGATGCGGGCGGTAAGGAACAGAACCATTTCGCATACTGCTCTATCTGCAGGACCATATTTACCCAATACCAAATCGACGAGCTCGAAAAGGCCTTCCAAGAAGCTCATTATCCAGACGTCTATGCCCGCGAAATGCTAGCCGTGAAAACGGAACTTCCCGAGGATCGAATACAGGTGAGGAACCTGAGAATTTTGTCTTCTCTAAAACATCCTCAGCCCTTCGAGGTGACATTTTCACACTTGCACCTTCCGATTCAATTTCCACACAATGGCCAATCAGTGCTCAATAGCTGGCCACTCGTTCCTTGGCTAGACGCTCTCTCACTAAAACGATTTGTCGTCCTGATTATTGCGACCCCAGACTTTAATTCAACTCTACCCGTCTTCTATGAGTGCTGCTACTTCGGCTGCATATGCCGGTGAATGGCATGTAATTGGCTTAAAAGCTAATTTCTTCCGAACAGAAGAGGACTCCGCCGCAGAAAATTACTGCAGAAAAGTGGTTAAGTGGGTAGCCGAATTAGCCCAATGTCCCCGGAGACATAGGGAGGAAATGTCAAGGAAAAACACAAGGAACTTCAGTCGAAAAGCTTCCAGCCAGACGCTATCCTTGTTTGGCTGAAACTTCTCAATTTTAGGTGTGGTTCCAAAATCGAAGAGCGAAGTGGAGGAAAACCGAAAAGACTTGGGGAAAAAGCACCATTATGGCCGGTGAGTAGTACAGAGAGGATGTTTGGAATAGTTTTGTAGTTACACTATTCAGAATATGGATTATATGGGGCAATGGTACGACATTCACTTCCTCTACCAGACACAATCACAAAAACGGCTGAGGCGGCAGATCCTCAACAAAGTGCTGCTCCATGGCTGCTTGGTAAGTGCTTCATCGGCTTTCAATTAGACTTAAATTTTCTATCCGAGTTTTCCAAGCTTTGTTCTACTATTACCAAACAAGCCTCAATCAATGCAAACCATTTCAAACATGGAAAATGTTCAAAGACGTGCACAGCTTTCCCAGAACCTGCTCACAAATTCAGCGGCTTAAAAACCTGGCTTTTTGCGACGACTACAGGAAACTTGGGTGGGAGGATTTTTAAATTAGAATGTATGACCGCGGATAAGGGATAACGTGTAGGGCAAGATAGTCCAACCTGCGAGGTTCCGCCACCATAACACCAATCCAATCCTTGCGCGTAATCCTGCATACAGCGTCTGTACGGTCCATAAACACCTTTACGGACTTCGCGACCGTGTTGAGCAGGCCATTGCGTCAATTTTCGGCGGAGCTACGACCCCTCCCGGTTAACAGAAATTTACTAAAATTTTAAAAAAAAATTTACGACCACCCTCCGGAAACAAAAAATTCCTCAAGTTTTTCTTAAGAGTGAAAAAGTAGGAAAAAGTTCAAATTTGTGGTGAAGTTTGGTCAAATCGTACGAGCCCCTCCCACGATTCTCATTTTTTTTCAACAGTTTCCCGATCATTTTACGACCCCCATTGCGCAGGGTCACAACCCTGTCTGAAAAACCATGTTGTCGTTGCTGTAGGTCTGTGACAGCAATACATAAACGAGCCGTGCTTGGAATTCCCTAAGTGGCTGCAGGAATTCCCAAAAAAAGGCATTTTCATAGCTTCACAAAAAGGTAAGGGCACCCCATAAGGGAATTTTTGGAGTGTCAGGAGAAATGTTTCGAATTCGGCTCAAAACTATCACTTGGGGGTTAATTAGGGCGCTGAACCCGAACCTGAAGTCTATTCCTCGCCAGAGTTAAGGTTACTGTAAGTTTCGGTAGGCATAATGACTTTTAACTGGCGTTACTTACCTTAATGATTCGAAAATCGAAAAAATGAACATCAAATTCGTGTTTAGCGTCCCAAATGACACCCACAAAGAAATTTTGAGTCAAATCCGAGACTTCGACCAAGCTACGGTATACTATATATACTTCAACATCGAATGACTTCCCATAAACCTGTGAAAGACTTTTCTCTAGAATGGCAGGATGATTGGAGCTGCCTTAGGTTTTTGGACAACAAGTGAGAGGCAAGTTTTTCATCGGTCACATCAGGGTAGAATTCCTAGCATTCACAAATTCACAATTATAAATTATTCGAAAAAATAACCGATTATTATTCGAAATCGACCACAGATTTGTGTTAGGCAGTCCAAATAACCCCTACGTAGCAGTTTTAAGACGATTTGATCGTAGCATTCTCGAAATCGTCAAAAGTCGTGTTGGGCCAGAGGAAATTCCCCCCATCTTGAATCTTCGGACAAAACCAGACGGAATTTTTCAAATATTGACAAACGGACGGGCCACAGATTCGTCATGAGCACCCAAAACGACCCTTAGAAAAATCTTTTAGGCTCAATCCTAGACAATTATTTTCGAACGCCCTGAAAATTGCCATTCGTGTACCCTTTTTCTCTTCGCAAAGCTATGAAAATGCCCACATATGTAAATCTCCTGCAAATCTCTGAGGCATTTAGGATATTTGTAAAACGGGCTATCATTGCTGTGTCAGATAACCTACAACTATGAACACTTGGTTTCATAAAAGCCCTCGGGAAATGTAGGGTAAGCCCTCGTTAGTGTTCTGAACTTGCAAACTTTTGGAATATAGATTTGGGTAAAGAACACCCCCAGTAGCGAGGACATCCTCGCGGGGCACAGGGTTGAGCAGTCCGTTGCGCCAATTTTAGGAGCGGCTACGATCCCCTACACATTGACCATTTTTTTCTGGAAATTTCCTACATTTTTGCAACCCCACACCCGAGATAAAAAAATTATTCAAGCTTTTTGGCTGTTAAAAGATTGGAAAAAGTTCAAATTTGTTGTAAAATTCGGTCAAATCGCACGAGCCCCAACCCGATTTTCATTTTTTTTTTCAAAATTTCCTATCTATTTTACGACCCCCTGTTGCGCCGAGTCGCAACCCTGCTCAACCCTGCTTCGCGAGGAATCTGGTAAGCTCAAGGAGAACCAGCACTACTTCAGAGGACGCTAAAGTTACATCTTCAAAATCCAGGGCAATTATTGGAAAAGCAAAACATGGTATTTGGTTGAATGAAACCAGTAGACCCCGGAATTAAAACTAAATTTGGAGGAACTGTGCGGAGAAAAGTGGAGGTGACACTGACTATTACAAGTTCAAGAGCCCAATTGGTTCCAATTGAATACACTTTAACTATGCTGATATCCACGTTTTACACAAATTACTTTTGGAAACGAAAAATACTCCAAACCCAAAATTTTCATGGTTCGGCGACAAATTCTGGGCAAACCACGTGACAATTCCTAACGTTGTGAATCTTTTGAGGGCGAGGTTTCACGAATCTTATTTCAAACTCTGAATCCGAGCACCTCCTTCGACTGAAAAGTACTCCGTTTTTGAAATATCTGCAAACAACTAGATGGTTTTTCCATTGAATTAGGGATTATAAATTTCTAAACAACAGCTTCGTGACTGAATTGTTCTCATAACTTCTTGACAAAACTACGAGAAATTTTCTCTGACGTACGCATTGTATTTCATAGGCATTGTATCAGCTCATAACGGCCCATACGAGTACTTGCAGCCAAAGTTCCTCGACAAGAAAAAATAACAGGGAAGCCCAATTAGGCCGGAAATTAGGCGAGTTTAGATGGGCCAAGCCTGCACTTGGGAAGGGAGTTCCAAAGAACTTTGCATTCTTCATGAATTCTGAAGACAGCCCCATATTTTAACAAACAAATATAACACATCATTTCAAAGCAGCAAATAGTTGGAATGAATTGATCCAGGCCGGAAATTACTAGTGGAAATAACCGGGCTATCCATCGAATCTCGCAGAAGGATTAGAATCATGTTAGTATCAGTGGCCTATTGACTGTCAAATATCGTTCAAAGACAGACTTATTCGACTTTTTTACGAGGAAGCTGCCCGCCTTGAAACAGCGTCGTACCTGGGTCCAAGTTCAGCTCTTGGTTTACATGGTGGTCACACACCGAGCAATTTAAATTGATATGTTAAACGGAAGCTCATCATTTTCTCAAATATCTCAACGTATCCTTAAATCCCAGTGCTCTTTTTCGATGCTTTCAACCTTCCGCACAATCCCCGTAGTCAGTCAACTCTCTAAATTCATCACGATGTGTCTCGATGTTAACTCAAAAATCTCTCATGAAGTTTTTATAAAGAACTCGCCTCTATTGGAGCAACCCTACCAAATTGGGCCCATATTGCATATGGTTTACCCATTATAACCCTGGGTGAATTCACTGAATGGCCCGGCCTCTGCACAATGAAAAATTTAAACGCCATGAACGCGTACAACGATAACAACAAAAAACTTGATTTCGTTGCAAAGTGAGCAGAGATCGAGGGGGTCATGAATATCGCTTCAAAAGGCTCAACTTAGATAAACAAACTAACCATATTCCACTCTTACTCTTAATTTAAGAAAACCTATAACTGCTCTTCCACCTTGAAGAAGGGTTCCCCAGTTAACAAGGAAACCTCAAGTCTTAGAAGCTTTACACCCCAGATCTGCTTTTTCTGTACTGCAAGGATTTTCTAAATTGATGTTGATTGACCGATTAATGTAGTCCGCGAATTCAAGCCCATTCAAGCCTGATTCTTCTAGAAGAAGTCAAACAGCGACACTCAGCTGCAGTCAAAAGTACCGTAATCGTCCGAATGATCAGGGGCAGTTCCCATGATTCTCGAATGTGTTTCCAATTACGAGCAATTAGGCGCGGTGCGACACGAAACGACGAGACCCCCGTGTCTGCTGGTGTTTGCTATGACGTGCTGGCCGATTTCAACCCTTTTAGCCTTACCCACCCCTCAACGCACTTAACTAATTACAAGCATCCTCATACAGCTAAATAGCTACCAGGAAATTGGAACCATGAAGCACAAACTGCAGAAACGATTGAAGAAGCCAGCAGGACATCCTGCTTCCCTGGTTATATACCAGCGAACTTTCCATTTCGGAGGATTTTCTTGCATTCAATTATTGAAATTGTGATAGAAATACAATACCGCTAATAGGATTTGGTCAGAAAGCAAGCGAGGTCGGGTTTTCGCGTCTTTTTCGTCTTTTTTGTATAACTCGCTTCAAAGTCAACTTTGAGCGAAACTAGGGAGATATTCGTGATCCTCGCGTTGAGGGCTACCCAATGGTTTAGCATTTGTGGTGATTACGTTGAGAACCACAGAAGTTCCGTAATCAACTAGGTTTGTGATTACGGTACCGTGATGGATGGTGCGCTACTGTCTCCGCCTGCCCCTGGATTATGAATATCTCCCTAGTTCCGCTCGAATTTGACTTTGAAGCGTGTTATACAAAAAAGACGAAAAAGACGCGAAAACCCGACCTCGCTCGATTTCTGACCAAATCCTATGAGCGGTATTGTAGCACAAAACAAATAATAGTACAATACTTGTTACAAACGTTCCAGCCATATGTCAACGCTGTCGCCGGCCATTACTGGTGTGATAGAGGATAATTTGGACCCCTAACCCGGTTTTCATACTAGCGGCAACGCTGCAAATGAGGGCTCTTTGAGCTACGGCGAATCCAGAGTTTCGAAAATTTGAGGGAATAGGTAGAAAAACTGAGTCCTTTGCACATGAGAATGCTGGCAAATTTCGAGATCGTAAAATGACAAACCTGAACAAGACTGGTACTCATACTACAAAACGCGGTCAACGCATCTACGTCGTCATTAATTATCAGGACCAACTTTGCCGCCATAGCGGCATTCTCCGCGTTTTCCCGTATCGGTACCAGTTTTGATCGGGGATCCATTGCCGATGCAGACATTTTGTCAGCATTCTCATGCGCGAAAGAATCAGTTGTCAACTTCTAACTAATTTCTTAGTGTTCCGAAACACTGGTTTTGCCGTGCCTGCAAAAGCGGCATTTGCCGCGTTGCCGCTAGTAAGAAAGCCGGATGAAAACATTTGCTTTCTGACTTTGTACGCATACGTGAAAAAAACAATCACTTTAAAAAAAGGGGAGTGCAGAGACTGGTATTCTTCAAACAAAAGTGCCTTAAAGGCACAGTCCAACCTCAGAGGTAATTTTTGATATTATGGTCCGGCCGCCGTCTATAGCAACCCTGCCAAGCGTGGAATCTCAATTCGCTCAAATAAGCGAGAAAAAGCCAGGAAAAAGTCGGCCACGCTCCCTTGAAAGAAAAAATGGGTAACGCCCACTGCCAGGATTCCGGCCTCAATAGGGAAGAGATGAGCGAATGATTTTATTCAAAATCGATGTTCTTCGATTCGTTTTTGGTATGGCTTTATAATGTGGCCTGCTTCAGAACAATGGCTGCGAATAAAGAGAAAATACAGGCTCGAGACAACTCGTCCGCGAATTTCTAGCCGTTCAAAATGGAGATTTTTGAGGGGCCATAACTCCGTTCGTAGTGAGTTCTGAGCGATTCTAGAGACACCATTGTGATCAGCGTGAAATTGTGTCCAAGTTAGGTAAAAAAAAAGAAAAATCGATTCTGAGGTTGGACTGTGTTTTTGATACAACAACTCGCCTAGAGGTGCTTTGTTTAAATTTTGATAAGAAAGAACACGATCATCTAATTTCCAAGACATAACTATTAGCGGAACTGGCGTTATTCCCATTTTCAGGTCCAAATATGGAATTACATTCAGATTTCTGTAAAACGTTCTGTTTCCGGCCATTCCGTCTTCTGAATTCTGAAATTTGGAAAAAAACAGCAAATCTCTGCAGCGGAAGCCACCAACTCTACACCAGTGGTCGTCCTATGTTTTTCCATTCAGATTTACCAATTGAACACCCCCAACCATAACTGTCATCTGTTTTCTGAGCATTTAATCTCATCTTAAGGGCTCCTTTAATCAAGATATTACAATGAACTCGTGTCCTCTGTCCAGAACTTCACCGCTAGCATTGTCTTGGAGCAAGCACAGAAGACGTGTTTGACAAAAAGCCAACTGCTATGAAAATGAACGAAAACAACGGTATCGAAATAATAACATTCAAACAATTTTCTATGTCATTTGTGCATGTGCTCAATGAAACCCTCACCGCAGAGCTCCTACTAGAACCTTTTATAAGGGGGTTAATTATCAAACAGAAAAGAATTAATGCTTTTGTGAAGCTCCACAAGATTCTGGGCTCGATCCTCATCAAATTCGAGTAAAAAACACTGTCAGATCCCAAAGATTAGTGCTATACGAGAAAAGTGTTTTCGTGTACTAGGTTAGTCAGAATAGTTAACAGGAATTCAGAATCTTATGCATATGTTTCAGGACTTGGCACACGTATGTAACGTCGGCGTGGATCCGGAAGGGACTTCGCGTTCACTGTTGAAGGTGGGCGCAAACTCAATGCCATATGCTATAGCATAGGTGCAAACCTCGTATGGGGAACGCAAAGTCTCTTCAGGATCCATGCCGACCATAGGTGTGTCGTGAATACATATTACCAGCCTGGGAACCTCGTCTCTCTCTCTCTCTCTCTCTCTCTATTTCTCTCTTCACAAAGCTTGGATTAAAATAACTCTCTCAGTCCTCACACAAAGAGAGATGGACCGATTGGGCTGATATCTTCTCTAGATTTTTTAATAAGGTAGATTTTTCCTGAAAAATCCAGAATTAAACCCTAATAACGGTAAAAGCAGAAAGTGATACGGTTATCTCACGTAGAGTTTCAACCCAAAATTCATTATTTCTAAGAAATCTTCCCATTCCACTCAGTTCTACATTCCTCGCACCAGAACTTAATAAGAAAAGTTTACAATGAATATCTTCCAAATCATACATAAAGTAAATATCAATCAATCAGAAATATAATATTCAAAGCGAAATGTTGAAGATTGAAATAAAATTGAAAACGGTAATTAAAGGCAGCGTTCACGATGATCATCCTCGTTGACTTTCCACTATGAAATGATAGGCGAGAAGGATCCTAGTCTCCCAGTGTCGAGAGAACGGTAGAAAACGAGTCAAGAGCTGCAAAATGACGGCTGCAAACAAGCGTTTTGGTGCCCCAGACACGCGCCGTGCCCCACATCCGCCCCTCGAAAGGAACAAATGAAGACTCAGATTATAGTAATGATCAAGTGAAGGAAGTGCTGATAAGTGAGCTGTTTGCTTCATTGCACTGATAGGTATCATCTTTCTAGCGGTCAACTCCTCCACGCTCAAAAATCAACGTAAACAAGAGAGGGCCTATTTTTGCTCAAAAACGCGCCTTTCGTGTCCTTTTCAAGCGTGCTTCGCTATATAGGGCACCAGACCTTTCGTACACCGTGGAGATATCGGAAGTGAAATTTATCGTGAACACTGCCTTTAAGATGTATTGTATATTGAATAATTAACTTTTCAAGAACTCAGCATTTCAAACTCCGCCTGCAGCGAGCGATCGTGCTGCGTGTTGTCCAGCGCTACATTAAAAACCCTTTTGGAGTGACGACCATCAGCTCGCCACTGGAGGATCGCAAAACGCAGACCTTTTGAGAATTGATTCACAGCTTTTAAGACAATCCAGGCAGTGAGCTCCATATCAACAGTATGTGTTCATCTTCGCATTTAGGGTGGTATGCTACGTAACCCGGCGATAGTGCGTATGTGTATCAGATACCTTCTTTTCCCCACGGCTCGCAAGTCCACAATGTGGCACTATGACTTATCGAGTTTGAGACTAAATCGACTTTCCCTAATTTCGAATAGTCGAGTTTTCGACTATTTCGAGTTGTCAGACTTTGAAATATTCTAGTTTCCGATCAACTCGATTTTTCGAAAGTGCGAATAATCGACTCTATTTTTATACATTTCAAATGATAGAGTTTCAGACTGACGCGGAAATTTGAAATTTCGAATCACCGATTTTTCAATACATTTATTTCGGATGTTCTGCCAGAACTAATTTTCTTTTTCTTCCAGTCTTTAGTTGAATTAAATCCAGATATAAGAAAAAGACTTCTCAACACAGTAAGCCGAGTGAATAAGCCTTATTCACCAACCACCGTGAGATAATTGGGCCGATTACTCAAGTCAACAACTCAGAATACCCGCTCACAAGCAGCCCTCTCCGACTTTGTTCTAAACCACTGCGAAATCCAAACCGAATTCGGGATTCTCTTAGCTTTCAAAGTTGATTTAATGATTTTCTACGCTCTCTCATTCCGTAGAAATGTTCGACCGTCCCCAACTTCACCTCAAAATCAGGTAAAGTTTCAGGGGCCTCCTCAACAGGCAGCAGCGACCGTTTATCCACGCCGTACATCGTACTGAATACGCAGGAAGTTGGCTCGTTGAAACTTGTTGAAACTCGTAGAGCACCTTCACTGGCAAAACAGTGTGTTGGAACACGAATGGTTAAACCGTCGCTGCTGTCTGTTTACTCAGAGAGTCGGGGGGGGGGTCCTATTCGGCCACGATAGGCTTTCTATTCCGGTACCTAGTCGAGTTGAAAGGAACTTTTGCAGCAGCACGTGCTGCTCCGAGGAGCACGTGGCCTGTTCGATAATACTACCTAGCGCAGAGAGACAAACTCCTTGCTGCACCCCCATTTCCCACGCGGCAGCACGTGGCCTGTGCGATAGCACTACGTGGCGCAGCGAGGCAAAATTTTTGCCACACCCTATCTCCCACGCTAAAGCACGTGGCCTGTTCAATAGGAGCACGTGGCCCAGACATGCAAAACCTTCTCCGAACCCCCGTTTCCCACGCAGCAGCACGTGGCCTGTTCGATATGAGCACTTGGCGCTGGGGCGGTCTCCCACACCTTCGATGGGAGAGCGGGTCTCCCCCAACAAGGATACGGTCCAAGTCACGGACCGCAGTAGGGGATCACCCCCACAGCAGTCCGCGACAGGGACATCACCTTCGCCACGGTCGACAGCGAGGGAGCTCCCCTCGCTGAGGACCGTGAGGGAGACCCCTTAGCGGTTCAAAAATCGTCCAGAAAGTGACTCGTAGTCACCTTCCAGGAGCGGCCCGAAAGGCGCACTGCGCTCTCTTGGAGATCGAGCCCCTTACATACGTGCTGTGCGGTTGACACGCGCCGGGTCAGTTTTGAAGCGATCGATCAACGTGTCATATCATGGGCATTGTGGCTCGTTCGTCGTCCAAGCTCATCGTAGTCGAATCGAAAGCGTATCGTGGCCGAGTGGAACGGCTATGATTAGCGCCACGTGCTTCTCACTTGGACGACGATTAGGCCACGTGGCACAAGGAAATTAAGTGGCCATATCGTCGTCCAACCGCTTTGCAGTCGAGTCGAAAGCCAATCGTGGCCGAATAGAACCCCCGACTCAATGAGTAGGTTTTCTCAACGTTTCACACATAGTATCTCATCCTGGGGAGAGTACAAACGATTTTTTCTATTATAATGTGTGAGAAGCGGGATACTGTTCTTCACCCTACATTTTACCTTGATTTTGCGCTCAAATTGTTCGCGCCAAAAATCTGGATTCCTAGTGTGGACTTCTGCTTTTCTGAGGTTAAACTAAGGAACTATCGCTGTCCGAGCCAAATTCCGGTCCTCAATTGCGGACTACGTAATAATCGTACCGGGACGAAGTGCTCCCAGCACGATCCACAAGTGTCGCATGATCCAGTAGCCGTAGTCCGCAAATGCGGACCGGAATTAGGCCCAGAGAACGACAGTAATTAGATACAAATCTCAAATCACGGTTCACTCACACTTCACTATAAACGGAGATGTACTAACAACTCCGAAAACTCAGAGGAGAATGTGCTACAAATTGGACAACAATCGCACAGTTTTAACTGATGAGTCGAGATTTTCTTCTTTCACACTTAATTGGTGAGCTTTCGGCAATGATGCTTCGCCAGACCTTTTCGTACATCTCGATTTTGATACGCTTGAATAAAAATTATTAAACAGGCAGATTCGAATCACATTTTTTGAGCACTAAAGCTTTATTTTTGTGGCACCACTGTGTTGGATGTACTCCATCATGTACTACTAAGAGCGATGTTGTGGGGCCACTATACTACGGCAACAAAACCATTTTCGGTTTATCGAGTTTTCGACTAACCCGGTTTTACGATTTTCGACGAGCAATTTTCAACTAACTCGATTTTTTATCATTTCAAATAATCGAGTTTTCGACAGAATCGATTATTCATGATTTTTATAAATCGAGTCTTAAACGATTTCGAAATGGCCGACATATTTCAAAAATTTCCGCTCGCTTAAAGGCACAGTCCAACCTCACGAGTGATTTCGATATTATACTCCTGCCGCCGTGTATAGCAACCCTGCCAGGTACGAACTCTCAGCTCGATCAAATAAGCGAGAAAAAGCGCGGAAAAAAGTCGACCATGCCCCCAAAAAGAAAAGGGGTAACGCCCATCAACAAGTTTTCGCTCTCAGTAGGGACAAGATGCGAGATGGATTCTGAACAAAGTTTATTTGTTACTGGTCTAGCTTTATATTGCAATCTGCTTCAAAACGAAGGCGGCGAATGACGGGAGAGAACAGGCTCGCGTCCCAGCGATTCTGGGAACATCAAAGTGATCAGTGTAAAATTCTATCCCAGCTGAACAGAAAAACTGGAAAACGATTCTTTGGTTGGGCTGTACCTTTCAGGAAGGGGTCGTAGGATCTTCGAAGTCGGTAGCAACACCTCGCTGGACTCTGTTTGCAAGGAGAGGACAGTGAGTAGAAATGAGCACCATAAACGAGAAATGCCTCTTCTGAACCATTTCTAGAGACTGAATACATACCTTCATGACAGAGCTAAGAGAGCTTCTAGCTATTTATCGTTGCGCTTATAGCTATTTATCGTAAAAATTAATCTTTTTTGCCCCCTTTTCGCACAAGTGGGGGAGGGGAGGCAGATTCAACTCGTGTCCAAATACATAGCATAACGGGCATATCTTGGATATGACGGCCACACTGAGATAGTGATTTCCCTTATAAGAGTGACAAAAAAAGATCAAAAAAGGCAACAGCATGACAGGCAAGCATATGGCTTATGTGCTTAGAGGATGTAACCTAATACTTCCAGCAAAAGGTCAAACAAGGACAACAGCACCCTAGAACCAGACTAATCTTCCTAAATAACGATTTAATGATTGCCAGAGAACAGTGAGTGCTAAAGAATGCCATCGAAAAAAAAACGATCTTCTCACAGGTAGAACGACCTTCGAGAATTCTATACCTGCGAAATTAGTCATTGTCCTAACAACCAGCCCCATCACCTCGATAATTGCCGTTCGCATCAATTATTGCATGTGTCCTTAAACTACAATAGTTTGGCATCTGATCGTTTTCCAGGGATGCACAAGAAAAGTCTGGAGGCTGCCGCCCATCTGGAGCAGGTTGAGAAGTCCAGTGATGTAAGTGAAAGCGACAGCGAAGACGGTCCTTCAAGTCGGAGTTCAATCAACGCCAATATGTCCTCGATCTATCACGACGACAAGGTACACAGTTTACCCACTAGTTTGGGATTTTTCAAAAGGAAAATCTAGGAAGCCATGGAGTAGATTTCTATGGAACCCCATATGTTGTCTAAAGTGGGAAATCTGGAAAGCTTCCAATATTCTCCCAGCAAAATGTCAGGCCTCAATCTTCTGCTCGCTTAAACAGACCTATTCCCCTAGCTCATTCGCAGCCCAGAGTGCGCATTAAATTTCCGTGACGTAGAAATACGGCGAGTTTTTCATATTACACAAACATTATCAATATACCTTAAGTTTACCTTGGAAACACGCAGGAATAAAAAGAAAAAATAGATGTTCCGTTGTTATTACCATTCTTTGTAATTATTCATTTTTTCTTCTTATTCCTAAGTGTATCTATGATAAAGACTTTAGATGAACTGCAAAGGTGTGGTGGGGGAAAGTCTCGGCTTTTCAACGTTTCCGGTGATTTTCTTCGGAATTCAGAAAAAAAACAACTTTGCTGTCGATTATGGCGCAACCTACAGTATGCCTAGTGGAAATACGCAACGGCACAACCGCCCTCTTCCGTTGCCGTTAATTGTACTTAGGTGTATGGCATTGCAGGCGGGATGAAGAGAGACTTCAAGAAGAAGGACAGTTCTTAGGAAAGAAGGCTCAGCGAAGGCCCAGCACTGTCGAAATGCGAAACTTGCGATCCCTAGATTTTGTACTAGCATTAGGAATTTTAAGTCACATCAAGTGACAACACGATAATCGAAAAGTTTATACAATGGATGAAGGGAATCCTAATTTGCAATGGTCCTTGGTATTCCAATTTTCGATTAGCCAAATATAACTCGCTTTCTGAAGGAGATTCGGGAATATATTAAAGACAGTGTTCACGAAAATCTTCAATTTTGAGATTAATAGCTGAATCGATTGTTTGGCCCCCGGGTATAACATAAATGACGAAGGAATCGAGAAAAACGCGCCAGAAGGTCAAAAAATCCTCTGCTCTCACCCCACCTCTTTACTCTCACAGGAACTGTTCTTTGTGACAATGAAATCATTTGTGGGCCCGTCCTTTACAATTATTTGCTTTCTGTTGCTCTGTTTTTTTCTTCGGACCCTAACTAGTACTATTTTGCCTGGGATATTCTTCCATTTTCGACTGATCCCATTTTTCACCGGTGACAACCACCGTGAACATGTTCATACAAGTGGACAACTAGTCCAGGCCAGGGATTAATGTCACTGAAATATGACGTTTTAGTGCGTTTCTCGCCGTTTCTTCGTAATTTCTGTAACACTCGGTGGCCAACGCCTTGTTTTGAGGGGAAAACTCGGGAACGAGAATCATCGTGAACACTGCCTTTAAGCCAGGGATAAACCACAGCCCGAGATGAGCAGATTTCAGATATCCTGATTTGCCGCTTTCAGATGGTTTTCTTCGTTTCGATCTCTGATTCGCGAAGTAAAAATTGATGCTCGCTCCGTCTCCCGAAATTTCGAATAAAGCCTCTCATCCCTAGTGGAGACCTACGCCTCAAAGCATCGTACAAACTCAAAAATGATATCGCGTTGATCACATGAATCGAAGATTTGGAGCCGTAAATGTTGGAAACTGACGGGAAAAACCGATGAAAACTCAATGCAAAGGAAGGAATTACGGGTTGCTTTTGTATGGTCTGGAAGTCAACGAGTAACCACATTATACGAGCTTTGCTGACATAGCGAAGCTAGCGACATGGCTATGATAGCAAGACTGATATCAGTGCATCCTTTACTGGAAAGTTTGCGTCATTGGAAACATAAAAAACGAGCCAAAATTACCGCGCGACTCATTCTCAATGATTTTGACTCATTTCTGACGCTTCCAGCGTCACAGGTGTTCTCGTAGAACCATGCGACCTCATTAGCGCAGCAATCCAGATCGATCTTGCGAGCGTGTATGCTGCCTTCAAAGATAGCCATGTAAAAATGTTCGACCTTGCCTCAAGAAAAAAAAAACTCTTGAGATTTTGTAGATACTGGACAGCATAACACTTCCACTAAAACTATTTCTGAAAGTGTATTTAAGGCCCATCATCACCCGCAATTTCAGCTGATCGGTCAACTGAGCCAACAACGATTATTAATGGATCATCATATGGCCAGCCACGGATCATTCCTTCTGCCGCACACGACGACGAACACAAAACTCTACGAGCAATGATATCAATTGATGATTCATTGACATATCATAAGTGTTATCTTGCCCATAAATAATTCCATTATAATCGCATCGCCAGTCACAGTCTGTCTATACGATTACGGTAGACACGTAATTATCTCAAGTGTCGCGCGCGCCGTCATGGTGTCAAGAAGGCGAAGCAAAAGCGTCTATTAATTGTCGGCCGCAACTGACCGCCGTGTGTTCTCAAACCATCTTACCGTAACGATGTCGCTTTCAAGAGGAAGGAAAGCCGCTGTTGAACAATTGCTAATGACAATTAATACTTGAGAAGCTTCGGCTCCCAATGTGCAGTGATGACAGCCGAAAGCTCGAACAAAAACAACAATTAAACAAGCGGAGACGGGGTTTGAAGGCAGCGTTGACGATGATCCTCAATTTAGATGTTATTTGCTAAAACGATTACTTGGTACCCAGGAAAAGCTGAATTAGCGGAGAAATTGAGAAAAACGCGCCAGATTGGCACGAAATGTCGTGCTCTCGCTCCGCCCAGTACTCCCGTTCCAGCTGTTTATTGGACGATGGAGACTTTTAAAAACCCGTCCCTTAGACTCTCTGTTGCGCTGTTCTCTCCCTTGGGCCCTTACTAACTCTGCATTGCAAAATATACTCTTCCATTTTCGACTGACCTCATTATTCACCAGTCGCAATCACCGGGAACTGGTTCATACTTACGGACAAGTAGTCCACGCCCGAAAATTATTCCACTGAAATAATGCGTCTTAGTGAGATTTTCATCGATTCAACGTGGTTTTAGTAAGCATGGGGTCAAACATCTTGTTTTTGTAGGTTATCTGTCTTCAAAAACAGCGTCTGCGGAGAAAACCTCACTTTGTTTTTTTTTTCTTCTCAATCCAATGTTTGAACCAAGTGGAGATAGTTGGTAAATCAGGCACACACCAATTCGACAGAATTTCGCATACAAAGTACGGTGGGAGCGATAGCGATAATGTGACGGTAAAAGTTCGCCACCGCAGTTTGGATTATTGACCGGAGAGCACTGCTATTCTGGGAAACAAGTTCTTACAGCTAAGCAACACCAGCTACCAACAGACTTATTTTCGTACTAGTCTTATTTTGAACAGGCGTTCAATAATGAAAACATATCTATATCTTGAATTGATTGCAAGAATACCTATTTCAACCTGGCCCAGTCGACCAGATCGTCCACTCATTTGCTTGTACGTGGTGGCGTTGATGGCAGCGGGGCCACGGATCTGCGCTTTGATAACAACTCGACTCGCCGGTAGGTTCACTCCTAAATCAGGTAATAGTTTTTTCAGCAAACCACCATTCCAAACCGAACCATCACTTGGAGCCATCGAGTATACCTGAGGACAGAGTGCTCGTAGCGACCAGCACAATGATGAATCCAGAACGAAATCCATCTTCGATGCATTCCCTTTCTTCTGCGGTCAATCCTAGAAGGCAGTGCTTTTTCAAGTGACGGTCGCTTACAATACTTTTTAGGGTAAAAATGATAACCTGCATGGTGGAATGCAACCCCTCTTGGCAGGGTATGTGCCAACACGGCGTCGAGGGTGCCGGCAGATCTCTCAAGGTTTAGCTTGATTCGAAGCAGCGCTTTTCGGTTTAAACGGGCAGCGATAACTTCATTGGAGCGATAGACCCCATCCAGAAGCTTGGCCAAATCCAGAGCAACCTGAAACCAATTTTGTGAGAAATCAGTATAAAAATGATGTAGAAATGTTCAGTGAACCTTCTCAACATCTGCTTTCGACGAGCAAAACACCAGAACAAGCTTTCGTAAGAAAATTCCCTCGGCTGCTAAACTGGAATGCACGAAAGAATCGACAGGAAAAAGGCCATTTTCAGCACTCTTAACTTACCCCAGCACGCATTCCGGATCATCTGGCACTCGGAACCGCTTCGACACATCCCTGATAACGGCTCCTGATCCCAGATCGCTGATATGGCCACCGCAGCAGATTCTCTCATGCAGTTCAATAGGACGAAACTCGGTGGCAATCACCTCAAGGATAAGTCTGCTATGATTACCCCACACTCTCACACGAAACCATGAGTAGAAATTTAAACCTTAGCATTCAGCCAACGACCCACTTCCTCAAGATTTCCCAATGTCGCACTCATTCCAATAATACGAATGACAGACGAAGGATTGCTGAACTTAAAAATGTCAAACTTCAAAACAGTTTCCAAACTTACTCATGGATATCGCAAGGTAGATGAGTTGAATACAAAACCTAGGGGTCACGCACAATCCAAACCTGCATCGCATTGTTTTTTTTTCATGAATGTCAAGTTTTCTGTGAATTACGGTTATTGTAGGGCGTATTCTGACAGCTCTGCTATAAAGAACAGCGAAAAAAAGGCCGTAAAACACTTTTTCTACCAAGACAAGTCCACTTCTACAACCTTGCCTTCATTTCAAGGAAAGGATTGACCAGTATTGAGTCCAGGGCTGGGCACGCCTCCCGGGTAACCTTAGGGGGGTGCATATTAGACGTTGCAGAGAGGGCAAAGAGGGGTGCCTAAGCCGAACACGAAAAAAAAGAACGAAGTGCATGTTCTGTCGAATTTCAGGAATAAAGTAGTACGCACTATTCTTCTGAATTGTCATATCTTCTTCTCCGCTTTTTGAGTCAAACACTTAAAGAATTCAAATCATTGATAGAGATGCAGGTTGTGTTCGGAATAATTCATAGTTGCTGTCGAAGTTTGTTTCGATGAAGGAATAAACACCACTCTGCTATCTTGTAGCAAGTAAGGATTGATGTGGTGTCATGTTTCTTTGATGCAACGTTCATTGATTACGCGGGTGGTTACCGATTCGAGGCAAAGATACTCAGACAGCGCCCAGGAAAACTATCATTCAAGTTCAAAAAAATATTAGCGAACTGATGTATAGCCTAGGTCGCCCATTTTGTGCCGGTCGAAGCAAGGCTTATCGGGCTTATCATGTCAAAATCTTCTTATCACTGTTATACTTTGCCATGACCGACCGCTCCGCTGCTTACTCTGCCCGGACTCATCCGAGCAGGCTAGGATTTATTTCGACAAATTAAAAGTACAGATAGCACAGTCAGCATCACAACTAGTCAATAGATTTTTATTCATGAGAATGTGACTTATGAAGAGAGCCAACTATAAAAAATGAAGACTGCAAGTTACTATGAAAGAAGCGAATGACCGTGCCGTCCCCATTGAGAAGTACCCTTTACATAAAAACCCGAGTTTACTCCACCTTGAATGCCGCAATCTCTCATGGACTAGGCTAGCCGTGCGATCTGGTGTTTGTCCGCAGCTACACAACGCGCACTGGAGTGGACGCGCACGCAATATTAATTAAAAAATGTATTTTATTACAGAACGGGGCGGAGAAAATGATTGAAACTGGAGTAAATGGAAGCAGGCAGAACTAGGATTCTTTCAATGTATACAGTATAGAAATTTAATGTAAACAAACTAAGTTGGAGCGGAGTGAATTTTTCGGACGTGATAAGGTGCATTCAAATGAACCTAGTTGATTAAAAACACCCACAAACATGAGAACTAAGAGCATTGCGAGAAAGAGGAGAATCTGGCAAACATTTTAATAGCAATAGGTTTCATATTCAATGTGATTTAAGGACCTTAAAACTCGTCCCGGTTTTGTCCCGGTTTTCGGGGTAAAACCGGGACGAGATTTAAGGTCCTTAAATCACATTAAAAACCGGTACCATTGATGCTAAAATGTTTGCCAGATTCTCCTCTTTCTAACAATACCCTTTGCTCTCAGTTTAATGCTAGTTTTGATCAACTAGGTTCGTTTGAATGAACCTTGTCACGGCTAAATATTTACACCCGCTCAAACTTTGTTTATTAACATTAAATTTCTAAAATGGGTACATCCAGAATAGACAACTTTCATCATCTTCCATTTCCTTTGGTTTCAATCCTTTTCTCCTCCCTGGTCCGTAATAAAATACATTTTTTATTAATATTGAGTGCGCGTCCATTCCCGTGTGCGCTGTGTAGCTGCGTACTGACACCGTATCACACGGCAAGCCGATTTTTTAAGGGATAGCGGCATTCTAGGAGGCGAAAACTCGGGTTTTCTACTCCCTAAGAATAACATGAATCCTAACATTGTTCCACAACACAAAATAGTTCTGATTTCCACATCAGAACAATCAAACACAGATTAACTAATCCTTTATAGGTTTATGAAAACATTCGAAAGGAAACATTAATTATTGCAATAGTAGTAGTTCTGTTGTTGGTAATTGTTCAATTGTTTTGTATTGAAAAATGTTTTATCTTTTTGTAATAACTTACCGTCTTACTAACAAATTTTCCTCATGGGGTTGTTTTGAAGTTCAGAAATTACACTACCCTTTTTGTGGCCATTTTCGGAATTTTCTCTATTCAAAGCTTTTTTTATATTCTTGTTTATCAAAATCAGGAAGTCAAGATCATGGCTGTCCAACTATTCGGAAAACAGCCGATTTCGATTTCCCATAAGGGGGTGCCTAAAAATTACCGAGCTAAGGGGGGTGCATATTCAAAATCGCCATGCCGGGACGTGTGCCCAGCCCTGATTGAGTCACTTGTCCAAAGTCCTTTGAAGAAGTTGATATGTAATAATCAGGTAGGCCGGGTGAGCCGATAGCTCGACCCAGCTGAGCGGTTTTCACCCATTCTCACCGTTCTTTCTCACTACTGTCACGAAAAGGGGTTAAAAGGGGCCTTGGGGAGAATGTAGAGATTGTAGTAAGCGGTGGAGTTAGTACTTTCGCAGGCCGATCGGTAAAGTTCCCTAAAACACGGCGCCGATTGCTCGATGCCCCTTGGGCCCGAGGGCTAACCCCTTCGGCCATTGTTATACCAAAATTTTCGACCGCGACAGGTGCGGTAAACTGTCACGAATCGTGCCGGGAACAGACCCACACAGTAAAAAAATGCTGGCGCAAGAACAGTTTGCAGCACCTGTCGCGGCCGCTGGCGCGAAAAGGGATGCCATGCCTGTAATGTGGAAACCGTGCTAATTGGTTCTAGTAGGGGGTTAGACTTTGTTTCTATTGTTGTTGACTTCATTTTATTTTGTTTTTCACTTCACTATTTATTTTTTGTTGTTCGCATATGCTGACGCGCATTTAAAAAATGTTAAATGTTCCGTGAGAAATACTCTCTATACCAAGGATTAATGAAATAAAAATCACGGCATGCCAAATAATCGAGCGAGTATTGGCGGCGGAAGAAGACAATCGATGAGCTTTGAGGGCAGTGGCGAGTAGCGCAATTTCGATTCCATATTTATTCCGGTGTATTCAATGTAGTGAAGCGGTTTATTGATGTTGATGAGACTTCACTAGTAGCAGAAAGCACTCACCGAGAATTCCAAAGATGTAATTTGGCACATAGCGACTCCAAAACAGCGCCACGCGAGGAATCGTACACCATGTGTAGCTCGTCAACCACAACAAGACCTTTGAATGAATGTGGACTTAATAGAGGACCTAGCAAGTAGGAACCAACCAGACATACCAATCTCTCCTATGCTGCCGTCAAGTATAGCATGATTGATGAGACTATTCGCTTTCTCCGTCGTACACACGGCACCAGTCCATTCTCGCAAAGGTGCTGATTGCGCTCCGACAAATGCCGCAACTTGTATGTCTACACGACGCCATGCTCGCTTAAAGCCTACACTTGATAAATAACGGATTATAATTTTCTTGCACAACATGAAAATTCACATCCTCTCTGTATCTGCTGCGCCGAGAACAGGCGAGAAAACGTGACTTAACAACATTTCAGCTGTAGCTAATTGTGTCCCACCCCTCGAATAGTCTGTCGATTACATCTAGAAACGCACATTGATAGAGCGTCCGTAGCCAGCAACTAAGCTAGCCTTTGGGTTTTTATGGCTAAACAAGAAGTCTGAACTGATAACATGACTATCCTGGACTGTTATAGATCTGTCATAGGAGTAGGGGGGGGGGGCGGACCTGTCCGGGAAAACGTTTCGCTTCCCTCTTTAGAGGGAGCATTTTTGATTCTATATGAAGCATAGGGCAACCGCGACAATATGCAGCGCAGGAGTAGAAAAGGGTTCCTTAGGCCGTTTTGAGGTGCTTGCAGGTACACATCTTCCCAATGTTCATCATAAATCACGCGTGAATGTGCTATTCGCATGACAAGCAGGCGAAGAAAGACAGTTCATCTCATTGTGAGCGCAGTTCGCTCAACGGAGCTGAGTGTGAAGGATGAAATTGGTTCTTTCTTTGCAGGAAAATTTTGATCGGCCAGGGAATCTTCTTCGAGCGCACCGCCAGTGAAGTTTCCTCGTTGTAGCTCGTGACACAGCCGTGACTGCAAAGTATAGGCCAATTTTGTGAGGGAAACTTTGATTTGAGTACTGACCGATTCATACTTGCTACGGCGCGAGGGGTGATACAAGCAGGGTTGAGCAGGTCGTTGTGGCGATTTTTGTCGCTGCTACGACCCCCCTTCCCATTTTCCTTTTTTTCAAAAAAAAATCCTAACATTTTACGACCCCTGGGACCAAGAAGTTTTTAAGCTTCCTTCAGAGTCTAATTGTCAATTTTGTCAGAAAAAAATGTCAATTTTTTCAGCTTCTCTGTATATAATCTGCTTTTATATTGTAGAAAATGCATACACCTCGCACGCGACTGACTATTCCTACCTCATTTTACCTTATCATGTGGTTTGAAAAAAATGATATTTTTTCGTAAAATTTTACGACCCCTCCCCAAATTTTCATTTTTTCCCGAAATTTCCAACAAATTTTACGACCCGCCATTGTGACCAGTCACAACGCTGCTCAACCCTGGATACAAGTCATTGTTGATTTTACCCAAGACTTGAGCGAGGAACAACCGAACAAATCTACTCCATGACTAGAAGGAGAAACAACCCACTAGCGACCAATAGGAAAAATTTTTGTACAACGACAGAAAATTTTTGATGCCCCAAGGGCACACAGATGCAGTCTATGGTGCCAAAACTACACCAATAGCATGGCTGTCCATACCTGAAACATACCCGAAACTTCTCGGAAGCACGTGCAAGCCGAAGAGCGCTGCACTTACTATAACTGTGTGGAGCCTTTCTTGATGCCCTGAGGGCACAAAGGCGCAGTCTTGGGCACGAAAACTATATTTTTGTAAAATATGGCTATCCGTACCTGAAATGTAGGTAGGTGCAAACTAGGTGGAGCCATTAAAAATGTTCCGATTCTCATAACTATTTTACAACTATTTTCCGTAATTCTTCATAGAGCCGCTATTGATGCAGCAAAGTGCGAGAAGTTAGTACAGGACCCAAACAAGCAGATAAATTTTTAGACCGCTCAAAACGACGTTTGAAAACAATTTTAGCTGTGATACAGTCCATGGCAGCGGAAAAAGCAGTTGAGCGGTTGTGTATTTCCATTTTCACAAAGCATACTGTACATTGCGGACTTCGCGCCATAATCGACGGCAGATTCAAAATTTTTGCCTGCATTTTGAAGAAAACACCATAAATGTTGAGAAACAGCAAGATTTTCCCATACCAAGCCTTATCACAGATACAAGCAGGAATAAAAGAATAAGTGTAAAATCAGAAAAAAATGGAAATAACAGAGCGAAATTCATTTTCTCTGGTTATTTTTGCGTGTATTCATGGCAAACACTTCAGCTATATTGGAATGCGCGATTGCAGTTCTTCCTAAATGAGCCGGTACCGAGTTTAATAAGCATCTTAGAAAGAGCCTGGTAAGTGGATCCTTGTCTACGTTCAAAAAGCCCTCGAGGTTTATCTGAAGTCTGGGAATAATTCTTAGCTATGAGTGATTGATTTCGTGTTGTTTTACTTGTTTTTTGTTTTTTTTATATTGTTTTTTGAACACGGGTCCGCTTCTAGCAAACTGAATTGAATCGAATATTGACAATGTTTGAGTGTGGGGGAAAAACACGGTTTTCCAATGTTTGCGATGTTTTCTCTTCAGAATTCAGGGAAAAATTACAAATATGTTGTCGACATCCAGAGCCTGCAGTATTTTCTGGAGTCGGACGCAAACGCACAGCCGCCTTTTTCCGTTGTCGTGGACTGTAAAGCCTAGCTTGCTCGGATGAGTCCGGGCGGAGCAAGCAGCGGAGCGGTAGTTCATGGAAAACTATAATAGTGGTAAGGAGATTTTGACATGATAAGCCCGATGAGCCTTTCGTCAACCGGCTCAGAATGCGAGAGCTAGGCTATAAATTCAAATGCATCACACCTAGTTCCTGCAGAACTAGGTATAATACGTTTGAATGCATCACAGGTAATAATTGTTTTTCAAAAGCAGTTTTGAGCGGTACAAAAACTTTACTTATTTGTGTCTTGAACAAAGTTTTCTGCACGTTGCTGCAACGCTATCGGACCTAATGAGAATTTCGTAAAATATTGTCATAATTTTGTCATTAAAATCTTGGGCTTCGAACATACCCTCTATTCCAGAGTGAAATATATTTAGATTTGTCGCGTGCGTCTGCGCGCATTTGCATCGTATTCTGCTCACCCACAACTTTCTCGCTGTCTCTTCCCTCGCTCCGCACAAGCAAGCGAAGGAACACAGTAAGACTTGCACCCACGTCCATGAAATTTTGGACGTTTTCAGATGCAGACAACCATAGGCTAAGTGTAGTTTTCATACCCTATACTGCAGTTGTGTGCCCTCAAGGCTCATTCATAGCTGGTCGCTTCGACTTGAAGTCGAAGCGATCAGCAGTACTGCCGCTCCGTGCCGCGACTTGAAATCGTTTCGTCTAGGGATTTCAAAAAGCTAGGGTGGACGTAATTTTGCGTGAAATAGACGAACAATTGCGGACCAAGCAACGGAATTTTAAAAAAAAGTTTTTTTTTCTCTGCATTCCTACATATTTTTTCACATTGTTGCCCTCACCTATTAGATGAGAGTTTTGCAGTTTTCAAACAAAAAATGGTTCCAAAAGAGGATGGGGTGGAATATGCTTGAACAGCAACTTAAAACTAAAGCTAGAATTACTAGTTGCCCGAAGCCGGCATGAAATGTAAATTTTCGGTAGCCTCATTACATTTTCTCATCTCTCTCTTCGTAAATGCATGATAAATACTCGTTTTTCCCTTTCACATCCCGTATTTTAAGCGAGTGAACTGTGACGTTTGCAAATTCGCGCCACATACGCAAGGTTGTGACGAAAGTTGCGGACTAGTCGCTTCGACTTGACGAATCGCTTTTTTCATGGAAGCGACGCGACTAGTCGAAGCGACCTAACAAAATCAAGCAGGTAGCTTCGACCAGCTATGAAATACCCCAGTTGTTCGGCGATCGCGACTGAAACTGCAAACTGTACCAACCCGTCGCGACTCAGTACAAGATCTGTTGACGCGACGGGTTTTGTAACTGTTGGCAGCGAAGCGACTAGTCGAAGCGACCTGCTATGAAAGAGCCTTCAGGGCATCGATAAATGTCCAATTTCGGGAGGGGGTAGAGTCGCACCTTGCATGTAGCCTTCAAAAATGCCGCGAACAAATTCCTATGAGATATCTTAGTGAGCAACGCCCTTCCAAAATTGTCAACCATCCATCATTTCCCAACCTTGCAAAATTTTAGGCCTCTGGCGGGATCGAACCTGTGAAACCTGATTCGCATAAAAATGCATCATACTGCACGAATTTTCAGCGCTATTATTACTATGATTTATACTATTCCTCATCTTCCTCGCAGCCAAAGAGATGTGTCCTGTCACAGATTCAGAAACTCGGCCACTAGCGTTGGGTTCATCCACAAATCCATTGTCGTTAATGTAGTCGGTCTCATCGAGCAATTGAACAGGTGCGCAGTAGTATGCCCTTGACTTCCGCAATCCGTGCACTCGTCAGGTTTGCTTTTCAATCCTATGCAAATATGACATCGGCTTGGGGGAGTGTCCACAGCGTAAAGAGGCAAGGGTGCACCTGGCACGCCTGCCAAGTTCCATCTCGGTCTCGCTGACCTTGAGAGGTGCGACGCCCAGGATGGAATTTATGGCGGCTCTGCTCAAGTGTTCCTCCACGAATCGGGAATGCTGCGCACGCAAGAGACGAAGGCGTTCTTGCTGTGAATCAGTCCACCATTGAACATATACTTTCGAGGGAGCCTCGGCAAACGGCTTTCTGATACATCTCTCATCGGGTTCTGGCTGCTTCACGATGTTAATGAACATTTTTCGAACCTGGAGTTGACAGTAGTCTCTAACTGGCAGGATGCAAGCTTCGGCGTGTAAGTGCTCAATTGGAGAGCTTCTTGAACAGCCTGTTGCGACTCGCAAAAGCACAATTTTGGACGCGCAGCAGCTGGGAACAAGATAAGTCCGACACGATATTCTGCCAGACTGGCGCACCACACTCCAAAGCGGGTTGGACAGTAGCCTTACACGTGTCTTTATACTATTCTAGTTTTACTAGCGGAACCCTAAAAAGAAATCCTTCAATTTCACGCCTTTAAACTGGGCAAAATCGAAAAAAAAATCACCTGGAGAAACTGTAACCTTTCCCTTGCCACTGATATGTAAGGCAGCAAGAAGAGCACCTTCTTGCCTGTGAGCGCTAGGCGGAGAGCTACAAAACAATCAATTCAAACAGACTATTCAACAGCTCATGAAAACAAATAGTACCAATGAGCTCGGCAACAATACTCTTCCCAGCACTTGTTGGAGCGCTATAAACGATGTGTTCTTCATGGGCAGCTGCAAATTCCACAACATCTGACTGCCATTCGAACAAACATTGTATTCCCTGGGCATGGTCGAATTCACTTTTATCAAGTTTTTCTGTGGGAAAAAGGGCACCTTCTCAGAATAAGCTGCTACAATCTCTGCGGGCGTCCAGGATGGAAATGGGCGACTTTCCTCTGATGTCATCCACGGCGCAATCCCACCGCGTACCTACACAGAGCCAATGAGAAGGAACTTCAACACTCGTTCTAGAGAGATTGGAGCGACATCGCACAAAAGTACAAAAACATGAGCATGTTACATAAGAATTTTATATATTGATTCATAAGACCTATATGACACCAGTGAAAGGGTAAAAAATAACAAGTATAAATAAGAAGCCACGTCAAAATAATACAATTTACAGGTACGGCAACTTTATCGGCTTCGTCATATAGGTCCAAGTGAGGGATCTATATGAGGGATCAGACCAGAAACCAAAGTGACGTTCATCGGGTTTTCCTCGTTGCTCTGCAAACGGCATGTATATTAGCTCTGACAGCTTGGAAGCCAAAGGTTCTGCTTGATATTTTAGTAAGAATGAAAAGGAAAGGGAAGCACGAAGGAGGGCAGAATAAGTGCACAATCAAAACTCGAGAACCTTTAGAAATTTCTGAAATAATCCCAAGGTTGTCTCTAGGTCCTTTTTCAAACAGGTACTGTTGCGCACATGGTTCAACTCCCGAAAGATTGAAACCAAATTCCTCACCATTTGACTGCTGGAGCTGGGACATGAAGGAGAATCATACTGCATCACAAATGTTTGATTACACACATTCTGCAAAAAAAAAGTGACACCGTTAGAAACACGGCGATCTAATTCACTTTTAACAAACCTCTTTTTCGGGCTCAGTGTCCATTGGTACAGGCGCTTGAGTCAACCTCATCGACAACCGACGACTACGAGGTGAAACATCTCCACTATCGTTGCCGCCGGAATGATCGTGGACGAAAGTCAAATCGGGGATGGGTGATAAATCATGCCTAAAGCGCTTTCAACTTAATTTTCCTTAAGCTCAAAATCAGTTCAAAAACATACACTATCGTTTGCTTCCGTCGTTTCATTGGCTTCGGCTCTACTCCCCTGGAAGGCTTATAAGACAGATCCGCCTCCTTATGATCCTCGTCGTCGGATGAAACAGCTACTTCCTTGATGCTGTCTTTAACCTGAAAAAAATTTTATATAAAAAACCAGTACACAAAGTAGTTATGAGAAATACTACACTAACGTTCCCAAAACGGTCGTGAATCGCATGCCTGGAAGAGCGAGTACGCCGCTCCTCCTCGGTTGTCAATATAACGGGAGCTGCTGTCTCCATGCATGAGGAAGAACGGGAACGGGCGAGTTTAGATGAGCGTCTTGGCTGTGGCTGAAAATGGGGTCGACAAGGAGCTTTGGAAACCTATGAGAACTGAGTGTACATTAACATGAATCCAATCTACATTGATTGGTTCCGCTCTGATGTGAAGTTACACTACTTCTCGGTGAATATTCGAAAGAAATCGCGAGGAAACGCATAACACATCACGTCCACTGGAGCGCAGATTTTTACTGTCATAGGACTTTGTTGAAGTCAGGCCTGCACAGATGCGATTCGACTTCTTCTACTTCCAACAATGGTGGAAAACACTGTGAGCTTCACTTCAGACAATACAGATACATCATCTACGCGGCGGATACATCGTCTACGCAAGGTTTTTGCCATACCACAGGTGCTGCCTGGCCTCAGCTCTCCTGTGGACTCTACTACAGAGCGCTTGCGTCCAAAGAAAACATGGATCAGTGAAAAAGTACCCATGTGCTGCATGCTGGAAAAAAACATTTACAGGGTGGCTGAGAAGTATGGGCGCGTCTAAACACGCTATTATTCTCAAAGGCATTCGCCACCCAAGGGCATTTCCCATCCTAACGGGACAAAAATGGGACACACAACAACGTTCAGTGAGACTGCCCATAAATTCCGTCGTCCAGTGTCAAACAGAACCCGGATGTGGAAGCGAAAAATTGGCGATGCGCTGCGTGGAAGGTGCTTGGTTTTCGGGCCGAAAACTTCTTTGGCGTCGTTTATAAATCCGCCGCCGAACGGTGCGGCAAAGTGCAACCTAATAATATCGATCAAGCCGCGCAGTTTGATCAATATTACAAAAATTCACTCTCTCGCTCCGCTCGGCGGCAGGAGTATAAACGACGGCTTATCATTGGAGAGGTGCACGACAGCTGGATTGATTGGGAATCGGAAAATCCGATGCGGAGGAGCTCAGGGAAAAAGGATAGTCACTACAAGGTGGGTTTTCGGTAAGGTCAAAAAGTTTGAGCAGAAGATGCGACCACGGAGGAAAGGACACTAGCTTTCAGTTTCATGAAGTGAAGAATAATACAAAGACGTTTCGGAACTGAATTCTGGACCAAATTGCAGCTCTTAGAAGCAAAACGACACTGATTCAGTCCTTCAATGGGTCAGCGCGTAGCAGGACAAATGAACGACAATCTGAGGCCCGCATTGATCACTACACATTAACTAGACAGTAGTGATTACAGTAAGGATGGGATATCTTGCTACTTCTTTTGTGAACCACTCATGACTTCCATGTAATAGAAGAATTTTCTTCAGAAAGTCGTCCGGTCGACATCCGTTTTTCTAAAGCCATAGCTATACCAAAAGTATGCGACCGCGACAGTTTCAGTCATCTGTAACAAATCGTGTGGTGACAAGACCCGCACAGTGCTATGACAAAAAGATTTTGCATATACCTGTCGCGGTCGCAGACTCGAAGAGGGGTATTATGTTTGAAATGTGAAAATCACAGTGCAGTGCGACGGGTGCCAGCGACATCGACTAATGCAGTAACAAGGCGTTTCTTGGCCTGAGCGACCATGACGACTGGCACTCGTCAACGACGATGTTGCAGTGTTCTGCTACCGCGACAGGTCTGTCAGGGGAATACCAATGGTCTAAGCAACGTCTGAATACCAATGGTCTAAGCAACGTCTGATAGCAGTTCCTAATGAAGATAAACACCACCATGAAGAAATTGCGGACGCTCACCTTCGAACTATCCATTTTAGACTTGACTTCACCCAAACGCCGCAAATCATTACTGAAACGTTTTAGCTCCTCCATAGTTTCATGGTCGACCGTATTACCTGAGGCGCTTAATCCGTGGACATGGTTCAAGAACTAAAAAAGTAACAAATATAGAATGCCTAGATTCCACATAACATTGTAAATTCAGACTCGAAGCTCCAGATGCGCTCGTTGCTTATCAAATTCCATAACTAATTTGCGATTGTTTTCCTTCGTTTCCCTCAACGCATCCTGGCGCTCCTTCTGCAAACAAATACGTGACTTAAGTGGCCAAAGTTTCAAGGTTCAGATGGGGAGAGAACTGCTACCTTCGAATCTTCAAGTGCGACTTCCAGCTCGTGATTCTTACTGAGCAACCGCTTGACTTCAAGCTCCTGGTCCACCCTCGCCCTTCGTTCATTCACGGCCTATAGCACATTTTCAGCTAGACAGAAAATAAGAACGACAATGATCTACTCTATCAACTCCCATTTACAAAGGGTTGGGAGAATGGCATAAACCAACTCATCACCAAATCATTTACTACCCTACCGTTCATAAATATAATATACCTGGCACCAAAAGTGCAACGCATTACACTATGAAAAACATGCATCTTTATATCTAGCAAAACCACTTTTACGAGCACTTCGCGACCCCATCCTAAACTACACCCCGTTTCTTACAACGGTATATCAATTCCCAGACCTCTTGCTCACTTTGGAGCGGTTAGCTATTTGCCACAGATCATTATGCCGTAATATGTTTCAGACGGAATAACAGCCTCCTTTGAAGGCCCGCAGTCTTTCTGAAGCAACTCGGCTGTAGCCAGCCCCGTCGATAAACATCCACATCATGCAGATCTGGTGCAAAAAAATCCGCTCGCTTTAGGCGGACTGAGCATGCCTGAGCCTTCCGTGGTAGTCCCTGTCGATACGCACGCAATGCGTTCTTCATCCACGTTGAAAAAGCCTCCCAATATAGCCGGTTTGATCACGCCTGGTCCGGCCTGATCCATCTGCGGCCGACCCGGTCAATACGTGTACAGCGCATTGCTTACTGAAGTGGGAGATTGTGGTGAGCGCGAAGCGCTCACCAGATTTGGCTTTGATTCGCCATCGCGCAACCCCCTGATCTCAGTATCAGGGTCCAGAGTAAACGTATGAAAACCGTTCTTTTTGCATTTAATATACTTTAGAAAGGTGAATAACTGTTCAAAAAATGGTCCGAAATGGTTACCTGAGATTCGAGAAAAAGGGTCAAAACCACGTCATTTTGGTCGAAAAAATGTTCATCTCCTTTCTTTTTCAGTTGGCGTTCACGATCTTGTTGGAACACTTATCGTTGAGTTAGAGAGCTCATTTTTGGTCAGTGAGCTGGTTTTGTTTGCACCTAGCTCCTGTCAAAATTTGAAGTTGGTAGCTCAATTTTTGTGGAACCTCGAAATTGAGGGTCAGGAAATAGAAAAACACGTAAACATGTTATTATAAACCATCCGACGTTTACTTATTCATAAAAATGAACTAGTGAAATAAACACGGTTACTGATAGGCTTTTGCTCAGGATTTGACGGGGCAACGCTTCAATCAATACGGCAGGATCTTGGAAGTACTTTTTGGAACGCGGCACGGTGTGACTCAGAAGTGCGCCACAGAACGCCATAGAAAGTGTGTGGGACCCAAATGGGTGTGCGCAGAACGCCGTAGAAAGTGTGTGGGACCTAAATGAGAGTGTGCCGCACGCCGTATAAAGTGTGCGGGACTCAATAGGGGAGTGCGTCGGACGCCGTAGAAAGTGTGCGGGACCCAAGTGGGAGTGCGCCGGACGCCGTAGAAAGTGTGCGGAACTCAAGTGGGACTGCGCCGGACGCCGTAGAAGGTGTGTCGAACCCAAATGAGAGTGCGCCGGACGCCGTAGAAAGTGTGCGGGACCCGAATGAGAGTGCGCCGGACGCCGTAGAAAGTGTGCGGGACCCACATGGGCGTGCGCAGAACGCCCTAGAAAGTGTGCGGGTCCCAAGTGGGTGTGCGCAGAACGCCGTAGTAATTGTGTGAGACCCAAATGAGAGTGCGCCGGAATCCGTAGAAAGTGTGCGGGACCCAAATGAGAGAGCGTCGGACGCCGTAGAAAGTGTGCGGGACCCAAATGGGCGTGCGCAGAACGCCGTAGAAAGTGTGCGGGACCCAAGTGGGAGTGCGCCGGACGCCGTAGAAAGTGTGCGGGACCCAAATGAGAGTGCGCCACTCGCCGTAGAAAGTGTGCGGGACCCAAATGGGCGTGCGCAGAACGCCGTAGAAAGTGTGCGGGACCCAAGTGGGAGTGCGCCGGACGCCGTAGAAAGTGTGCGGGACCCAAATGGGTGTGCCCAGAACGCCGTAGGAAGTGTGCGGGACCCAAATGGGTGTGCGTAGAACGCCGTAGGAAGTGTGCGGGACCCAAATGGGTGTGCGCAGAACGCCGTAGAAAGCGTGCGGGACCCAAGTGGGAGTGCGCGGGACGCCGAAAAAAGTGTGCGGGACTCAAGTGGGAGTGCGCCGGACGCCGTAGAAAGTGTGCGGGACCCAAGTGGGAGTGCGCCGGACGCCGTAAAAAGTGTGCGGGACTCAAGTGGGAGTGCGCCGGACGCCGTAGAAAGTGTGCGGGACCCAAATGAGAGTGCGCCGCACGCCGTAGAAAGTGTGCGGGACCCAAAAGGGGAGTGCGCCGGACGCCGTAGAAAGTGTGCGGGGCTCAAGTGTGAGTGCGCCGGACGCCGTGGAAAGTGTGCGGTACCCAAATGAGAGTGCGCCACACGCCGTAGAAAGCGTGCGGGACCCAAGTGTGAGTGCGCCGGACGCCGTAAAAAGTGTGCGGGACCCAAATGAGAGTGCGCCGGACGCCGTAGAAAGTGTGCGGTGACAAAGTGAAAGTGCGCAAGACGCCGTAGAAAGTGTGCGGGACCCAAATAGAAGCACGCCCATGCCGATCATTTTTCCCGCAGGGCTACCGTAACCATTCTTGAGCAAAACATGATAACGAACGACAACACACGCTCATAACATGCGGGGTATAAAAGGGCAGAGGAGCGGTATGCATTCATTCTCACACCGTTCTCTTCGAGAAGCTGCCGGGAAGTGGCTGAGGAGGTCGAAATTGTGCAAACACGTTTGTTGGCTATTACGATGTGCTCATATGCAAGCTGACACTCAGAAAATTTTTGAAGGAGGGTAACGGTAGCCCTGCGGAAAAATGATCGGCATGAGCGTGCTTGTGACCCAAATGGGCGTACGCAGAACGCCGTAGAAAGTGTGCGGGACCCAAATGAGAGTGCGCCGGACGCCGTAGAAAGTGTGCGGGACCCATGTGGGAGTGCGCCGGACGCCGTATAAAGTGTGCGGGTCCCAAATGGGTGTGCGCAGAACGCCGTAGTAATTGTGTGAGACTCAAGTGGGAGTGCGCCGGACGCCGCAGAAAGTGTGCGGGACACAAATGGGCGTGCGCAGAAAGCCGTAGAAAGTGTGCGGGACCCTAGTGGGAGTGCGCCGGACGCCGTAAAAAGTGTGCGGGACTCAAGTGGGAGTGCGCCGGACGCCGTAGAAAGTGTGTGGGACCCAAATGAGAGTGCGCCACACGCCGTAGAAAGTGTGCGGGACCCAAATGGGTGTGCCCAGAACGCCGTAGAAAGTGTGCGGGACCCAAATGGGTGCGCGTAGAACGCCGTAGGAAGTGTGCGGGACCCCAATGGGCGTGCGCAGAACGCCGTAGAAAGTGTGTGGGACCCAAATGAGAGTGCGCCACACGCCGTAGAAAGTGTGCGGGACCCAAATGGGCGTGCGCAAAACGCCGTAGAAAGTGTGCGGGACCCGAATGAGAGTGCGCCACACGCCGTAGAAAGTGTGCGGGACCCAAATGGGTGTGCCCAGAACGCCGTAGAAAGTGTGCGGGACCCAAATGGGTGCGCGTAGAACGCCGTAGGAAGTGTGCGGGACCCAAATGGGCGTGCGCAGAACGCCGTAGAAAGTGTGCGGGACCCTAGTGGGAGTGCGCCGGACGCCGTAAAAAGTGTGCGGGACTCAAGTGGGAGTGCGCCGGACGCCGTAGAAAGTGTGTGGGACCCAAATGAGAGTGCGCCACACGCCGTAGAAAGTGTGCGGGACCCAAATGGGCGTGCGCAGAACGCCGTAGAAAGTGTGCGGGACCCAAGTGGGAGTGCGCCGGACACCGTAAAAAGTGTGCGGGACTCAAGTGGGAGTGCGCCGGACGCCGTAGAAAGTGTGCGGGACCCAAATGAGAGTGTGCCACACGCCGTAGAAAGTGTACGGGACCCAAAAGGGGAGTGCGCCGGACGCCGTAGAAAGTGTGCGGGGCTCAAGTGGGAGTGCGCCGGACGCCGTGGAAAGTGTGCGGTATCCAAATGAGAGTGCGCCACACGCCGTAGAAAGCGTGCGGGACCCAAGTGGGAGTGCGCCGGACGCCGTAAAAAGTGTGCGGGACCCAAATGAGAGTGCGCCGGACGCCGTAGAAAGTGTGCGGTGACAAAGTGAAAGTGCGCAAGACGCCGTAGAAAGTGTGCGGGACCCAAATAGAAGCACGCCCATGCCGATCATTTTTCCCGCAGGGCTACCGTAACCATTCTTGAGCAAAACATGATAACGAACGACAACACACGCTCATAACATGCGGGGTATAAAAGGGCAGAGGAGCGGTATGCATTCATTCTCACACCGTTCTCTTCGAGAAGCTGCCGGGAAGTGGCTGAGGAGGTCGAAATTGTGCAAACACGTTTGTTGGCTATTACGATGTGCTCATATGCAAGCTGACACTCAGAAAATTTTTGAAGGAGGGTAACGGTAGCCCTGCGGAAAAAATGATCGGCATGGGCTTGATTGTGACCCAAATCGGTGTGCCCAGAACGCCGTAGGAAGTGTGCGGGACCCAAATGGGTGTGCGTAGAAAGCCGTAGGAAGTGTGCGGGACCCAAATGGGTGTGCGCAGAACGGCGTAGAAAGTGTGCGGGACCCAAGTGGGAGTGCGCCAGACGCCGTAAAAAGTGTGCGGGACTCAAGTAGGCGTGCGCAGAACGCTGCAGAAAGTGTGCGGGACGCAAGTGGGAGTGCGCCGGACGCCGTAAAAAGTGTGCGGAACTCAACAGGGGAGTGCGCCGGACGCCGTAGAAAGTGTGCGGGACCCATGTGGGAGTGCGCCGGACGCCGTATAAAGTGTACGGGTCCCAAGTGGGTGTGCGCAGAACGCCGTAGTAATTGTGTGAGACCCAAATGAGAGTGCGCCGGACGCCGTAGAAAGTGTGCGGGACCCAAGTGGGAGTGCGCCGGACGCCGTAAAAAGTGTGCGGGACTCAAGTGGGAGTGCGCCGGACGCCGTAGAAAGTGTGCGGGCCCCAAATGAGAGTGCGCCACACGCCGTAGAAAGTGTGCGGGACCCAAATGGGCGTGCGCAGAACGCCGTAGAAAGTGTGCGGGACCCAAGTGGGAGTGCGCCGGACGCCGTAGACAGTGTGCGGGACCCAAAAGGGGAGTGCGCCGGACGCCGTAGAAAATGTGCGGGACCCAAGTGGGAAAGCGCCGGACGCCGTAGAAAGTGTGCGGGACTCAAGTGGGAGTGCGCCGGACGCCGCATAAAGTGTGCGGGACCCAAATGGGTGTGCCCAGAACGCCGTAGGAAGTGTGCGGGACCCAAATGGGTGTGCGTAGAACGCCGTAGGAAGTGTGCGGGACCCAAATGGGTGTGCGCAGAACGCCGTAGAGAGTCTGCGGGACCCAAGAGGGAGTGCGCCGGACGCCGTAAGGAGTGAGCGGGACCCAAGTGGGAGTGCGCCGAGCGCCGAAGAAAGTGTGCGGGACCCAAGTGGGAGTGCGCCGGACGCCGTAGAAAGTGTGCGGGGCTCAAGTGTGAGTGCGCCGGACGCCGAGGAAAGTGTGCGGTACCCGAATGAGAGTGCGCTACACGCCGTAGAAAGCGTGCGGGACCCAAGTGGGAGTGCGCCGGACGCCGTAAAAAGTGTGCGGGACCCAAATGAGAGTGCGCCGGACGCCGTAGAAAGTGTGCGGTGACAAAGTGAAAGTGCGCAAGACGCCGTAGAAAGTGTGCGGGACCCAAATAGAAGCACGCCCATGCCGATCATTTTTCCCGCAGGGCTACCGTAACCATTTTCGAGCAAAACATGATAACGAACGACAACACACGCTCATAACATGCGGGGTATAAAAGGGCAGAGGAGCGGTATGCATTCATTCTCACACCGTTCCCTTCGAGAAGCTGCCGGGAAGTGGCTGAGGAGGTCGAAATTGTGCAAACACGTTTGTTGGCTATTACGATGTGCTCATATGCAAGCTGACACTCAGAAAATTTTTGAAGGAGGGTAACGGTAGCCCTGCGGAAAAATGATCGGCATGAGCGTGCTTGTGACCCAAATGGGCGTACGCAGAACGCCGTAGAAAGTGTGCGGGACCCATGTGGGAGTGCGCCGGACGCCGTATAAAGTGTGCGGGACCCAAATGGGCGTGCGCAGAACGCCGTAGAAAGTGTGCGCGAGGGACCCTAGTGGGAGTGCGCCGGACGCCGTAAAAAGTGTGCGGGACTCAAGTGGGAGTGCGCCGGACACCGTAGATAGTGTGCGGGACCCAAATGAGAGTGCGCCACACGCCGTAGAAAGTGTGCGGGACCCAAAAGGGGAGTGCGCCGGACGCCGTAGAAAGTGTGCGGGGCCCAAGTGGGAGTGCGCCGGACGCCGTGGAAAGTGTGCGGTATCCAAATGAGAGTGCGCCACACGCCGTAGAAAGCGTGTGGGAGCCAAGTGGGAAAGCGCCGGACGCCGTAAAAAGTGTGCGGGACCCAAATGAGAGTGCGCCGGACGCCGTAGAAAGTGTGCGGTGACAAAGTGAAAGTGCGCAAGACGCCGTAGAAAGTGTGCGGGACCCAAATAGAAGCACGCCCATGCCGATCATTTTTCCCGCAAGGCTACACCGTAACCATTCTTGAGCAAAACATGATAACGAACGACAACACACGCTCATACCATGCGGGGTATAAAAGGGCAGAGGAGCGGTATGCATTCATTCTCACACTGTGCAAACACGTTTGTTGGCTATTACGATGTGCTCATATGCAAGCTGAAACTCAGAAAATTTTTGAAGGAGGGTAACGGTAGCCCTGCGGAAAAAATGATCGGCATGGGCGTGATTGTGACCCAAATGGGTGTGCCCAGAACGCCGTAGGAAGTGTGCGGGACCCAAATGGGTGTGCGTAGAACGCCGTAGGAAGTGTGCGGGACCCAAATGGGTGTGCGCAGAACGCCGTAGAAAGTGTGCAGGACATCAGTGGGAGTGTGCAAGATGTAACAGAATCTGCGCAGGACATTAGTGGGAGTGTGCAGGACGTCATAGAAAGTGTGCAGGACATCAGAGAGGTGTGCAGGACACCAGTTGGAGTGCGCAGGACGTCATAGAAGGGGAGAGGGGCAGGACATCAGTGGGTTTACTTTCATCTAACACCACCAGGCATAAATCATGTTAGAAAGGAAACCTTTAGGAAAAATAAATGAAATTCCTGAAAGTTTAGGTTCCTGGCAAAAGTGAAGATTTGGCATGGCCATTTTTTTCAAAAAAAAATTAGAAATGTACTCAGTTAAAAGGCGAAGGTAAAGAAAAATGAAAAAAGTTTTGAAATATTCCCGAGAACGATTTGGTGTGGAATAATTCGTTTTTTCATCACAAAATCACGAGTGTTGATTTTACTTCACCTAATACGTGAAGACCGCCGCATCACAGCTCCCGAAAAAGTTTTGATGCTTCCCATTTCACGCGTGATTTCGCTTTGATATGTTCTACGGATAAGCACAGACAAGGCGATCTCTCGTTTTGCACAACTCTTATCAATAGCTGGTTCAAACTCGACTGCCAAATCATACTTTCAACTATTTCACTTCATTTCCCGAAAAACAAATTATTCTACGCCAAATCGTTCTCAGGAATATTTCAAAACCTTTTTTCATTTTTCTTTATTTTCCCTTTTTAACTGAGTATATTTCTATGGCCATGCCAAATCTTCACTTTTGCCAGGAACCTAAACTTTCAGGAATCCTACCATTGTAGCCGGCCTGAGCAGGATGCAGTGCGCTCGAATATACCATGGTGCAATTCAGGGACGCAGTTGAGGTGCATTATTGACTGGCATACAGCCGACCACTAGCTACTGCATAGAATTGCAAGGGACGGCTCAGAACCGACTGTGTAAAAACTGCTTTTATTCGTCTGGCTGAGGAAATGGCGAAGGTGGGCATGGAACGAGATAAGTATTTTCAAGAAAATCTTGTTCTTGGCCGGAAACTCGGTTTGTCTCCTGATGATCCTGTCGAAGACGAGCCCATCGACCAGGGATGTGCGGCAAACGATTTTGAAAAATCGGCAAACGGAAATCGACAAATTTTACCCAAAAATAGCCGGCAAACGGCAATCGACAAACGGCAAAATAAAAAAAACACGTATAAAAAAACGATACTGATGGCCTAGAAGAATTACTATTTGTAATGGACGTTTCGTATTTCAATAGCAAGATAAGAAATAGTTTTTCAACAACACCTCAAGAAGTTGAGCCTCTTACGTTGGTACAGTACCACATATGGTTTCCGTTTTCGATTAAGTCTGACGCATGGACCAAGCGGCTGTCCGTGCCGGGTTGCCGGTCTCACTGGAGAATGGGGTTTCGATTCGCGCGGGAGGATCCACCGTCGCCCAATCATCAGACTAAAATTATTACGCCAACTCCGTCAAAAACAGCACCGGAATGAATATTCTATTCAACAATAGTAATGAGAATGTTGTGGCGAAGGATAGTAATTTTTTGGAGGTTCTCTAATTTTAACCTTTCGGAATAATAGTCATTCATTTGTTTCGTGTTTCTAATTTATCGCCCAACATTGAGAGTTGGATTCAATCCGAGTTAAAGGCAGTGTTCACGATGATTTTCGTCCCCGAGTTTTTCACACAAAACAATGCGTTGGCCTTTTAGTGTTACCAAAATAACAAAGAAACGGCGAGAAGTGCATTAAAACGTCGTATTTCAGTGACATTATTCTATAACGGACTAGTTGTCCGGTTGTCTGAACATGTTCATGGTGGTTGTCACCGGTGAAAAAGGGGGTCAATCGAAGATGGAAGAATATTTTATGCAAAGCAGGATTAGTTAGGGTCCTAAGGAAAGAACGGAGCCATAGAGAGTAGAGAATTGCGAAGGACGGGTCCACAATAGATTTCATTGTCACAACAAACACTTCCTGTGACACTTAAGAGGCGGGGTGATACTTAAGGATTTCGTGTGCTTCTGGTGCGTTTTTCTCAATTTCTACGTCATTTTCGCTCTACCCGGAGGCCACTCAACCAATATAGCGAATAATCTCAAAATTGTAGATTATCGTGAAAACTGCCTTTAACAGAGTGAGTAGCAGATTTATTCAAAAAAGTTTAAGTTGGCTATTTTCTAACAAGCGCGCGACCCACGCCGCTTCGCGGCGTACTTGTTGGCATGTCTCACGCTGTGTTTACTATTCGACCGGAATCTGGATAAAAGATAATGGCGTGTACAAATGCTCCTGAAACGAATGTTTTTTTGTAAGCTGTTATCATCTCGAATCACCTTCCTGAACTATACGCCACCCCATCCTCCCAACTAATCACCCACGATTCCTTTCATCCAGTTTATAGTCAAGCAACAAATTTGATCAAAGTGGATGTTTTCCTCGCCGCGTATCCCCTGTCCGACCCTTCGAACTCAGAACTCCAACATTCAACTCACAATCAGTGGCATGTTTTTCAGCGCAATTGCGAGCATAGCAGAATATGGCAAAGTGCATAACCCCACAAACTTTCGCTGAAGTCCAGCATCCTTTACGCGACGCTTTGTACAGTCCCAGTGAAATCTTGCTCACACTCCAAGACTGACGCACACTCGACGAAGCTTTAAACGCATTTATCGACTTCCTCTGCACTCCTAGCGAGCTTCCGGCGGTTTGCGCATTCCCAGTCGGGTCCTACACACTTTCCTTGGCGTTTGGAGCTTTCCCAGTTTATTCTAACTCCTTTTCCCGACGCTTGCACACTCCCAGATGGATCCCATATGTTTTCCCGTCGCTCTGCGCGCTCCCACTGAAGTTATCATATTCTGTGGTAAACGGTCACCGGTGAATAGAAATGTGTTTTCAAAATACCTGAAACAAATTGAGACATTCAGTGTTTTTCCTAAGAACTTTGTGTCCTCTCCTCTCCTTAAAATTTTTTGGGGTATTAACTTTAGCCCAAAGTTTCCTACGTAATTGCCCAGCCCTCAACAAAAAAGGGGTGGGGAGTTCGGTACTTTTCAGACTAGTGGATCTACGCGAGCATGGCCACACGATTCTAGCAAGTGCTTAGACGTGACCGATCGCGCTATAGGTTACACCAACCGGCGCAACGTTTTTGACATATGTATGTATAGCCTGTCTCTTTTCTTTCGAGCCAGTCGCAACATGGCTTGTCGAGCTTACCATGCGCGTCCTAATGGCGGCGTTTATAATCTATTGCGCACTTTTTTTGCCGAATTTTGTCGAAAAGTGAGGGAAAAAACGGCAAACGACAATCGACAAAATTCGTCCGCAAACGGCCGGCAATCGGCAACCGGCAATTGCCGCACATCCCTGCCATCGACTGCACTCAATCTTCACAGCGTGAGAAAACTCATGATATGTCTTTTGAAAAGCCTGTTGTAGAATAACAGTGTGCTGAATCTGAACTACGTCGATCCGTAGTCATAGGTGGCATACCTGAATCCATGGGTCAATCGATTGAACGTCGCGTGTGTTATGACCTTCTCAGTGTTCGAAATGTACTTGTTCATTTAAATATTGAGTGTCACCCGGTGGCCGTCCATAGACTTGGGAAACCTCATAAAGGAAGAAATAGATTGCTGAAAGTTGTTCTTCCGGCAAGCTATTTTCAACGTATGGCGGTCAAAAATGCTTCCCGACTTCGCTTCTTCTCTGAGAAAGGGGTTTTCCTCCGGGCTTCCCTGTTTCTCTCTGAGTTGAAGCGAAGGCGTGAGCAACGTCCACATTCGTTGTCCCATGAGGTCTCTCATCCTACAGTTCAGCAGCCAGTTTTGTCTCTACCGCATGCTCAGCCCGTCTCATCCAATACACCTTCTTTAAACTAGAAACTGAACCACAGTCAACCATTGTTCCGTGTCTGAATTGTCTCTACGCCAATGTTCGTTCCATTCCTAGAAACGCGAAGTTTATTGAGCATGTACTCGGTAGAAAATTTGACATTTATATTTTTACTGAAACGTGGCTAAAGCAAAAGCATTCTATTTCCTCGTTACTTGGCGCTCTATCTGTTGAATTTTGTGCTATTCGTTGTGATAGGTCAAAACGAGAGGGAGGTGGTGTCGCAATTTTGATTAACAACAACTTTTCACAAGAACTAGTGTTTTCTGAATGTGCTCCTAATGGCTATGAACTTCTTGCGGTTGATATTTACGGCGAGTCCAATAGTTTTCGAATAATTGTTGTTTATAGAACGCCTTCCTGCCTGACTCCTATAACTGAACAGTTAGCTAAAACTCTCAGCGATTTAACTGCAGATCTTTTAGCTGATGAATTCTACAAAGTCTATTGATCAGATGATGGAGCATTACCTCAGTTTAACCCAAGAATTTGCAATCGAATGGATACCGTTCCCTGGTTCCAAGAAAGTGAAATCTTCGACGTAATTCGTAGCTGGAAGACGTCTTATTCTACGACACCTGATTTTATCCCTTTGCTCTTTGTTAAAAATGTAGCTCACGTTATTGCAAAACCTTTGGCGTACATCTACAACCAGTCGCTCATGTTTTCTGTTCTCCCTGATAAATGGAAACATTATTTTGTAACACCTCTCCTGAAAAAGGAGCCGGCTTCGGAGCCATCTCACTACCGGCCGGTTAGTGTGACATCTCTATTTTGAAGGATATTTGAGATCATAAAAAAGCCTATTGTGGAGCATATTGAAAAAAATCTTTTGATTCCTGAATCTCAGCATGGTTTTGTGAAAGGGAGGTCGGTAGATACTGATTTGTTGGAATGCTTGGAAGATTGGACTAGCCTGCTTGACAAGAAGAAATGTTGTGGCGTAGTCTTCTTTGACTTTTCAAAGGCTTTTGATAGGGTCAGTCATAAAAAACTGATCCACAAAATTAATCTGCTTGGTCTACATCCACTTTTGCAGAAATGGTTGTGTGAATATCTGACTGGTAGGACCTTCCAAGTAAAGGTGAAAGACGCGATGTCATCAGTTAAGAACGTACTGAGTGGGGTTCCGCAAGGAGGTGTTCTATCCCCCGTTCTATTCACAATTTATACCGCCGATATTCCCCTTCGGCTCCAAAACTCTAAAATAAAATGTAAGCAGTTCGCGGATGATCTCAAAATAAATTGTGAATCCATGGAGGATGACCCGTTTTGCCTTCAGGGAGCAATCGCCAGCATTGAGGAATGGTCAAAAACTTGGCAGTTGCCATTAGCTCCAGAGAAAACAAAATTTCTTAGAATTGGGAATTCCATATCTATTCCAAGCTATCAACTGCATGGTTCAATTATACCAATGGCGGACAAAATAGGTGATCTAGGTTTCCATTATGATAGTAAGCTAGATTTTTCAGAACACTATAGAGTGATTAGCAGAAGGGCCTTAAACAAGACTTATCAAATTTTTAAGGGGTTACCCACAAAAAAACAGATCTGTTTTATTGCAAGCCTATAAAACGTTTGTCAGGCCCATTGTAGAAAGTGGTACATCAGTATTTAATCCTCATAAGAAAAAAGATTAGGAGTTACTTGAGCGAGTTCAAAATAATTATACAAGAAAACTTGTAATTAGATACAACGGCTTCCTGCACTCTCGGGTACCGAATGCGGCAGTGAGGAATAAATTTTTTGGGCTCCATTCCTTGTCATCTAGAAGAAAATTTGCTGATGCTTGTTGGGTGTTCAAAATACTATCTGGTCAGCTCTACATACGCGCTTCAAAATTCTATAAACTCATTCCTTCGAAAACTAGAGGTACTTTCCTCAAAATTTGGTATTCTAAACCAAAATTAGGCATTAGGGCGCACTCATTTACAGCTCGCGCTGGATCGACTTATTTAGCTCTGAAGAGTGACGTCTCTCCATCCCTCAAAAGTTTTTGCTCCTTTAAACGAATAGCAAAAAAGATTCTTTTGAAGTTTTGAGTTTTCCATCACTCTACGTTTGATTGTTCTCACATTGCAGATGACTCTGGTTCTACAAGAATTGTTAGAAAAAAAATTTCTGAAAGTTGGGCTCCGCAGAAAAGGTCAAGGATTTGGCATTGCTCCTAAATGTCGTGAAATTGTCTTATTGGATTTGGCTCTCAACTTGATTTTTCAAATGTAGTGAAATTGTCGAATTGATTTGGCTGTGATGATACTATATGCAGATAACATACAGGCCATAAAACGGCCAATGTCTCACCGTCGACTGCGTACCACGCGCTGCGCGACCGCACGTGCGTCGGAAGCAGACGAGTTTTGGCCGCCGCGCGACGAGTTTCGGCCGCCGCGCGGAGGCCAAAACGTCGCGCGGCGGCCAAAACCCGTCTGCTTCTGACGCGCGTGCGGTCGCGCAGCGCGTGGTACGCAGTCGACGGTGAGACATTGGCCGTTTTATGGCCTGTAATCATTAAATGTAGTGAAATTGTTGCAAACGGATTTGGCAGGAGCTCTATCAATTATCACAGTCAAATCACGCGTCAGAAGGGGTTTTCCTTGGAGCGCATATTGAATCGAATGAGAACAGGAATAAACCTAGCAGCAAAACGTTTCTCTACAATGCGAACCGTGAAAGCGTTGAGGACACGAAGACATAGTCAGTAGCGAGTAAATTGCGTTAGATTTCGTTTTCATGATTTTTATCTCATCGGTGAGGGAAGGTCTGGTACCTGAAAAGGCCACACTGAAAAGGCAGAATAGCATTTGGAAACCTTAATTCTAGCCCATAAGGCCACGTTTCGTTCAGCATTGTTGACTGAGGATTATTATTTTTTTCTTTTTGTCTTCATTCGCTCGCCAGAGGACCTTCTGACGCGTGATTTGACTGTGATAATTGATAGAGCTCCTGCCAAATCCGTTTGCAACAATTTCACTACATTTAATGATTATGTTATCTGCATATAGTATCATCACAGCCAAATCAATTCGACAATTTCACTACATTTGAAAAAATAAAGTTGAGAGCAAAAACCAATAAGACAATTTCACGACATTTAGGAGCACTGCCAAATCCTTGACCTTTTCTGCAAAGCCCAACTTTCAGAAATTTCACAACTTTTTACAAGGGTTTCCCTTCTACAATATCGTCAAGCTCTAAAAGGCAAGTTGTTTTTCTTCAAGACAGTGGTAGAAATGAAGAAACAGCTGCTAGGATTGCAAGATAATAGTTGCAACGCGGCTTCCTACAGACAAGATACAAGGCATATACTTTTTGAATTTAAAAGTCGAGAAAATGAAGAAATGAGTTTTAAAATGACCCAATTGTACAGGGTTGGGGCACAATCCTAGACGGGGGAGAGGGGGGCACCCACCATTCAAGACAGAAGTGAAATGAACCACCGATTTCTGAAAGTTGGGCTCCGCAGAAAAGGTCAAGGATTTGGCATTGCTCTTAAATGTCGTGAAATTGTTTTATTGGATTGGGCTCTCAACTTGATTTTTCAAATGTAGTGAAATTGTTGAATTGATTTGGCTGTGATGATACTATATGCAGATAACATAATCATTAAATGTAGTGAAAATGTTGCAACCGAATTTGGCAGGAGCTCTATGAATTATCACAGTCAAATCACGCGTCAGAAGGTCCTCTGGCGAGCAAATAAAGACAAAAAGAAAACAGCCAACAATGAACGAAACCTGGCCTTATCGACTAGAAATAAGGTTTTCGAATGTTATTCTGCCCTTTCAGTGTAGCTCCTACTAAGGTACCAGACCTTCCTTCACCGATTAGATAAAGATCATGAAAACGAAATCTAACGCAATTTATTAGCTACTAATGATATGTCTTCGTGTCCTGAACGCTTTCACGAGTTCAGATTGTATGAGAAGGTTTTTCTGCTAGAGTTATTCTTGCTCTCATTTGATTCAATATGCGCTCCAAGAGAAACCCCTTCTGACGCGTGATTTGACTGTGATAATTCATAGAGCTCCTGCCAAATTCGTTTGCAGCATTTCACTACATTTAATGATTATGTTATCTGCATATAGTATCATCACAGCCAAATCAATTCAACAATTTCACTACATTTGAAAAATCAAGTTGAGAGCCCAATCCAATAAAAACAATTTCACGACATTTAAGAGCAATGCCAAATCCTTGACCTTTTCTGCGGAGCCCAACATTCAGAAATTTCGCAACTTTTTACAAGGGTTTCCCTTCTACAATATCGTCAAGCTCTGAAAGTGAAGTTGTTTTTTTTTTCGAAAACACAGTGTTAGAAATGATGAAACAACCGCTCCGCTGCTAAGACTGCGAGATAATTGTTGCAACGCCGCTTCCTACAATAAGATGCAAGGCATATACTTTTTGAATTTAAAAGTCGAAAAATGAAGAAATGAGTTTCAAAATGACCCGATTGTACAGGTTCTAGGCACTCTTCTGGACGGGGGGGGGCACGCACCATTCAAGACAGAAATGAAATGAACGGCCCATTGGTGAGGCTACCAGTCGAAGTATTTCCGTAGAGCTCTAATAAAAACAATGATTGATAGCGCAGTATCAGGCCTCTTTTATCAGAGTTTTTCATCATTTCTATGAGTTTTTGCGTAGCTTGGCCCCTCTAGTGAAAGAAAATGTTGAAGGGGCCCATGAAAAGCCTTCATTTGTAAAGAAAAGTCAATCGGAACACATTGTAAATACGAATTTGAATTTTGCGCCAAAATCATTTTGGAGTTTTTCTGCATGTGGAGTTCGTGCCGTAACCAATTTTTCCTGTTATCTTACTGTCGCACCAACATTCTAGGAAAAAGGGCTAGATGACTGGTGAGAATTGGTGGCGGATATTAACCTCATCGTCCAACGTTTTTGACGCGCCAAAGTTTACCAGTGTGGTCTACCGGGCTCAATCATGAAATTGAGCCTGAAAATGGAAATCGATTTCCAGCGCGAACGATAGTTAAGTGCGCCAGAAGAGGACTACCGTAATCTTAGGAATGATGTTATTCGGCTCTCGTAAACAAATTTGATGATACCCAATTGATCAATGATAAAGTATAAAAAGAAGTGAAAGAGCGGTGTGTCTTGATTCACACACCGTCCTTCTCTAGGAGTCAGCAGTTGAGGATCTGCCTGGACTAAAAGCAGGAAAACATCACCACCTGTAGGAAGATGAAGCGAATTCGGAGTCAGAACTTAGAAAATTTTAGAGCCAACTCGAGTGAGATTACGGTAGCCCTGTTCTGGCGGTCTTAACTATCGTTCTTGTAGATTCGGAGGCCTGGCTTGCATACGGTGTCCTGAACATTGAACTGAGGTCCTGCACACCCCTACTGAGATCCAGCACACATTCCATGAAGTCCTGCTCATCCTTACAGGGTATTGCACACGTTTCATGATGTCCTGCCTCACTACTGATGTCCTGCACACATTCCACGAAGTTCTGATCATCCTTACAGGGGTCTTGCACACGTTTCATGATGTCCTGCACACTCCTACTAAGGTCCTGCACACATTCCATGATGTCCTGCACACCCTATTGGGGTCCTGCACACGCTTCATGATGTCCTGCACACATTCCACGAAGTTCTGATCATCCTTACAGGGTCTTGCACACGTTTCATGATGTCCTGCACACTCTACTAAGGTCCTGCACACATTCCATGATGTCCTGCACACCCCTATTGGGGTCCTGCACACGCTTCATGATGTCCTGCACACATTCCACGAAGTTCTGATCATCCTTACAGGGTCTTGCACACGTTTCATGATGTCCTGCACACTCCTACTAAGGTCCTGCACACATTCCATGATGTCCTGCACACCCTATTGGGGTCCTGCACACGTTCTATGATGTCCTGTGTAATTTTACTAAGGTCCTACACACATTCCATGACGTCCTGCTCATCCCTACAGGGGTCCTGCACACGCTTCCATGATGTCCTGCACACTCCTACTGATGTCCTGCTCATCCTTACAGGGGTCTTGCACACGTTTCATGATGTCCTGCACACTCCTACTAAGGTCCTGCACACATTCCATGATGTCCTGCACACCCCTATTGGGGTCCTGCACACGTTCTATGATGTCCTGTGTAATTTTACTAAGGTCCTACACACATTCCATGACGTCCTGCTCATCCCTACTGGGGTCCTGCACACGCTTCATGATGTCCTGCACACTCCTACTGATGTCCTGCACACATTCCATGAAGTCCTGCTCATCCTTACAGGGGTCTTGCACATGTTTCATGATGTCCTGCACACTCCTACTAAGGTTGTGCACACATTCTACGGCGTCCTGCACACCCCTACTGGGGTCCTGCACAGGTTCCATGATGTCCTGCACACTCCTACTGATGTTCTGCACACATTCTACGATGTCCTGCACACCCCTACTGGGGTCCTACACAGGTTCCATGATGTCCTGCACACTCCTACTGGGGTCCTGCACAGGTCCCATGATGTCCTGCACACTCCTACTAAGGTCCTGCACACTCCTACTGAGGTCCTGCACACATTCTACGACGTCCTGCACACCCCTACTGGGGTCCTGCACACGTTCCATGATATCCTGCGCACTCCTACTGAGGTCCTGTACAGGTCCCATAATGTCATGCACACTCCTACTGAGGTCCTGCACGCCCCTACTGGGGTCCCGCACAGGTCCCATGATGTCCTGCACACTCCTACTAAGGTGCTGCACACTCCTACTGAGGTCCTGCACACATTCTACGACGTCCTGCACACCCCTACTAAGGTCTCGCACACGTTCCATGATGTTCTGCACACTCCTACTAAGGTCTTGCACACGTTCCATGATGTCCTGCACACTCCTACTAAGGTCTTGCACACGTTCCATGATGTCCTGCACACTCCTACTGAGAGCCTGAACAGGTCCCGATATGTCCTGCACACTCCTACTAAGGTCCTGCACACGTTCGATGATGTCCTGCATACTCCTACTGAGGCCCTGCACACATTCCACGACGTCCTGCACACCCCTACTGGGGTCCTGCACACGTCCCATGATGTCCTGCCCACTCCTACTACGGTCCTGCACACGTTCCATGATGTCCTGCACACTCCTACTGAGGTCCTGCACACGTTCCATGATGTGCACTCCTGCTGAGGTCACTCCTACTGAGGTCCCTGCGCAGGTACAATGATGTCCTGCACACTCCTACTGGAGGTCCTGCGCAGGTACAATGATGTCCTGCACACTCCTACTGGGAGGTCCTGCACAGGGTCCCATGATGTCCCTGCACACTCCTACTAAGGTCTTGCACATCGTTCCATGATGTCACTGCACACGTCCCATGATGTCCTGTCACTTAACCCTACTACGGTCACCTGCGTTCCACGTTCCCTTGATGTCCTTGGGTCCACACTCCCTACCATTGAGGTCCTGCACAGTGTCTTCCATGATGTCACTGCACCACCTCCTACTGGGTCTTGCACCACGTTCCATGATGTCCTGCTACAGGTCCCATGATGTCTCTGGGTACACCCTAATACGGTCCTGCACAAGGTCCCATGATGTCCCTGCACACGTTCCTACTAAGGTCCTGCACACGTTCCATGATGTCCACCTACTCCTACTGAGGTCTTGCACAGGTCCCATGATGTCCTGCACACTCCTACTGAGGTCCTGCATTACACGACGTCACTGCACACTGTGTCTGCACCTACTGGGGTCCTGCACAGGTCCCACTGATGTCCTGCACACACGTACCATCTGGATGTCCTGCCTCACACTCCTACTGGGAGGTCCTGCACACACATTCTACGACGTCCTGCACACCTCCCCTACTGGGGATCCTGCACATGTCCCATGATGTCCTGCACACTCCTACTAAGGTCCTGCACACTCCCTACTGAGGTCCTGCACACATTCTACGTGCGTCCTGCACACCCCTACTGAGGGGTTGCTGTAGTTCCACGACGTCCTGCATACCCTACTGCGGGTCTCGCATAGTCAACCGGACACTTCAGCACACCCTGCGACGACTTCTTTATCTTTTGGTGCGCATGGTACAAACACGCGCCACGCTCAAAAACAACCCTTCCGCCATAGCGTCCTGTTTTTCCAAGCCGGACGTTTAGAGTACACCACCCTAGAGAGCAAGGTATTTATATGGAGTCTCTAAGAAAACAATGACTGATAAACAGAAAAACCCGTCATTTTTATAAACTAATCTTTGAGAGGCCGGTTTCCGAGGTTTCTTAAACGCGCCTGTTGAGGGGCCCAGAAGTCAGTTATGGTGAGTTCTTGACCAATTATTTTCCGTCACATTCCCGTGGCCGATTACCTCTAGTCCACAAATTTTCGAGCGAATTTGGTCCACGCCATTCCAAAAAAATGGTTTTTCCCGACGGACGGAGGTGGAGGCGGAGGCGGTGGCGGAGGCGGTGGTGGAGAAACGTTTTTGCGTACTTTGAGAGGTCATAACTTTAGAAAGCGGGGACCAGTTAGGATGAAAAGTTGCACCGCCATATGTAATTTCTTGCAGCGCGTCGAATAGTGTACAAGCTCATACCTCTGTTGACGGTATGAATAGGTGATCTCATTGTAGGGCATCCGCGCGGGAGAGAGATCAAAGAAGCAAATCCTGGTGAGCGCTTTCGCGCTCACCACAATTAATAAGGCAACCAGTCGGAAGTATTTTCATGACGTTTCTATAGAAACAATGATTGATAGCAGTATCAGACATCTTTTATCAGAATTTTTCATCATTTCTATGAGTGAATCTTGGGTGGCCTCACCCCCGTCTAAGATATAGACCCAGATGGTCAGTCGCTCTAGCCAAAACTTCACCAGGTTCTCTTGCTGACGTTAAGCTCGTCTGCGCCGGCCCATATGTCTGATTCGGAACAAGAACGATAGTTAAGAGACATCCGTACGCGCAGAAAACCGTATATTATTTTTTCATGTTTTTTGCGTAGCTTGGCCCCTCTAGTGAACGAAAATGTTAGAAGGGGCCCATGAAAAACCTTCATTCTTTCTTTCAACTCCTTCTTCATTAAAGAAAAGTCAATCGGAAACACATTGTTGCCAATACGAATTTGAATTTCAGCGCCAAAAATCATTTTCGGAGTTCTTTCTGCATGTGGAGTTCGTGCCGTAACTATTTTTGCATCTGTTGTCTTTACGGTCGCACCAACATTCTAGAAAAAAGTGCTAAGATGACTGGGATGAGAATTGGTGGCGGATATTAATCTTTGACGCCTTCCAACCTCATCGTCCAACGTTTTTGACGCGCACTTAAAGTTTACCAGTGTGGCGAATCTACCGGGCCCAATCATAAAAATTGAGGCCTGAAAAATGGAAAATGATTTCCAGCGCGAACGATAGTTAAGTGCGCCAGAAGAAAGGACCACCGTAATCTTAGGAATGATGTTATTCGGCTCTCTTAAACAAACTTGATGATACCCAATTGATCAATGATTACGATAAAAGAAGTGAAGAGCGGTGTGTCACAGTCCTTCTCCTCCAGAGTTCAGCAGTTGAGAGATCTGCCTGGACTACAAAGCAGAAAAACCAACACCACCGGTGGTGAAGAATCGTAGCGAATTCGGAGCTCAGAACTTTAGAAAATTTTAGAGCCAACTCGAGTGAGATTACGATAGCCTTGTTCTGGCGCACTTTCCTATCGCTCTTGTTGATTCGGGGGCATGACTTTGCATACGGTGTCCTGGACATTAAACGGAGGTCCTGCGCGCGTCCTTTGATGTTCTGCACACTCCTACTAAGGTCCTGCACACGTTCCATGATGTCTCCTGCACTCTCCTACTGAGATCCTGCACACATTCTACGACGTCCTGCACACCCCCTTCTGGGGTCCTGCACCAGGTCCCATAATGTCCTGAACACTCCTACTGAGGTCCTGCACACATTATACGACGTCCTGCACACCCCTAATGGGATGCTGCACAGGTCCCATAACTGTCCTGCACACTCCTACTGAGGTCCTGCACACATTCTACTACATCCTGCACACCCCCTACTGGGGTCCTGCACACGTCCCAATGATGTCCTGCCCACTTGGCCACTTGGGTCCTGCAATAATGTACAATGATGTCTCTTTGCACACTCCTACTGAGGTCCTGGACCCAGGTCCCATGTGGTGTCCTGCACACTCCTACTAAGGTTTTTGCAATAACGATCCATGCAGATGTCCTGCACACTCCTACTGGAGGTCACTGGGTATTAGGTCCCATGATGTCCTGCACACTCCTACTGGGAGGTCCTGGGCATAGGTCCCATGATGTCCTGCAAACTCCTACTAAGGTCTTGCACACGTTCCATGATGTCCTGCACACTCCTACTCGAGGTCCTGCACAGGTCCCATGATGTCCTGCACACTCCTACTAAGGTCTTGCACACGTTCCATGATGTCCTGCACACTCCTACTCGAGGTCCTGCACACATTCCACGACGTCCTGCACACCCCTTACTGGGGTCCTGCACACGTCCGCAGATGTCCTGCCCACCTCCTACTAAAGGTCTTGCACACGTTCCGTGATGTCCTGCACACTCCTACTCTCTGGAGGTCCTGCACACACATTCTACGACGTCCTTGCACACTCCTACTGGGATCCTGCACACAGGTTCCATGATGTCCTGCACACTCCTACTAAGGTCTCGCACACGTTCACATTACGATGTTCTTGCACACTCCCTACTAAGGTCTTGCACACGTTCCATGGATGTCCTGCACACTCCTACTAAGGTCTTGCACACGTTCCGCGTCTCTGCACTCCCTGCGAGCCTGAACAGGTCCCAATATGTCACACACTCTCTAGGTCACTGCACGTTCGATGATGTCTGCATCTCCCTACACAGGCCCTGCACATTCATGATGTCCTGCACACTCCTACTGGGAGAGCTCCTGCACAGGTCCCATGATGTCCTGCCCACCTCCTACTAAGGTCCTGCACACGTTCCTGGATGATGTCCCGTGCTACCCTCCTACTGAGGGTCCTGCACACGTTCCACGATGTCCTGCACACCCCTACTGAGGTCCTGCACACGTCCCATGATGTCCTACTTTCTGCAGGTCCTGCCAGGTACCAGTGATGTCTCACACTCCTACTGAGGAGTTTTAACCTGCACACGTTCCATGATGTCCTGCACACTCCTACTGGAGGTCCTGCACACGTTCCATGATGTCCTGCACACATCCCATGATATACTGTCCCTCTACTACGGTCCTGCAGGTAGCAATGATGTCCTTCAAAAATACCCTACTCGGAGGTCCTGGGTGCAGTACAATGATGTCCTGCACACCTCCTACTGGAAAAAGTCCTGTACACAGGTCCCACAGGATGTCCTGCACACTCCTACTAAGGTCTTGCACACGTTCCATGACAATCCTGCACACGTCCCATGATGTCCTGTCCACCTTACCATGGTCCTGCACACCACTCCTACCGATGTCCTGCACAGGTCCGCATTCTGCCTCCTACTGGGAAGGTCCTGCACATTCCACGAGTGTCTGTCCCATGATGTCCTGCACACTCCTACTAATGCGGTCCTGCACAGTCGTCCCATGATGTCATCTCACTAAGGTCTTGCACACGTCCCATGATGTCCCTGCACACTCCTACTACGGTCCTGCACACAATTCCATGATCTGCCCCATACACTGGGGTCTGCATTCTACGACGTCCTGCACACCTACTGGGGTCTGCCCAGACCCATGATGTCCTGCCTCCTGGAGTCTGCCTCCTACTGAGGTCCTGCACACTCCTATTAAGGTCCTGCACACCCTGGGGTCCTGCTGGGTCCATGATGTCCTGCACACTCCTACTAAGGTCTTGCACACGTTCCTGCAGGGGTCCTGCGTTACTACGGCGTCCTGCACCCCTGCTGTACTGAGGGTCCTTGCACACATTCTACGATCGTCCTGCACAATTCTCTGTCGGGGTCCTCGCATTATAACCCAAGGATGTCCCGCACACTCCTACTGCGCTGCACACTTACTGAGGTCCTGCACACACCCTACGACGTCCTGCACAATCTCCTACTGGGGTCCTGCACAGGTCCCATGATGTCCTGCACACTCCGCTCAAGGTCCTGCACACTCCTACTGAGGTCCTGCAATATTCTACGGCGTCCTGTACACCTTACCGAGGGGTTGCTGTGGAGTTCCACGACGGTCCTGCATACTCCTACTGCGGTCTCGCATAGTCAACCGACACTTCAGCATAGCACACCCTGCGACTGACTTCTTATCTTTGGTTTGCGCATGGTACAAACACGCGCCACGCTCAAAACAACCCCTTCCGCATAGCGTCCTGTTCCAAGCCGGACGTTTAGAGTACACCACCCTGAAAGGCGCAGAGTATTTATACTGGAGGTCTACAAGAAAACAATGCACTAATTAACCCAAAAACCCGTCATGTTTTATAAACTAATCTTGCACAGGCAAATGGTTTCGAGTTTCGCAAACGCCCCGTTAGGGCCCAGAAGTCATTATGGTGAGTTCTGACAATTATTTTCGTCATTCCCGTGGCCGATTACCTCTAGTCACAAATTTTCCAGAGCGATTTGGTCCACGCCTTCCGAAATGGGTTTTTCGAGCGGATTTAGGAGCAATGCCAAATCCTTGAGGCGGAGGCGGCAGGCGAAGCAGAAATTTCACAACGTTTTTGCAAGGGTTTCCCTTCTACAATATCGTCATAACTCCTAGAAAGCAAGTTGTTTCTTTGGAAACACCAGTGGTAGGAATGAAGAAACAGTTGCTAGGATTGCATAGATAATTTCTTGCAGCGCTGACTTCCTACAGAATAGTGTACAAGGCATCATACCTCTGAATTGATTTGGTCGAAAATGAAGAAATGAGTTTAAAATGACCTCAATTGTACAGGGTTGAGGCACAATCCAAGCGCGGGAGAGGGGGCACCAGCATTGAAGACGTAGGTGAAATGCCAACGCTCACCGAATTGGTAAGGGCAACCAGTCGGAGTATTTTCATGACGTTTCTATAGAAACAATGATTGATAGCAGTATCAGACATCTTTTATCAAGAATTTTCATCAATCATTTCTATGAGTGAATCTTGGGTGGCCTTCACCCCGTCTACAAGATAGGGACCCAGGGTCAGTCGCTCTAGCCCAACTTCACCGGTTCTTGCTGACGTGGCTCGTCTGCGCCGGCCCATATGTCTGATTCGGAACAAGAACGATAGTTAAAGGCATCGTACGCGCAGAAAACCGTATATTATTTTTTCATGTTTTTGCGTAGCTTGGCCCCTTTAGTGAACGAAAATGTTGAAGGGGCCCATGAAAAACCTTCATTCTTCTTTCAACTCCCTTCTTCATTAAAGAAAAGTCAATCGGAACACATTGTAAATACGAATTTGAATTTCGCGCCAAAATCATTTTCGGAGTTTTTCTGCATGTGGAGTTCAAGCCGTGACTATTTTTCCTGTTGTCTTACGGTCGCACCAACATTCTAGGAAAAAGTGCTAGATGACTGGTGAGAATTGGTGGCGGATATTAATTTTTGACGCCTTCCAACCTCATCGTCCAACATTTTTGACGCGCCAAAGTTTACCAGCGTGGTCTACCGGGCTCAATCATAAAATTGAGCCTGAAAATGGAAATTGATTTCCAGCACGAACGATAGTTAAGTGCGCTAGAAGAGGACCACCGTAATCTTAGGAATGATGTTATTCGGCTCTCTTAAACAAGTTTGATGATACCCAATTGATCAATGATAAAGATAAAAGAAGTGAAGAGCGGTGTGTCTTCATTCACAGTCCTTCTCCAGAGTTCAGCAGTTGAGGATCTGCCTGGACTACAAGCAGAAAAACAACACCAGCGGTAGTGAAGATGTAGCGAATTCGGAGTCAGAACTTAGAAAATTTTAGAGCCAACTCGAGTGAGATTACGATAGCCTTGTTCTGGCGCACTTGCCTATCGCTCTTGTTGATTCGGGGGCATGACTTGCATACGGTGTCCTGGACATTAAACGGAGGTCCTGCACGTATCCATGATGTCCTGCACACTCCTACTAAGGTCCTGCACAGGTTCCATGATGTCCTGCACTCTCCTACTGAAGGTCTTGCACACGTTCCATGATGTCCTGCACACTCCTACTGAGGTCCTGCACAGGTCCCATGATGTCCTGCACACTCCTGCTGAGGTCCTGCACAGGTCACTGCACCCCTAATGGGATGATGTCCTGCACACTCCTACTAAGGTCTTGCACACGTTCCATGATGTCCTGCACACTCCCTACTGGGGTCCTGCACAGGTCCCATGATGTCCTGCACACTCCTACTAAGGTCCTGCACACGTTCCATGATGTCCTGCACACTCCTACTGAGGTCCTGCACAGGTCCATGATGTCCTGCACACTCCTACTAAGGTCTTGCACGTTCCATGATGTCCTGCACACTCCTACTGAGGTCCCGCACACATTCTACGACGTCCTGCACACCCCTACTAGGGTCTTGCACAATGCACCATGATGTCCTGTCCACTCCTAATACGGTCTTGCACACGTTCCATGATGTCCTGCACACTCCTACCGAGGTCCTGCATTCGACGTCCTGCACAGGTGCCATGATGTCCTGCACACACTCCTACTAAGGTCTTGCACACGTTCCATGATGTCCTGCACACTCCTACTGAGGTCCTGCACAGGTCCCATGATGTCCTGCACACTCCTACTGAGGTCCTGCACAGGTCCCATGATGTCCTGCACACCTCCTACTAAGGTCTTGCACACGTTCCATGATGTCCTGCACACTCCTACTGAGGTCCTGCACAGGTCCCATGATGTCCTGCACACTCCTACTAAGGTCTTGCACACGTTCCATGATGTCCTGCACACTCCTACTGAGGTCCTGCACACTCCTACTGAGGTCCTGCACACGTCCCATGATGTCCTGTCCACTCCCAATACGGTCCTGCACACGTTCCATGATGTCCTGCACACTTCTACTGAGGTCCTGCACAGGTCCCATGATGTCCTGCACGCTCCTACTAAGGTCTTGCACACGTTCCATGATGTCGTGCACACTCCTACTGAGGCCCTGCACACATTCTACGACGTCCTGCACACCCCTACTGGAGTCCTGCACACGTCCCATGATGTCCTGTCCACTCCTACTACGGTCCTGCGCACGTTCCATTATGTCCTGCACACTCCTACTGAGGTCCTGCACAGGTCCCATGATGTCCTGCACACTCCTACTAAGGTCTTGCACACGTTCCATGATGTCCTGCACACGTCCCATGATGTCCTGTCCACTCCTAATACGGTCCTGCACAGGTCCCATGATGTCCTGCACACTCCTACTAAGGTCTTGCACACGTTCCATGATGTCCTGCACACTCCTACTGAGGTCTTGCACACGTTCCATGATGTCCTGCCCACTCCTACTGAGGTCCTGCACACATTCTACGACGTCCTGCACACCCCTACTGGGGTCCTGCACACGTTCCATGATGTCCTGCACACTCCTACTAAGGTCCTGCACACGTTCGATGATGTCCTGCATACTCCTACTGAGGCCCTGCCCACATTCCACGACGTCCTGTACACCCCTACTGAGGTCTCACATAGTCAACCGACACTTCAGCACATCCTGCGACGCCTTCTTATCGATGGTGCGCTTTGAACGAATACGCGCCGCGGTCAAGTACATCAACCCGCACAGCGTCCTCTTCCGAGCCGGACGTTCAAAGTACACCACCCTGGAGAGCAAGGTGTTTATATGGAGTCTAAGAAAACAATTACTGATAACGAAAAACCCACCTTTTTCATAAACTATTCTTGAGAGGCCGGTTTCCGAGTTTCAAACGCCCGTTAGGGGCCCAGAAGTCATTATGGTGAGTTCTGACAATTATTTTCGTCATTCCCGTGGCCGATTACCTCTAGTCACAAATTTTCGAGCGATTTGGTCCACGCCTTCCAAAAAAATGGAATTCGACGGACGGAGGTGGAGGCGGAGGCCGTGGCCGAGGCGGTGGTGGAGAACGTTTTTGCGTACTTTGAGAGGTCATAACTTTAGAAAGCGGGGACCAGTTGGGATGAAAAGTTGCACACACATGTAATTTCTTGCAGCGCGTCGAATAGTGTACAGCTCATACCTCTGTTGACGGTATGAATAGGTGATCTCATTGTAGGGCATCCGCGCGGGAAGAGATCAAAGCCAAATCCTGGTGAGCGCTTCGCGCTCACCACAATTTGTTAAATATCCCGTTAGCAGGCATCTCAGTGGAGCTTAATTGTTCATCAGATCTCATTTCATTGTCTTGCGTTTGATTTTCACACAAATTTTCCGCCCATGGTAACCTTCTTGAAACACCCCTGGTATTGTATTAGACTAATTTCCAGGCAGCTGCGGCTCATCCTTGCGAAAAACGAGACGAAAATAGAAGATTGACTTCCGCTCTCCAGTCGATCAACATTCGCGCTCTAATCCAAATCACACTCTGCGGGGATGCTTGCGACTCCGCCGCAGAATTTTCAAGGCCACGCCCACATTCGCTCGCTCGCTCGCAGACTTTCCACTATGCCGACGCCTTAACGTTCCAGAAGTAGAACAGCTGTGAAGAGTGGAATGGTATGTGACGTCTGTTATGGTAATGAAAAAGGCCTAGTACGTAAGAACTGAAAACTCAAAAAACTGGCGGCATTATGCCCGGAAAACCCAAAGAAAACTTTTGTGCTGGAAAGAAGTGATGGGAACGGTAGCTAAGCAAACAGGCAAAATTAGCTTCGTAATGTAAAGAGAAGAGTTACGGTGAAAATCTCAATCCTATAAATACAGTACTTTTATCCAAGGGAGTTGTTTTGTCGTAGTCATATACGTGTATGTTAATGCACTGTCGCGTGTATTCATCGCATAATTAAGGCTTTATCCATGCTTTGAGAAAAAAAATCAACGTTTTTCTGTTTTTATGTTGCGCCAATAAAGGCGCGCGTGTGTTGTGTGCGCCTGCACCACCCGCATTTTACTTTACGCGTGAGTCCCGATGACCGAGGCGTTGTGAGGGTTAAGCCACAAGACGTTGAATCCAGGGGAAAATTTTTCGTCCCCGCGAGTACCCAAAGTAAGCTAGCAACTGGAGCACTGGAAATCCCGGCAGGACCCGGGCCTTCAACCGCGCGACGCACATCCGGCTCAAGACAGCGCTGGCTGGCGCTTTGCCAACTTTTTCTCGGCCAGCGTACTTGACCCATCGCCTGGCGGATAATCATCCAGCCGGCTCTCGTATTGATTAAGTGATGTTTCATTCATGTAATGTAAAGCGCATTCAGGAAAAAAACTTCTGTGAGTGAGTAAAAAACTGCTTGAGATAACGAAGCAAACTTCGAACCGAAGTTGCTGAAAGGACGATCAAATAATGCCGGAAAATCAGAAAGTTAAAGAATTTTAAAATTTAGATTAAATTGGGTGATTGGAACGAGTTCTTCAGAGGAAATTTTGTTTTATACTGACCACGTTCTACCCAGAAAACCAGTGTGGCATGACGAAAACCGAATCCTTACCCCTTCCGTCGACCTCCGCCGGTTGGGACCCCTTTGATGCTTGCCGGCCTAGCCTTCTTTGCGTTATCAATCAATAGGTGATTGCCGGAAAAAAAGTTGGCAAAGCGCCAGCCAGCGCTGTCCGAGCCGGATGTGCGCGTCGCCCGGTTGGAAGCGGGTCCTGCCGGGATTTGTGCTCCTGTTAGCTTCTACGGTACTCGCGGGGACGAAAAAAATTTTCCCCTGGATTCACCACCGTCTTGTGTCGGTTAAGCCGTGTTTATATAAAGCCCTAGGTTTTTGACTGCAAGGTGGTCGCTGCGGCCATGCGAGGGACAACTGCGTTCCCCCCTCTCATCGCGGCGTAATGGAAATACGCTCCAATTGTATTGATCGCTTCGTGGCAAACGTCCTACATCGCTGGGTCGCGGCGACGAAACGGCTTATGTTTTACTGCATCGCTGCTTGAAGAGCGATTCTCCAATGGTCGCTGACCATCGCTCCATCGCAGGCCAAAATGGCAGCGATGATGAGCGATTGCCAGCGAATGACACGCTTTCGGTCTAAATGAGCCAGACGTTGACCCTTTCACATTGAGCAAGATCATCAGTGTTTTCGAGTCGAAACTGGGTTGATTGATTGAATACCAGCCATTAATTTTACTTATTGATTGAATTTCTTCTATCATCCGTGGACCTATGCACTATGAACAGAATCGCTGCCGCTGCTACATCGCTGCAGCAGCGGGTGTGAAATCGCTGCGACGAAAAACAGCAGCGATGCAGTCAAAACTAGGCTTAAGGCAGCTGCATTGCAGCTCCCTTTCAAACGATACAGATCATGCAGCCTCCTCTATGGAAGCCTTTACGCGCAAATAAAAAAAAAAACAAAAAAACAGATTTTTATCAAAGCATGGATAAAGCCTAGTGATTCCACTATGCGGATGAATACGCGACAGTGCATTAAACATACGTATAGTGACTAAGACAAAACAACTCCTTTGAATAAAAGTACTGTATTTATAGGATTAGAGATTTTCACCGTAACTCTTCTCTTTACATTACGAAGCTAATTGTTCCCTGCTTGCTTAGCTACCGTTCCCATCACTTCTTTCCAGCACAAAAGTTTTCTTTGGGTTTCCGGAGCATAATGCGCCAGTTTTTTGAGTTTTCAGTTCTTCGTACTGGGCCTTTTTCATTGATAACAGACGTCACATACCATTCCACTCTTCACAGCTGTTCTACTTCTGGAACGTTAATCGTAAAAAGGCGCATCGACTATAATTCTTTTTCAATCACGATCACCCAGAGTTTTCTTTCCGATTTTCGTATGAATGTGGACTCAATGAGAAATACCGAGCGGTGTATATATGTAATTCATAACAAGAACAATAATTTTCAGTATTCCCTCGAGAGTTTACCTACTTAACATAAGCGGTCGGCGATGTGGCAATGCAATTAGTATCACCACTTTATTTAACCTTGGCAATGTGTACCGCTCGGTACTTGGAGATTACAAGAGTGCGGTAGGCCACCGCAAAAATAACCTGGTACTCTAAGGCACCAGACAAGTTCTCCAGGAAGTTCCTAAACACGCTCACCACGAGTCTTTTCCAGTTTTCCTCAGAACCTCGATCCGCGTTGCCATCCGTGAAATCCTTTTTTTTTGCAACCGTTTTGCTTATCTAATGTAGCCGCGTTTGGCATCCTATGTATTCAACACTTAATTGTCCAGTCTCCATTGTTGATGGCAGGGGAGCAGGATGCCATCGTCTGAATCTGGCCCTCTGTTTTGGTTATTCACCAGGGGAGTGCGGCAATTGCCGTTTGCCGTTCGCCGGCCACTTTTGGCGTTTGCCGTTTGCCGAAAATTTCGCTTGAAAAGGCAAACTTTCGGTGAAAATTCGATTTTATTTCTACTAGGTAATCAGAGGAATTCGGTCAAGTTCAAAGCTGTTTGGGAGTCTTGAAGTGTGTTCTTCAAATCATCAGATTCTTAACCCCTTAGAAATGACGAAATTGCAAAAACCCTCTCCCTGAAACATTCTGATTACTGCAAGTTCCACGGTTACAAAGCCAAGAGGTATCAAAAGTGGAGCGTGAAAGCATCCTTCTTTAGACGTATGAACCAGTTAAGAATTCGTGTTTTTCGCCAGTTCCGCACCTGCTGGACGTTCCGAAACGCGCTTTAGTCTTTGAAAAATTCGGAATCTGACCTCATAATCGTGTCCAGCGCCCAGAATAACCGCCTGATCAAAGTTCAGGTGAGAGCATGTTTTCCGAACTTTGCACAGAGCGAAAGCGTTTTCCACTTGCACAAGGCGTTTTTTTTCTGATTTTAGTACATATTCTATACTCCAAAAGCGCATTACTTTTACGAAAATCCGGAAAAGGATCTTATAATAGTGTTTAGCGCCCGAAACACACCCCTAAGCAAAGTTTGGGTGAGCACATTTTCCAGACCTTCTGCAGACTGATAGCGTTTTGGACTTGTACGGATTTTCGGTTCAGCGTTCAACTATATCAATACGGGGTACAAAAAGCGTCTAAGAAACGTATTCCACTTTTTATCATCAACGGGTTCAGCATGATCATCAAGTCAATGATGCAGTCTTGAATGTTGTCTGCTCTGAATGTCAGGAAACGTTCCATCATTACTCTGACCTCGCCAGGCGCTGTGGGGAAGCTCACACAGACGACGAAGGAAGTAAATGATTCAGCATATGTTCTTAACCCTCTAACGCGAATGACAGTACATCGGTTTCGTATCACAAATTCCTTACCACAGTGTTATTGTCCACCAGATCACATGAGTTTCTCAGCTTTGTGCCTCTAAAGGCTATATATCCCACTTTGGTCATCATCAATATTAAAATATGACTTTAAAAAGTATAAAGAATATATCACAAGTGAATATATGATAAGTGGATTCCGTACCACATGAAAAAATGAACTATTCCAGTTGTATTACTTGAGTGTATTTACAAGACAACTGGTTTTCGTACTTAAAACGATCTTCTGTAGGAAAAACTGGCCGCAAAGCTCTTTCTGATCTGAATTCGGACTCTAACGAACGTAAATCCGAGAAACGGTGAGTCGATGAAACTCCGACATTCGGACGGTTCAACTACCGTGGAAAATCCGTTGAACTAATGTCCACACTGGAAATCAGCAGAATTTCCCCGTTAGTTCAACGGAAATTGCTCTGTAGTTGATGCGGATTTCCACTAAAGTTGAACAGAAGTGCTGATTGGAGGGAAATTCAAATAATTTCTGCATGGATATTTATACACGTTTTAGCTAGTTACGGTTGAACGTTATCCCTATATACCTGAGCCCACCTGGCCCCTAAACAGGTGTGCACTTTCTAGGCTCACCAAAAATCGATTAAAGTGCAAATGCTCTGCCTCTTGCCTGCTCAGACGATAGAGCACCCGTGTTGGTGCAGGAGCAGGCAAGTGCAGGAACTCTCACCCCCACTCAACTCGAAGGCAGAGCCCGAGGAGTTAACACTTGACAATGAAGTGAATCGGTCTAAGCCCACCTGGAGACGGCTCGTATGTGCCGCTGGTTTGATTTTGGCGTTCAACATTGCGTCGGAGCCGTCGTCTGTCGGCACTGCGCACGCGACGCAACACGCAGCGCGGCGATAAGCCCGGCAGTTCAACGAATCGTTCTCATCAGTTCAACTCCTCGACAAAATAGCCTCAGTAGTTCAACTCGAACGTCGTTTTCCCCCAAAGTTCAACGCTGCGAATGTCTGAGAATTTTAGCGAATTGCGCGTAAAGGCGCGTGTTTTGTGTGCGCCTGCACCACCCGCATTTTACTTTACGCGTGAGTCCCGATGACCGAGGCGTCTGCGAGGACTAAGCCTATAAACACGGAGTTGCTGCTTTTGAAAAATAAAGTTGTGGAAATGGAGGAAGAACTAATTTGATCCCATGATAACGGTATCACAGCTTGGCCGCGGCTCCCTGAATGAGGGGCAAATAATAAAGCCATTGATGGTAGGACTTCGGCGCATTTTGGCTACCGTAATCCGGCAATCCCTTCAGGACCCAAAGCCCGATTTTCCTCCGCCCTTTAAATTGGCTGTTTCTTTCATCACCTTTCGTTATATCGATTAGCTCTTCTAACCCCTCCATCACCACTGGGGCAGGAGGTTTTCGGAGAAGTTCCTCGGGGAATATGAACAGCAGTCTGAACTGGGCTGGAAGAGTTTTGAGATAAAAAGCTTTGCCATTCCAATATTCCTTGGAGAAGCTTTAATCACATCGCTTTAAAAGTTTTTAAGCTGCACTCAACACTACAGCGCTCTTCTATTTATTTGAATGCAACTTTTTGATATTTGAGAATGAAATAAGCATAAGCAAGCAATAAGCATTTCCTTGGTTTCCCGCAAATGCCTGACTTTCCAAAATTCGGAGCCGAGGGTTTTCCTTGCCGAATGAATGAAATCAGGCAGTAGAGGCAGAAGAATAAATTGGCAAGGGCATGTGAGCGACACTCCGCAGTTTGAATACTTCTAGTTAAATTTGTAGAAATTTTTCCGTGCGCCTTAGGAGTAGAGCAGGCACTTTAAAAAATTCCCGTGGAAAACTTCTCCCCGAAAATAGAAATCGTGGGAATTCTCGTTTTGGAGGATCTCATTTATGGCTCCACCCAAGAAAAATTTGTGAAGTAGATCATCGCATAAACTTCTAAAACGAACGATAGCTATGAGTACACAGCGTTTTTTCACACTCCGCTAAGTTCTCACCAACCTGGGGTTTTCCTTCTCTTGCAAAATCAAGAGAGTCAGGAGGCCTATGAAGTCAATAATGAACACAAAGAACGATTTTCAGTTTGAGTGCCCCTTTGTAAGCTATCACGCCTAGAGTTTGAGGACATTAGGCTTGAAAGTTTTAGGAAATCGCTGCGCTGACAAGTTCTGATGTGATCAACCTCTACATGGATGACCTAGTACGCTCCAGAACGCAATCGTACCGGAAACGCTCACAATTGAACCGAATGAAGCTTCGAAACGGTCCCGATGTAGAGGGAAATCGGGCTTTGGGACCTGAAGCGATTGCCGGATTACGGTAGCCAAAATACGCCGAAGTCCTACCATCAATGGCTTTAGGCAAATAATGCTTCTCTATTCGGCTCTCGTGAGACTATTTAGAGCTTACCTTACAGTTGCCGTGGGTTTTTATAGAACCATGTGCTGATAGTTGTAGGTAATGAACACAACATTGATAATCCGTTTTCCAAATCCCCTAAATGTCTCAGAGATTTACAGGAGATTTCTAAAAGTGGCCATTTTCATAGCTTCGAGTAGATAAAAGGAGTACGCGGATGGCATTTTGCAGGATGTTCAAAAAAATCGTCTCGTATTGGGCTGAAAATTTGTTTCTAAGGGTTCTTTTGGGTGCTCATTACCTGATCTATCATTTTTCGCGTCCATCTCGGAATGCCTTGAGCCTCATGTGGTTACCTGTTTCGAAGCCACAGGACCATCCAGATGTCATCATGGTTCAAGAAACCAAGCTGTCTCCATCCCCTACAAATCCTCATCCCAATATCCCAGGCTATACTTCTTACCATGCTCCAAGGTCAAATCTTGGCGAGGAGTTTCCACTTTCGTATTATCTACTGTTCCCTCACACCTCATACCTAACACTCCCACGGACGGTACTCTCGAGTACCTCCCGGTCCATCTCCCCCTTAAAACTCCCCTTTCTCTTTTCAACATATATATTCCACCTACTACCTCATGCACCTCTTCTTACAATCCTATTCCACTTCTTAAGCAGCTTTACGACTGCTCCCTCAGGATCAAGCGGGGTTACGAAATTTCGCAACGGGGGGTCGCAAAATTTCTGGCTAAAAAATGAAGGTTAGGGGGATCGCAAAAATTTTAGACCAAAAATGAAAATCTGATGAAGATATTCCCGAAAATTCTCGATATTGTGGTCACCAATTGGAAGGACCGCAGCATTGCTTCTTCTTCTTCTGCAGCCACAGAGAGGGTCCTGTCATAGACCGAGGAACTGAGCCACAAGCGTCGGATTCGTCCACAGATCTACTGTTGTTAACGATGTCGGTCTCATCGGGCAGTTGAAAAGGTGCGCAGTAGTATGCCCTTTATTACCACAATCCGGGCACTCGTCAGGTCTGCTGCTATCGATCTTATGTAAATAAGACATAAGCATGGGGGAGTGCCCGCAGCGCAACGAGGCAAGGGTGCACCTGGCACGCCTACCGAGTTCCATCTCGGTTTCGCTGACCTCAGGCGGCACGACTCCGAGAATGGAGTTTACGGCGGTCTTGCATAAGTGATCCTTGACGAATTGGGTATGCTCAGCACGTAAGAGACGGAGGCGTTCTTGTTGTGCGTTAGTCCATCTCTGTATATTGATTTTCGTGGGAGCATCAGCAAACGGCTTTCTTATACCTCTCTCTCTCTCACGGGGTCTAATACTCTTCGCGACGGATGATTTGGCTGCTTCAGAATGTTTATGTACAGCTGTTGTGCGTGGAGTTGGCAATGGTCCTTAACTGGCAGGATGCGAGCTTCGGCATGTAGGTGCTCTATTGGAGAGCTTTTAGAACAGCCTGTTGCGATTCGCAATGCTCCATTTTGGATGCGCTGCAGCTTGGACCAGGATGTGTCCGACACGATATGCTGCCAGACTGGTGCAGCATACTCCAGGGCGGGCTGTACGATGGCCTTGTACGTGGTCAGGATCGTTTCTTTACTGCATCCCCAGGACGTTCCGCCGAGAGCACGTAGGACGTTAAGTCTTGTTTTCACTGCAGCTTGCTTCTGCTCAGTGTTCTTATGAAACCTCAGCGAAGGGTCCAACACGAGTCCGAGCAGCTTAGGAATCGGGCGGCCGGCAGGCGAGTTTCGTCCCATTTCACCATGGGATGAGCACTGTGCTCCGCAGGAACAGTGGAAAAGACTGTGACGGATGATTTAGCGGCAGAGACCGTAAGCATCTTGCTATCGAGAAAACATTTCAACTCGATCAAGTAGTCATTGATCTTACTGGCAGCTACATTTATGTCGCGATCCCGGCATAGTATAGTAATATCATCCGCATATGCAACGACCTTGATGTCTTGGGATGGAACGGGTAGATCTTCAATATACAGACTAAAAAGAGCAGGCGATAGAACTCCTCCTTGAGGTACGCCGGCGGCGATTGGGATGCTATTGGAGACGTGCCCTTCTTCTTCTTCTTATCAGCCACATTGGAGTTTCTTCTCATAGGCGCAGAAAGGCGGCAACATCACTCGGCTTGTTCCACATATCACGAGCAGACAGAGTAGGTCTGGCAGAGCATGAAAATAGATATAGTGAATCATGACCAGTATTTTGACAGTCAGGACATTTATCCGGGACCGATTCATCGATCCTATGTACGTAGGCTTTGAGGTACGAAGAATGACCGCAACGTAGACCCGCTAGAGTGACGCGGGAGCGTCTGGGCAGAGTCTTCTCACTGTCATCGACCGTAGGAGGCACACTACCAAGGACTGGATTAGGAGGGGCACAGGACAGGTATTCAGATACGAATCTGGTGTGTTCGATTTGCTGCAGCCTCTTCCTTGTGAGCTCAGAGGTGGCCCATCTTTGACGATCCACTGTAGAAATGGCAGCGTGCAGCGGTGTGCGAATATTACGAGGATGGGGGTCTGATGACAAGAGGGGGTAGTTGGGATGTGTGGCATTCTTGACTATGCCGATGTGGAACTGTTGTGACTGCAGTTGGCAGTGCTGCTTGACAGGAAGTAGGGCACATTCTTGGTGAAGATGGGATATAGGTGTTGATTTTGGGCAGCCAGTGATGACACGAAGTGCAGTGTTTTGTACACGTTGTAGCTTGCTCCAAGAGGCGTCCGACAGGTGTCTAGTCCATATCGGGGCTCCATACTCCAGAGTAGGCTGTATCATGGCCTTATATGTCGTGCGTAAGACTTCCTTTGTGCTACCCCAGGTAGTACCCGCCAGAGCACGGAGGATGTTATTTCGCGTGTTGGCAGTTGCAGCTCGGATGCGCGTGTTTTCATTAAAGCGCAGTGAAGGATCCAGAAAGATTCCAAGTAGCCGAGGGTGCTTGGAGAGAGGCAACTGGTTACCTTCCCAGAGAACCCTGGGATGTAGCTGATGCTCAGCCGTTGCAGTAGTGCACAGAGTGACGCTAGACTTTGAAGGAGAGACCTTTAGCTGCTTCGATTCGAGAAATTTGGCCAGGCTGCAGAGGTATTTGTTCATCTCCGTAGTGGCACGATCGATAACAGAGTCAGTGCATACAATTGTGATATCATCTGCATACAGACATAAGTGAATGTTGGGCGGCGGCTTGGGAATATCGGATAGATATAAGGAGAATAGGCTTGGTGATAATACTCCACCTTGAGGAACGCCCGCCTTCAAGGGAACCGACTTCGACAGGTGTCCGTCAAATTTCACACGTATGGAGCGATCTTTGACGAAGTTGTCAGTCCATCGTTTGCACCAGTCGGGCATGTCACAGTCCAGAATCGATTTTGATAGCAAGGAAGTGCTGACATTGTCAAAAGCGGCAGTCAGATCAATTGCGACGACTAGACTTCTACCGGCGGGAGCATTTCTATTGAAACCAGCAATGATGTGTTCAGATATTGACGTTAATGCGGTGATGGTGGAGTGAGCCTTTTTGAAGCCATGCTGATGGACGTTCTGCTGTAGTGCGCCCTGGAGATGCGGGTTTATGATTTTCTCCGCCAACTTAGCGATAGGGGATAATAGGGATATGGGACGGTGTGACGTTGCTTTATCTTCTGGTTTGCCAGGCTTGAGAACTGGGAGAACAGTCGCTTGTTTCCAACGAGCAGGAATAATACCAGTGGTAAACGACGAATAAATAAGATCACTGAGTACCTCTGCGTACTGTTCCGGCAGATGCTTCAGATGAACGGCTGAGATGCCGTCTGGTCCTTCTGCCCTCGAATTCTTCATCGACTTGATGATGGTAGAGACGGTAGAAGCAGTTATGGCAGGTACGTCATGACGACTGAGTTTTCTGATCGCACGTAAAGTACATCTGTGCTCTTTGTTGCGGCGAGATGAAGCAGAAGCATAGAGTTTACCAAGTTGACAGGCAGCCTTGTATCCGAATTCAAATCTGCCCGAGGGGAACTCAAGCGTATTGCGCGCAGGTGCCATCTTCTTCCCCAGATAGTCGCTTCAGAATGGTCCACGCTTGTTTGCTATCAGTCGCAAAATTGATGGATTCGGTGTACTCCCTCCAGCGTTTCTGCTTGTAGTCGTTCAGCATTTTAGAGATCTCATCTGGACAGTAGTGAAATGCACGGATCGGAAGGATCAGTTCTGCGTCTGTCGTCCCGTTGTGTGATTAGCTCCAGTGCTTCCTTTGGTACGTTAGGGTGGAACGTTCTTACACGACCGGTCGGAATGGCTATTCTGGAGGCTTCGCATATGGTGTCAACGACGAACTTCTCTTTGTCATGAACAGAGCCAGCTAGCGGATAGTTGGCTACCCGGCTGAGCAGCACCTCCTTAAACAGGACCCAGTTAGCCTTACTGTAGTTAATGTAACATTTGCTACGGGAGCCAGAAAAAGGTGCGAGATGACTATTAAAAGACAGATCCAATGTTGTGCTGATGGGTACATGATCACTGGCCATGGCCACAGATGTGAACCAGTTACAAGACATGGCAAGAGAAGAGGAAACGAACGTGACATCAGGTGAGGAGGGCCTGCCCGTCGATGGGAGACGAGTAGGAGAATCTTCGTTTATAGGAATTAGGTCACAATCATCCGCAAAAAGCTCAAGTAGTTCTCCTCTGTCATCAGGATCTAAGGAGGAGAACCAGGAAGGGGAATGAGCATTAAAGTCACCAGCCATGACAACAGATGAAGATGAGAGGATTGAAAATACATCATGTAAGTATGGTGTGGGATCAAATGCGTTGGGACAAGAAGGTGGATGGGGAATGTAAACATTGACAATATCCAGAGGACAGCTTTGCAATACTATATGAACTCCTATACATTCAACAACATTGTCATTGGGGGAGGTCAATAACATGAGATGGAATTGAAGATTTAACAAAGTTGACACGCCACCGCCATGTGATGCACGGGGAATATGATAGGATGTATAGCCGGGAAGGCGGGGCTGAGAAGGGGAGGACACGCTAAGTTTGGTCTCCTGTAGGAGGATGACATCAGGTTGTGAGCGTTCAATGTACAATGTAAGTTCCATAAGTTTGGCACGCAAGCCATTAATATTGAGTTGAAAAATGTTGAGACTATGAAGAGGAACCGTAGAAGGTGAATTAATACAAGACATACAACAATAGGCATCAGTGTAGTCACTGTAACTAGTTAACCCCGAACATTTGAGGTGTACCCAGCCAAGGCAACCACTGCACTGGATGCTCGCATGTTGTGCCGACAATCCACAATGACGGCATGGATATCGCGGAGTCTTGTTTCGCGGTCCAGGATTCTTCTCAATGCCAGCTCGTAACAGTAGAATACCAAGGAGTGTAGCAGCCAGCCATTTACACTCCCACACAGAAAAAACTCCTCGTGGAGTTGTTGACGCTCGTTTGATGAGTCTTCTTGATCTTGGTAGTCGACTCCACAGATCCACCACGCGTAGGTTGAGCATCTCGGATCCTGGCAGTCTCTTTAGACGTGCCCTTGAAATAGCACATTTGCCCGACGTCCTTTGGTGAATGCAGTTATCCACCGCTTCTGCCAGGGCGGAATGGTAGACCTTAACAGGCTCTCCGACAAAATGCCCAAGTTTACAGTGTCAAAAGCCTTCGTTAGATCGAGGGCTACACCTACGGTTCGCTGAGGTTTCATGGCATTGAAGCCGTCCAAAACATAGCTCACAATTTCCAGTAGGGCCGTAGTGGTGGAATGTAGCTTACGGAAACCATGTTGATGCTTTTGTTTGCTATTGTGTTCGGAGAGCTCCTCCACAGCCAATTTTTCCGCAACTTTGGCAATAGGTGAGAGAAGACTGATTGGCCTGTAACCTTTTGCCGTGGATGGTGATTTACCCGGCTTAGGCAATGGGATGACGCGTGCTACTTTCCAATCTTGAGGTAATGTACAGGTCCGAAACGATGTATTAATGACGTCAGCGAGCAGGGTAGTAGTTCACTTGGCAGTCTCTTTAGAACTGCTGGGCTCAAACCATCTGGCCCTACTGCCTTCCGAGTTACTCATTTCCATGATAACCTTCTCCACCTGAGCGGGCGTGCCTGCATCATCTTCAGCCATAAGTGGCAATTTACAGAGTTCCCGAACAGTTATTCTATTCTGCTTCTCTCTTTTTGTTTTAGTTATGAAAAAATGCTTCCCAAGAGCATTTGCGGCCTCTTTCCTGACTTAAAGACTCCGCCGTCGAATTCAATCGTGGAATTGTTGGCGGAGGTGAACTTTCCGGAGATCCTTTTCAAAGCCTTCCACGTTGCTGCAGCATCACTCCTGAAGTTCATCTTCTCAGTGAACTTTTCCCAATATTCTTTCTTGTGCCTATCAAGGTCTATCCTGATCTCATTATCCAGCTCGGCAATGTCTGGGTCAAGATGATCAGCAGCTCTCTTTGCGTCCCTTGTCCTTATCTTCTGCAGTGTCTCCCTGGTGACATTGGGAAAGAAGGTCTTGACACGACCTTCAGGGATCGCAGCTTTCATCGCCTTCCGGATGGCATCAGAGAAGTGGCGCTCCTTCTGGTGTATATTGCCATTCCACGGATATTCGGCCGCTTGGCGGAGTGCAACCTCCCTGAACAGGCTCCAGTCTGCAAGGCCTAAATTGAGATAAGAACGATGACGAACACCTGTATAGGGAGCAAGAGAGTTAGAGAGATCGATGCTGCCGAGATGTCGTACGTTCGTGCCGTGGCAGTGTGGAGGAAAGAAGATCGCCTCCGTGCAAACCGACGTCATCCCCTCCACAAAGAGGGTTTTTGTCATGGGAGAGGTGCTGGCCGGCCGCAACTCTCCTTCGGATTCTCCTACAAAGGGCCGGCGTGGAGAGGAATCCTGGACCCGCTCAGAAGTACCAATGCGCCACGTGCGGAGAGGATGTAAACTGGAGACATACCAGCGTCCAGTGCTTCGGATGCCAAAGGTGGGTGCATCTCTCCTGTTCGGGTCTCAGTTCTGTGAGGCATCATAACTCATCTTTTCGTTGTGTGTTATGCTCCTCACCTTCCATCTCAGATTCCTCTATCTCAAATCGCCCCCTTTCCATTGTGCATATCAATCTAAACGGCCTTCGTGCCAAGCTTTCTGAACTCTCTCTCTTTGCACGTACTTACCATCCAGACGTGATCATGGTTCAAGAAACCAAGCTCTCTCCATCCCCTACCTATCCTCATCCCAATATCCCAGGCTATACTTCTTACCATGCTCCAAGGTCATCTCTCGGCGGTGGAGTCTCTACTTTCGTTCTATGTTCACTTCCCTCACACTTCATTCCCAGCCCCCCCCCGGACGGTACTCTCGAGTACCCCCCAATCCATCTCCCCCTAAAAACACCCCTTTCTCTTTTCAACATATACATTCCACCTACAACTTCATGCCCTTCATCTTACAATCCTATCCCACTTCTCAAGCAGCTGAGCGACTGCTCCCTCTCATCCTCGGTCGTGCTGCCGAGATGTCGTACGTTCGTGCCGTGGCAGTGTGGAGGAAAGAAGATCACCTCCGTGCAAACCGACGTCAATCCCTCCGCGGAGAGGGTTTTTGTCATGGGAGAGGTGCTGGCTGGCTGCAGCTCTCCTGAGGATTCTTCTACAAATGGCCGGCGTCGAAAGGAATCCAGGACCCGCGAAGAAGAAGAAGTACCCATGTGCCACATGCGGCAGAGATGTCAATTGGTATGGAACCAGCGTCCAATGTTTTGGATGCGAAAGGTGGGTGCACTTCTCTTGTTCGGGTCTCAGTTCTGTGAGGCACCACGATTCTTCCTTTCGTTGTATTGTGTGCTCCGCCTCCAGTAACTCAAATTCCTCATCTACCAACCGCCCCCTATCTATTGTACACATCAATCTAAACGGCCTTCGGACCAAGCTTTCTGAATTATCTCTCTTCGCCCGTACTCATCACCCGGATGTTATCATGAAACCAAACTCTCTCCCTCTGCTACCTCTCGACATCCAAACATCCCGGGCTATACTGCATATCATACTCCCAGGTCATCTCAAGGAGGCGGAGTCTCTACTTTTGTTCTGTCCTCTCTTCCCTCTCACATTATTCCAAACACTCCAGTGGATGGCACTCTCGAGTACATCCCCATCCATCTACCTCTTAAAACACCACTTTCTCTTTTTAATATATATATCCCTCCTTCTTCCTCTTGTCCCTCAACATACAATCCTATCCCCTTCTCAAGCAGCTGTATGACTGCTCTCTTTCTCCCTCAATTGTCTTTGCGGGTGACTTCAATGCGCACACGTTCTGCTCGTCGCTGGATTCTGATGCTAGAGGAGGTGACGTCGAAGAATGGGCGGAGGAGTGCGATCTGGTTATCTTAAACGATGGCCCAGCCCACTCGTCTCCTGCCAACGGCCGATCATCTAGCCCAGACATCTCCCTCGTCTCTTCCAATCTCTCTAATGCCTGCTCTTGGTCGACATCCACAACTCTTTCCAGCGATCACATCCCTGTCTTTGTCGATATTGATCTCTCTAACTCTCTTGCTCCCTATACAGGTGTTCGTCATCGTTCTTATCTTAATTTAGGCCTTGCAGACTGGAGCCTGTTCAGGGAGGTTGCGCTCCGCCAAGCGGCTGATTATCCGTGGAATGGCGATGTACACCAGAAGGAGCGCCACCTATCTGATGCCATCTTGAAGGCTATGAAAGCTGCGATCCCTGAAGGCCGCGTTAAGACCTTCTTCCCCAATGTCACCAGGAAACACTGCAGAAGATAAGGACAAGGGACGCAAAGAGAGCCGCAAATCATCTTGACCCAGACATCGCTGCGCTGGATGATGAGATCAGGAACGACCTTGACAGGCACAAGAAGGAAACTTGGGAAAAGTTCACTGAGAAGATGAACTTCAGAAATGATGCAGCAGCAACGTGGAAGGCCTTGAAAAGGATCTCCGGAAAGTTCACCTCCGCCGACAATTCCACGATTGAGTTTGAAGATGGAGTCTTCAAATCAGGGAAGGAGGCCGCAAATGCTCTTGGGAAGCATTTTTTCATCACTAGAACCAAAAGAGAGAAACAGAACAGAATAACTGTTCGGGAACTCTGTAAGTTGCCTCTCATGGATGTAGATGATGCAGTCACGCCTGCACAGGTCGAGAAGGCGATAAAGGAGATGAGCAACTCGAAGGCATCAGGGCCAGACGGTTTGAGCCCTGCAGTCATGAAGAGACTGCCCAGTGAACTACTGCCCTTTATTGCTGACGTCATAAATACATCGTTTCGTACATGTATTTTACCCCAAAATTGGAAAGTGGCTCGTGTTATTCCACTGCCGAAGCCGGGAAAGTCACCATCCACGGCTAAAGGGTACCGGCCGATCAGTCTGCTCTCACCCATCGCCAAAATTGCCGAAAAACTGGTTGTGGAGGAGCTTGCCGAGCATAACAGCCAACAGCAGCACCAACATGGTTTCCGTAAATTACATTCCACCACTACGGCCTTGTTGGAAATTGTGAGCTATGTGCTGGACGGCTTCAATGCCATTAAACCCCAACGTACTGTTGGTGTGGCCCTCGACTTAAAAAGGCATTTGACACTGTCAATCTAGGCCTACTATCAGAGAGTCTGTTGAAGTCTACCATCAAGCCATGGCAGAAACGGTGGATAGCTGCCTTCACTAAAGGACGTCGGGCAAATGTGCTATTCCAGGGACATGTTTCCAATAGCATCCCCATCGCCGCTGGTGTCCCTCAAGGAGGAGTTTTATCGCCTGCACTTTTCAGTTTATATCTAGAAGATCTGCCCGTTCCCCCTCAAGACATCAAGGTCGTTGCATACGCGGATGATATTACTATTCTTCTTCTTCTTCTTCTTCTGCAGCCTCAAAGTGGTTTTTGTCATAGGTTGAGGAACTGGGCGGCCTTCACAGGATTCGTCCAAAGGTCCATTGTTGTTAAGGAGGTAGGTCTCTTCGGGCACATGAACAAGTGCGCCGTGTCGTGTCCGGGAGCACCACAGTCCGGGCATGCGTCTGGTCGGCTGCTGTCGATCTTGTTGACGTAAGACATGAGCAGAATAGAGTGACCACAGCGCAGTGATGCAAGAGCACATCTGGCTCGTCTGCCGAGTTGAGACTCGGACTCGCAAACCCGAGGCGGCACCGTTCCCAAGATAGGGGTCACAGCCGCCTTTGCTAGATATCCTCGAACAAATTGCGTGTGCTCCTCACGCAGAAGACGAAAACCTTTCCATGTTGGAGTCGGCCCATCTCTGTACATCAACTTTACGAGGAGCATCGGCGAACGGCGTCCTAATCGACCTCTCTCTTATGGGCTTCATGATTCTCTTTGACGGATGATTCGGCTGCCTCAGAACATTAATATACATCTGCTGTGCCTGGAGTTCACAATGCTCCTTGACCGGCAATATGCAGGCCTCCGCGTGAAGATGCTCCACCGGGGAGCTCCTTGCACAACCGGTAGCAATTCTAAGCGCAGCATTCTGTACACGCTGCAGCTTATTCCAGGAGCTGTCAGACACCAGGTGCTGCCACACTGGTGCCGCATATTCCAGAGCCGGCTGAAGTATTGCTCTGTAGGTTCTCAATATAGTCTCTCGGCTGCTTCCCCATGATGTTCCTCCGAGAGCTCTCAAGATATTAAGTCTAGCCTTGACGACTGTTTGTTTCTGTTCCGCGTTTTTGTGGAACTTCAGTGAGGATCAAGAATAAGGCCAAGCAGCTTGGGGAATTTTGCTGCTGGCAACAGGTCACCATCCCATTTGACATCTGGATGGGCACTGTGTTCCTTGGTGTTCGTTGTGAACACTGAAACAGAGGATTTTGCGGCAGAGACTGTGAGCATCATTTATCGAGGAAGAGCTTCAACTCGACGAGATAGGCGCTGATCTTGTTAGCGGCTATCTGCAGGTCACGATCCTGGCACATGATGGTGATGTCGTCGGCATACATAACAATCCTTACATCATTGGGAGGCTCGGGAATGTCCTCAAGATACAGGCTGAATAGGGCGGGGACAACACTACGCCTTGCGGAACACCGGCTACTATTGGAATGCTATCGGATACATGATTCTGGAACAGAACCTTAGCACGGCGGCCTTTAGTGAACGCTGCAATCCATCGCTTCTGCCATGATGGTAGCGACGACTTGAGCAGTTTCTCGGACAGCAGTCCCAAGTTAACAGAGTCAAACGCTTTGCTCAGGTCGAGGGCGACGGCCACCGTTCTCAGGGGCTTTCTCATGTTGAACCCATCGACCACAAAGCTCACGATCTCCAATAGAGCTGTAGTAGTGGAGTGAAGTTTCCTGAACCCATGCTGATGCTGCTGTCGCTCGTTTTGATCAGCCAGGTCCGTCACGATCAACTTTTCAGCTAATTTAGCGACGGGCGATAACAGGCTTATTGGTCGAAAGCCCATTGCCGTGCTTTGGGACTTGCCTGGCTTTGGCAACGGTATCACATTGGCTGTCTTCCAAGCTTGGGGTAGAGTGCAGGTCCGGAAAGAAGTGTTAATGATATCTGCAAGCATCGGTAGAAGTTCCGTGGGAAGCTTCTTCCAGGATGGCTGGGGAGATACCGTCAGGTCCGATAGCCTTCAATTCCGCATTTCTTTGATAGCCTTCTCTGCTTGCGTGAGAGTAAAGGCCTCAGAAGCGTTCATGAGCGGCAACCGGCTCAGTTCTCTAACCGTGACTCTGTTCTGCACGCCTCGCTTGGCACGTGTGATGAAGAAGTTCTTGCCGAGCGCATAAGCAGCCGCTTTCCCTGATTTGAAGACGTTCTCCTCGAACTCAATAGCGGAGCTCATCGAGAGCGGACTTGCCGGAAATTTTCCTCAACACTTTCCACGTCGTAGTTCCGTCAGCCTTGAAATTCAGCTTTTCAGTGAACTTCTCCCAGCATTCCTTCTTGTTCTTATCCAGATCCTGCCTGATCTCGTTATCCCACAGCTATGTCGGGTCTAGATGGTCTGCGGCTCTCTTCTCATCTCTGGTTCTTATCTTCTGCAGTATTTCCTGCTGACATTTGGAAAAAGGTCAGACACGACCCTCAGGAATTGCTGCTTTCATGGCCTTGCGGCTGGCACTTGCTAGATGGCGATCTTTGTGATGAACATCACCATTCCATGTGTACTCGACGGCATCACGAAGTGCAACATCTCTGAACAGGGTCCAGTCTGCTAGGCCTAAATTAAGATAAGTACGATGACGAAAACCAGAGTAAGGGGCAAGAGAGTCAGAGATCAATATAGACAAAGACAGGAATGTGATCACTGGAGAGAGTTGTGGATGTGGACCACGTGCAAGCATTAGAGATTGGATGACACAAGACAGATGTCTGGGCTAGAGGGTCGACCGTTGGCAGGGAGACGAGTGGGCTGGTCATCATTGAGGATAACCAGGTCACCCTCCTCATCGCATTCTTCGACATCTTCCCCTCTGGCGTCAGAATCAAGAGCGGAACAGAACGTGTGAGCATTGAAGTCACCCGCAAAGACAGCTGAAGGGAGAGTGAGCAGTCGTACAACTGCTTAAGGAGGAATAGGATTATAAGAGGGGACAAGATGATATAGGAGGAATATATATGTTAAATAGAGATAAAGGGGTTTTGAGAGGTGGACAGGAATGTACTCGAGAGTACCGTCCTTAGGAGTATTAGGGATAATATGAGAAGGTAAGGCAGATTGAACGAAAGTAGACACTCCGCCCCCAAGAGCTGTCCTTGGCATGTGATAGGCGGTGTAGCCCGGAATGTTAGGTTGGGGATAAGTGGTAGATGGAGAGAGCTTGGTTTCTTGAACCATGATAACATCCGGGTGATGAGAACGTGCGAATAGAGAGAGTTCAGATAACTTGTTGCGAAGGCCGTTGAGATTAATGTGAACAATGGAGAGGGGGCGGTTGGTAATTGAGGAATCAGAGTTGTTGGGGGCAGAGCATAGAACACAACGAAAGGATGAGTCATGATGCCTCACAGAACTGAGGCCCGAACAGGAGAAGTGCACCCACCTTTGGCATCCGAAGCACTGGACACTTGTTTTATGCCAGGTAACATCCTCGCCGCAGGTGGCACATGGATACTTCCGTGCTGGACCTGGATTCCTCTCGACGCCGGCCCTTTGTAATAAAATCCTCAGGAGAGCTGCGGCCGACCAGCACCTCTCCCATGACAAAAACCCTCTTCTCGGAGGGGTTGACGTCGGTTTGCACGGAGGCGATCTTCTTTCCTCCACACTGCCACGGCACGAACGTACGACATCTCGGCAGCATATTACTATTCTGTGCCGAGATCGCGACATTAAGGTAGCCACCAGTAAGATCAATGACTACTTGATCGAGTTGAAATGTTTCTTCGATCGCAAAATGCTCACAGTCTCTGCCTCCAAATCGTCCGTCACCGTCTTTTCCGCACTGATAATGCAGAGCACAGTGCCCATCCTATGGTGAAATGGGACGAAACTCAATTGCAGGCCACCCGATTCCCCAAGCTGCTTGGACTCGTGTTGGATCCTTCGTTGAAATTTCATAAGAACACTGAGCAGAAGCAAGCCACAGTGAAAACAAGACTCAACGTCCTGCGTGCTCTCGGTGGAACGTCCTGGGGATGCAATAAAGAAACGATCCTGACCACGTATAAGGCTATTGTGCAACCCCGCCTTGGGTATGCTGCGCCAGTCTGGCAGCACATCGTGTCGGACACCTCTTGGTCCAAGCTGCAGCGCGTCCAAAATTGTGCTCTGCGAATTGCAACAGGCTGTTCCAAAAGCTCTCCAATAGAGCACTTACATGCCGAAGCTCGCATATTGCCAGTCAGAGACCACTGCCAACTCCAGGCGCAACAAATGTACATTAACATCGTGAAGCAGCCGAATCATCCTTCGCGAAGAGTACTAAACCCGGTGAGAGAGAGATGTATCAAAGCCTTTCGCTGATGCTCCGTCGAAAGTAGATGTGCAGAGATGGACTGAAGCACAACAAGAACGCCTCCGTCTCTTGCGCGCGGAGCATACCCGATTCGTGAACGAACACTTGAGCAGAGTTGCCATAAACCCCATACTGGGAGTCGCACCTCCAAGGTCTCCGAGACAGAGATGGAACTTGGCAGGCGTGCCAGGTGCACTGCTTGCATCGTTACGCTGTGGACACTCCCCCATGCTTATGTCATACTTGCATAGGATTGACAACAGCAAACCTGACGAGTGTCCTGATTGCGGTAGTCAAGGGCATACTACTGCGCACCTGTTCAATTGCCCGAAAAGACCGACTACATTGACGACAATGGATCTGTGGACGAACCCAGTGCTAGTGGCCGAGTTTCTGAACCTATGACAGAACCCCTCTCTGTGGCTGCAAAGAAGAAGAAGATCCTCGGTCGTTTTCGCGGGTGATTTCAACGCTCACACCTTTTGCTCGTCTCTCGGTCCTGATGTTAGAGGAAATGACGTCGAGAAGGAATGGGCGAGATGAGTGCGACCTGGTCATTCTAAACGATGATCCAGCCCACTCGTCTCCCTGCCAGCGGCCGATCTTCTAGCCCAGACATATCTCTTGTCTCGTCCAACCTTTCTAGCTGCTGCTCATGGTCTACCTCGACTACTCTGCCAAGTGACCACGTTCCTGTCTTTGTCCACATCGATCTATCCAATTCTCTCGCCCCCTTTTCTGGTGTTCGCCAACGTTCTTATCTTAATTTAGGCCGAGCAGACTGGCGCCTGTTCAGTGAAGTTGCGCTTCGCCTGTCGGCAAATTACCCGTGGAATGGCGACGTGCACCAGAAAGAGTGCCATTTATCTGACGCGATCCGCAGAGCCATGCAAGCAGCTATTCCTGTCGGCCGCGTTAAGACGTTCTATCCAAATGTCACAAGAGAGATCCTCGATAAGATCAGGACAAGAGATGCGAGGAGAGCGGTTAATCATCTGGACCCCGTGGTTGCTGAGCTTGACAGTGAGATCAAAAAGGATTTGGACAGACACAAGAAAGAAGAGTGGGAGAAGTTCACCGGACAGATGGACTTTAAGACGGACAGTGCAGCTACTTGGAAGGTTTTACGGAAGCTTTCGGGTAAAAGCTCACCCGCCACCGTCTCCACTATCGAATTCGACAACGGCGTATTCAAGTCAGGAAAGGAAGCCGCTTATGCGCTCGGGAAAAGTTTTCATCACCAGTGCTAAACGAGGTCCGCAGAATAGAGTGACTGTAAAGAGAGCTGTGCCGCCTCCCGCTTATGAGCACGGCCGAAGCGTTTACTACGACGCAAATTGAGAAGATTATAAAGGAAATGCGGAACTCTAGAGCTATTGGTCCTGATGGGATATGTCCTGCTGTCTTGAAGAAGATACCCACTGACTTACTACCGCTCCTCACTGATGTGATAAACTCCTCGTTCATGTCGTGTACTATCCCGCAGAATTGGAAGATGGCAAACGTCGTTCCGCTGCCCAAGCCTGGCAAGCCCCAAGCTTCAGTCAAGGGATATCGGCCCATTAGCTTGTTGTCTTCTTTTGCTAAAGAAGTAGCTGAAAAAGCTGATCGTCAAAGACCTGGCCGAGCACAACGAGAGACAGGTGTTTCAGCATGGATTCAGAAAAATGCATTCCACCACGACAGCTTTGTTAGAAATTACGAGCTATGCAATTGATGGTTTCAACGCGTATAAGCCGGAAAGAACTGTAGCAGTTGCCTTGGATCTCACTAAGGCTTTCGACACAGTGAATCTTGGTATCTTATCAAACAACTTACTGGAGTCATCAATCCCGCCATGGCAAAAGCGCTGGATAGCTGCATTCACTAAGGAAGACGGGCTAGAGTGATGTTCCAGAATCATGTCTCAAACAGCATTCCGATTGCAGCTGGAGTCCCACAGGGTCGGTTGTATTGTCGCCTGCTCTCTTCAGTCTGCACCTCGAAGATATGCCCGCCCACCCCAAGATATCAAGGTGGTCGCTTACGCTGATGATATGACTGTCTTGTGTCGTGATCGGGACATAAATGTGGCCGCCGCTAAGATTAACGGGTACTTGACCGCACTGAAAAGCTTCTTCGACCGCAAAATGCTGAAGATTTCTGCGTCAAAGTCATCGGTATCCGTACTCACAACGGACCCATCTGAACACAGCGCACATCCGTATGTCGTATGGAATGGAGATCGTTTGCCTGCCGCCCGCTTCCCAAAACTTCTCGGACTCGTACTCGATCCATCGCTCAAATTCCATAAGAACACGGAACAGAAGCAGGCTATCGTTAAAGCGAAGCTTAACGTGCTTAGAGCCCTGGGCGGTACAACATGGGGTAGTAGCAAAGAAACCATTATTACAACGTATAAGGCTATTCTCCAGCCTGCACTGGAATACGGCGCCCCAGTTTGGCAGCATCTGGTTTCGGAATCCTCTTGGACTAAGATGCAACGCATACAGAATGCGGCTCTTCGAATCGCCACCGGGTGTGCAAGAAGTTCCCCGGTCGATCACTTGCATGCTGAGACCCGCTTATTACCAGTAAGGGAGCACTGTGAGCTCCAGGCCCAACAATTTTTCATCAACATTGTCAAACAACCAAATCACCCTCTTGGAAGTGCTAAACCCCGTCAGAGAAGAAAAGATCAGAAAGCCATTCGCCGATGCTCCCAGCAAAGTCAATCTGCAGAGATGGCACGACTCACAGCAAGAACGACTCCGTCTATTGCGCGAGGAGCATACTCAGTTTGTACGGTGTCATCTGGAAAAGGCGGTCATTAATCCCATATTGGGGGTAGTGCCGCCCCAAGTCTGCACATCCGAGGCTCAACTCGGAAGAAGGGCCAGGTGCACGCTCGCATCATTACGCTGTGGTCACTCTACAATGCTAATGTCTTATGTCAGCAGGATTGACAGCAGTAAATCTGATGTGTGCCCGGACTGCGGTACCATCGGCCACGATACCGCACATTTATTCAACTGTCCGGAGAGACCTACCACGCTGACCGTAATGGACTTATGGACGAATCCGTTACTGGTCGCCCAGTTCCTCAACCTATGACAAAACCCTCAATGTGGCTGCAAAGAAGAAGAAGAAGAGATCGATATTGACAAAGACCGGAATGTGATCACTGGAAAGAGTTGTGGATGTAGACCAAGAGCAGGCATTAGAGAGATTAGAAGAGACAAGGGAGATGTCTGGGCTGGAAGATCGGCCGTAGGCAGGGAGACGAGTGGGCTGGTCATCGTTAAGGATAACCAGATCGCACTCCTCCGCCCATTCTTCGGCGTCATTTCCTCTAGCATCAGAGTCAAGCGATGAGCAGAACGTGTGAGCATTGAAGTCACCCGCAAAGACAATTGAGGAGATAGAGAGCAGTCATACAGCTGCTTGAGTAGAGGGATAGGGTTGTAGGTTGGTGGACAGGATGTAGGAGGAGGAATGTATATATTGAAAGAGAAAGTGGAGTTTTTAGAGGTAGATGGATGGGGATGTACTCGAGAGTGCCATCCACTGGAGTGTTGGAATGATGTGAGAGGGAAGAGACGACAGAACAAAAGTAGAGACTCCGCCTCCCTGAGATGACCTAGGAGTATGATAAGCAGTATAGCCCGGGATGTTTGGATGTCGAGAGGTAGCAGAGGGAGAGAGTTTGGTTTCCTGAACCATGATAACATCCGGGTGATGAGTACGGGCAAAGAGATAATTCAGAAAGCTTGGCGCGAAGGCCGGTGAGATTGATATGTACAATAGAGAGGAGCGGTTGGTAGATGAGGAATTTGAGTTACTGGAGGCGGAGCACACAATACAACGAAAGGAAGAATCGTGGTGCCTCACAGAGCTGAGACCCGAACAAGAGAAGTGCACCCACCTTTCGCATCCAAAACATTGGACGCTGGTTCCATACCAATTGACATCTCTGTCGCATGTGGCACATGGGTACTTCTTCTTCGCGGGTCCTGGGTTCCTCTCGACGCCGGCTCTTTGCAGTAAGATCTTCAGGAGAGCTGCGGCCAGCCAGCACCTCTCCCATGACAAAAACCCTCTCCGCGGAGGGATTGACGTCGGTTTGCACGGAGGTGGTCTTCTTTCCTCCACACTGCCACGGCACGAACGTACGACATCTCGGCAGCCAGCATTGCTCACGTTTTAGACGCTTGAGGTCGACTACTTAACGAATTTCCGGCGTCTGACAGTTTTAGTAATCAAATATGAACTAATAAATCAAATATGAGCCCAGAAATCGCGCCTGGGTGCGGGGGGGGGATCGCAGAAATTTTGGATTTTGGGAAAAAATTCATGGTGGGGGTCGCTCCGATTTCGAAAAATTACGCAACGTTCCGCTTGACCCTGTGCTCCCTATCATCTACGGTTGTTTTCGCGGGCGATTTCAACGCTCACTTTTTTTGCTCATCTCTTATCTCTGATGCTAGAGGAAATGACGTCGAAGAATGGGCAGAGGAGTGCGACCTGGTCATCTTAAACGATGATCAGCCCACTCGTCTTTCTGCCAACGGCCGATCTTCTAGCCCAGACATATCTCTAGTCTCGTCCAACCTCTCTAACTCTTGCTCATGGTCCACCTCAACCACTTTGCCAAGTGACCTTGTCCCCGTCCTCATCCATATCGATCTCTCCAACTCTACCGCCCCCTATTCTGGTGTTCGTCAACATTTTTATCATCGTTTAGGTCGAGCAGACTGGTGCTTGTTCAGGGAGGTTGCGCTTCACCTAGCGGCCGATTACCCTTGTAATGACGACGTGCACCAGAAAGAGTGCCATTTATCTGACGCGATCCGCGGAGCCATGAAAGCGGCTATTCCTGTCGGCCGCGCCAAGGCGTTTAATCCAAATGTCACAAGGGAGATCCTCGATAAGATCAGGACAAGAGATGCCAGAAGAGCGGTCAACCATCTGGACCCCGTCGTTGCTGAACTTCACGATGAGATCAGAAAGGATCTAGACAGGCACAGCAAAGAAGAGTGCAAAGAAGAGAAGTGTTCACTGTTCGGTTGGATTTCAAGACGGACAGTGCAGCTACTTGGAAGGTTTCACGGAAGCTTTCGGGTAAAAGCTCACCCGCCACCGTCTTCTTAATCGAATTCGACAACGGCGTATTCAAATCAGGAAAGGAAGCCGCCTATGCGCTAGGTAAAAGTTTTTTTTCATCACCAGTGCAAAGCGTGGTCCGCAGAATAGAGTGACTGTACGAGAGCTGTGCCGCCTCCCGCTTATGAGCACGGCCGAAGCGTTCACTACGACGCAAGTTGAGAAAGCTATAAAGGATATGCGGAATTCAAAAGCGGTCGGTCCAGACGGGATATGTCCTGCTGTCTTGAAGAAGATACCGAATGAAATCCTTCCGCTTCTCACTGATTTGATCAATACCTCGTTCAGATCGTGCACCATCCCACAGAAGTGGAAGACAGCTAACGTTGTGCCGCTGCCAAAGCAGGGGAAACCTCAGGCTTCAGTCAAGGGATACAGACCTATTAGCTTGCTGCCCACGTTCGCGAAGGTAGCTGAAAAACTGATCGTAAAGGACTTGGCGGAGCACAATGAGAAGCAAGTGATTCAGCCTGGATTCAGAAAGCTGCATTCCACCACGACAGCTCTGCTGGAAATTACAAGCTTTGCCATTGATGGGTAAGTCCCGCAGGGCTGTGTCCTATCGCCAGCCCTCTTCAGTCTGTACCTCGAGGATATGCATGAGCCACCACAGGGTATCAAGGTTGTCGCGTATGCAGACGACATTACTATCATGTGTCGAGATCGAAACATACAGGTGGCCGTCAATAAGATAAATGAGTACCTGATTGCACTGAAGAGCTTTTTCGACGAGAAGATGCTAAAGATCTCTACATCCAAGTTGTCAGAATCCGTTCTCAGAACGGACCCTTTCGAGCACAGCTCTCATCCGGACGTAGAGTGGGATGAAGACCGTTTACCTGCTGCGCGATTTCCAAAACTGCTCGGCCTTGTGCTCGATCCGAAAATGAGCGTCATCTCTGTTATGCACTCTGTTCAGACTGTAAGCTCCACTTAAACATAAACACGGCAGAGGCCCCTATTAGATTCAATAAAAGCATGAACAAACCCAAATCTCCCCGAAAAAGAGCCCAGTGTGAGAATGGTTCAACCCGAATCTGGCGGAAAAAAGCCCATTCTTTCCTCATTTTGGAGCATTTTTTTCGGAAATTGGAGGGCCAAAAACCATCGGAAATCGGAATCCCGCTCATCGCAGCTCATGATGTACAGTTGACCGCAATGTTAATAGGACATGGTGCGGTTGCGGACTCGCACTAAAACTACGGTAGAATCTGGCACTTTGCCAGATTTCGTCATCGATCGGAGCCAACCGTCGTCTCTCTGCTCACGAGTCTATCAGCTGTGGCGCCGATCGATGAAGAAATCTGGCAAAGTGCCAGATTCTACCGTGGTTTAGTGCGAGTCCGCAACCGCACCATGTCCTATTAACATTGCGGTCAACTGTACTTATCAGTCCTCCTAGCACATTGAGCTTAGCTTGGATGACCAGCTCGCACTCCTCCGCTCATTCCTCAACGTCTTCTCTAGCCTCAGAGTCAAGTGAAGAGCAAAAGGTAAGAGCATTAAAGTCGTCTACTAAGACAACTGATGTGTGTATGTGAGTGTTAAAGCGATATGGAGCTTAGAGTGGGATACGGATGGGAAGTTACTCAAGAGTACCGTCTTTAGGAACATTGGGAATAAGGTGAGAGGGTAGAGTGGAATGAACAAATGTAGAAACTCCTCCGCCAAGGGATAACCTTGGAGCATGGCATGCAGTATAGCCGGGAATATCAGAGTGAGAAGAGGTAGCAGAGGGGTAGAGACTGGTTTCTTGAACCATGATTACATCTGGATGGCGAGTACGAGCGAAGGGTGAGAACTCAGATAGTTTGGCACGAAGGCCATTGAAATTTATCTGTACAATAGAGAGGGGACGGTTGGAAGGTGAGGAATTGGAGTTCTTGAGGCAGTGCGCAGAACACAACGATAAAAAGAGTTGTGGTGCCCTACAGAACTGAGACTAGAACAGAAGAGATGCATTCGGCGTTCGAAGCATTGGACGCTTGTTCCATTCCAGGTGACATCCTTGCTGCACGTGGCACATGGGTACTTCTGAGCGGGTCCTAGATTCTTCTCGATGCAACCATTTTGCAGTAGAATCCGTAAGAGAGCTGAGGCCAGCTCTCTTATGGCGAAAACCCTGTTCGTGGAGAGGCTTATGTCAGTTTACACGGAGGGGATGCAGCTCCCTCCACACGGCCACTGTACGAACGTACGAAATCTCTGCAACTAGTCCTATATCCTTTTTCTCTATTTCTAGACGGGATATGGAACTTAATGGTAGCCGAGTGGTATCATACCTAGTGCAACGTGCCACAATATTTTAGGAAAGTAGACCTCAGTTTGATGGCAGGCCACCTAAGGAACGCTTTCGGCGAACTTTCATTTAAATTCGAATCAGTGAAGACCAGCTACGGTTTGAGAGCTACCGCAAGAACCCAAATAAATTTCGGATTCCTGTCCGTCACCTCGGACAACCCATGTGATCCAAGTTTGACGATTTTTTTTGATCTCTTATGTTTGAAAGGGGGAGTGCATAACGAACCTGCCTCACGAAGGTGATATAAGCTTGATAAGGCTAGAGTATACTGAAATCAACTCATGCATAATACTGTTCGAGTCAATTGATGCCCTTTTTAAGCACCTGCATGTGAGAGGGTGCGGAACTTTCACCCAGAAATGCTGCAAAGATATGATGTTTTGTTAGCGGAGAATGTTGCTATCAGTGTCAAGCGGAGTTTCAACATTACGCAACGGGAGGGGGGGGGGGGTTCGCAGAAATTTTGACCCGAAAATAAAGGTTAGGGGAGAACCGCAAAAAATTCGAACCACATGAAAATTTGGTGAAGATATTCCAAAAATTCACGATATTTTTGGTCATTAAAGGGAAGGATCGTATCATTGCTCAAGTTTTAGACGCTTGAGCCCGACTACTGAAAGAATTTTCGGCGTCTGACAGCTTTAGTAATCAAATAGAAACTGCCCAGAAATCGCGCCTCGGGTGGGGGATCGCAAAAATTTTGGGTTTAAAATTCGATGGTGGAGGGGGTCGCTCCGATTCCGAAAAATTACGCACCGCCCCGCTTGACCCTGGTTCCTATAATGAAGACTGCTGCAGAATACTCTTACGAATCAGGTCATTGCTCTCAATGAGCTGAGGAAGAAACACCTAGAAGCTCTGAAAGAATTGCGGCGGCTACGAGGGTCTGAGACAGGCCGTGTTGCGGAGATTTCTTCATTGCGTGCGAAATTGAAGCGCGATGAGTAAACTCGTCGTCAAATCGAGCTGCAATTGAAGGCAGCTCGATTGTTTAGTCGAAACCGTGAAAATGTTTGAATGCAAAGAATAGTCATTCTGACATGGCACAGCCATGATCGAGACCAGGGACCAGCTCTTGTGCGCGGTTGCGGGGCAGCTCATCCCCATGACTCATTATTCAGCCGAGAGGGGAGAGGGCGAGACGACGAGACAGTTCGAGGGCGCCTGCGTCAATTACTCCGGCGTATGCGTAGCGCTATAGCATTGGAGCACGTAATCACATTACGCAAGTGTTCCTCAGTATAAGGATGTCTCGAGCCCCACACTAATGATGGATTAAAGGGTTTACAGTGATCTTTTATGCAATTCTGTGTTCCATTGGCTGAAAATTAATGGGAAACAAGACGGTTATTAATGTCTTATGGAAATATTTTATTACAGGCACTGAACAGGGCTGCAAGTGGATTTGGCAGTGGAAGTATTAGTGGCCCTCATCAGATTTTCAACGCTGTCATGGTCAAGTGAAAGGATTAGCATAGATTTTCTCTAAAAGAATCTTTCACCACAATTTGTTCGAAAAATAGGTTCTGTACTGTTTCCCCGACTAACGCGGCAATGGAAATCTTAAGATCAGGATGAACATGATTTCTTTGCGAGACTTCTGGCACAGCATGCTCCTCAAAGAAACTGTATTGAATGATTAAAGGCAGTGTTCACGATAATCTTCGATTTTGAGATTAATCACTAAACCGATTGTTTGGCCACCAGGTAGAACTGAAATGACGAAGAAATCGAAAAAAGTTCCCAGAAGGGCACCAAATTCTTTAGTCTCACCCCACCTACATATTTACTGTCACTGGAACTGTTCGTTAAGACAATGAAACCTTTGGTGGACCCATCTTTTGCAATTCGCACCTCTCTGTTGCTCTGTCCTGTCCTTCGGACCCTAACTAATACTGTTTTGCCTAAAATATTCTTCCATTTTTGTTTACCCTCATTTTTTACCGGTGACAACCGCCGTGAGCATGTTCATCCAATCGCACAACCAGTCCAGGCCTGAGAATAATGCCACTGAAATAAGACGTTTTATTGGGTTTCAAGACGTTCCTTCGACTCGGGAATCAAAAACCATTGTGAACACTGCCTAAGGCACATTGCTCCCCTGGCACATTGATACAGCAGTATTTCCAAGTTTTTTCTAAACAATATCGGGACTAAATTATTCCTTGCAAACTTAATCGTATCTACAAATGTACAAATGATTTTTTCAAATGCACATATTGTTTGTCAAATGCGCGTCAGTGTTTCCTCTCCGATTGTTTGAAACATCGCAAAGCCATTAATAAATATATTAAGTCCAAATCCAGCTTCGCCACTTCCAATACCACCGCATAGTTTGCTACAGACCCTTCTGGTAAAACTCCCTCGAAATTAAAGCTTAATCAATTTCTTGAGGTGAAAAGAAACCGATTAGGTTGCGATTCCCAAGTTATTGGGTGAGGAAAACCGTTGGAAGTCTTTACGATGGCCAAAGACAGATGAGAGAGCTCCCTGTACGCTGGAGACCCAGAGTGTAGGTGATAGACAATGGCAGTCAAGAAGACGCCAGACGCGCGCGTGATAGACGGGGGTTGCTGCGGAGACCCCAGACGAAACGCCGAATGCGGCGATATGCGTTGAATGATGAGTCATGGGGATGAGCTGCCCGTCAACGCTTGTGCGCAGGCTGATGATCTCCACCGTCCGGCGCAGATGGAAGCAAGGAGTCCGTTCGATAAGAGCCCAAAGTCGATTATCAAGCGCAAAGCTGTCGAAAATGATCCATCTCAAGCGTCCGCGAAGAGTTGCTGAAGACAATCCTTTTTTTCTATTACTTAGAGAACGATTGAGATTCACCGAAGTTCCTTTAAAGAATGTATTGTCAATGCAGTATTGTTTTTCATCAACCTCGTTCCTCCTAAATGCTGCATATATCTACCTCTCTCATCACCGGTCAGTCGCCAGTAAACCTACAACAAAAACATTTGGCTGCTGGGCACCCGCGGGAGCATGAGGGGGGTGTGGCCGTTGGATAGATTCGCGTATTACTGTATTTCGCATTGGAGCACCGTTTCCGCTAGTGCTCAGCTGCGAACCGTACAAGTTCAACTTTTCCACTACTTTATATAGCCGTTTACTTCATTTTAGTATAATTCGAGTTCAGATATCAGTTCAATCACTTCTATTAACCTTGAAATGCTCTGAACTCAATCAATCAGTGTTTTCGGATTTTTTTTTACAAAATAAAAACATGTTTTTCTATTCTTCAGATATCCGAATGGACTGATAACTACCAAGACTAGACTGCTATTACGCTATGATCGTCAGATACTCTGCTAAAACCGAGGAATTAGGCTCTAGTCGTCAAATATTCTCCTGAAATGCCAGATATTCTGCTGAAACCTGTACGAGACCGACTTAGACCTCCTGCTAGTAGATTCCTTGCCCTACTTTCTCACCGTTAACCTATCACATCAGCCTTCACTGCGCTTGTGGTACATCAATGGTGACAAAGGAAGCGGGAACCTCTTCCAGGAGGTCTGCATGATGCCAGTGTTCCATCTCTTGGCTACCTTTTCATCCCATTCCTCCTAACGGCAAACTAATCAGTTAGCTTTAGTTGATTTCACTAGATTTGTGCTATGTGAATCAACCAGGAGTTTATTGGTAGTTGCACGCCATGAGCACTGTATATGTATATATATGTATATGTTTATTACACTCACATAAGGCGAATGCGTGATAAGAATAAGAGATGCACAGAAAAACTAACAAGACCGGAAGAAAGAAAAAAAAAACAGGCAGGAAAACATGAGGAAAAATACTCCTATTCTTCATACACCCTACCAATCAAATAAACGAAGATCTATCTCTAGAAAAGAAGAAACAATCGAAAATGCTATGCTTCGTAGCTAAGAACTATTTGGGATACCCGTCGCCTAAACTGGCCCAAGGAAGCAGCGCCGGTGACTCTTCTAGCGATTTTCAGGTATGCGCTACCCGCCCTGTGTGGAAAAGACCTAACCCTAACACTGGTAATTGGCTGACCGAGAAATATTTTCATTATTTCACCTCTAGTTCTCGATGTGACTAGTTTGAAATAGGGTGCAAGCCTGAAAATACTGCTGTTTTCCAGAAGTTTGCGGACCATGCAAAGGTCAAACACTCTGCGCCGAGAATCCAACGTTGGCAACCCAAAATATTTGTTCCTTAAAGGCAGCATACACGCTCACAAACATGGTTGAGATAACAGCACAAATAGGACCGCCTGGCCCCTACCATCTCGTCAACGGCGTTTGAAGCGCTGAAAACCATCCAGGTTGACAGAATTCAAGCATTCCCGTCTCGAAAGCCTGTGGAACCCCACCCCTACGAATAACAGAATGAAGAGTGAGGCATGTGAAAACATTTGATAGCTTCAGTGATAGCCCTAGCAAATGAGAGTCTACGAGAGAAACGGCTTGGTTTACCTGAATATAACATGTCTGTTTACTGATGAAATGCTCCATTTTATAAGCCAGCCCGAGTAGAGGGCTTTCTTGAAAGTGGATGGGAATTAATCGGTATGTAAACAAGTTATATACAGGAAATCAAGCTGTTTCTCTCGTAGACTCTCATGATATAGTGCTATCGCTCTAAATTATCAAATGCTTCCACATGCCTCACTCTTCATTCTGTTATTTGTAGGGGTGGGGTTCCACAGGCATTCGAGACGGAATGCTCAAATTCTGTAAACCTGGATGGTTTTAGCGCTTCAAACGCCTCTGACGACATGGTAGGGGCCAGGCGGTTCTATTTCTGCTGTTATCTCAACCATTTTTGTGAGCGTGTATGCTGCCTTTAAGTGGGCCCTGGGTATCTTGGAATTCAGGAAACCACCGATGCGAATCAACAGTTTGCGAGTGAAACTATTCTGGACCTTTTCGAGCGCGTCAATATCCTTTTTCTTGTGCGGAGCGAATACTGATGTTCCAGATTCCACAATGGGTCGTATATAAGTCTTATATGCTCGGAGCAGAACCTGTTTGTTTCTAGTGGAGATACCCTTATAAATCTGAAAAATCCGCCTGTGAGCCGATTGGCATTTGATTTTGACATGCTCAGAAAAATCCAACTTCCTGTCGTAGTGAAAACCGAGGTCTCGAACCGAGTCTACCGCTCGCAGCGCGACACCAGCACATGTATATGAATGGGCCGTCGACGTCGGACTCAAATGAACCCGCATAAATACGGTTTTTTGCGGAGCCAGAAATACGCATCGAATGCGATACTGAGGTGAGAAACGACATGTGAGTGATTTCGCAATGTAAATCTGCTTAGGAGCCTGGGTTTTCGCAATCCGTAAGCTACTTCGGTTCAGACGGTCAGCAAATATTATTCTTCCCATTTTTATATCGCTTTCTTGTTCAGCATAAATGTTTGAAATCCATGCATCCTTTTGTCAAGCCTACCACTTTTGTTATGTATTGGAATTCAAACTCAAACTTTCAGTGAGAAATGCCCGTAAACAAAGGAAAAACCAAATGTCACCACTAGCGAAACGAGTGTGAGCTCAGAAGAAAAGGTGCTCCAATACGAAATACAGTAAAACGCGAATCTATCCAACGGCGACACCCCTTCTTGGTCCCGCCGGTGCCCAGCAGCCAAATGTTTTTGTTGTAGGTTTACTGGCGACTATCACAGTCATCTTAGTTGTTCCCAAAACCTAAAAACTATTAATTTCTCAATCACCTCCCGAAAATACTCAGGCAGAAATTGCGGGGCACGCGCGCAAAATTTGAGTACTTTCGGTGCATTGACCTTGCCGCGCGCCAGTCCCCACGTGAATTTTCGGGAGCAGCTCGTTTCGGAGCACCCGCGGGGTCGTTTCGGAGGTCCCGCGGGGCTGTTGCGGCGTAGGGTTAAATGTTTTGTGTGCAATAGGTAGTAATGTTTACAATTACACGATCGAAAAGCTCATTTTGCGGTAAATCCGTTTTTCAAATAGGCGTCTCATTTCGAAACATCTCTAATCATTTGCTAGCTGTTCCTTCAAGTTTTATGTTAGTTTTTAGTTTTTTTTTAAATGGTTTTGCTATGACACTAGTTCGGGGGCCACTCAGGGGTGCGTTTCAAGAATGTTTCCATGATGCCGTGGGAGGGCAAATGGCCTTTCCATGGACAAATTTGCTCCCCATGGCAACGAATTACAACTGCGAATTGCTTCCACGATGCCGTGGCTATGTTTCCATGGAAGCCTTTTTGCCATGGGAATGTTCTTGGAACGCACCCCAGAAATAGAAGTATTTCCATGGTCTCCCTGAAAACTGACTGATAACGCTATCTGACATATGATATCAGCGCAAATTTTCATTTTCATTGATGAATCACTCCATTTTCTCGAGTGCCCCCCCGGAACTAATGCCAATCCTAGTTTTTAATAGTCAGATCGAGACTCCAAAAACGTTCAAAACGACTGCGAAAATTTCCGGTTAGCTTTCGGTGCTTAACACCTTCGTCAGACCTGAAAAACAAAGTTTCAAATTCATAGGAGTGGTGCGGTTTCGAGAATGATTTCTTCATTTTCATACTTGATTTTTTCGAAAAAACAATCGCTTATTCAAAAAACACTGTAAAACGGGTCCTAGACGAGTGGAAAATGTGTTTAGAGAAGTGTGGAGCTCAGATTTTTCCCAAAATGTCATGTTATCTCATCAGAATCGCGTCATTAATTGTGATTGAGACTGACTCAGATCATTTCAGGACGAGTGGAAGATTGGTTACGACAACACGGGGAGCAACTAGCTCGAGAGCTCCAAGCGCTGGAACAAGAGATCGTAGAATGCTGAGAACACGGAACAGCACGAGTGAATGATTTGTTTAAATACTCCGGCGCTATATCTAGGATTTACTATCTTTTCTCATGTTTGTTGTGTGCATTTCATGTGTGCACTTTTTTCCGTTTCTTGACCATTGTTGAAGGGTTGAAGGCGCAGGTACATTGGTACAGGTTAGAGTCAGGTGTTTTGTTATAGCTGTTAACCGAATAGTTGTTAATTGTTCATTTGTTGAATGAATTTTGTCTATAGAATAAAGATTTATGTTGAACTAGTATCGTTTTCGCTGTGAAATTTGAGTTAGGGTGAAACTGGGAGGATGAAAAGTTTTTGATCTACGCTAATCGACAAGATAGTTGATATATTACACACACGTGTTTGCTAATCAGGGAAGGAAGGGATAGATCTGAATGAGAGAGCTCACTGCCCCCGGCGATTCTGAAAAGCGTCGGGTCACCCGCGGTGGCTACTGGCGCGTGCGGCATGCGACGCGAATCGGGTCTCCCGCGGCGTAGTCGGGTCTCCCGCGACATCATAGAAATCGGAGGTCCCGCGCCATCTTGATCGGAGGTCCCGCGTTGTTGTGCGGCGGAGCATACCGCTTTCACCCTCGCGGATTATGCCGATAATTCGTCTGAGTAGGATGAGACTGTTTTGCGCCCAAAATTTCGGATCCTGATTATCCGTCCCAGCCTACTGCGCGGCGACAACTGCCGTGCGTGCGGCTAAACGTGCCGAGCGCGGCGGTTAGCTCGTCGCGCGCGCCATTTCTCATTGGGTCGCGCTCACGAACAACTAAGTATTCAACTACATAAGCCGGTCTCTTCGTTCAAGAGGTAACGAATTGCGAAGGAATACTGCCATGGAATACACTACGAGAGTGTAATCAACAAGTAGAGGGCACAATACACATAACTGACACTTGAAAAGACGAAAATGAGGAAATTCTAAATATTTGGAGCAAACACCATTTAGCCGATGATCAGGAAATTATGTCCACAATTCCGAAACAGTACCTCCTATAAGTAGCATTCGGAATATTCTGCTCCGTTATGTTTCGGAGGAATTTAGAATATTTCACATTTCGAATTCTAGTGGTCGCGATATTATTTTTGACCGAACATGTAATGAGTTAATATTTGTTATGGTTAAAACACTAATAAAAATCCCGTTTTTTTTTGATTTTCGAAAAAAAATTAGTGGGCTTCGATACGTAACTATGATCTAGTTCCGCAATCGCGTTCAGTCCGCAAAGTCTCATTATCATAATCGTAGAAGCGAAGCGGCTGTTTTGAGAATGATTCTAGTTGAATTTTTTAAAAACAACCGCTTCGCTTCTACGATTGTGATAATGAGAACTGAACGCGATTGCGGAACTGAACTGTACATCGTAGTCGATGATTCAGATTTGGCCGACCATGCCCGAGACGGTTCATCGAGGAGCTGATGACAAATTCTTAGCTTTTGATTGCTGGAAAGGACCGCGCTATGCGTTGCACTCAATCACCAAAATATACTATAATCCTTAAAAAAATCAGCAAGTAATCGTCGGATCAGAGTGTCAGAAAAGAATTGAATTTTTTTGAGTCATAGGACCTAAACGCGGAAAAAAGTGAAGCCAAAGTTGTAGCTCGTCTGATTATGTAAGCACATTTTTTCATGGATCCAGTGTTTTAGTAACTGAAATGTGTCTTTAAGATCAGGATGCATTTCTGAAACCATCGTCGGTGCTATGTAAAATGAAACAAATCCAGACCGGCATAACAGAGTTGTCCAGTTATTGTTTAACCCCAAATCAATTGCTGGAAATGCTTCTGTCGGAAGCCTAGCACCCAGTTCCTCACCTTAACCATAATTCAAGGCTTCTCGAGTCAGATGTGGGGAGCTGTTGTCGCGCCCCATTGAGATTTGTCGACACGCGACGCAGGCGCAGCGCGCAGTAGGCTGGGACGAATAATGGCCATCAAAATTTCGCCCATTTTTTGGTTCTAACCTCTCGCAAAGAATCGCGGGGGCAGTTTGCGTCCAGATGACCATTTACAAAAATATCCTATTATTCCAGTCCTTTCGAGAAAATCGCCACCCATTATCGGAAGTAGTTCCAAAAAATATCTGTATGTATATCTGCCTTATGTTTCTGCGTTGTGCGCAAATATTTCATGTATATTATAGGGTGATGAGACCATCGAGCCTCGGGTATGTTCGGGCAAAACCCTTCCTATCTTCTTTGTTTGGTAGATCAAAGTCTAACAAGGATGGCGAGGCAATGAAGCTCACTCAGCAGCAACAGGTATAGTCGGCATCTTATCGTAGTGTCGTACATGACTTAACGGTTGGCTTTCGCCTGACGCGGTCATTCCGCATCTTCACCGAGGTGTGCCGTCCTAGTAGTCAGCCGTGTCCATTTGTCACGGTCCTAAGCCACAATTTGAAGACAATCCACCCATTGGTCGCTGTTCCACTTCCTGCGAAGTAAAACTGAATTGCCTTTCAACGCCGAGTGATTTCAAATGCTCCTTCACCACATCTGTCCAAAACTTTCGCATACGTCCAGGGGGCCGTTTCCAGACAGGAATAGGAAGCATCCTTAGAGCGTGTTGAACAAGACGATCTGGCGGTTTTCTTGAAATATGCCCGAACAGACGAAGACGACCTTCCGTTGCCGTTTGAGAAGGCGTTGGGAGATGTTGGCACCTCCCTCGTGTCAAACGTTGATGTAAGGAGTCAATCTCGTTGTAGATATCTTCGTTGTATCACATCCGCGGCCAGAAATTTCCGAGCAAACGTCTATACAGCTTCCTCTCCGTGCAATCCAACCTTTCCGTTTGCATCTTCTTTGCTGCCCACTTCCCCGATCTGGTAGGGCGAATAGCGGATAAGTAGACGCGCAACCTAACTTCCTTCGCGATGGGGGTAGACCACAAACACTTGGTTAGAGAATTGAATGCAAACGTAGCTTTTGCACATCGTTGTTGAATATCCGCTGGATAACTACTATCGCTCTTCAGCAAACAGCCCAGATAACAGAAATCGTCCACCAGTTCGATACGTTGCTCGTTCACACAAACTCCCATTGAAGGCCTCTGAGAGACCCACATCCGCTTGCATTTGTCGGGACGAAGACGAAGTCCTTAGGCTGCAGCATACTTCGAAACGAGGTTCACAATCCTTTGCAGTTTTGCGTTGTTTTCAGTGAATAACACAATGTCGTCGGCGTACTCCAGGTCGACAGTGGAGCGTCCTGATGGTGTTAGGATCACGTCCGCAGAAAACTGTTCTGCAACTCTACGCTTGATGTCATCAACAGCGAAGTTGAATAGAAAAGGTCCTGCTCAGGGATGTGCGTAATTACGACTAACGGGCTTTTTGGGTGTTACGACTAACGAAAATAAAAATATTTTCGTAAGCAATCTCAAAATTCGTTAGAAAGTCAATAGTAATTCAAATCGCGTTCTAACCCAAGGATTACACCAGGATTGATACATATTCCCCTGTTGGTTGTTCTAGTTGAATGGTTCAAAATAGCCGTAGCCTCCAGTTTTTATTATTTCCACTGACACTGCTTCGCAGTTCATGAACCCCCATAATAAAACCCCAACCGAACGTTTATGCGACTTCGTGTCGGTCGCGCGACTTCATGGTAGGCTCACTGAACCGGTTCTAGCACTGACCGACTCCAGCGCAGATTTTTATAGAGGGCACTATCAGAGGTGATAATATGGAGCGGTGCCTGCAGGCCACAACTACAGGGACTGTTTCCGATGATTGGATTGTAAAGGGTACCGTCCAGGGATGTGCGTAAATACGACTAGCGACTAACGGGCTTTTTGGGTGTTACGACTAACGATTAACGAAAATAAAAATATTTTCGTAAGCAATCCCAATATTCTTTAGAAAGCCAATGGTCATTCAAATCGCGCTCCAACCGGAGCCTTACACCAGGATTGATACCCTGTTGGTTGTTTTAGGTGAATGGTACAAAATAGCCATAGCCTTCAGTATTTATTAGATCTACTAACAATGCTTCGCAGTTCTGGAACCCCCACATTAAAGCCCCACTCGAACTTTACGCAAGGTTAGGCGCAGCGTTTATGCGTCTTCGCGTCGGTCGCGCGACTTCATGGTAGGCTCACTGAACCGGTTCTAGCACTGACCGACTCCAGCGCAGATTTTTATAGAGGGCACTATCAGAGGTGATAATATGGAGCGGTGCCTGCAGGCCACAACTACAGGGACTGTATCTGATGATTGGATTGTAAAGGGTGCCGTCCTTCGACTTTCAGTCATAAATTCGAGATATGGGGTTCCTATAAAGTGGTGCTGGGACCTCTCAGAGGTAAAATTTTAACTTGGGTGCTAATTTCTTCCGACCTTTCCCCATTATGGGAACAAGCTCTAAGCCACGCAAGCGCTCGGCTGGCGACGCTGAACAAAGAACAATTAGTTCAGAGTCGGTGCAACTCTCCGTGTTGTCACCACCAGGTAGATCACAAATAACGTCATATAACGCAGAAAGGAAAATTAAGCGCTGGAAAAAAAGCAGAGTTAAAGATTCCCTCGGCTTCCCATAGCTTCTTTTCTTACCGAAAAATGACAGAAATCGATAAACACACACTCAAGAATTAGGCTTTCGTGCATATTTTTAATTATGTATTCGTAGGTCTGCAGTTTGAAGTAGGTTCTCGAATAAAGAATGATTTGTGTCTTTAATGGCCATGAATGTTTTGGAAAACATACATCTCTTCGTGCTTTTCTTTTTTTTCTATTCTTAAGGGCTTTTTTTGCCTCAACTGTGCTTGTTTTCAAAGCCTAGATTTTTAACGACTAACGAGGGCTTTGGCCGGTTGAACGACTAACGAATTACAAAATTTCTATTACGCACATCCCTGGTGCCGTCCTTCGATTTTCAGTCATAAATTCGAGATATGGGGTTTCTATAAAGTGGTGCTGGGACCTCTCAGGGGTAAAATTTAACTTGGGTGCTAATTTCTCCCGACCTTTTCCCATTATGGGAACAAGCACTCCTTCTTCTTCTTCCTTGCAGCCGCAGGAAGGTTTTTGTCAAAGGTTCAAGAAACGGGCGACTGAAACCGGATTCGTCCACAAACCCATTGTTGTCAGAGTGGTCGGCCTCTTTGGGCAATCAAATAGATGTTCAGTTGTGTGGCCACGGCTACCACAGTCCGGGCACTCGTCAGGCTTACTGCGATCGATCTTATGCAAGTATGACATCAGCATAGGGGAATGACCGCAGCGTAACGAGGCAAGGGTACTTCTAGCCCGCCTACCGAGTTCCATCTCGGTGTTGCTGACTATGGGTGGTACGACCCCCAATATGGGATTGACGGTCATCCTACTCAAGTGATCCCTGACGAACTTGGTGTGCTCCGCACGTAAAAGACGCAGACGATCCAGTTGGGAGTCCGTCCATCTTTGTATATTGACTTTCTCGGGAGCATCCGCAAAAGGCCTTCTGATATGTCTCTCTCTCTCACGGGATTCATGATCCTTCTTGATGGGTGGTCAGGCTGCTTGACAATGTTAATAACCAGTTGCTGCGCTTGGAGTTGGCAGTGCTCCTTAACCGGCAAAACTTGGACCTCAGCATGAAGATGTTCCACTGGGGTGCTTTTAGCACACCCTGTGGCAATCCGAAGTGCAGCATTTTGAACTCGCTGCATCTTTGTCCACGATGACTCCGATATCATGTGCTGCCATACCGGTGCAGCGTACTCCAACGTCGGCTGCAATATTGCCTTGTAGGTTGTCAAAATTGTCTCCTTGCTACTTCCCCACGACGTTCCTCCCAGAGCTCGTAGAACGTTGAGCTTTGCTATCACTGTAGCCTGTTTCTGCTCAGTATTCTTGTGGAACCTCAGCGAAGGATCCAATACTAGGCCGAGCAGCTTAGGGAAACGTGCGGCAGGCAGACGAGCGTCTTCCCAATTCACAACGGTGTGAGCGCAGCGTTCCTTAGGGTCAGCGGAGAAAACTGATACAGATGATTTAGCGGCAGAGACAGTGAGCATCATATCATCGAGAAAGCTCTTCAGAACGATGAGGTAGCTATTGATCTGGCGTGCAGCTATATTAATGTCTCTGTCTCGGCACAAGATGGTGATGTCATCCGCATACGCAACGACTTTGATGTCACTTGGGGGGACGGGCAAATATTCCAGGTAAAGACTGAACAGAGCAGGCGATATGACTCCTCCTTGAGAGACACCGGCAGCGATCGGGATGCTATTAGAGACATGTCGCTGAAACAGCGCTTTTGCTCGGCGCCCTTTGATGAGTGCGGTAATCCATCGCTTCTGCCAAGGCGGGATGGTGGACCTCAATAGCTTCTCAGACAGTATGCCCAAGTTGACGGTGTCAAACGCCTTCGTGAGGTCCAGGGCTACTCCAACAGTGCGTTGAGGCTTTCCGGCGTTGAAGCCATCCAAAACATAGCTCACAATCTCCAGCAGAGCCGTGGTGGTTGAGTGTAATTTGCGGAATCCATGCTGGTGCTGCTGATTGTTATTATGCTCGGCCAGCTCCTTGACGACCAGTTTCTCAGCGGCTTTGGCGGTTGGTGATAAAAGACTTATTGGCCTGTATCCCTTAGCCGTGGAGGGCGATTTACCTGGCTTGGGCAACAGAATGACGCTCGCCATTTTCCAGTTTTGCGGTAAGATGCACGTTCGAAAGGATGTGTTGATGACGTCAGCCAGAATTGGCATAATCTCACTCGGTAGTTTCTTTAAGACCGCTGGACTAATGCCATCCGGCCCTACAGCCTTCGAGTTGCGCATCTCTTTAACCACCTTTTCAATCTGCTCGGGCGTCACAGCTTCTGCTACATCCATAAGTGGTAACTTACAGAGCTCTCTTACAGTCACTCGGTTCTGCTTCCCTCTCTTAGCCTGAGTTATGAAAAAATTCTTTCCGAGAGCAGTTGCAGCCTCCTGCCCCTACTTGAAAACTCCATCCTCGAACTCGATTGTGGAATATTTGGTGGAGGTGCTCTTGCCCGAGATCTTCTTAAGAACTTTCCAAGTTGACGCTCCATCACTCTTGAAATTCATCTTCTCCGTAAATTTCTCCCAACACTCCTTCTTGTGCTTGTCCAGATCTCGCTTAATCTCGCTATCCAGCTCAGCAATGTTCGGATCCAGGTGATCTACGACTCTCTTTGCATCCCTTGTCCTTATCTTCTCCAAGATTTCCCTGGTGACATTGGGAAAGAAGGTCTTAACTCTGCCCTCCGGAATGGCTGCTTTCATGGCCTTGCGAATCGCGTCAGTCAAGTGACGTTCCTTTTGGTGCACGTTTCCATTCCATGGGTAGTCATCCACATGGCGAAGTGCCACCTCCCTGAACAAGCGCCAGTCTGCAAGGCAAAGATTTAGATAAGACCTTTGACGGATACCTGAATAAGGAGCAAGAGAATTAGAGAGATCGACATGGACAAAGACGGGGATATGATCACTGGACAGAGTTGTAGCGGTCGACCAAGAGCAGGCGCTGGAGAGATTAGAAGATACAAGAGAGATGTCTGGACTAGAGGATCGGCCGTTGGCCGGGAGACGAGTGGGCTGATGATCGTTGAGAATGACCAGACCGCACTCCTCCGCCCATTCTTCGACGTCTTCTCCTCTAGCGTCAGTGTCAAGCGAAGAGCAGAATGTATGAGCATTGAAATCGCCTGCAAAGACAACAGAGGGTGAAAGGGAGCAGTCGTACAGCTGCTTGAGTGAAGGAGTGGGGTCATAAGATTGGGGACAGGACGTGGTAGGAGGGATATAGATATTAAAATGAGATAGAGGTGTTTTAAGAAGGAGGTGGATAGTTAGGCACTCAAGAGTACCGTCCGATGGGGTGTTTGGTATGATATGAGAGGGTAGATTTGATAAAACGAAAGTGGAAACTCCGCCGTGAGATGACCTTGGAGCATAATAAGCAGTATAGCCAGGAATGTTAGGGTGACGAGCGGTAGTAGAAGGGGAAAGCTTTGTTTCCTGAACCATTATGACATCAGGATGATGAGTACGAGAAAAAAGAGAGAGTTCAGACAACTTGGGATGAAGGCCATTGAGGTTAATATGTACAATAGAGAGGGGGCGGTTGGTAAAGGAGGAATCAGAGTTGCTGGGGGCAGAGCACAGAACACAACGGAAGGAGGTGTCGTGATGCCTCACAGAACTGAGACCCGAACAGGAGAGATGCACCCACCTTTGGCATCCGAAGCAATGGATGCTTGTTTTACTCCATGTGACATCCTTGCCGCACGTGGCGCATGGGTACTTCTGAGCGGGTCCTGGATTCCTCTCGACGCCGGCCATTTGTAGTAGAATCCATAGGAGAGCTGCAGCCAGCCAGCATCCCTCCCATGACAAAAACCCTCCACGCGGAGGGGTTGACGTCGGTTTGCACGGAGGTGGTCTTCTTTCCTCCACACTGCCACGGCACGAACATACGACATCTCGGCAGCAACAAGCTCTAAACCACGTAAGCGCTCGGTTCGCGACGCTGAGCAAAGAACAATTAGTGCAAAGTCAGTGCGATTCTCCGTGTTGTCACCATCGGGTAGATCTCAGAAAGCATCATATAGCGCAGAATGACGAATTTCGCATTGGAAATAAAGCAGAGTTCTAAATTGTCTCGGTTTCCCATTTTGTTTGGGTGGTGGCCATCGTGTATCAACACCTCTGAGGAGGCGGGAGGAACGGGAAGGAGCGAGGTTCCTGATTGGACGCAACAGCCGGGGGCCGGGGCTAGCCCGTATTGCGTCCAATCAGGAACCTCGCTCCTCCCCTGTTTCTCCCGCCTCCTCAGGGGTGTTGATACACGATGGCCACCACCCATTTTGTTTCTTTTCCTACAAAAAAATGACGAAAATTGATAAACACGCACTCTCGAGTATTGGTTTCGTGCAGCGATGTCCGAGTGGTTAAGGAGATATTTTTATTTATGTATATGTAGGCTTGCAGTTCTAAGTGGTTCTCTAACAAGGAATGATTTGTGTCTTTAATGGCCATGAATGCTCTGGAACACACACATCACTTCATGCCTGCCTTTTTCTACTCTTAAGGGATTTTTTATGCCTCAGCTATGCTTGTTTTCAAAGCCTAGATTTTTAACGACTAACTAGGGTTTTGGCCGGTTGAACGACTAACGAATTACAACATTTCTATTACGCACATCCCTGGTCCTGCTACAGGTCCTTGCCTTACTCCTGTTTTCACCTCGAAAGCTGACGTAAACCCGACAGGCGTACGAACTGCTGCTGTTGTTCCTTTGTTCTTGTCCTCTATTAGTCGAACATACTTTTCCGGGACTCGATCGGCTCGCAGAGCGTTGAGCAATCGATCACGAGAGTCGAATGCGCCTTCAAAGTTTAAAAAAGCAAGCTGTAAGGGCTTCGAATACCGCTGCCACGATTCAATTACTCTTCTCACGACGAAGACATGGTTGATGGTCAATCTTCCAGGTCGAAAACCGGCTTGCTCCTCTCTGGTCGTTTCATCCTGATCTTTGACGAGTCGCTCGAGAATGATACTTTCCAAAACCTGGTACATGACACGTAGTAGGGAGATCGCCCTATAGTTCTTGGGCTCCGTGGCGGATAACTTCTTGTGAAGAGGTACGATGATCGCATGCCTCCGCTAATCGGGTATCTTTTCGCTCATCCATATGGTATGGATAGTGTTGGTCATTTCACGAATCCCAGACGGAGGGAGAGCGTTCAGCCTCTCTTCATCTTGCTGCTTTCCTGTCGTGACAACGTGTAGGCTTTCCTCGGGTTCTTCTCCTCCCAAGCCTTCTCGAACTCCTTAGCTCTAGACGTGGATTCTCGTTCGCGGTCACTTTGAAGCTGCCGACGCAACTTCCTCAGACGCTTCTCCTCCGCGAAGTTTCCTGCAGTTCGGAGAGCACATTCTCTATCGCTCCAGCCGCGAAGCGGCTGGAGAGGTTTGGTTTTGCCTTGCACTTGTGATCACTTAGATTTTGGTAAAGTAGTTAATAAAACCTGTAAAACAAATTTTCTAGAGATTTCCTTCTGGATTTAAGTGAGAGAGTATAGAAGACACCCGCTGACAAAATTTGAGCCAAATCGATTGAAAATTAACAAAGTCAGATCGGCGGAAGCTTAGCTAAAATTCGCGTTTTTTCTTGTAACGCGTCCCTCGTGTCCTGTTCCTCGTTCCTCGTTCCGCGTTCCTGCCACTAGCCACTGCCTGCCAGGCGATCAGGTGGGCAGGTAGGTAAGTTGGTATGTGGACAGATATGATTACTTACTCACTTACTTTAACATTAACTACTTCACCTTTCACTACTTATCATATCAAGTGATATTATCAGTTGGTAGACCAAATCGCCTAAACACATCGTAGGCTGTACTTTTCGATGGGGAGGGACAGGGGAAGTGACTAACAAGTTTGTTATTTACTGTTTCACGTTAACTACTTTACTTCTTACTGCTTATCATATCATGTGATATTATCAGTCGGTAGATCAACTCGCTAAAACACGTCGTAGGCTGTACTTTTCGATGGGGAGGGACAGGGGAAGTGACTAACAAGTTTGTTACTTACTGTTTCACATTAACTACTTTACTTCTTACTGCTTATCATATCATGTGATATTATCAGTCGGTAGATCAACTCGCTAAAACACGTCGTAGGCTGTACTTTTCGATGGGGAGGGAGAGGGGAAGTGGCTAACAAGTTTGTTACTTAATGTTTCACACTAACTACTTTACTTCTTACTGCTTATCATATCATGTGATATTATCAGTTGGTTGATCAAATCGCTAAAACACGTCGTAGGCTGAACTTTTCGGTGGGAAGGGACAGGGAAAGTTATTAACAAGTTTGTTATTTACTGTTTCACGTTAACTACTTCTTACTGCTTATCATATCATGTGATATTATCAGTCGGTAGATCAACTCGCTAAAACACGTCGTAGGCTGTACTTTTCGATGGGGAGGGACAGGGGAAGTGACTAACAAGTTTGTTACTTACTGTTTCACATTAACTACTTTACTTCTTACTGCTTATCATATCATGTGATATTATCAGTCGGTAGATCAACTCGCTCAAACACGTCGTAGGCTGTACTTTTCGATGGGGAGGGAGAGGGGAAGTGGCTAACAAGTTTGTTACTTAATGTTTCACACTAACTACTTTACTTCTTACTGCTTATCATATCATATGATATTATCAGTCGGTAGATCAACTCGCTAAAACACGTCGTAGGCTGTACTTTTCGATGGGGAGGGAGAGGGGAAGTGGCTAACAAGTTTGTTACTTAATGTTTCACACTAACTACTTTACTTCTTACTGCTTATCATATCATGTGATATTATCAGTTGGTTGATCAACTCGCTAAAACACGTCGTAGGCTGTACTTTTCGATGGGGAGGGACAGGGGAAGTGACTAACAAGTTTGTTACTTACTGTTTCACATTAACTACTTTACTTCTTACTGCTTATCATATCATGTGATATTATCAGTCGGTAGATCAACTCGCTAAAACACGTCGTAGGCTGTACTTTTCGATGGGGAGGGAGAGGGGAAGTGGCTAACAAGTTTGTTACTTAATGTTTCACACTAACTACTTTACTTCTTACTACTTATCATATCATATGATATTATCAGTCGGTAGATCAACTCGCTAAAACACGTCGTAGGCTGTACTTTTCGATGGGGAGGGAGAGGGGAAGTGGCTAACAAGTTTGTTACTTAATGTTTCCCACTAACTACTTTACTTCTTACTGCTTATCATATCATGTGATATTATCAGTCGGTAGATCAACTCGCTAAAACACGTCGTAGGCTGTACTTTTCGATGGGGAGGGAGAGGGGAAGTGGCTAACAAGTTTGTTACTTGATGTTTCCCACTAACTACTTTACTTCTTACTGCTTATCATATCATGTGATATTATCAGTTGGTTGATCAAATCGCTAAAACACGTCGTAGGCTGTACTTTTCGATGGGGAAGGACAGGGGAAGTGGCTAACAAGTTTGTTACTTACTGTTTCACGTTAACTACTTTACTTCTTACTCCTTATCATATCATGTGATATTATCAGTCGGCAGATCAAATCGCTAAAACACGTCGTAGGCTGTACTTTTCGATGGAGAGGGACAGGGGAAGTGACTAACAAGTTTGTTATTTACTGTTTCACGTTAACTACTTTACTTCTTACTGCTTATCATATCATGTGATATTATCAGTCGGTAGATCAACTCGCTAAAACACGTCGTAGGCTGTACTTTTCGATGGGGAGGGAGAGGGGAAGTGGCTAACAAGTTTGTTACTTAATGTTTCACACTAACTACTTTACTTCTTACTGCTTATCATATCATGTGATATTATCAGTTGGTTGATCAAATCGCTAAAACACGTCGTAGGCTGAACTTTTCGGTGGGAAGGGACAGGGAAAGTTATTAACAAGTTTGTTATTTACTGTTTCACGTTAACTACTTTACTTCTTACTGCTTATCATATCATGTGATATTATCAGTCGGTAGATCAACTCGCTAAAACACGTCGTAGGCTGTACTTTCTGGATGGGGATGGACAGGGGAAAGTGGCTAACAAGTTTGTTACTTACTGTTTCACGTTAACTACTTTACTTCGTACTGCTTATCATATCATGTGATATTATCAGTTGGTAGATCAACTCGCTAAAACACGTCGTAGGCTGAACTTTCGATGGAAGGGACAGGGAAAGTTATTAATGTTTGTTATTTACTGTTTCACGTTAACTACTTTACTTCGTACTGCTTATCATATCATGTGATATTATCAGTTGGTTGATCAAATCGCTAAAACACGTCGTAGGCTGTACTTTTCGATGGGGAGGGAGAGGGGAAGTTATTAACAAGTTTGTTATTTACTGTTTCACGTTAACTACTTCTTACTGCTTATCATATCATGTGATATTATCAGTCGGTAGATCAACTCGCTAAAACACGTCGTAGGCTGTACTTTTCGATGGGGAGGGAGAGGGGAAGTGGCTAACAAGTTTGTTACTTAATGTTTCACACTAACTACTTTACTTCTTACTGCTTATCATATCATGTGATATTATCAGTCGGTAGATCAACTCGCTAAAACACGTCGTAGGCTGTACTTTTCGATGGGGAGGGACAGGGGAAGTGGCTAACAAGTTTGTTATTTACTGTTCCACGTTAACTACTTTACTTCTTACTGCTTATCATATCATGTGATATTATCAGTCGGTAGATCAACTCGCTAAAACACGTCGTAGGCTGTACTTTTCGATGGGGAGGGAGAGGGGAAGTGGCTAACAAGTTTGTTACTTAATGTTTCACACTAACTATATACTTTACTTCTTACTGCTTATCATATCATGTGATATTATCAGTCGGTAGATCAACTCGCTAAAACACGTCGTAGGCTGTACTTTTCGATGGGGAGGGAGAGGGGAAGTGGCTAACAAGTTTGTTACTTAATGTTTCACACTAACTACTTTACTTCTTACTGCTTATCATATCATGTGATATTATCAGTTGGTTGATCAAATCGCTAAAACACGTCGTAGGCTGAACTTTTCGGTGGGAAGGGACAGGGAAAGTTATCAACAAGTTTGTTATTTACTGTTTCACGTTAACTACTTTACTTCTTACTGCTTATCATATCATGTGATATTATCAGTCGGTAGATCAACTCGCTAAAACACGTCGTAGGCTGTACTTTTCGATGGGGAGGGAGAGGGGAAGTGGCTAACAAGTTTGTTACTTAATGTTTCACACTAACTACTTTACTTCTTACTGCTTATCATATCATGTGATATTATCAGTCGGTAGATCAACTCGCTAAAACACGTCGTAGGCTGTACTTTTCGATGGGGAGGGAGAGGGGAAGTGGCTAACAAGTTTGTTACTTAATGTTTCACACTAACTACTTTACTTCTTACTGCTTATCATATCATGTGATATTATCAGTTGGTTGATCAAATCGCTAAAACACGTCGTAGGCTGAACTTTTCGGTGGGAAGGGACAGGGAAAGTTATTAACAAGTTTGTTATTTACTGTTTCACGTTAACTACTTTACTTCTTACTGCTTATCATATCATGTGATATTATCAGTCGGTAGATCAACTCGCTAAAACACGTCGTAGGCTGTACTTTTCGATGGGGAGGGAGAGGGGAAGTGGCTAACAAGTTTGTTACTTACTATTTCACATTAACTACTTTACTTACTGCTTATCATATCATGTGATATTATCAGTTGGTAGATCAAATCGCTAAAACACGTCGTAGGCTGAACTTTTCGATGGGAAGGACAGGAAAGTTATCAACAAGTTTGTTATTTACTGTTTCACGTTAACTACTTTACTTACTGCTTATCATATCATGTGATATTATCAGTCGGTAGATCAACTCGCTAAAACACGTCGTAGGCTGTACTTTTCGATGGGGAGGGAGAGGGAAGGGCTAACAAGTTTGTTACTTAATGTTTCACAGTTAACTACTTTACTTCTTACTGCTTATCATATCATGTGATATTATCAGTCGGTAGATCAACTCGCTAAAACACGTCGTAGGCTGCACTTTTTCGATGGGGAGGGACAGGGGAAGTGGCTAACAAGTTTGTTACTTAATGTTTCACATTAACTACTTTACTTCTTACTGCTTATCATATCATGTGATATTATCAGTTGGTAGATCAAATCGCTAAAACACGTCGTAGGCTGAACTTTCGATGGGGAAGGACAGGGAAAGTTACTAACAAGTTTGTTGTTTACTGTTTCACGTTAACTACTTTACTTCTTACTGCTTATCATATCATGCGTGGTATTATCAGTCGGTAGATCAAATCACTAAAACACGTCGTAGGCTGTACTTTTCGATGGGGAGGACAGGGAAGTGGCTAACAAGTTTGTTATTTACTGTTCCACGTTAACTACTTTACTTCTTACTGCTTATCATATCATGTGATATTATCAGTCGGTAGATCAACTCGCTAAAACACGTCGTAGGCTGTACTTTTCGGATGGGGAGGGAGAGGGAAGTGGCTAACAAGTTTGTTACTTAATGTTTCACGTTAACTACTTTACTTCTTACCGCTTATCATATCATGTGATATTATCAGTCGGTAGACCAACTCGCTAAAACACGTCGTAGGCTGTACTTTTCTGATGGGGAGGGAGAGGAAGTGGCTAACAAGTTTGTTACTTACTGTTTCACGTTAACTACTTTACTTCTTACTGCTTATCATATCATGTGATATTATCAGTTGGTAGATCAACTCGCTAAAACACGTCGTAGGCTGAACTTTTCGATGGGAAGGACAGGGAAATTACTAACAAGTTTGTTATTTACTGTTTCACGTTAACTACTTTACTTCTTACTGCTTATCATATCATGTGATATTATCAGTCGGTAGATCAACTCGCCAAAACATACGTCGTAGGCTGAACTTTTCGATGGGAAGGGAGGGAAAGTTACTAACAAGTTTGTTACCTAATGTTTCACACTAACTACTTTACTTCTTACTGCTTATCATATCATGTGATATTATCAGTCGGTAGATCAACTCGCTAAAACACGTCGTAGGCTGTACTTTTCGATGGGGAGGGAGAGGGGAAGTGGCTAACAAGTTTGTTACTTACTATTTCACATTAACTACTTTACTTCTTACTGCTTATCATATCATGTGATATTATCAGTCGGTAGATCAACTCGCTAAAACACGTCGTAGGCTGTACTTTTCGATGGGGAGGGAGAGGGGAAGTGGCTAACAAGTTTGTTACTTAATGTTTCACACTAACTACTTTACTTCTTACTGCTTATCATATCATGTGATATTATCAGTCGGTAGATCAACTCGCTAAAACACGTCGTAGGCTGTACTTTTCGATGGGGAGGGAGAGGGGAAGTGACTAACAAGTTTGTTACTTACTGTTTCACATTAACTACTTTACTTCTTACTGCTTATCATATCATGTGATATTATCAGTTGGTTGATCAAATCGCTAAAACACGTCGTAGGCTGTACTTTTTCGATGGGAAGGGGAGAGGAAAGTTACTAACAAGTTTGTTATTTAATGTTTACACGTTAACTACTTTACTTCTTACTGCTTATCATATCATGTGATATTATCAGTCGGTAGATCAACTCGCTAAAACACGTCTGTAGGCTGTACTTTTCGATGGGGGAGGGACAGGAGAAGTGGCTAACAAGTTTTGTTACTTACTGTTTCACACTAACTACTTTACTTCTTACTGCTTATCATATCATGTGATATTATCAGTCGGTAGATCAACTCGCTAAAAACACGTCGTAGGCTGTACTTTTCGATGGGAAGGGGAGAGGGAAAGTTACTAAATAAAGTTTGGTTACTTAATGTTTCACACTAACTTACTTTACTTCTTACTGCTTTATCATATCATGTGATATTATCAGTCGGTAGATCAACTCAAGCTAAAACACGTCGTAGGCTGTACTTTTCGGGATGGGGAGGGAGAGGGGAAGTGGCTAACAAGTTTGTTACTTTAATGTTTTCACACTAACTACTTTACTTCTTACTGCTTATCATATCATGTGCGATATTATCAGTCGGTAGATCAACTCGCTAAAAACATACGTCTGTAGGCTGTACTTTCGATGGGAGAGGGACAGGGAAAGTTACTAACAAGTTTGTTACTTAACTGTTTCACATTAACTACTTTACTTATTACTGCTTATCATATCATAGTGATATTATCAGTCGGTAGAATCAACCTGCCAAAAACACGTCGTAGGCTGTACTTTTCGATGGGAAGGAGAGAGGGGAGAGTGGCTTTGAACAAGTTTGTTATTTAATGTTTCGTAATTAACTACTTTACTTCTTACTGCTTATCATATCATGTGATATTATCAGTTGGTAGATCAACTCGCTAAAACGACGTCGTAGGCTGTACTTTTCTGATGGGAAGGGACAGGGGAAGTGGCTAACAAGTTTGTTACTTACTGTTTCACACTAACTACTTTTACTTTCTTACTGCTTATCATATCATGTGATATTATCAGTCGGTAGATCAACTCTGCCAAAACACGTACGTCAATAGGCTGTACTTTCTTTTTCGATGGGGAGGGACGAGGGAAGTGACTAACAAGTTTGTTGACTTTACTGTTTCACATTAACTACTTTACTTCTTACTGCTTATCATATCATGTGATATTATCAGTCGGTGAGATCAAACTCTGCCAAAACACGTCGTAGGCTGTACTTTTTTCGATGGGGAGGGAGAGGAGAAGTGGCTAACAAGTTTGTTACTTAATGTTTCACACTAACTACTTTACTTCTCTACTGCTTATCATATCATGTGATATTATCAGTCGGTAGATCAACTCGCTAAACAACACGTCGTAGGCTGTACTTTTCGATGGGAAGGGACAGGGAAAGTTACTAACAAGTTTGTTGTTTACTGTTTACACATTAACTACTTTACTTCTTAACTGCTTATCATATCATGTGATATTAGTCAGTCGGTAGATCAACTCGCTAAAACACGTCGTAGGCTGTACTTTTCGAGATGGGGAGGGACAGGGAAGTGGCTACTTACAAGTTTCGTTGCTTACTGCATTTCACGTTAACTACTTTACTTCTTACTGCTTATCATATCATGTGATATTATCAGTTGGTAGATCAACTCGCTAAACACGTCGTCAGGCTGTACTTTTCGATGGGAAGGGACAGGGGAAGTGGCTAACAAGTTTGTTACTTACTGTTTCCCATTAACTACTTTACTTCTTACTGCTTATCATATCATGTGATATTATCAGTCGGTAGATCAACTCGCTAAAACACTGTCGTAGGCTGTACCTTTTCTGATGGGAAGGGAGAGGGAAAGTTACTAACAAGTTTAAGTTACTTACTGTTTCACGTTAACTACTTTACTTCTTACTGCTTATCATATCGTATGATATTAGTCAGTTGAGGTAGATCAACTCGCTAAAAACACACGTCGTAGGCTGAACTTTTCGATGGGGAGGGACAGAGGGAAGTGGCTAACAAGTTGTTACTTTACTGTTTCACGGTCAACTACTTTACTTCTTACTGCTTGTATCATATCATAGTGATATTATCAGTTGGTAGATCAACCTCGCTAAAAACACGTCGTAGGGCCTGAACTTTTCGATGGGAAGGGACAGGGGAAAGTTACTTTAACAAGTTTGTTACTTACTGTTTCACGTTAACTACTTTACTTCTTACTGCTTTATCATATCATACATGATATTATCAGTCGGTAGATCAAATCGCTGCAAAGCACGTCGTAGTAGGCTGAACTTTTCGGATGGGAAGGGAGAGGGAAAGTTACTAACAAGTTTGTTCACTAACTTTGTTTCACATTAACTACTTCACTTATTACTGCTTATCATATCATGTGATATTATCAGTTCGATGAATCCAACTCGCTAAAACACGTCGTAGGCTGAACTTTTTCGATGGGAAGGGAGAGGGAAAGTGGCTAACAAGTTTGTTTAATTTACTGTTTCCTGACAGTTAACTACTTTACTTCTTACTGCTTATCATATCATGCTGATATTTATCAGTCGGTAGATCCAACTCGCTAAAACACGTCGTAGGCTGTACTTTTCGATGGAAGGGACAGGGAAGTGGCTAACAAGTTTGTTATTTACTGTTTCACGTTAACTACGTTTACTTCTTACTGCTTATCATGTCATGTGATCATTATCAGTCGGTAGATTCAACTCTGCTAAAACACGTCGTAGGCTGCTTACTTTTCTGATGGGAAGGGACGAAGGAAAGTTATTAACAAGTTTGTTATCTACTGTTTCACGTTAACTACTTTACTTCTTACTGCTTATCACATCATGTAGATATTATCAGTCGGTAGATCAACTCGCTAAATCCACGTCGTAGAGCTAAACTTTTCGATGGGAAGGGACAGGGAGAGAGAAAGTTACTAACAAGTTTGTTATTTACTGTTTCACGTCATTCAACTACTTTACTTCTTACTGCTTATCATATCATGTGATATTATCAGTTGGTAGATCAAATCGCTAAAACACGTCGTAGGCTGAGTACTTTTCGATGGGAAGGGACAGGGAAAGTGGCATTAACAAGTTTGTTATTTACTGTTTTCACGTTAACTACTTCTTGCTTCTTACTGCTTATCATATCATGTGATATTATCAGTTTGGTATGATCAACTCGCTAAAACACGTCGTAGGCTGTACTTTTCGATGCGGGGAGGGACAGGGGAAGTGGCTAACAAGTTTATTTACTTACTGTTTCACACATTAACTACTTTACTTCCTTACTGCTTATCATATCGTGTGATATTATCAGTTGGTAGATCAACTCGCTAAAACACGTCGTAGGCTGTACTTTTCGATAGGGGAGGGACAGGAAAGGATTACTAACAAGTTTGTTATTTACTGTTTCACGTTAACTACTTTAAAAGCTTCTTACTGCTTATCATATCATGTGATATTATCAGTTGGTTGATCAAATCGCTAAAAAAACGTCGTAGGCTGAACTTTTCGATGGGAAGAGGACGGGGAAAGTTATTAACAAGTTTTGTTGACTTACTGTTTCACGTTAACTACTTTGCTTCTTACTGCTTATCATATCGTAGTGATATTGTATCAGTCGGTCAGAGTCAACTCGCTAAAACACGTCGTAGGCTGTTACTTTTCGATGGGGAGGGACAGGGGAAGTGGCTAACAAGTTTGTTTACTTACTGTTTCCACACTTCGACACTACTTTACTTCTTACTGCTTATCATATCATGTGATATTATCAGTTGGTAGATCAACTCGCTAAAACATGTCGTGAGCTGAACTTTTCGATGGGAAGGGACAGAGAAAGTTATTAACAAGTTTGTTTATCTACTTGTTTCACGTTAACTACTTTACTTCTTACTGCTTATCATATATCATGTGATATTATCAGTCGGTAGATCAACTCGCTAAAAACACGTCGTAGGCTGTACTGTTTTCGATGGGGAGGGACAGGGGAAGTGGCTAACAAGTTTGTTACTTAATGTTTCACATTCACTGCTTTACTTCTTACTGCTTATGCATCTATCATGTGATTTTATCAGTCAGTAGATCAACTCTGCTAAAACACGTCGTAGGCTGTAAACTTTTTCGATGGGAAGGGACAGGGGAAAGTTACTAACAAGTTTGTTACTATTCAATGATTCCCATTAACTACTTTACTTCTTACTGCTTATCCATATCATGTGTGATATTATCAGTCGGTAGATCAAATCGCTAAAACACGTCGTAGGCTGAACTTTTCGATGGGAAGGGACGAGGAGGAAAGTTATTAACAAGTTTGTTATTTACTGTTTCACGTTAACTACTTTACTTCTTACTGCTTATCATATCATAGCGATATTATCAGTCGGTAGATCAACTCGCTAAAACACGTCGTAGGCTGTTTACTTTTCGATGGGGAGGGACAGGAGGAAGTGGCTAACAAGTTTTGTTACTTACTGTTTCACAATTAACTACTTACTTCTTACTGCTTATCATATCATGTGATATTATCAGTTGGTAGATCAACTCGCTAAAACACGTCGTAGGCTGTACTTTTCTGATGGGAAGGAGACAGGGAGAAGTGGCTAACAAGTTTGTGTCACCTACTGTTTCACATTAACTACTCTTACTTCTTACTGCTTATCATATCATGTGATATTATCAGTTGGTAGATCAAATCCTGCTAAAACACGTCGTAGGCTGAACTTTTCGATGGGAAGGAGACAGGAAAGTTACTAACAACAGTTTTGTTATTTACTGTTTCACTAATTAACTACTTTACTTCTTACTGCTTATCATATCATGTGATATTATCAGTTGGTAGATCAAATCGCTAAAACACGTCGTAGGCTGAACTTTCTGATGGGGAGGACAGGAAAGTATGGCTAACAAGTTTGTTACTTACTGTTTCACATTAACTACTTTACTTCTTACTGCTTATCATATCATGTGATATTATCAGTTGGTAGATCAACTCGCTAAAACACGTCGAAGAGGCTGTACTTTTTCGATGGGGAAGGACAGGGAAGAAGTTACTAACAAGTTTGTTAGTTACTGTTCCACGTTAACTACTTTACTTCTTACTGCTTATCATATCATGTGAGTATTATCAGCGTTGGTAGATCAACTCGCTAAAAACACGTCGTAGGCTGAACTTTTCGATGGGAAGGGACAGGAAAGTTACTAAGCGCAAAGTTTGTTATTTACTGTTTCACGTTAACTACTTTACTTCTTACTGCTTATCATATCATGTGATATTATCAGTTGGTAGATCAACTCTGCTAAAACACGTCGTAGGCTGAACTTTTCGATGGGGAAGGGGACAGGGAAAGTGGCTAACAAGTTTGTTATTTACTGTTTCACACGTTAACTACTTTACTTCTTACTGCTTATATCATCATATCGTAATGATATTATCAGTTAGTTGATCAAATCGCTAAAACACGCGTCGTAGGCTGAACTTTTCGATGGGAAGGGACAGGGAAAGTTACTAACTAAGTTTGGTTATTTACTGTTTCACGTATAACTTACTTTACTTCTTACTGCTTGCTTATCATATCATGTGATATTATCAGTTGGTTGATCAACTCGCTAAAATACGTCGAAGGCTGTACTTTTCGATGGAAGGACCAGGAAAGTAAGCTAACAAGTTTGTTACTTCACTGTTTCACGTTAACTACTTTACTTCTTACTGCTGATCATATCGTAGCGATGTTATCAAGTTGGTAGAATCAACTCGCTAAAACACGTCGAAGAGCTGTGCTTTTCGATGGGAAGGGACGGGGAAAGTTACTAACAAGTTTGTTATTTACTGTTCCACGTTAACTACTTTACTTCTTACTGCTTATCATATCATGTGATAGTATGATCAGTTGAAATGAATCAACTCGCTAAAACACGTCTGTAGGCTGAACTTTTCGATGGGAAGGGACGGGGAAAGATTACTAACAAGTTTGTTATTTACTGTTTCACGTTAACTACTTTACTTCTTACCAACTTATCATATCATGTGATATTATCAGTTGGTTGATCAAATCGCTAAAACACGTCGTGAGGCTGAACTTTTCGATGGGGAAGGACAGGGAGAAAATTACTAACAGGTTTGTTATTTACTGTTTCCGTGAACTACTTTACTTCTTACTGCGTATCATATCTCATGTGATATTATCAGTTAGTTGATCAAATCGCTAAAACACGTCGTGGAAGCTGAACTACTTTTCGATGGGAGGGACAGGAGAAGTAGCTAACAAGTTTTGTTGCCCACTGTTTCACCATTAACTACTT